>OU342457.1:12420000-13110126 GCA_910589355.1 Parapoynx stratiotata
CTTAATTTGAATAAACAATTATTTGTCAAACAATAGTATGCGCTAAAAGAGATTTGCTAACTAACAATGTGCAATGAGTAGTTTTGCGGTGTCATAATTTGATTTGTTTTTTGGTCACACAGTGGTACTCCTGGAGACCAATATACTATTATGTCAGTTCTAACTACTGTTTTATGGGCTACTATGATCGTCAAAATAATAATAGGAGTAGATGTCTTACTGTATATGATGCCACACCAGATGAATGTTGAAAGTACCTAATTTGACTCCCTCTAAGATTAAACCTTTGACGCCCTTGACGCTAACACATTCACAAAAGTTTAAAATAAACAGAACGCCGTGCCGCCCGCCCGTGAAACTAGCTTATTGGTTTTCGAGTGAAGCCACAGGTCGGCGTTCTTTGTCCCACGCCGTCGTCGGCAGGGGTAGATACGAATTGACGCTCTTATCTAGAGCGTCTGATCGCCGAACCGTATAAAGCATGCTCTTATACGCGCTCTCTCGAGTAGCGTGGCCTTTTTATATGAATACAGAGAATGCCGGCGACAAAATTCTAAAGGGGTCGCCATTTGAACTTTGATCGTCCGCACAGAATTCAGTGTCCAGCAACAAATTTCAGAAAGTATAGATTGATTATTATTTAAATATCAGAGTGCGAACTGTTAAAATGTTTTCGTATATCAGGTAGTGAGTAGAATGAGTAGAATGCGAGGTAAGTAGGTACGTGACGGAGCTGAGCCGAGCCACAGGCACGTGGCGGCCGGGCGTGAGCGTGGGCGGCGCGCCCACGTGGCCGATCGATAGCTTAGGCGCAGGCGCGGCTCCCCAGCCCGCCATTCAGCCGCCTCGGCCCGGCTCGCTCCCTCTAAGCTTCAAGTACATCTAAACATTACCTATAACTTTCTCAGCTGTCCTAATTTAGACAAATTGGTTAATAAATTAAAATGCAATGCAATGCTTGCGTTGCAATCCAATGTATTGGTTAATAAATTTAAATGTATCACTTATTTTGTGTACTTATGAAAAATGGAGTCCTTGCTTTTTCAGTCATTTGTTTAGTCAAATAGATCATTTGAGCTTAGTTTCTCTGCTATTGTCAAAGGACTTATGAATTTAAGCCTTCCTCATTAAATCTATCAAGTAACTAGCCTGGAAATATTTATTGTGTAATGCATTATTAAGCTGTTTAATTTTCTATAGTAAAATGATCATATTAATCATCTTTATTTGTTACAAACATGGTACACAAAATACACATACATACATATAATCACGACTATTACCCCCTAGGGGTTAGTCAGAGACTAGGCAAATACACGGCAACAGCAGTCTACTGCCATAGTCTGCGCTACAGCGTGCTGCACATGTGCTCAACGTGACAGGTGGGGCGCCCCATCGCCGCTATTAGCTATTGGATGGTTAGCAGTTCTATGACAATTAGTCCCCTTTTACGGCACCCAAGGGAAGAGATGGATTGGTAGTATTCGGAGCCGCTACTAATGAACGAAAAAGGCCGCTACCAACAAACCACCCACCAATACCAACAAATAAACTAAAATTAATATTGTTATTGTTGTGTTTTAAGCAGGGATCGAAAAATCTTGCGTCATTACTCGTCATAAGGTGGATATGACTCCAAAATTGATCAAATAATTAATAATTTCATTATTTTTGTTTGAGATTTAATTTTGTTATTATGATGTTAGTAATGTGTTATGTTGTTAAAATGTAGATTTATTAAAAAATAAGCAGTATTTTTTCTCAATTTTTCTTTTCTTTTTGGTTTAAGTTTAATACACAAAATACAAGTTTAAATATACAAAATATATTTAAATCTGTAATTATATAATAATAATAATAATTATAATAAGTAATTTCTTACTTAATTTTGGAGTCATATCTACATTATGACGAATAATGACGCAATTTTTCCGATCCCTGGTTATAATTATTATGTACACGATCTAGTCTTTTCATTTATTTACCTATGACAGGAAAGGAAAGGATGACAGGAATACATATCACCTGATGGTAAGTGACGATGAGGCCAAAGGTGGAAGCGAGCTTCACCTCTACAACTGAGGAACTGGATATCTTACCTCTGATTGCAGATACATAACAAATATTTATAACATTGTTATTATGGCGCCAAATTTAAGTAAGACGGTGGTAGCTCGCACGGCGAACTTAGAAGCTCTACCGCTGTGACGGGGTGGACCGATGATAAAATAAAAATACAGTTGTCGTCACTTATTGCGGTTGTATAATTTAAGATTAAAGGCACAACTGAAACAATTATATAAAAAGGTAAATTTCACAGAATACATAAAAATATTTCACATTTAACACTAAAAGATATCATAAAAGGTATTGCTACTTACAATAGTGCCTTAAAAACCATATAATACAGCCGGAACTGGTAATCGAGAACTTTGGTTTTTGTAACTTTTTAGGATAAGCTTAGAACTTGATCAGCACATTATTAATACATTAAAATAATATTTTAAATTTGTTATAGGTGAGTCAACCGCTCGTGTAGAGCGGTTGACTCACCGATAACAAATTCATTAAAGTGATAGAATGAGAGGGACACCTACTGATCGAGACAGAACATTGCCTCATGCTATTGTATGGGAGTTTGGCATCCATCATACAGTACAAAATTCTTGGTAATAAGTAACTTGATATGTCATAGACTTTATTGAAAGCAAAGAGATAAAGAATTTAATTTGAAAACTGATAAACATTTTCCGACCGCGACCATATTATGCTATAAAATGTAAAAAATGCATACTAATTATGATTTTCCAAAAAGGGTAATAAAAAATTATAGATACCAGAATAGTTTAAAAAAATAAATATCAAGTGGTCGTCAAAAATTTGGTGTCGCTACAACGACTGCCTGTTTAAGGGCTTGTACACAAAATTCGCGAAAACACTAATCAATTCGCAGGTTCTTGCGACGCGTGTATCTATAAAATTTTTAATCATTGCATTAAATTGTGCTGACTTCCTTGTGCTTTAAATAAAGTGTAAAATGTGAGTTTAGGTTATTTCCTAATATTAAATATTATTGTTCCAGATCTATAAACGGCTTGAATGGGTTTGAACTGGAAGGTAGTCGAATGAAAGTGGAGGCAGCGGAGCAGAATGCTCGCGGCGGGCGGCGCGGGCGGCCGGGCGGCGGCCGCGGCGGCGGCGGCGCAGCCGGCGGCGGTTCACGACCCACCGACTTTCCCCTGCGGCTTCTTGTACAGAGCGACATGGTTGGCGCTATCATCGGTCGCCAAGGCAGCACCATCCGCCTCATAACACAGCAGAGTCGTGCGCGTGTAGATGTCCACCGCAAAGACAATGTTGGATCTCTCGAGAAAGCCATCACTATTTATGGTAACCCTGAGAACTGCACCAATGCCTGTAAGAGAATACTTGAAGTTATGCAACAGGAAGCCAACAACACCAATAAAGGGTAAAAATTGATTGAGATTAATTGAGAAATAATTATAGTGTAGCTAGTTGGTTTTTCATTTGTATAATCTCTGAAAACATCACCTTATTTATGAATATTAACGTTTCAGTGATATTTCCCTGCAAATCCTGGCTCATAACAACTTAATTGGGCGCATCATCGGCAAAGGAGGCAACACCATCAAAAGAATAATGCAGGAGACCGATACTAAGATTACAGTGTCCTCAATTAATGATATCAATAGCTTCAACTTGGAGCGGATTATTACTGTCAAAGGTACCATTGAGAATATGGCTAAAGCCGAGTCACAGATTTCGGCAAAGCTCCGTCAGAGTTACGAAAACGATTTGCAGGTGAGTGGCATAATGAATGAATATAACTTATTATCCATTGTGTATGATTTTGCACTGGGACTAATTATGTTGTTTGGTCCAGGTTTTGGCGCCACAAAGCATAATGTTTCCGGGTCTGCACCCGATGGCTATGATGTCAACCGGTCGTAGTTTTTGCGGAGCTCCGCCCCCGTTCCAACCGCCGATGTATGCGCCGCTGGCCGGCCAAGGCGGTGCACAGCAGGGTGCCGGTGATAGCCAGGTAACGTAATAGTGAGTGTTGTTACACCTAGGTTATATTTTAATTCTAACCCATAAGTACTTACGTTGATGATTTCATGTTGCATAGCATAAGTTGTGGTAGATCGAGCGAAACCGGGGCGAGTTGTTCTTCTTATATTTACATACAAGCACAGATCTTTTATACACGAGTTACCTATTTACTAGAAATAATAATGTTCGTGATAAATATATATGTATTATTTTTTTTATTGCACGCCTATGACACATTAACGTCATATTTAAAATTTTAAATCGTTTATTTTCATACGTCTATAATTTTATTTGGGAAGTCATTAATGAAGCCATTCTTAAATTAATGAAAAAGAACGGTTTTAGATCTTGAGGTAAAAAATATTTTTCAATAACACCGACCGCTCAAAAACCTCTATAAGGAATATATATACCTCGCAATTACGCTTCTTTCTGCTTAAATGTATATTCATTATCTTAATTCTATTCTGAAACTCATTATGTGGATTTTTAATTGGTTGTCAAAACCTTGCAATACTAGGTAGCTAATATCATAATTTGTCCGACGACTTTTGATAATTTGACACATTTTTCTTTAATACAAAAATAAATATCATTTTCTGAAGATTCTTAGCTATGTGCCCAACGCGATCGCGAGCGTCGCGCGTGTCGCCTTTTTGTATAAACAGATCATAGAATTATTAATGTCACGACAGTACATTATAACCATGAAAAATCATTTTTAATTAATGTATAAGAAATGTTGTTATTTAAAATATTAGATACCTAGTCTTAAGAGATTGTTGATTCATTTAAAATAACCCTGTAAAGTCATAACTGAAAAAAATATTTAGAATAGTGATTCATAATTGTCTTCTTTAAAAATGAACTTAAATAATAACACCCTTCCACATTCACGCAAATTCGATCCATCCTCAACAGCGCTTGCAGTGAAAATTTATTAATGGCTGGTTGAAAATTATGTTATTGTATTGACCGTGATTACGTAACATAAGAGG
Source organism: Parapoynx stratiotata (assembly GCA_910589355.1). Classification (NCBI taxonomy): domain Eukaryota; kingdom Metazoa; phylum Arthropoda; class Insecta; order Lepidoptera; family Crambidae; genus Parapoynx; species Parapoynx stratiotata. Next base: position 12,425,073 of record OU342457.1, read on the forward strand.
TGGTTGAGGGGCGCAAGGGCCGGCGCAGCTGGGTTCACATCGTGAGTTCGCGAGGAACGTTGAAGCGCGAAATATGATATGGTGTACGATTATGAATTCGTGTTCGGGCTCCCTAATCCGAACTATGCGACCGCGAGTTAGGGTTACCAATCGTATCTCCGAGGTCTACCTTGTTGCGTTTCTCTGGAATGGGTGCTTGGGCTTGGCCGACAAACGGAGTGAAACATGGTAAATGCTCAAAATGTTCCGATCGATAATTCACTCTAGAGTGTAAGTAGTGTAACTACTGGCTTTCTTCACTCCTACCGAGTAACCATCACGTCTAGGAATAAATTTAGAGGTTTGCCCTTGACCTGTGCCGTTAGCCTATTGAATCTTCAGGAGGACTGTCTTCCAGTATATAGTCCGGTGCCGGCCGGCGGCGGCTCTCACCGGTTTTCTTTTTCCAAGTAACCTGCGCCTTCTCGTGTACATCCCTGGCCTCGATGATCTCGCAGGTAAGTCAACAAAGGTGTCCGCCTGGTATGTATTCAATACGCAGATTGTATTCTTGTAGCGCGAAGACCCACCTAGCAAGGCGGCTGCTCGGTGAGTTTGAGCTCATCAGACACCTAAGGGGCTGATGGTCGGATCTTATGATTACTTCACCTCTGTCGATGGAATCATTCCTCTAAGATACACTTTCCTCGTAGATACACTTTTGAAAAATCTCCGCTTTTGTTCCTGTAAGATGCACTTTTTTTAAACGTTAACAATCTTTCCTCGTAGATACACTTTTAGGTATAGTTGTGGAATAAATTAATAACTAAAATATCGACAATAGGGTTAAATGAAGCGTACAAACAAGAGAATGCCTTATAAACAAATGAACATTGGAAAACAAGTGAATTCCGTAAAAACAAATGAACTTCGAAATAAAAAGAAAATAATGATTTTTGTAAAACTAAGTTTTTTATTTTTAGTATCTGTTGTTACCACAGAACAATAAAAAAGGTTAGAATGATAACGCATCCACATTAGTACTAGGACTGCGCGAGCCAGTTCTCACACATACAAGAATTAATAGTTATTCAACACACAAAGAGCGCAATGTATTCATTGGCTAAAAAAATTCAAGCAAAAGTAGCGAATTGCACCTAAATAATAAGGGTTATTTTACTGCAATACACAGGTATGTGTTACCAGCTGTTGTACGGTACCATTTATGTTGGCACAATGCATTTTGTTACTTCGAAATTTTACAGTTCAAGCACGGACTGGTAAGATCATTTATATACAATCATTTGAAATACGTTTTTAAATATTATAATCTATAATACGTATAATGAGACACGTTAAATATCTTTTTCGAATTATTGTGGAAAAACATGTACACTATCATGACAGCACTGGACTAGTGTTGTGCACAATTTGATGTCGATAATCAAGTATTATTCAAGTATTAAGTAACAAAATTATGTATTTTATTTATATATCCAACTTCGTAATTAAGGAGAATATTAATATACAGGTTGGTTTTTTTAACTCCACAAAGGAAACACACTTTTATTTTCAAATAGAAACAAAACTGATTTCACACTTTTTCAAAAAGCTTACCCAAACAGAGAATCAAACCACCTCAAATAATTCTATTTCGTGGTGGTTTTGGTCGCTACTCAAGCAGCATTTAGTTGCTTAAAATGGGACTAGTTGATAGGTGTGAATGTCTGAGGATATTTATTTTATTTCACTAATTGATTTAGTTATGGCTAAAAATACTATTTCTCTATGAAACATTAGGTCTTACGCACGTAAGACATAATGAAACCGTACATTAATTTATTTTTTCCGGGCATATTTGGAAAATCTGTAGCAGCCGGTGGAATGCAGAAGTAGAGATGGATATCTTGTATGAAATACGAGTGTTTCACATTGTATTGGTTAATAGAATAAAAAAATAACTAAAAAAATTTTAGCTGGTTCTATTCCCGGTTTGGGTAAATTTTATTTGAGAAAAATGAGAATGCAGTTGCTTCTTTTTAAAATAAAAGATCGTTTCCTTTGTGGAAATTAAAATATTTTATTTATTTAAGGTACCTCCCCTCTTGGGCTCCTAAAGAAATTCCAACCAATTTCAATACTATACAAATTTAATGAAGAAAAATATTTTGTAGTCTGTGATTTAGTTTTCTACTGAATAAATACTAAAAAGACAAGAGGTAACAGTTTCAGGTGGATGTTTCTAGGAATAGGTCACTGACTATAACAAAAGATACACTATCGCTATAGTTGGCTTGGCGATGAGAACAACAATAAAGAAAAAACTGCCTTGCCAGTTTTCCACCAGTGAATAATAAATAAAATAATTGGTAATGTTATGAGCTGGGGTTGCTCTCAGTAAAGAAACAGCGGTTACCAACATACACTTTTTAATTAATTAACATTAATACTGGTTGATCACATTTTTCTCGTCACCCATCCCTCAATGTCTTAAGTCTATCAAATAAAGTCGAAAGTCTTCGACTAGTGCGTCCTCCCGGTCATAACACTCACTGCTCGACTAGTCCACCAGTTTAAAGTCGCCCAGCGAACTATGGAAAGGGCTATGCTCGGAGGGCACTGTCTTTATTGCCTATTATAATTTTGAGTTTTCGCTTTCATTGTGAACTGGCATTTGAACAGGAAGGCGAACTTGATTTTCCTGCAAACAAAAGTAAATGATTTCAAAATTCTCGCTTATGAGATATTTGACATCATGAAATAAATTTCTTTTTAGATAAAAAAAAATAGAAAATAATCAACAAATTAAAGACCCTACTAAGTTTATTCAATCGTCACTCAATCACATGCGCAATATTTCTACCCTGTATAATCGAAACGACTGATTTGGCGCAAGGGTAAGGATAACTGCCTTCTGTGGCAGACATCACGGGTTCGATTCCCGAACAAGACAAATGTATAATTTTATAATAATATTTTGTTTTCACTGTAGATAGATAAAATATTCATAACATTACCTGTACGCAAATATCTATGTGAGGTACTGCAGAAGATTTCAAATGCCTTTTTTTGAAACTTGTAGGAAGTCATCTTCCGTAAAATGCTACGAGCAAATGCTACTGCTTTTAGTAGGAAACCATTGATCTTTCCTGCCAGTTGCGGATATCCATTTTTCTTTTATATCCGGATTTGTAGGAAAACTGAAATATGTAAATCTTTATAAACAGAATATTTATGTCTTATTTAAAAATTAAATAGATATTTAAAACTTAGATTTGATATTATGTCCATGTAAATTACCACATCATAATGTCTGATCACAAGGAACAAAAAAACTCTATCGATAAAACTATCGATAACATGCAAGCCCTATGATTGCACAGAATTTGGTATGAATTATTTTCGTGATTGATTATGCTTCCATATTCAGTTATTTCCAAATATTATTACTTACCGATGAAATATAATTCCTCCTTTTTCCAGATTCACCTTTTCACTTCGCAAAGGGCACGAAATAATAGCACAACTCGGCATCTTTTTGGGTTTTGTACTGCACCGAATACACGTCTGACAGCTACGCCATTGTGCAATACACTGCGAGCAATTTGACGTTCATATGCCCGTTTGCTCATATGAGCGGCTCGTCAACCACGCCCACTTTATCATTCTAACCTTTTTTTTTGTTCTGTGGTTGTTACAGCGGCAACAAAAATTTTAGCTGTCTAGCTATCACCGTTCTTGAGATACAGCCTGGAGACAGACAAACGAACAGCGAAGTCTCAGTAATAGGGTCCTGTTTTTACCCTTTAGGTACGGAATCCTAAAAAAACATGTGAATTCCGTAAAAACAAATGAATGTCAAATTAAAGTTCATTGATACGTTTGGCTATTGTTTTCATAAACATAATTTCTTTCTTAGTTTGTTTACTGATGATTGTATGACTTTGTACTTAAAAGCAATAGGGTATTTGACTGAGTAAGAAAATTTATAATGTATTCGTCTATGAGATTATCGAAAACTTTTGTGAATTAATAAAAAAATTACTTACAAAGAAAATCGCGTCAAACTTTGGTTGTGGGGATGAAACAAAAAGCACCAACAAGCATCAATATAGCCATCTTAGAATTATTTAATTTTCAAAACTTGCAGTAATACTTTTCTGGTTTGCTGTACTTGGCCAAAGTGTATCTTACAGGAACAAAAGCGGAGATTTTTTAAAAGTGTACCTATGAGGAAAGTGTATCTTAGAGGAATGATTCTGTCGATGTACCCCCTGATCTTGGATACGGCCCGCACGACCGCTTCACGTTCAGTCGTGTTGTAATTCTTCTCGGAGTTATTAAGCAGGCGGCTGGCAAGTTCTATAGGCCGCTGTTCGGCACCCTCCCTCTGCATAAGAGCTGCACCGAGGGCGAAACCGCTGTTATCCGTCCTGAAGATGAATGAACAATGACATGACATGACATTTCGTCGTGGCATCATGTCGTTGATGGCAGAAACATTATCGGGATCCATGTAGATGCCACCAGGAGCTCTCACGTGAACTAGGAACCTCAATGAATCGCGTGGAAAATAGCTTTTGTCACGGTTCACTCGTAGACCAAAATCAGTAGTGTCCACCTTCATAGAATCTATTCCTCCTGAAATCAAATTATAATAAACGAAATCAAAATGCTGGGGAGTGTCGTCGAAATGCCAAGCCTCTTGTTGAACGTCTAAGATGATTCCTGCACTGACAGTAAGTCGCGGCCCAACAACGTTCTAGTGTTGGCGGCGGGAAGAACTGAAAATTCCATACGTATATTACGACCTTGAAGCTCGACATCGAGGTGCGCGGAGATTAAAGTAACATCGTTATGATCGTTATCGTCAGAGTATTAAAGTTTACATCGTTATGAAGGGCCGTAAATACGCTTTTTGGACAACATGTGTCGCATTCGACCACACCCATAGCACCGTATGCCACCACGAAATGTTCATTTTCGGACTTAACTTCTTCTACTTTCGCGGGGTAAGAATCGTTGAATTTATACCCATCGCGCTTATTACTAAAGTTTTTGCGTGTTTCTTTTGCTACCGAATCGCTCAGAAAATTTCTGTTTCCTTGAGGGGCGCCAGTGCAGCGCGGTGGGATTCGCGTCGTGAGTTCGCGAGAAACGTTGAGGCGCGAAATATGTTATGGTCTACGGTTATGAATTTGTGTTCGGGCTTGCATTGTATTATTAAGCTATTGCATAGCTTCTATCGCGGGCCTTGAGCGCGGGGACCGAATCCAGAAATTCCGTAACGAAAAAACCTCACGCTGCCCACTCCGATGCGCAAGGAGTGTGTGGCTTGAAGGTCGTCGGCATCGTTATCGTCTAACGTCTAACGGCATCGTCTAACGTCGTTTCAGTTCGGCAGTCTTCGACACGGCGTTGTGTGCGTGCTTTAACAGTGTAACTTTACAATTCAAGTTACACATTTTAAAAGTGTAACTTGAATTAATATGAAAGAAAAAGAAATACTGCATGAATAAAATAAATAAATAAAATTATAATTGCATAAGTTGATACAAAATGCTATGCAATAGCTTTACCGCGGCAGTCCCCGAGTGCCACACGTCTTTTTTTATGTTATAAGCTGAATAAAAAAGATAACTAATAATAAAAGGGTGTTATTTAAATGGTTAGCATTATATTCGAATTTTGGTCGGGAAAAAATACAATTCGTCAGCTGAAATAACTAAGGGGTCAGCAATATAAATGGGTAGATAATATTTCTAAATTGGTCAGCAAATATTTCTAAATTGGTCAGCAAAAATACTAATTGGGTAGCAACTCAAATGTTTTCTCTGCTGCGAAATTGATTAACATATGTTTTATTTGGCACAAATATTGTTTTTAAAGGTCATAAAAAAATTACCTTAACCCTAACATCTATCAGAATTATTCAGAATACTATTTAATATATATAAGGAAGCATCAAGGATAAATATAATAATATTTATCCTTGATGCTTCCTTTTCCTAGATTTGATACATATTGCTGTCATAATAATTATTTTGCAGATCAAGTGTTTATTTTGCTGCCCATTTAATCATTGTGCTGATCAAATAAATATTTCACCTGAACAATTAATTAATTTGCTGCCAAAATAATTATTTTGCTGCACAAATAATTATATTGCTGACAAAATATTTCTTTGCTGCCCAAATGATTTTTCGAATGACTTTTTTGTTGCTGACCAAAGAATTAAATGGCAGCCTAATTAATACCACCACCAAATAGCTAAGGGTATTGGTCCGTGGTCAAGTTGACCAGTAGGTTAAAATATAAACCAATAACGGAAACGTATGATGTCGTGATATGACGGCTCATCCAATAGTCGAATTTTGAAATATTACTATAGTTGTATAATCAATCATATATAATTTAACCACATGCTTAGTAAAATGGCGGCTAGCGGCAAAGCTGATGTATATTGCTTCGAATTTTCATCGAAAACTTAATTTGTCAAGTCTGTCCCCACACATTTTGGTCTAGAATTACTATGATTGCGGATCAAAAAACTCACCCAAAGTAAGCATCAAAAGATACTGTTTAGTGTCTTTTGATGCTTAGGTATTTACAGAGAGATTTTTTATTCAATAAACTAAACTTGTAAATGATATATTTAAATATACCCAGAAACAGAAATTCCTAAGTAAAATGCTTCTGTTCATCACACAAATGGTGATTCCAACCCAATTCCATCACAGGACCCTATCACGACTCCGCTGTCCATTTATTTTTATTTTTTATTTTATTATTAATAAGGGACTGTACACAGCTTAAAAATTAATTCAAATACATTTTGCTTGTACATTTTGTAAGCCAATTACGACTATCCAACATATAACACAAGTTTATATTGGCTCGATACAAATCAACTCAAACGTATATCAACTTACTCAGGGAATCAAAAACAATACCCTTGTACATTGTATTATGCATATAAGTAAATTTATAAAGAATATACCCAAATTATACCAATAAAATACAACCATTATACAAAACATCACTCATACATTACTCTAGTATATATAGCTTACATAATATATTATAAACATGTACAGTCAAGTGCATAAATATGTATCTAAACAAACGTGTCAAAAGTATATATCAATGAAAGTTTATTAAGAAAATATCCAATCTAACTGTCGTAAATATGTTTGCAGAAATTGATCAAAAACATGTATTCTTTAAAGGACAATTTGTTTTGTATCGAGTTTTTTCGTTTGTTCGAGAAATTTTGCAGTATTTACTTTCTCTCTCTGTTTCATAGCAAGAAACAATTGTCAACATTTAATAGAAAAGAAATTCAAAATTTCAATTAATGTCAATAGTGTCAAAAAAATACAAAGAATATTTACTTTTATTTTTTATTGGATCATCTATCTATACATACCTTTTTTAGCGACATATTATTGCTCACTTAGTTTACATATTTTTGGAACAAAACCGAAGGCATTATACCAACATAATACGAAGAGAAAAGTGTCACATACATTATGATACCATAAATGCATGTTAATGCAATGGTTTTAAAAAAAAATTATGCACTTGACGACAGATGTATATTATTGCACACTTAGTTACTTACATATTTATGGAACAAAAGCGAAGACATAATAAAGCTGAGAAAAGTGTCACATATTTCGTGAATCCTTACATACATACATGATATTGTAATGGTTTTCAAGATGCATATTTATGCACTTGACTGTACGTATCATTGCATATGTATGCAATTTTTTTTATGAATGAGTATAGTTTATTAAATAAATAAAAAAGTTATTAAAAACAGAACAAAACCTATTTATGCCTCATCGTGTGGGTCGTAAAGGTGGCGTTTAACGTTACTCTGAAACAGTGCCTTGGAACCCACAAACGGATCGATGTTATTGAACTTTTCATTGTAAGTTCTTGGAAGTCTCGAACTCACAGAATTTTGCTCATAATTTAAGTAGTGTTGTGGAACATACACCATGGGAGTGTGCCTGGTGCGGCCCGAGGGCGTGTTCAATGAGATCATCCTGACCAGTTCGGGACAGTCTAGGTGTCCGCGAATAATGTCGCATAATAGGCCTATGTCCAAGACCAGGCGGCGCTCTGCCAGAGTAAGAAGATGGTGAACATGGCAAATCTTCCGATATTCGGCACCCACGTTTATCCTTCTACATTTAAAATTATGGTGTCGTACAAACTTTTTTTGAATACTTTCGATTCGTTTTATGTAGACTTCATAACGCGGAGACCATACGGGGACAGCGTATTCTAATATACTGCGCACATACGCGTTGTAAACTATTTTCAGACTGAGAGGGTTGTTAAAGGGACGGCAAGAACGCACAACAAAGCCAAGATTCCTGTATGCTTTACTTATTATTGTTTCTATATGAGTGGACATTGTCATTTTACTGTCAAAATAAATACCCAGATCACGGATAAGCTCCACCCTCCCAATCACAACACTATTAAAGTTATATGCATACAGTAAAGGGTTTTGCTTTCGAGTGAAACTTATACACTGGCATTTTTCGATACTAACTGTTATTTTATTCTTAGCGTAGTAATTATAAAGCCTATCTAGATCGTTTTGTAACAGTTCACAGTCGGAAGCAGTTCGTATTCCTAAATAAACTTTCTTGTCGTCAGCATACAACAAGTGCTTCGAGTTATTAATGACACTAACTATATCAAAAATGCAGTTGCTATAGAAGAGAGGGCCAAGATGGGATCCCTGGGGGATACCGGAAGAGATGGTGACGAAGTTTGATCTATATCCACCCAAAACTACTGCCTGAGAACGAGTAGTCAAATATGATCGAACCCACCGCAGTAAATCTCCATGTATCCCAAGACACTGGAGCTTTCGGAGAAGGATGTCGTGGTCTACACGATCGAATGCTTTTTCGAAATCCGTGTAGACCACGTCAACCTGACCGCCCCTTTCCATTTCCCTGAGAACAAAGTTTGAGAACAAAGCGAAGTTAGAAGTAGTGGAGCGACCACGCATAAACCCGTGCTGCGTCTGAGGAATGCCCTTGCCTATTGCGTTATAAAATTGTTCAAATGTATGTTTTGTTAAGACTTTTCTGTCTGTCGGTATCGCTTTCACGTCTTAACTACTAATCAGATTTAATTTCGTACACAGATAGTCTAGGGCCTGAGAAAGGTCATAGGCTACTTTTTATCCCGATATTCCCATGGGAACAGGTAACACGCGGGTTAAACCGCGGGAAGCCACTAGTAATAAATATTTTAGGGGGCTTCCATCCAACAAAGGTGATATTTTTCTCAATATTGAAAGCGTCAACAGGTAGACGTTTGGCAGAGTATTAAGTTTTAATATTCACCTTAAAAATCAATAATAATGAAATAAAATTTATCGTATTAAAATAAAAATAATTGATTTGGATTTTTACAAGTAATGGCATGAAACCATGCGTGAATCCGACTTCTTTCATGATTATTGACACTTATTACACAAAACTACACTGATATTACGCAATAATATCCACTCCGAAACAATATTACAATCACTGAAATAAAAATCACGTTCGCCATAGTTTGATGCCGCCAAATACGTCTTCAAATGACATCAACCATTTTTCTATGGAACTGTTATACGGACCCTTCTAAAGGGGTTTTTAAAAAACAAAATACTTGCTTTAAACACTATTTATTTCAAATACAAGAATAATTAGAAGAAACGACCGGCCTCGACGGAGGTTAACAATAGACTGACGAATGGATGCAATGGATTAACGATTAAGACTCAGAAGTGATGAATGTGCGAATGGGATGTATGGTCAGCGTGAAAGGGTGCATGAGCCGTGTATAACACCTCCCAGGGTTAGATTAAACATCGGGAGTAGAAAATTAAGATGTTTAGCAAAGATTTAAAGATTTCTACGAATGCTAGAAAAAGGGAGAATTTTATCATCCTGATGGTCCATGACCTCTAGAGGGATGGCAGGTTGAGGATCTGGAGCCTGCTCAGAAGTGGGATCTGTTGGAGAGGACTGTGTGAACCTAGGAAAACGGTATGTGAGGCGGCCGTGCGATTTAATATACAAAATTATTTTAATTATACAAAATAAACTTACAATACTAATTATAATTATAAGTAATACCGAGTAGTGAGTCTCGTATTTAATAATATGATGCTGATTGAGGATTGAATCTGCTTCGTGAGCAATTGACTGGAGTTTTGATCTAGTTTCTAATGTGAAGATGTCGAAATCGATGTTCTGTAATTTTAAAGGAGCCTCATTACTTGCTATTATCTTAAATTTATCTATAGTACAACAAGAGTCATTTAAGATGTTAAAATCTGACTGAATAACAGTTGAGTTTATGATTATATTATTATATCTAGGTACTTATTTTGTGCTTTTGCAATAAGATATGCAATTGTTCGGTGTGGACAATATTCCTGTACCAATAATATTTATTTCAACAATTCTTTGATTGGGACATTCAATATATAATTTATTTCCTTGCGATTGTACATATATCCAATTATTATTATGAAGTGGTTGCCATAAATCTATGTTTCCGTGAACAAAGTCCGTTTTACACTGCACTGGTAGTGTCTTTATCACTTTTGCCATTATTTCACTTTCACAACTAGGGTTGGCACTTGTTGGTAACACTGTCATGATGTTACACACGTATTGGCGAGAGTTTATTGTTGTGCATTCTTTTAATGAGTCGAGAGTACAGTATTCTGATTTGTCCTTGGTCATTGCTATGTATCTATTACTAGGTATAATATATGTAAAAGAATTAGGTCTAACGCTATCATGTGGAGTAGGTAAGGCAATACTATGGTACAGATAAAATTCCGTAGGGGATACTAATGGTACTTTTAAAACAAAAATGATCTTGTTGTTTAAACTATAACAGTTAACACTAGAAATATTCAATAATATATGTATGTTACTTAATGCTAGGCTTACAGGTAACTTATTATCTACAGGTAAGTACCTATAATTATCCACGATTTCTTGGTATAACTGCGAAGGAGTGATTACGGCTGGATGAAGAACGTTTTTGCCACACAGCATTAAGGCGTTTGTTATGTCTTCGAGACGAAATGATAATGTCAATATAGATGCTTCTAAACTGTTCAAAATAGATATGATATTGGATTTTACGGTAAGTTCATTTGAGATTAATGTAACGTTTTTTAATTTTGAAGAGAAATCGTCGATAGCTTGGTTGAGGCTGGCTTCATTAATTTTTATTACATGTAGTGTTTTGTTAAATTCCGATAATGCGGATGACGTTACTAAAATATTTTCTTTCATTATTGAAGCGAGCCTCTTCTGGTTATCGTATACATCCTGGATGGCGTTGTCATATCTGATACCATCATCTTCGCTCAAGGTACCAAATATAATTTTCGAGATAGAGCCAATGCCACCTATCCATGCTCCTCTCTTGAACCGTTTCTCAGCTAAATGAGAAATTGCGGAATATTCAGATAAAATATCATGATATCTCACAGTAAGTGGTGATAAAGTATTATGACAATCTAAATTACTCTGAGTTGTGAATTGCATTTGATTGCAACCAAGACGTAATGTTCCTAATATTGAATTAATGTTTTCGATATGTGGTTTTATATATGAAATATCAATGGGAGTAATTACATCTAGATGACTGATACGAATTTGGAGTTTACCAATTGGGTCAAAATATAAACCGGGGCTCGAGTTGATTTCTTGTATGAAGTCGTGTTGCTTATGAGCTTGCGTCGGAACACTGCAAACAAGGAATAGTTTATGACTCCTTAGCAGTTACAAGACTATTTATATTCTATCTCCTAATGTCCTAATCTTATGTATATATATGTCTTTATATGTATTTGAATGACTTACCCTAATATGTTACTAACCTTAATTAAGTTTAAACAACTTATATGTGTTTGTTACATATGTCCTATTATAAGGATTTACGCTTTCCTAATCTATTGGATATTCTAAAAATATATATAAATTTACGTATACACGAGAATATTCTACATATTCTCTTCAATGTTGGCAAGCTTCACTTCGTCGAAGTGATGACGTACTTGCCGACGGTTAATTAAAAGAGTCAGCGTATTGTTGCCGTGTACTTTAACTACCTTATATGGCCCTTTCCATAGAGGTGATAGAGCCTTTCTCAGCCTTAGGTGATTTTTCAGGTATACATAGTCCCCTGATTTATAGGTTTGAGGTCGAGTATGAGAATCATAGTATGTTTTAGAAGTCTCCTTGGATTTTTGAATGTATTCTAGGGCTTTCTGTCTAGAGTATTGAAGGCGGTTTTGGAGCATCCTTACATATTCTGGGTAAGTAGCGCTAGGTTGCTCGTCGAATATGGAATTGGGTATAAATGGTTTATGACCAAACATAAGTTCATGGGGACTGTAGTGAGTTGTTGAATGGACTGTTGAATTATATGTAAACATTGCTGTATAGACATAACGAGGCCAATTAGTCTGTTCTTCGTTAATGTAGGATTTTAGATATTCTTTCAGGGTCGAATGGCTTCTCTCGAGAGCTCCTTGCGTTTGCGGATGGTATGGAGAAGACCAGAGCTGTTTTATTTTGAGAAATTTGCAGGTTTCTTTGAATAGTTCTGCAGTGAAGTTTGTGCCTTGGTCGGTGAGGATCATCTTGGGGATACCAAATATGGAAATGAAATGCAGAAGGCACTCGCTTGTTTCTTCGGCTGTGGTGCTACGGATAGGATATGCAGTTGAAAATTTTGTAAGATCATCCTGGATGGTAAGTATGAACTTTAATTTGGCTGTCCCGGACTCCGGAAGGGGACCGAATATGTCAAGAGATATGCGTTGGCAGGGTTCAGAGGAAGTGCTGGTGATCTGCATGGGAGCGCGATTGATTTTCCGCAGAACCTTATTCTCCTGGCAGGATGGGCAGTGTTTTACATATGCTTCTACGTCACTACGCATTCCTTTCCAGTAGTAGGATTCTTTTATCCTGTTGTACATTCGCAGCGAACCTAAGTGTCCTGCTATCGGAATATCATGATTATCGCGAAGGATCTTTTTGATCTCACTAGGAGTTGGATACATGACATCATCATGATAAATATTAATTATGATAGTAGTATTGTGAAATAGATAGAGTAGGATATTATAGATTTTTATAAATGAGTGTACTTCGTAGGCGTTACGGAAATCAGGTATGCTTATATCAGGGACATTTTCTGTTTTTACAAGTTCGTCTCTGACGCACCGAATTGTTTTCAGAATTTCAGGGTATGAGGCTACGTCGAAATGATTAACCCTGGTAAACAAGAAGTAATACGTTCTGTTATTCATATCTAATTTGTAGTATGAATATAACTCCTTATGAGAGTTGTGTATGACAGAAGTATCTTCCATTTGGTTTAGGATTTCTTCCAGGTAAGGGTTGGACTCGTCGAGGTCCAATGAGATAGGGATTAGAATTATTTTGGATGTACTTTTTATAATACTTTCCTTGTGTTCTATAATGGCGGTATTTAGGATTTTACTTTTATCGTTTATAGCTTTCAGCATTGCGGAATAGTCGCCTGATAGTAAAGGTAAGATTTCCCTAGAGGTCGAGGGTGCAGGGGACAGCTGATCTTCTGATTCAGGTAAGTGGACATCTCTAGACTGTGGACTATAGGTTGGAGTTTCTCCGTTATCAGTACTGTGATCAACTGAAGGTAGGTTACTATCTTCCAATAGTCCTACGGATGGAAGGTCATCGCTATCTATGTCAATTACTTCGAATGGACTGGGTAGAGCTTGGACTTCAAGGTCTTGAAGAGTTATAGGGCTAAAAGGTGGCGCTTCATTTGACGTTGAGGGACCCTCAATGCCAGCCGAATTATTTGCTGGTAAGATAGGATTTATTTGGATTCGGGAAAGAGCGTCAGCGTTTGAGTTTGCTTTCCCTTTCTTATAATGGATTTCGTATTCGAATTCCTCTAATTTAAGTCGCCACCGGATGAGTCTAGAGCCAGGATCTTTGCAATTGAATAACCATTGCAGCGGCTTGTGATCGGTTACGATGATGAATTTACGGCCATAAAGGTAAGGACGATAGGTCTTTGTGCCAAAAATAACAGCGAGGCATTCCTTCTCTGTCACGCTATAATTGCATTCAGCTTTATTCAGCGTTCTAGACGCATAGGCGATTGGGCGATCTTGACCGATTGGACCTTGAGATAGAATGGCGGATATCGCGAATTGAGATGCGTCACAAGTAAGTATGAATGGTTTTGTGAAATCTGGGTAAGCGAGAACTGGTGCGGTGACCAGTCTTTCTTTAAGGATATCAAAAGCTAGTTTTTGTTCATTTTCCCATTTAAATATTACATCTTTCTTTAAGAGAGCGGTTAAAGATTTTGCTATCTTTGAGAAATTAGGTATGAATCGTCTGTAGTACGAGACCAATCCCAGAAAGGATTTTATATCTTTAGGTGATGCCGGTGTAGGAAAGTCTGCGACAGCCCGGATTTTCTCTGGGTTCGGTTGGACTCCATTTTCGTTTATGATATGGCCTAGATAAATAGCTTCTTTGCATAGAAACTCACATTTGTCGGGTTGTAATTTTAAGTTGAAATTTCGGAGTCGTTTGAAAACATTTTCCAAGTTACTAATGTGTGATGTCAGATCGTAGCTATAAATTACTATGTCGTCTAAGTAAACGAAGCATCTGGTACCCTGTAACCCAGACAGACAGGTATTCATTAGTTTTTGAAAGGTAGAAGGGGCATTTTTGAGCCCAAAGGGCATACGATTGAACTGAAAGTGTCCCTGAGGCACTGAAAAGGCTGTCTTAGATGCGTCCTTAGAATCTACGAGAATTTGATGAAATCCGGAACTTAGATCTAGAGTGCTGAAGTATTTACTATTTCCTAACTGGTCTAAGATTTCTGATATTTGGGGAATTGGGTATGTTTCTCCGATAGTAATGTTGTTCAATTTACGATAATCTATGACTATTCGCCATTTCCTCTGCCCGGATGAATCTAGTTTCTTGGGAACTACCCAAATGGGGGAGCTCCAGGGAGATGAAGATGGTTGGATTATATTCTGGTCAATCATTTTGTTAATTTGAGTTTCTACTTCTTTCTTGTGACACTCAGGGAAACGATACGACTTAGTATGGATAGGGATATCACTAGTCGTTTGAATCTTATGATCTAATGCGGTAGTAAAGGTTAGTTGATCATCTGGAAGGTGGAAGATATCAGAATAACGAGAACAGAGATCGGTGATAGCTTCTGATTCTTCTGCATTTAGATGTGATATTCTTAAAGAGTTTATGACTTCTCGTGTTCTACCGGATGTACTGTTTTGGACTACTGAAAAACAGAAACCATGGTCGTCTCGCGGTATCATTTTCAAGTTAAGATTGGATTTTATTTTTACAGCGGATTCGGATAAATTTACGACGGATATGTTAATTCTCTTGTTATCTTTGACTTTGACTATGCAATTCGCTACTAACAATTTCTCGGACAGATGTTGGTCAAGAATCATTCCCTCTTTCAGTTCAGGGTTTTGAACTGTGCATTCGATGATTGTTTCTGTGCGAGCAGGAATTATATAAGTGGGATCATTGAAATGAAGTTGGATACTCTTTTCTTTTACCTTAAGGATGTCATTGTTATAATCTATGTTGCAACCAAAGGCGGTAAGGAAATCTGTACCTATTATGCCATCATAAGGCAGATTGATGTCTTTAATTACATGAAATTTGTGGTGAATTTTATATTTGTCGGTAATTTGCAATTGCAAGGATAGATAGCCTAAAGTGGGAGTGGTTTCATCTCCTGGGTCTATGCCCTTTATATTTATTGGTTCATTAATTAGTTTGATATTTTTTTTTATACAACTGTTTTTAATTAGAGATATTGCTGAACCCGAATCTATGAGTAGTGTAAAGGGGATATCTGACGCTCGGGTACTGATTAGTATATGCGGTAAGAGCTTTTTGGACGTGTCAATATGGATTTCGTAGACCTCATTCTTGAGTTTATTGGATAGGGCGCTTGCTTGGGGCTGGTTACCCGTGTGGTCCCTTTTTGGATAAGATGAATTGGATGAAAAGGATATTCTATTGCTTTCGCATTTCAGGTCGAGAGTTTGGGGCTGGTTACCCTGTTCGTGGACCTGTGGAGAAGAGAGATCGAGAGTTTGGGGCTGATTACCCTGTTCGTGGATCTCTTTGGGTAAGTGTGACTTACGAGTTTTTAATTTTTGTTTCAGGTCGAGAGTTTGGGGCTGGTTACCCTGTTCGTGGACCTGTGGAGAAGAGAGATCGAGAGTTTGGGGCTGGTTACCCTGTTCGTGGATCTCTTTGGGTAAGTGTGACTTACGAGTTTTTAATTTTTGTTTCAGGTCGAGAGTTTGGGGCTGGTTACCCTGTTCGTGGACCTGGATATTGGTGGTGTCGTGGATACGTTTGTTTTTGTTTGGTGACTGAGGTTTGGGCTTCGCGAGACACCTCCGTGAGCCCACTACTCGTTTAAATCCCTTTCGTTTGGGGATTCCACTTCGTCTTCATCGTGAGATTCTGGCATCTCTTGGATGTGGTTCACAGGACGCCGGGGGAAATGATTGTTGTGGTTTTGTTGTCTTTGAAAAGGTTGTTGGTTTTTGTATCGGCTGTTATAATATTGGCGTTTGCTGCAAACGGATATGTCGTGCCCCACCTGTTTGCAGTAACGGCAGACCACTTCACTGCTTTGATTTGGCTGACGGCCGGGGGGCATTAATTGTGGGAAATTTCTGGCAGGTGGTTGATATTGAGACTGCATAAACGGTCGAGGATTTCTGTTAAGCATGACTGTTTTATTCTTCGTCTCTGGAGGGTTTCCTTTATATAGGCTCTGCTGTATCCTTTCCTCGGATACAGCCAAGTTTATTGCCTCGTTAAGGTTTTTGGGAGAGCGACACCTAACTATGTTGGATATTCTTGGGTGAAGCCCCATAAGGAAGTGGTGTAATGCCAGGTCTTCCATGGCTGCAATGCGGCCAGGGATTTCCTTGACTTTCGCGCCTGATAACGATATTTCCGTAAGTAACTGAGACAAATACGTTTCTACTCTCAACGAAAATTGATTAACGTTTTCAGCTGGAGATTGCTTGCTCTCTTGTAGATCGGTAAGCAAATGGGAGAGGTGTTTCCTCTCACTGAATTGTGTCTTTAAAAATTCTTTAAGCTGTTCCCAGCTGTCAAACTCCTTGATAGAGCAGGCAATCTCCGCTTTTCCCTGTAGCTGGGCTAGAATATATTTAAAAAGAATTGACTTTTGCGCCTCAGACGCAAGCTCATACGCATTATTTGAATTTGATATAAATGAATTTAACGTTTCTCTATTCCCGTCATAGGGCTTTATAAACTTGAATAATGTATTCAAATCCATCTCGACTGCTTGGATACGGCCTTTGCCTGAACGGGTTTCAGGGTATGGGGTAGCAGGTGACGGAGGTCTCTCTACTATTTGAATGGGAGTCTCCAGGTAACCCTTTAAACCCTCGTTAATTTTAGGCATACTACGTTTACAAATAATTCTTAGTACAAAACTTATTACAAGATTAAATCTCGATGTATGAAATAAATTATATTCTAATTTGAGCTTAACATAAAACAATGACCAAGGACTTACAACAATGTTGCACAGGTAACGATAAGCGCGACGACGCAGACTAAACACACTGGGGACATTGTAGATTGTTCTAGCGGGATAACGTTGTTCTCGGAACTAGGGATATGATGCCAGGTGCCAACACGCCGGTTGACTCGTCTTCTTTCTTTCGGGAACGGGTATGCACAACAATGCACACGCTGGATGTGGTTGAATAGTTCAACCTCTGGATGAGATTTCTGCGGATATGCCTGCTGGATATGGATGCAGGTTTTTGAGCCTATTGCGCGGCTGTTTCACTTCACTTTTACGTGTTTACACAACAGCGTTTTCACTAAAACACAAGCACTGGGGATTTCCGAATCCCACCGCTGCCACCAAAATGTTATACGGACCCTTCTAAAGGGGTTTTTAAAAAACAAAATACTTGCTTTAAACACTATTTATTTCAAATACAAGAATAATTAGAAGAAACGACCGGCCTCGACGGAGGTTAACAATAGACTGACGAATGGATGCAATGGATTAACGATTAAGACTCAGAAGTGATGAATGTGCGAATGGGATGTATGGTCAGCGTGAAAGGGTGCATGAGCCGTGTATAACAGAACGCTGGCGTGACTTAAACTATTTGTGCATGTATTTTTCTAATGTACATGGTTTTCCAAAACTATTCAAAATAAAAAACTCAAGAACAATGAATACTACTGCATTGTTCTTTACAATATTTTCGGGAAACTTGCGTTACAAAAATCACATATTTTTTTTCTCATTCTCTTTACAGGAGACAACTTATTTATACATCCCTAACAATGCCGTCGGTGCGATTATTGGTACCAAGGGTTCCCACATTCGTAACATAATTCGATTCAGCAGAGCCTCTGTAAAAATAGCGCCATTGGAGCAAGACAAGCAAGGCGAGAACCAAAATGCTCAACAGGAGCGAAAGGTCACAATCGTGGGAAGCCCTGAGGCTCAGTGGAAGGCTCAGTTCTTGATTTTCGAAAAGATGCGAGAAGAGGGATTCATGTCTGGGTCGGATGACGTGCGCCTGACGGTGGAGATCGTGGTGGCGTCGTCGCAGGTGGGGCGCATCATTGGCAAGGGCGGGCAGAACGTGCGCGAGCTGCAACGCATGACCGGCTCGCTGATCAAGCTGCCGGAGCAGCCACAGCAGCCGGGCGCGCCGCAGCAGGACCACGACACCACCGTGCACATCGTCGGGCCCTTCTACAGCGTTCAGGTATTACTTTATGCTTCCCGTCATTGTGCCTGCCTACACCAATGAGCACTGTTCTTTGCGATATTATTAGCTAAATGTTATTGCCTGATGACGGTGGTTGCTCATCACTACTTATATAAATATATTTATATAAATTGTGTTGAAAACTTGTATGGTGATATTTTTCGTAATTTTGGTTTTCATATTTTTTCCCAGGCATTGGATGTAAATAATTGCGTTTGCGAAATTCACAATTTCATTATTTGGGTTCAGTGTGCAAGGTATTGGATGAATGTAAAAGTAATTAATGTAGTTACAAGTCTACATATTTAACATGGAAATAGTTTCTTGATTGATTGATTTGTTTTGAATATATACTTCATAATATTATTTGTCTCAATATGGCCAATGAGATGTTTAAATTTGGTTGCTAACATCTGAAGCGGGCTGAAAAATAGTGGAGATTCAGCGTCAGTAAAGAATTATTCACTGAGTCAGACATTGAATTGCTTGACAATGCCAAGGTTTAACCTAAGGAAGGCCTAAAATTTCATATAAATGAAAGCAAGCGAATGTTATTTATATTTTATGGAATAAAAAAATATGTTTTCACCGTGTTTTAATTTTTAGTTAACGGGCACAAAACGAGACAATAGAAACATCTATAGTATACGAACATGGGTGTTCGTGATGCCCGCCAAGGGATTAAACCATTAAATAAATGGACTTTTGTAACAACATACGGAATAAAGTTAAATAGGTTATATGGTGGTATGTGAGAATGATATTGTACTGTTGTGTGTCAGAAATTTCGAATTTTTTAATTTCTAGGGTTCCGGGGAATTTTGAGTATGGCTGCTGTAGAGAATCTAAATGGTCTGTATATTGCATGATCTTCAGAACTGACCCTTGTGCCCTCTAGAGTGCCATCATGTTTGCGTCATTTGTTTCACCCAAAACCTTTATCCTGTATGTTATGATTGGCAAATTGCTTTATACTAAAGTGAGCGTACTTATAGGCGTTGAGTGTCTTAGGGATTACAATATACAAGCTGTCTTTCGATTTCTACCAGCGAGACCAGAAACTTGCCTCTTGTAGTTGTCTTAGGGATTACAATATACAAGCTGTCTTTCGATTTCTGCTAGCGAGACCAGAAACTTGCCTTTTGTAGTTAAGTTTTGGGTGGTGGCAGTTTCAGAAAGAATTGCTTCTGTCCGGGTTGGGAACCGCATGTTTTATGGAAATCCAAATACTTACTTTACATTCTCCATTTATCGTAAACAGATTTAGTACCCTGAACCCCGTCCCGTGTCCCCCCCTCTTCGTCCCGTCCACCTTGGGCCAGCGTGGTGGTGTTACGGCCCATACTCCTCATGTGAAGAGTGTAGGAGCAAGTATACTGCCTTGTGGCAGAATGAATTCGACAGGTAGTTCTCACCCGGATGCATTTCTCGGTTATGTCGGACTCTTACCGACTAAATACCACCTTGCCTTAAGCCTTTACGGTCTTGGTGAAGCATAACCTGAATGCGCCCTCTCCCTCTGAAAAGGGAGAGGTTCGGCGCTTCCTTGAAAGCGTTGGTAATCCGCTTTTTGTATGGAGGGGAGGGTGGGCTTAAGGTCCCTAAGACTAGAAAGACCGGGCGGTGGTCTGACCCCAAGTTGTTTAGAGAGTCTAATTAGTTGCGTAGTAACGACACATTCTTAAGAAGGGCAATGACTAGTACATTTGGGGCGTCGTAGTCGTTATTCGGGTAGTGACTAGGGACGTAGGGAGCAATGACGTCTAATTCCAGCTCCGACATGAGATCGACAAGAGTTCTGCCGTTGGTGTTTGTTTGCCTATACGTCCAGTCACACCGACTTTGGCATTCAAGTCACCGAACAGCAGTACTGAGTTCCCTAATGCGAGGAGTGCTTGGAAGTCACTCTTAAGGGGACGGCGTCCACTCGGGGGGAAAGCTGATGCGATTATAAGGGTAGAATGCCCTGTAATCGCTAGCCTAAATACAGTGGCTTCTAGGTTGATGAGAGGAGGGGTTGCTACAGGAGAACAATGAATATGTTTCCTATAGTAAATGGCGGTTTATTAAAAAGTTAAGATGGCGCCAGCAAAATAATTTTATATATTATCCATTTTCGCTTGTATAATCAATTCATTTAAAGAAATAAATTAAGAAGCTTACAAAAATAACGTCAATTAAATTTATCATTAAATTACTTTACAAAATACACTGTTATCTATCATACATAAGATTTATTATACTATCGTATCGATATAGGTACCTACGAGGCAAAACAATTTTCTTCCATTACAAAAATATAACAGTAACACTGTTTCTTCCTAAAACTCCTGGTTTCGCTCGACGAGGACGTAGAGAAGGAGGTACCACCATGCTACTTGTGTCCCAAGTACGTCGTGGACTCGTTCGTGGCTTTAATACTATTATAAATCGCAGCAGCGCATGCGCGGAGCAATATTTGTGTAGTAACGGTGTCGTTTGTTGCCGCAGTCGGCGCAGAGGCGCATCCGCGCGATGGTGGCGCAGGCGAGCGCTCCGGGACGCCGCCGCGCCGCGCAGCCCGCACCCGCGCCGCAGTAAGCGCCGCGCCCCCGACCCCCTCACCCGGAGCCCTCGCAACACTCGTCAGCCTCAGCCGAGCCGAGCGCCGCGCCGCCGCTCGCTGGTCTCCACCACCTGCTCTGATGCTCTACTGCACGTTTTATATTAAGCAGGTATATATAGGGTGTTGCGTTGGCAGACGTGTCCAAATGTTGTTCTTGTATTCAACAAAAATAAACTATATTAACTCGTTAGTATTGATTTCGGTGTACTTATCTTAACTCACCTGACCAATATGAGGGATTATAGGTAAATTGTCCACTATTTGTCCTTGGTACTTCTAAGTATTTTTCCTACATCATTATTTTGGTAGGTAATATCTTTTATTAAGTATATATCTACCAAGAACAAAAGCAAAACTATGATACGCCAATAGCCTAAACTAAAAACAATAATTATATGATTGGATATTAAACAAAAAGTGGCTCATGAGTTTCTTGCCGGGTTCTTCTCATGAAAAGCCTTACTCTCGGAATCCGGCCGCTTGTGTCGATTACAATAACAATCAAAGCGTCGTGGTTGTACTTGATACAAGCGCTCGCGGTAATGAACATTAATATTATGATTAATTATTATTATTTAAATTGTAAAATAATTATTTAAAATGTAAAATGTTGATGAATTTAAGTGCTAAGTTAAGCCTATGAAATAAAGTTATTTTTGATTTTGATTTTATGATTTGAACATATATACTACATAATATATCTATATTAACATTTATTACATAGACTACAGATAATTTATCCCATAAAACTACAACTATTAACCCTGGACAATTTACCCGCAGTCCTATTGAGAAACTATCAGTATGTCGCAATATTTTAATTGTTACGTTTTCATACCAAGTACTTAGTACAGTTGTCCTAGATTACTATAGTTGATGATTATGTTCTCTATACATATATAAAAGTTAATAACAATAGCTATAAATACACCATTATTAATACTTACGAGAGGAAGTACATGTTTTGTTTTGTTATAAGTAATTAATAGATTAATATGTTGAAATTACTACCTACCTATATTATAATGTTAATATTATTTATAGTGTCTGTGGGATACCAAGACTTGGATTGGAATAATATATATCTATTCAGGCTGATAAATGCAAATGGGTCAGTTAGAGCAGGCGCTAAAGGATGTTGAGCGTGCAAAATATGAGGACCGCGTTCTGCACATGGTTTTGAACTCAGAAAAGCTTGCAGGATTCTGAATTTTGTCATCTATTTTTTATTATTCAGACACCTTTCGTTAGTATGTACAGTAGACTTCAAAGATATTTTTACAATTCAATGTTCCAAAAATATATCTACATTTGAATAAGTTCACAGACGGAGCTACAAATAATTGCATATAAGTGAAAGGTTCATGTTTTCAATCGATACCCCAAAAGTATCATTGTCAAAACTCTAATGTCCAATGTTCGGCGTTAAGTTGGATTGCAAATATATATCGCTTCGGACAAAGGTTTCTCAATCGAGTCGACTTTTGAAAAAAATCTTTTTTTTATCATATAAGGATCACATCAACAACAAAAACAATTTTTTCTGAACTTTCGACCAGATTAGATAGTTGTGAGAGTTAAATAAACATTTATGTCATGGTTCCTAAGAACAGTTTTCGCTGTCTCTCATAGTTGCAGAGTTCTTTCACTGACCCATTTGGATTGATCAACCTGTATACATCGTTATATCGAGGAGGCTCTAAATGACCGGATGCTTTTGCGTATATATTGTAAGAATTTTTCTTAAAAATACGATACATGGATTTCTGCATGTGCATGCTGATGAGAACCTGTTATGCAATGATTGAATAGATTCAACGTGTGCGTTGGGTGCTAAATATCTAATTCAAAGAATGAACGCCGATCCGGTGTCGAATCGGCACCGGCGGCGGTGGTTTTGTGACAAGCCTTAACTAGACTATGAGCGCGCCCGGTGCTCCGCCATCGCACGCGCTCGTCGCATTATGGAAGTGATTGATCCACGTCCGTGGATATAAATATTTTTGATATACATACAAGTAATTGTTGGAGAATAAGAGGTAAACTTATGAGTTTTAATTTGTAAGAGACATTTGTTGATCGTTTTCTTTGTAATTTTGTCTTTGTTATCTTTATGATGTTTTCTTGTATTGAATCTGTGATGAAAGATTTTGAAAATTAAGACGGTACCGTAGCTTATTATTTGGTTCTATCGTGTTTAATTATGTTTTAATTATTCAAATGTAAGATTTGCGTTATGTGCCAAGTGAGATATTTAACTATGAGAGATTAAGATTAAGTGTATAATATCAAAATTAATGAAACTTTAGATAATTACAATTGTGATAATAATAATATATGGAAGTTTTAGCAAAAATTTTGTTAAAAGAATGTTTTCATTCTTGTTCCCAATATCTTAAATTTTAGGCTAGCTTATAAAAAATTCTTAGGTGTAGGTAAAGGCGTCCAGGGTATAAGTATTTAGTGTAAGCAAACCCATTGTACTCTACGATCTTTCGACATGGCGTCCCCGATATTTTACCTGGCAAGGAAATAAGTCCCAAATGCATTAAAATAATTTTCATTTCACCAGTTGCAACCACATAACTAGTAAAGACACAAGGTTGCTGATAGTCTCTTATATTTATTTTATTGTCCCTGTTTCTTATGTTCAAAAGATAAGTTGTTATGTTATGCACATAACCAATTTCACTTACAATTTTGTATATTGCTTCCACATATTATTGAAATCTATCTCTCAGTTAACGCAAACTTAAATAACGACACTAATATTTGACATGTAAGCAAATGTATTATTGTAATTAAATTCATTCAATACCTAATTAACATAATAATTAAAAAATATATATACGTAATCATAAATTGATATACGGGCTAGATATTTGAATGTCAGGTCAGGTACATTTACTAATCTGAGATCAGGAATAAAATGTACGTCAATCAATCGTTCATAAAGGGACACAATTTAAAAATTCCTTAAATGGTATTTAAGTATGCTCTGATAGTGTAAGAAGCAAGTTAGCCGCCATTCTGACGTTATAATGGCGGGGTGCTTCTTAATTAATTAAACTATTTTGATCAAACAAAAAGCAATAAAAATACGTTCTATTTTCTTATGGTATTGTAAAATAGAACTGGGTGGGTGGAATAATGGTGGGTGTTTAGCACCTCTGTCTACCCCTTCTGGGAAAGAAGCGTGATGGTGTATGTGTTGTTAAAATGGAACTGGATTTAAATTAATTCTCATCATGATGTAATTAATTGTAAAATTAAAATTAACATTTGACTATAGTACCAAATACAATAAGCAATAACATTTTTGGACATTTATTAGATCTTGGTTTCAAAACATCATTAACATCCATACATATTCCATATCCATATTGTATGAATGTGTAATTATTTTATCCTTAGTAGATTAAAACGTTATATTATGTTATCTAAATACTACTATAAGAAATGCGTATGCTTTCATAACAATTGCTGTTCAGTTTAATCTGGCGCTATTACGGTTTGACACTTGAGTTTTTATTTTCGAGATAGTTTAATGTATGTGTGTACCTATTTTGATTAACTTGGTTTTTAAATAAAATGATTTTAGTAAACGAGAAAAAACGGTGGTCCAGATGCATCCCAGGTTGGGACAACATTATAGCAAAACATTCATATTTCGTTATTCTCAAGTCAAAGAGAAATATTTGTACATAATGATTAAACGAACATATTAAGACGAACATATTATTTTAGTCGAAAAAAAGTTTGATTGGTTTGGATCAACCCGCCATTATGACGTCAGGATGGCGACTCACGAGCTATTTACATTATCAGAGCGTGTATAGCATATAAGAAAATTTTAAATAGTGTCCATATACGAACGGTTATGTCATACTTCCTGGCCACGCCACAAAAGCGATTTCAACGAAATTTGCCAGAATAATTTTCCTTAAAATTTCCCTTTTAGTCCGCGGTAAAAAGAAGTGACATTTTAAGGACAATTATTCTGCTAACGGAGATTGTCAGCTTTCGGTCCAAATGTATTTTTTATTATGGCAGCAAAAAGAAATATCCCAGAGGAGCTGAGATTTTTACATGTACCTACAGATTTTTACAATCTCGCGCAGGAAGGGTTTCGTACCATTGACAACACAAATTTCAAGTCAAATAGGCAAAACATCGCGTTTTTTGTAAAATACTTTAGGGGGTAAAGGTTTTTTATTTGGTTTTTGTATGTATTTGTTGTTATAGCGGCAATTGAAACATAATTTGTGAAAATTTCCAAGTGTCTAGCTATCGTGGTTCTTGAGATAGGGGGTACGGAACCCTAAAAAGAAAAAATCTTTTAGATTCGATAATAATTACACGTCATGTTGTTCATTCATATTAAGATTCTAAATATTTCCACTTGAGCTCGTCCGGCTTGGCTCGTACTTCTCCAGCTATGAGTTCGAAGAGATTTCAAAACACTACCTTGTGGAACACCATCAAGAACTACTTTAAGCGCTCCCGGCATGCGTGTTCGTGCCGGGTGCGAGAGCGGATACCTACTCTAGATTTAAATGAACATAACGTTGTGTAATTAATTATTAATGAATTTATATGATAAACTTCATGATGCGGTTTTTCTAATGCCGAAATGTGTTTTAACGAAAAAATGTTTAACTCGTTCAACTAAGTGGATTTCACATCAGCAACAAAGTTCGACCAGCACCCGTTGTAACTGACATTCTCCTTTCATTGACATTGCTATTATTACTAATGTCAGATTGGAAAAGCATTCACCCACCAACCTGACATCAGAATGGCGGCTCACCATAAAATAGCGATTGCTACGCATCCGGTTACGTACAAAAACACATTATTTTAGTGCAAAAATGAACATTTTATATACATTATTTTATGACCTCCAGCAGGGTCTATAGATTTTTTTCATCTGTCTATAAGTTTACTTTGATTTTCAAAGGAAGACATTTTCAAATATTAAAAAACATATTATATACAAGGTGATCGATCCAAATAGGTCAGTGTGGGGGATTCCGAAACTATAAGGGATAGCAAAATCTGTTCATAGGACCCTTTTCGCTTTGTTTCTAGTCTCTTATAAGCTAAAAATGGGTATTTATCAAAATAAAATAAAGTTATTATTGTTATTGGTCTGAATCATCCGTCACTAATAATTTTAAATGAAATAACACATCATTATTATGTCATCACGCCTCTGTTCCCGAAGGGTAGGCAGAAGTGTTAAACATCCACATTTCGCCAAATATGTTAGGCAGGCCCCCATGTGACAGGTGGCGAGCCTGTTGCCTTACACCGGTCACAATGTGAGGCAAGCGGCAATGTGGGAAATGAAATCCTGCTCAGGAATATTCTAAATTTCTTTTATAGTTAGGATCCATTTTATTTATTGTAGATTTCCCTACATTGAACCATTTGGATTGATCAGCTGCATAGTGCTCATCAGGTTAACCATGATATAGCGTTAGCGCTTTGATTCGATTTCCATTGTCAGAAAAGACTGATATCATAGGAAACCCTTGAGTGGAAATCTGGCTAGAACTTTTTTAATTATACCCGAGTGTTCAAGGCTACTTTTTGTTATATTATGTTATTATATATATCGGCCCGGGTTTGTACTACCTTTCACGGTAGATCATGATTCTGAATGACGGTGTGACATAACACACTACCGTCAGTGTCTGAGCAATACTACGTTAATAGTAACCATCCACGTCTCGTGTTTTCTGACGCATATGTCGGAATACAACCGATCAACAACCACTCCACAGCATCAATGGTAAAGATGGACCATTGGTCTTGATCACATTAGAACCATTTATTTGGCTTTTATTACATAAATCAAACCGGCTATTCCTCTTTGCCCACCTGGGGTGGCCAGAATGATGTGTATACCTACACTCGGCGGGATCCGTATCGAAGAGACTTTAGAGTGATGCCGAGAGTTAGTGCTGAATTTGCTCTATCGAATGATACTAAAATCAGAACTTGCTCCGTTTATAGAACGGAGTTATAAACGAAAGATTAAACTTTCCAAAGATTCGGGTAATGAACTATAAATTGGTATCAACTTTTAGGGCTGTTATTTTTTCTGATCACCAAAACAATAAACACTCTTTTACCTTTCTTATTATCTTTGCAGCTTGATTGTGTCTGAAGTAAGGACGTTAAAAGTGTTTTTATGGTGAACAAAAAAAAACAGCCCCAAGAGTTAATACCAATTTATTGTTCAATACACTTATTTTTGGAAATTATCCCGTTGGCTGGAGGTCTCTTAGGAAGGTTAAGTTTTCGTTCTATGAATGGAGCAAATTATGATTTCAGCATCAGTAGATAAAGCAAATTAAGCGCTAATTCTTGGCATCACTCATAAGACTTCCCGATAGTGAAAATCGCTGAATGTGGACACACGGCAGACTGGACTTTTTTCCACGCTTTCCCACCCACATGAGATACATTTCTTTCTACTCTTCCTACCTATGCTGGTCAGGTGGGCAAAGTGAAATAGCCTAATAGAGAGAGAGAGCATGATGACAGGGTATTTGAATCTATTGACTTATTTATATGTAGCAGTGGTGTATAGTGGTTACTCTCAATGGGTTGTCATAAAACATTCATTGCTGTTTAGACAATATATGAGATGTTCATAACTTGTTATTTGTACACCAACTTAACATTGCAGTTTATATAAGACTGATGAACAGGCGCAGTACGCATGATACTGCGAGACCTACTTTTGACGTGTCTACACTCAGCGGGATCCCCATCTTAATGGAGATTACTAAAGCAGGGTTACCTTCACTTCGACAGTGTACATAATATATAGAAATGTTATTTATTCCTTCCAAATGTAAGCAAGAGAGAATTACATTATGATTTAAATGTGTTTAGGTTGCAGAAATAGTTTTAGTTGATTAATTATATCGTTGTGAAGTAGTGTTAAGTTGAGGGTTGGCGCGGGCGGCGCAGCTCGCGGTTTCGAGACTGAATTCAATCTGATACAACTGCCGTTGCGCCCTCGCGCCCTTTACTTACATGTAATTGACGCTTATAATATACTTTACGCTAATAATATCATTCTTGTTTGGTTACCACTGTTATTTATATTTTAATATTACTTTCTCATGTGCGTAATCACTGTTTTGTGTACTTGACGTTTGAACGATAGAATTCAACTTCAATTATGTGAATAATATTTTAAATATACTGTCGAATACGCATCGCATCATAATTATATTATTTATGAATGTTAATGGGACATGTGTAGTGTTGCATGGTCCAAGCGGGGCCGAGCGCTTCAGCCCTTGTCATATTGACTACTTCTGTACATTTATTTCACATTAAATATATTATGATCCAATATATACAATATTTTTATAATTTCTTGCTAATAGACATTCTTGCCGCCAAATATTTCTGTGGTTTTCCTGTTAATTTTAGAACTATTTAATAATTCGTATACTCTTAAGTTCTGAAAGTAATAACTACCTCAATATTACTAAATGATATGATAATTATCTTTGTGCACTTTTGGGATCAGAATTGAAAATAATACGAACATTTTATATAGTTTATGAAAACTATTATAATCTTAGTAGATAAACAGAAGTTTGTTAAATTAGATTTCGTAATGTAATAAACTATAAAAAATATTGGTTTTTGTATTGTACATAATCCTTCCAAAGATTGCTTCTTTTTGTTACCACTCGCTATAAACAGACAATTTTTTTAATATTTTCTTTACAGTCAGGGTCTAACAGGAACAGCACTCAAGATCCATCAAAACACATTCAAAGGTTTATCAACATTGGGTTTTATTTAAACGGGTTGAAAAATATTCGAATTTTGGTCAGCAAAAAAATATAATTGGTTAGCTAAAAAACTATTTGGGCAGCCACTCAAACATTAAATATTTTCTTTGCTGCCAAATTGTATAATATAATGTTACCGAAAATGTATGCAAGTACAATTCCCAATTTTATATTATATACCTACCCACTTACTGTAAGTAAAAAAATTGTCTACGTTATTTTATTTTGGGACCGCAGCCATTTATTTGGTCAGCATAAATAAACTGCCATTTGGGCAGCAAACAAATATTTTGTCAGCAATATAATTATTTTGGCGGCAAAGTAATTATTTGTGTGCTCAAGCTGGAATCCTCATATTTTGTCAGCGAAATAATTATTTGCGCAGCATTATACTTAATCACCCCCTTATTCATAAACGCTATTTATGTTTGAAGCAATAATCTATTGCATAAAACTTACTTACTGGAACTGGAACTGTATAATCTGATAGATATTAGGCTAAGGATATTTTTAAGACCCTTGAAAAATATTATTTGTAAGGGTCATAAAAAATATTTCATAATGTTCCTCCCCAATAACTTATTTTTGGAATTGGTTATTTTGCTGACCAATTAAGATTTTGCAGCCCATAAGTTGCTCACCAATTTATTTTAGCTCAACAATAGTATTTTTTGTTGACCAAAATTCAAATAATATTGCTACCTACCCATTTAAATAACAACGTTATCTTTTTTAAGTTCGCTTTTTTCTCGCTCTCTCCAGCCAACATTGTTATTATGGCGACCAATTTAGGTAAGACGGTGGTAGCTAGCCAGGCGGTCTTAGAAGCCCTACCACCAACCGAACCGAGCAGAAAAACCCCTGCCCCGTGGGGAATCGAACCCACTACCGGAGGTTCACTCCCGATTTACACCCGGTGGTGTCAACCACAAGACCAGAGAGGCGGTTAATATAGTAAAAAACGGATAAGTTGAGTAAATATAGCCACCGAGTGGGGGCGGTGGATGTTAGAATGGGGCTCTAGCATCGACCATCATCACCAGCCCTGGCAATGAAAGGGTGAACATGCGTACTTAAATGTTTATCCTTTTCCCCGACGGAGGTGCCCGCTGCCCGCCGCGCGAAAGATTGAGTAAGCGTACGGTGGGGCTGGCACTATTGAGTACTGTGGGTTTTAGTGAGTATGAAGCGTCTCACATAACCCTGCGATGGCCACACATCGTCGCAGAGTATGGAATCCTCATATTTAAAATCTTAAAGCATTTTCCGCAAAAAAAGATAAAAAAAATATAGGATATATATAGATGTTCATTACTACCGACAAAATTAAGTTGATTTATTCGGAATAATAGTATTCTGTTCCTAATGTAGGAACAGAATACTTAGGAAAAAAACTGCAGGTATAAAATTTTTTAGATTTTCTAACGGACTCATTGTCGTTTTTCTAAGGCCCACACTCCACCAAAAGGCAGACGAGATGAGCGAAGAGATGTTTTTAAACTCCGATATTATCTATGGATTCTATGGTTATTGACTAACAAGGTGTGTGGCTAATTAAAATGGCATCCTTGTTATTGTTTGCAAACGGTCACAACAGACATAGCTTTAATATACATTATAGCATGGTATATTACGATATATTTTCCATACCAATTCTCAATTCACAAACGCAGCTATAATATATTTCTATGACAGTACCAATATAAATATTATTTATGTTTACGTTATATTAACGTATATTATAGCTACGTCTGACCGTAAATACCTACTTGTAGGTTGCCGGTTGGCAGGGTGGCGTCAGTAGCGGCACCACGTGGTCCCGCCGACTCCGCATGGTTGCTGTGGCGACGGCGGTGCGCGGGTAGGGGGGTCGTATTCCCACGCCCCCGCCTGCCGCCGAAGCGCGCGCGCGACTCGCACTCACTCTGACAGTACTCGCTTGTCGTGCGTACCGGTGTGCTTCACGTGCTCTCCTGACACCCGTGGTTCCCGACCCTGCCTAGGACCTTGAGCTTCCCATCCAATCATGGACGGTGACATGTCCCAGGGTGGATCCGGCGACATTTCCCCAATCTACGAAGACAGGTAAGGTTTTGTTTATTCATTTAGTTCATATAACTCACATAAAATATCTCTTGAACCCTTTGGTAAACATTCAAATTATTTCTGCCAGATTAGGTTGGTCCTTTTCCTCAACGTTAATGTGTATCGTTATTAAAATCACAAATAATACTACTTATTAGGCTGGTTGGAGTGCAGACAGTACCTTAAATAAGTTTATACCACTGATTGGCGGCAACAGGCGCAAATGAAAAAAAAAATAACCTGCAACTCTTCAGGGGTTTATGGCGAGTTTGTGAAATGTCTTTGATCCATTTAGCTAGTTGCAAGAAAAATAAATGATGTATAATAGATACATCATTTATTTTTATAAGCATGTTTATGTTATATTTAGTAAGTATAAACAATTTTATTAATTTACTAACTCTGAATTAAATTGTTAAACAAGGTAATCTATAACTAACAAAAGGTCCCTACGATGGACGGATCGATGGATAGAAAAATTAAAAGCATACTGTAGTCTGGTGAAAACAGTTCCATTTTGTAGTCCCTAATAAAACAATTAAAAACTTGTTTTAGCTTCTATTACTGTTCTAAAGATGAAAGAACCATGGCGACGCCCCCGATTCTTTATTAATTTGTTAGTTATTACTGCCCATTAGTAAAATATTTCAGTTTGTTATCTAGGTTTAGGTACATGTGGCATTATTTTTTATCTACAGTGTGGTCTCCGACCTCGAGACTATGATGATGCTATCAAAGCTTTATTAGTTACTTATTTAACTTTATTATACCTATGTTAAGAGTTAAGACCGATAGCAACACATTTAATACCATATGCCTATTTAAAAATTTGCAATTTATCTACTTACCTACTTGTTGCTTATTACTATGTTCGGGATATTATAATAGGTAGAAAACTGTTTTTGGTATGTTTTGGTATCGATTTCTCATGTTTGATCCTATCAAGGTCTTTGGTTTAGGTAATTCATAAAATCTAGTCTACCTAATCATAAATAAAATAATACGTTGAACTTTTAATATACAATTATAAAGATTAAAAAAAAAACGAGACGTCATCATCTCTAACCCTTTCAGAAACGTAAATTTTTGTTTGTGCTTTCGGCAGCCTCCTACTCCTGTAGCATTGTGTTCGCAGAAACAGGCAAGGCAACGCTTACGCCTTCCTGGATGACCCCTCTGCTCGCCATGGTTACCACAAATGTTAGTAGGTAGCCAGAGTAGGTCCCACAACGTTATTTAGCGTATTTTCAATTCTGTATGAAAATGATAGGCATTCAATCCACAAATCAGTGCCTCAAGTCAAGAAAGGAACAACATAATAATTTGTAACTCATATGTATGAGTTAATAATTCAAAATTAATTCATATAGGTAAGTTTAGTTTACCTCCTGAACTTCGGTCAGTTCACAATCACTTGTAGGTCTTGTATACCTATATTGTTGAATAAAACTCAGTGGTATAGGCGGTGGGATCGAACCCGCAACCACATGAGCGAGTAGTGCGTCTTTCTCAACTCAGCTACCGCTGCTTTTGCTGATACTATAAAAGTTTATTTATTATATTATTATTGTTATTATACATTTAAAAAACGGCATTAAAATAGACTGTTGCGTAGTTTAAAAAATCTAAGAGACAACAAAAACAAAAGAGACTTTATTTACCTAGTTACTAGCGAGTTGCTTATGTGTACTTTGCATTTTAGTGGCATATTACTTGACATGAAGGGTTATAAATTACATACACGACTGCAACTCGTCATATATTTATATCGTCGTATAGTCCTGAGATCTGGCTGCTGAATCCTCCGATTAATGGTCGGTTAGTAAAGGGCTAGAAATTATTGTGGCGATCTTTTCATTCTAAGTAAGGTAACCATCACCTGACAGGCCTCAGCCGTGTTTTCTTCCGTCTATTGAATTGGCAGAATGTTTGTCATAGAAATAATAATACCCCTGCCTCCCTTCATGGAAAAACACGTGATGATAGGTTGTGTTAGTTTTTGACGTCGCCTCTTGATCCAAAGAGGTTTAATGGGTACTTTAAGATATAGCCTCACTTTCAAAGTTCAAAGTGTAAAAATTGAAATTTTTATAAAGATCATTTAGGTATTTATGAAGTTCAAAAAACAAATTTCCAGACGCATTCGACGAGCTGAAGTACATGCCAGCCGAACAGAAAGTTGTGTAATTGTGATCATATTATAATGTCATCAAGTCATGAAAATCTTAGAAAATAACGAAAAACTATTTAATCTCGAAAACTATAAGAAATCGTAGACATCTATTAGCTCGCACTGGCTTGACATGAAAAGACCTTCCAAGACACAAGTTTCCTGCCTTACAGGCCGACCGTTACTCGGAGGGTTCAGTAGCTCTCGGCATATCACTGCTTTATACCTACCTAAATTTGTCTAATTTGAAATTAAAAAGCGTGAATGAAAATGTAACAGACTGTCAAATACTTAATTTTCCGAACAAGTTTTTAAACTTTAAACTTAATTTTTCAAACTGTTTCACCAAAAATTTATGTCAGAAAGGCGAACTTTACTTCATGAACTTTTTTCTTTTTCCTTTTGCTTGCCATATAAATAATAAATATAATAATGTAAAAAAAATTTTGCTGTTGTCAATGTCATCGTGTCTTACTTACCTAATACTTTATGTGAAATTCCACTACTCTTTAAAGCTTACCTTAAAATAATAATGAATAGTGTGTGTATATTATGCGTACTATAAAATATAAACATCTTTATAAAACTAAATGATTATTGGTCAAGAATAGGTACTTATTAAGTGTCCATGCAAAATAATAATCTGGTTTTGTAAAAATGAACTAAGCGGATGAAAATTATATGATCATTCGGTTTTAAAATGAGTCTTCTGAATAATTTATTTGATTCTTCTAACAGTACGAGTACGACGCGCCGGATAAGATATCGTGATAACAGTTTTGTGTGTCAGTCGATTTTGTAATTTTAACGTCGTTCTGGTAAATTTTGTAACTTTGTGATAAAGTTTTTTTCTTCATTTACCAATAAATTTTAAATCTTATGTCGTCTTTTTATAGAATACTATTAGATTTTTTCTTCATTGGGAAAATCTATGCTCACAGCTCTAATCCATCGAAATTTATCTTTGTATCATAAAATAAAAATAAACTTACAATAGTGTATTGATTTCCGTTCAAATGTTTTTCTTATATTGATTTACCTAAGTTAATTGCAACACCTGATGTAATAACTAGTAATAATAAGCAACCATTAACGATCAATTTAATTAATATTTTCAGTTTGAACAGCTGTAAATAATGACTGAAATTGAGCATATTAACGTGATTCGTGATTTTAACGAATCTGTCTAAGCCTTAAATTTTAAAACATTGTGTTATCCATGATAATCATTCCAGTTTAATTGTTATCGGATTTTGACTATCTTACGTTCTCTTCAATGCAAATAGTAAGCCGAGTAGCTATATCGCTAGGTATAGGTTTAATTCCTGATGTGAAAATCAGCTTTATCTTCATTTTTACGAGAGTACAAAGAAAAATTCGAAAAAACATCAAAAGCAACCGGAAACGGTTTTTCGATCCGACTTTCTTCCTTAGTATATGTGAACGAAATATTAATTAAAGTTACGTTCGAAAAAAAAGGTTATGCTAACCGGTATTGTTAAAATAAAGCCCATTGTGGTACATAGTTAGGCAGAGGTGAACTAGCACCCACGTTTCGCCAATTATGTTAGGTCCCATGTAATAGGTGGCGAGCCTATTGCCATTTATCGGGTACAAAAGACCGTTCTTACCGTGATTGAACACAATTTCACGCATTTATACTAGGTTGACTATCGACGCGGGGTGGTACTAACCGGTTTATATCATTATTAGAAAGAAATAATTTCGGTTTGGTACTGAACATAAACGATAACGCAAAACCGGTTTGTACCATTATTTTGCGCTATTTTTTGAACCGGTTGCAAGCCTTGAAAAATTCCTCAGCAAATGCACACATGTTTGCATTTGGTATTCATCGATTAGATAAGCTACATAACATCGTGGGTTTAAACCCCAGCTATGTAGCTTACAGCTCGCGAAAACTCAGACGTCTGGTCTGCACAAATGTGTGTCACGGTTATCATTATCACATACATACAATCACGCCTGTAATCCCCGAAGTGGTAGGCAGAGTCCAAGGAGCACTGTGTTCTTTAAGACCACATTTAGCCATACAAAAATTGGGTTTGGTCAGATGAAAAATCGTGAAAACTAGTAACAAGTGGCTAGCTCATTGCCTACACAATCACAAACACAGTACCCAATACGCCCTTAGTCGCCTTTTACGACATGCTAGGCAAGGAAAGCAGTTGGTACATTCTTTTTGTGTCCCGGACCAACACGGGAAACATTATCCCGTGTTGGTTATCATTATCACAACACGTAAATATCACAATAAACACCCCAACTAAATAATTAAATAAATTTTTCCCCTTTTCTGATGTAATTTTAGCATTGAGAGATGTTAAGTAAAGCAACCTATAGAGATAATGATTCTATAGAAGAAAGACTAAACATAATTTTTTTATCGATTGAAAACAATGAAAATTTCACTCTCCTTGTAAGCAAGTATTTGTAACTCTGTCTGTAAACTTATTTAAATGTAAAGTCATTTTTGGAACATTTATTGTAAACATCTGACGTCGACTTCGACTGTACATAGAACATACGATACGGGAACAGCACGTTATCCGTGCACATCATCGTCATCTTGATTAAAGTATGAAGGTTTTCGCCTCTTAGGCATTGCCAGTACATCACTGGCGGTATCAGATATCATAATTCGTAACTATTCCTATGAGTTTAAATATTTGTTCTCTCTAGAGAAAGCCATGATATTGCGAAATGGGTTATTGGGTGTGGGTGGGTTATTTATTAATTTTTTCGTTATTATCACAATAGCCTATTAAACAAACCGACTCGTGTAAGAGTTCGCCGGTGCCACAGAGTTGAATCAATCTTGATAGATATCGTTGGCCTTACTAACATTGTGCCCGGTGCATATCTGACTCGCCCCCTTTCATGTAGGGACTTGAATGGAAGCGAAATGTGCGTGTTTAACCTCTGCCTATGCTTCGAGGAAAGGCGTGATAATGTTCGTACTTTTCTTCAACAGTTTTATCATCATCAGCAAGTTCATTATTGTGTATACCTATAAATGTATATATAATTAAAGAATATACATTATTTTGTGGTTTTAATCTAAATAATATTTAAACACAATCAGTCGAACCGAGGCGTCGTCATAGTGTAGCGATTTTAATGAGAGCGACGAAAATTGTTTTTGATGTTTTATCAGAAAAATGTAAGATTAGATTTGATTAATATTCAATTTATAATTGTTTTTCTGTATGGGAAGTAATTATTTAGACATTAAATTATTTGGTCAGTAAAATATTTTGTCAGTCAGGTAATATAATTATTTGGGCGGCAAAATAATTATCGAGAGTATCTCGGTGGCATAGTGGTTAGTACACTGGCTTTCTATATCAAACAAAGCTACTATCGCCAGGCCTTGGATGAGTGACCAAAACTTTGTGATCTCGAATCCTCCGTACTTCGGAAGGTCGCTATTACTACCGTTACTACCCACCAACGTGGTGTTCTTTATATTGGGTCCTTACCTATGAAATTGGTGTTTTTATTCTGTCTTAGTATTTGGTCTGTAACTATTAAGATTCAGAGTATTCCTAAAAAATAATTACCTCGTCTAAAAATAGACTATATTTTTGAGCTCTTTTGATTTGTTTTGATAATTGGTTGTAAGTTTAATTGTGTTAAAATTGGACACGGAGACAACTCTTAAGTGCCTCCCGAATACATCATTTTATTTGCATTCACTTAAAAATGATAAATAATTTTTAAAGTGTGATATTACACATACTACTAAAGCTTGTCTAATGATAGATGCCAAATATTATTATCTATGGATTTGTCGTTGTGAAGAAAACTGAAAAAATTTTAGTATGGAAAATGCAGAATTCCCCAAAATCTCCATACAAAACACCAATTTCATAGGTAAGGACCTAATATGTGTTTCACCGTGAGGAAGGCCGGTGCCCAGCAGTGGGACATACATAGGCTGAGGACGATAGAATTAATTGCGCAGAAATATTATGCAATTAGGCAGCACAGAAAATATTTGATGCCCATAAATTGTGGTCCAATTAGTTATTTTGGCTGACCAATTGTATTTTCTTGCTGACCAAAATTCGAATATGTTGCTCCCTGTTTAGTTTGCCACACAAAAACACAGTTTAAGACTTTTTCATACAGTATTAGATTTATCAGTCAATGTTTGTGGTTGTTTGGCAAAAGATAAAAAGGGCCCCCTGGGTAAAGGGTACGGATGGAGAACACTATTTTCCCTTATGGTCTCTATTTTTCTATATTTTTTAAATTAAGCCAGCGACCCGCTTTGGGCCCCCTTCCTCTACTTATTTTAAATCAACAAAAATGTATGAATCTTAATTCAATAAACTGGTGGTGTGCTAGAGAAGTCAATTAAATATATTTGCACAGGTCGCAGGAGTTAATATAAAATAACGTGTACAGGAGGCACGGCGAGCACGCCGGGGGGTGGCAACACCCCCGTCTCCAGGCAACTGTTGCTTGGAGCAGAGTTCGTTGCTTCCATTTACTTGTACTTAGCTAAAAACTTTACATCAAATATTTCTCTTACTATGTACTTGTTTTCGCAACAACATAATAATTAATCCTTATTTGTCTATTTGAGTATAGATACCACTATAAGCAAAGTTAAACTTTAACTCGTTCGTTCGTGAACAATAATATATGTTTCTATGGTGTCTTGTTTTGTGACAAAACATAAAATATTAAACATTTATGTAAAATCAGTATGGAGAAATCTGACACTATGTGAGAGTGCGACTTTTTTTAACTCACAAACATAACCGGGAAATGAACTTGGTCATAATCTTTGTAAACTATGTCGGAAAGAAAAAATACGTAATAATAACATTATAACAAAACATTACACAAACAAATGTAGGTAGATACTTAAGTTTTATTCAAACTTAGTGGTACAGGCGGTGGGATCGGACTTGCGACTACTGAACGTTTAGTGCCGTCTTTCCATACTCTGCTTTAACTGTTTGAGCACGTTTTTTATTTCTTTACGTACTGAATTACCTAATAAGATGGTTGTTTTACGTGGTACTATAAGATATTAGTTAGACAGTGCTCATTGATGCCGAAGTATATGTCTATATGATCGAACGTTGATATATTTTTATGCAGAGTTATGTATTTGTTTGGAAATTATGATAGTGGTAAGACAGGTGCGCGAGAGTCGCTGCTTATCCACGCGACAGCCACGTGTCACGACGCCTCGCCCCTCACCCTCCCGCAGACTTTCTTAAACTGCACTTTCTCCAATGCACCGCGCAAACTTGTCGCGCCCTTTGGTGAATTACAGCCATAGCACAAAGCCGCTTTTTGCCTTTGTAGGCACGCGGCGTCCACGAGACTATTGAAATTATATATTAATAACAAATTATCCTTTGCTGCTACCCAGTTTTCGCCAATTTGTATTCAGCGTGAGATTGAGTTGCTCAATAGAGATAAAAAGCTTAGCCATGTTATAAATTGACATGTTATACAATTTCAGACATAGACAGACAGACATTTTAATTAAAACTAAGAAAGTTTCTTGCCCTCCTCCTTCTTCGTAGCTTCTCGTCCTAAATTTTATAAGGCAACGTAAGATTAAGATTTGAAGAACATTTAAAAAATATGTTTTTTATTTTTTTAAATCGACCTAAAATGACATGGTAAAAAATTGCATTGTGTTTAAATAAACACCAATAAGTTTATTAAATTAGAAAATAGATAAATAAATGACTACGTAATATTAGCCTCTCCGAACCTGGGAATGCGAATTCCGACGCAATCCAGCTTCCAGCTGCCGCTTCCAGCCATCCGCTTTCCAGCTTGAAGCGCACATATTACGCATGTCGTTCAAACTGAAAATACCACGAAAATACTCGTACTCAAGTGAAGCTCACTATAAACATTGAACCAATTTTAAATAAAAAATATTACTTCTCTTGTTTTATTCAGTATTACATATAGAATCACTTTTGTGATTTTTTTGTTGTCTTCCATATTTTTTTTTAATAAATCATTAAACTCGTGTTTACGTAATATGATAACTTCTTTATCTATTCCGTGATGATAACTTTTAATGTCAGTTTTCTCATTGCATAGCTATAACATAATCTGAACACTTTTTGCTAGCGATTTGTAGATTTTAACGATATTTTTCGTCTATTATGACATTATTACAAGTTCTGGGAGTTTTTCATTTACAGCAATTGAATATGCCATTAATAACAAAAAAAAAAACACCAAAATCATTCATGTAAAGTAAATTCAATAACTAGGCACACACCCTACTGAAACTGACCATGTCCTTTTAATTTGATTATTTATACTTAGGTGTTTGTTGTAGGTTGACGTCAAAACTACTGAATATAATTTAAATGTAATGTTATCCTGTGATGACCTTAAGTTAAATATGAGGATTCTATTCTTTAGCAGGCCGTTGAATAATATATTTTGAATAATTTCCAATATTCTAAACACTACATGCTGTTGTCGGCTTTCAGCTAACTAAACTGATCGTTGCTGTTATACCTACTCTGTACTATATCCCGCATATTTTCCATGCACTTTCGTTATTGTCTTCGAAATATAAAGTAATTCTACACCACAGTCCCTTTACCAGAACTACAGTGATGTAAATAGTCCCATAGTAACTTCGTTTATTAATCTG
Organism: Parapoynx stratiotata; assembly: GCA_910589355.1. Classification (NCBI taxonomy): domain Eukaryota; kingdom Metazoa; phylum Arthropoda; class Insecta; order Lepidoptera; family Crambidae; genus Parapoynx; species Parapoynx stratiotata. The sequence goes on from OU342457.1 coordinate 12,465,336, forward strand.
TTTAATGATGCTGCCATTCTCTGCTTAACCTAATAGTTGACTGTTACAGAAATAAGTTGTCAATGTACGTACTCTGTACATTGTACACAGTCCAGGACAGTCGACAGCATGTCAGTTATTTTTAACCTTATCAAGTTAGACACAATATTGACAGTTTGTGGTAACCTGATGAGCTGTTGTATTTACACCCTGATTGCTCGCGGATTATCACGAAAAATTCTATTATAAACTTACTCGTACTAGAACTATTGGTAATTTGGTACAAGTAGGTTCTTAATTGCTGTTTTCCACTGTGCTACTATCGTACTACATATTATTATAAATTTGCCCTTTAACTTTTTTCTTGCCTTCTACTGTGCCATGGTGAGCTAGACATGGTGTGATGGACCATCCTAATATGTCCCTTCGGTTGGGGACGTGGCCGATGTGTGATATGTTAGTAAATTTTTATGATCAATTTTAAAAAGGGATCCTTAACTGGTAGTAACCGCAACAAATGAGAACCTATCTATGACGCGTAAGAAGATACTTGTTATATAATTTAGAGATCAATAACGATTTCCTGTCGTGAAGATCCAGTAGGGTGGTGTAAAAACGTTGTTGAAATGTAATACCTATATTAAAAGGCATATTGTTGTCATAACTAGACATAAATATGCTACTTTCCTACAATTTAAACCCACTAAAATTTCTATTTTAATGTAAATTTTATAGCATGTTACTCATTTGTTTCCCAGAATACTCATAATAAGAATAGAAAAGAACAGCCAATGGCGGTGGGTTGCTAGCCATAACAAGTCGTGTGCGGTCTGCGTCTCAGGTCACAAACATTATGTATGCACTCATTACGTCTGCGCCTGATACTTAATTCATGATAGATCCCTCTAATGTAGCGTTTTCAGTACATCGAGTTATTACTCTCGATAGAATATTTTCCTTGGTAAATAATCAGCAAGAGCTATTACAATTTATTTTTAACATATTAGTTCAAGAAAGTCTAGCTATACAAGACAACGAACTGCTTGCTCATGAATATTTTTATTATTGGTGATATAACTTCAAAATTTCAAATTATTGTTGGTTTCTCCTCAAATCGATTGCGATGGCCGGTTTGATACTTCAAACCTAATTAAAAAAGAAGCAACAGCTGCAGGGAGAAAGCCTTTCGAATAATATTTTGTTATCATTAACATAAACGACGTCAAATTAACATAAAATCACTGTGGGTATTCACACCAATTGAAGATTATGTTGCAGTATAAAAAATGATAATCGTAGGATACTGATGTTGCTGGATACGGCAGCGCTGGAGCGATCGGTTTGGGAGGGCCTTTGCATAATTATGACGACTTTTTACGCGCAGGTGACGCGCGTGTTTGATTCGTGTTCACTACTTTTCGCCTGTTCGGCGCGTTTATCTAGTTTTGTCAGAGCAAGCATTATCATGGTTATATATAAGCATTATCATTACCTCTGTCATGGTTATGACGAAAGCTCCACAGTACTTACTTCTCTTATCGCATCCGCGAGAAGAAGATTTTTGGTCACCCTTCCCTTTATGACGTGAGAGGTATAGGGCGAGAGGAACTTAACTCCCGCGTTTTGAGCTCGCCAATGGGGTAAGGACTTTTCAAAGCAAAATTAAAACTGCTAGTAAGTAATAGTAATAGTGGGGTAAGGTCATCGCAATTATCATAACGGTTTGTTTTTAGTTTTATAAGATACAGGCATCGCTAGGTAGCTCCCAAGCTGAATCGCTGCTACGTAACCGTTAACCCCGCGTCACAGTTTTAGCTACATCACGTATATAAATATTATCGTATAGCAAGCTACGACACACGGGAGCTATATATGTACAATTTGCTCTCACTTACTCAATTTTAAACCTTTATCTGTTCATGAAGAGAAGTCCAATGCTTACTAAACCAGGAAAATATATAAAATAACATTTAGAAATATTTCAGTGATATCATATAAATGTATACCTGCGTGTTAGTTCACCCAAAAATTTCCATGAATAAAAATCTATTCTAATCTAAGTCTATGTCGGGCTTCAGGCTGCCCGCCCGCATGCTAGATAGATAATAGTAATAAATTGCTTCTTTATAGATGTATGTGTGAGCTATATACACATTTCTATTTACACCTGCAATAAGGAACACAGTATGGGTATTGCGACATGTCAATAATTAACACTACACTTGGTAGACAATATGAAGTGCATAATAGTAGATTATGAGTACATAATATAGGTTCATAAAGCAGTGTCATATGTCAAGGATGGCAAATTCAATCTCCAAAAGCGTGATGAAGAATTATTCTAAATTAAATCCTGAGCGTAATGATATGTTGCTGTAAATCCCGAGCGAAGCGCTGGATTCAAAGAATTCTAAATGAAACAAGAGATTCAAGCCGCCACGGATTCAGACACGTTTTTGTTGAAATAAATAAATTAAAAAAAAAAAAACTTGCTTTTACTAAAGTGTAACATAATCTAACATGCTTTATTTCTCGTGGGGATAAAATCTATAACAGACTTTATTTCCCGTGGGCTTAAATCTTTGCCTTATACATAAGTTACATGACATATAATACGTGCTTTATGTGCAGCTAGTGTATACATTTTATTATGAGTTAGTAAATAATAATTGTACTTTACTACAACGCGCGCTGTCTGTAATGCATGAAAAAGTCAAAGTATGAGTCTCTTGAATTAAAACTATTGCATAGTGAACGGGCTCTAATAGATGCTTCCGTAGTGCATAGCGGTATAGCACATACGGGCCAATCTTCAGATTAATAAATACACTGGTCTAGACGCCCATATCCTTTGTGCGTACGTTGACTCCTCGAGAGGAATATGTAATATACAGCATAGAGCTGCGCTTACGCACTAATGTTATCACGTTGTCGTCTTGTCACGTTACGCTCGCTTTCAAAAAAATAAAGGAAAGAGTGTAAGGAAGTGTATGGATGTGTGAAAAACTAGTTACAAAATTTATACGACAGTATTAGGACAGTATTAAATATTTATTATAAAAAACACGGAATATAACGGAGAGGGGAGAGAAAAGGAGGAACACACTTAGAGTCCATAAATATACAGTACGTGGTCGTCACTCGAGAACCTCTCCGCCCCAACGGCCGAGCTACTAGCAATGTGCCCTGCCTACCGCCACCTAAGGTCCGCAATTCTGTGTTCTATGTCGGTGACCTTGGTTCTCCTGCGAATCTCCTCATTTCTGATGCGATCACGCAGAGAAACTCCAAGCATAGCCTTCTCCATTGCCCTTTGAGTGACCATGAGCCTTCTTATGAGGCCCATTGTAAGCGGTCACGTCTCAGTACCGTAAGTCATCACTGGCAACACGCACGAGTTGAAGACTTTTGTCTTGAGGCACTGTGGTAGATGAGCCGAGAATACGCTGCGTTGCTTCCCGAACGCTGCCCAGCCGAGTTGCATTCGTCGATTGACCTCTTTCCGGAAATTGGACCTACCTAGTTGGACTACTTGTCTCAGGTATACATACTCGTCAACTATTCCCAGTATAGTGCTTCCAACCTTCACAGGAGTGAGACCAGCATGGGAACTAGACATGATCTTTGTCTTGTCCATGTTCATGTCTTCGAGCATTGTGTCAAGGTCTTCCTGGGTCTTAGCCATGACCACGATATCATTAGCAAAACGAAGGTGAGTCATGTACTCGCCGTTTATGTTGATGCCATGTCCTTCCCAGTCCAAAAGCTTAAACACGTCCTCCAATTCAGTTGTGAACAGTTTCGGCGATATGACGTTGCCTCACACCTCGCTGGAGTGGAATTGGTTTTGAGTTCTAGTCCTGAAGACGAACTGACATAGTGGCGTAGATGACTCTACGAGTTTGTTAAATTAGTAAATTAGTTTAATATAGATTGTATCACTCAACGAGTGTAGCTTTTTTTCGATCCTCAGGAGGGTCTACTTAAGTTTTATTAAAACTCAGTGGCGGCGGGGGTGATATTGAGCCGAACTACCGAACCCGCCACCTCTTGAACAAGTAGTTGCCGTTTTTCCCGACTCTGCTGCCAACTGTCAACAAAATTATTGTATGAAAATAAAAATGTGTGTAAAAGGTAAAAAAAAATACATTTCTGATATTTTTATGATACTCGTACGTACTCAAATAATGACCTTTCAAACTATGCAAATAATATTCCTTTGTTGAAGGTTCGGCAAATAAAAACAAAAATTTACGTAATATAAAATTATTATGGGTTACTTATACTCATACACTCAATGTGTATTTATTTATTTAGTGCACCAGCCATATAATTATACATCGTTCGGTAGGAAGTGCTCTTTGATCAGGATTTAAAACGAAATATGCAACGGTTTTTTTTTATTACCAATCCAAATAAGTACCTATATGACAATTTCATAGTCATCACGCCTGTATTCCAGTGTTCCACCCACCCATAAATCCAAACCAAGTAGTATGGTTTTGTAGGTCTGTCGGAAGTTTGTAACGAATCTAGATAGGTATTCATTTATTAACCTACCAGAACATGAGCATGTCATTTAATTTTTAAAAACCTAGCGCTGCAACATTTTATTATTGTAATATTTTTTACTATGGCTGCTAGGTACCTTTTTTAAACTAACTTTGTTAACATTGCAAGGGCTTACCAATAGAGGATGCAGGGTGGGGGTGCAACGTGCATATTGAAGGGGCGAGGGGTGTGGCCCCATTGCTATTGGTTCGCCTGCCCTCACTACCCTCCAAGGGTAGTAAACTTACATTTGCTAAAATAGGTAAGGTTCGATTATCGTCATATTTATTGTGACGATTAGTATCAGATAAAACCCAAAGTAAATAATAATATCTAGCCTGATCTATTTTTAGATTAAAACTTAGTGGATATATTTTAAAAGTATAAGTAATCAGCAAACAATTATATTTATGTAATTAAACAAAATTAGATATTATATGCATAATCAAAAAGTTGTATCGACACGAAGTAATACTACTGTATTCTTCTGTATTTATTATAATCATGCAATTCATTATTATGCTGTAGATGTTACGGATAGGGTTGGAATAAATTTAGTTTTATCCGGGTTTACTTAATCTACAGGTATATTCGGAATTAAAATTTATTTCATTTATTATTCGAACATTACCCAAAAACTAAGTAATAGTAATACATTAAGGGGAAAAAGCAGTGTTTTATGTCGAGGGCGGCATATTGAATTCAGAGTGGAATGAAGAATAATAAATTAAATACCGAGCGAAGCGAGGGATTTAAAGAATTCTGAAAGATTCGAGGGATTTAAACCGCCTGAGATTAAAACACTTTGATCCCCGAAAAGTATAGGTACTCTACATTATACACCTACTGCAGTAACAAGTAAAAAGAAGAGGATAGATGGTTATGGTTGGTCGTGCTCCAATCCGAATCTCGTTGGCCATAGAATTATTTTTGTTTCAACACAATCAAAAATAACTGAAAACAACCAAACACAATCCAAAATAACAGAAAAACCATAAAAAAACTACTTACAAGCAACAAAAAACATGATGATAAAACGCAAAACAAAATAATAAAAAAATGTTCCAAAGCTTTGAAAACAGAAAAATAAAAAGTAAAAGGAAAAGTCAATAAATTCGACAATACAGTTAATTTTGTTTGTTTTTGCAAATTCAGTTTAAATATTTTCAAGGCAAAAATAGTTGTGATTTGTACAGGCTGTTTGAAGTTGATATTTTTGTTGACATTTTGACATTCTAAATTCAAATTACTTTATTTCCTGGGAAAATTTTTACTTTATTCCCTAGTGAATAAAATATTGCTTTATACGGAAGTTACACGACAAATAAAGCGTAATTTATGGGCAGGAGGTGTATAAAACTACATTTTCTAGTAGCATAGACACGTACCTGTTCATTTATGTTTAGTTTACTATTTAATAAATTGGTTTTCAAATAGATCTTTTAATGGAATACCTATTCGCAAAGAGTTATATTTATAGTGTGAACTTACATATATGCGAATTCATCGCAAATCGCCCAATCCACGCACGATAAGGTACCTTTATGTGGCTCGTAATAGTTCTTTTCAAATAAAGGACATAAAAAAATTTACAGCTCAAAACCTGATCGCCAATTAATTCATTTTTCGGAGGGGTTAACATTACCAAGCGGAAACCTATCTAACAAACGGACGTAACGACCTTTGGATCTTTTTTAGTCTTCGAAGCACCGCCTCTTTCATTTAAACTGTATTAAAAATGTTTTGTTCAATTTAATAACGCTGTATCTCAGGATGAATTCTTGCCTATAAGTAGCAACCACCAACTTTTAAAATTTCATAATTTTTTATATTTTAATATAATTTTTGCCTAAGTAAAAAACATAAAAATTGAACGAATTATTTGTGTGATTTTTATAAAAAAGGTACACCTATATTGAAGGTCGACCGTGGATCCTGTGGCCCGAGGTGCTCGCAGCTGGTGTTCAATACAATGGGAACGCCGAGAAATTGTTGTGTGTATTTTAAACATGAGGGGTTGTCTGCCCGGGCCGACCCGGGCGGGTGCACAGCTGTCCTTGACGTTAGATGAACGTTAGAACCGCCAAAAGCACGAATCAATTTGGCGCACGTTACCATTGCCTTACTGAGTTATATAACTATTCAGTATTCATTCGTTTATCCGGTATTTCAAGCTGAGTTCGTGAATTAATTTATTGTAATGCGAGATAAACTTATGGGTGTACTTTTCCAGTCTTAGAATATTATATTAGGTACTTCAAAAACTAAAAACATAGCAGTCAGATATACCGAGAGACTTATAAGTACATACCTATAATTTTTTAGTTACTGAAATGTAATAAATGAGAGATAAATAAATATCTTCAGACATCTTGATATATATTTAAATACATATAAATATTTAGAATGTATATGATACATATATAAACTTCCAAAACTGAAGAACAAATGTCGTAAATTTTTATAATTGTACTAAATGTAATTATTATTGAATGTGTCAGAATAATATATCACTAGAATTTATAACCATATAGTAATGTAGATATTTCGAAAATAATGTCTGAATCCTTCATTCCACTCCTTACTTAGTTTTTAGTTTTAAACTGTCTTTCATTGACCTTGAGCATCTGTCGATATCTTTTTGCACGTCACCCATTCACCCACACAAAATCCCACCCCGCATCTAAACATTTCCAACGATAAACTCGGTAAATGCGACTGCTTTGATTTTTATAGTTAGATAGAAGGTATTTGGTTTATAAATATTTCTTTTATGTGAGCAAATTAGCGTCAATTTATTATTTTGACAGAATAAGGTCAATAATATTAAATAAACTTATAGTCGACGGGATAATAGTAAGCCTAAAACAATTATTAAGTAGGTATAACATAACATAAAAATAAACAAAATCATTAAGCCCTTGGAGGGGTTGGCAGAGGTGTTAAAAACCCACATTTCCCCTAATATGTCCAAATTCCAAATTCCCAATGTAACAGGTGGAGAGCCTGTTTAGTCCAGTCAATAAAGTAGCTGTAGAGAGTGCCTGAGCGGGAACCTAAACGGTTTCTTTAGAAACTTATTAGGGATGCTTAGACATAAAACATACTAAAAAACCGTCGTCTTGGAGGTGAACCGAAGGGGGAGGGGGTTACAATTGACCCAAATTTAGGTTATGAAATGAAAGCTTATATAATTCTCTATAACTTTGAACCTACACAATTTTTTATGTGTATTCCTATCCGAATTATATCTACATGCGATTCCGCAACCCTTCTCCGACAGCCGCTTCTTCGATGGACTGTTCGCCGACAAAACTTTTTGTTTAGGGAAGTTTTGCCGATAGGATCTTTCAACTTTGGACCATTTGCTGACATAACATAATTCATTCATGAATGTTTCGACAACATGACTTCTTCACAATGCGCTACTTAAATATGTATGTTAAGCGAATTCCTTAGAAAATCCAACGTAATCTTCATTATGATTCCCCATCATGCACTTGATAATCAACTTTAACTTTGCCGAAGATTCGAATTCAATCAGGTCCCCGATCGCGCTAAATACTAACGTATTTACCACAACCAAAGCTCAGTTGAAAACGATACGGCCCAGTCGCACTACACGAGGCGACACGAGGGAACGCGACTACGAGAGTATGGAGTGTAACTGGGCCATAACGTTTTCAACGGACATTTGGTTATGGTTAAATACTTTGTATTTAGCGGGATCGGGGCCCAGTTTCTCTTTATATTCACCAAATTAAGCCTGCCTAGCTGCCTTCAGTAACTATTCTTCACGTTTGAATTAAATATTTAACAGTATTTACCACTTTTTTATAATTATTTTTGCAGAAACAACACAAAACAACTATAATCAAAACAATAGCACGTGCCGACATATGATGCGATGTTTAAAATTGAGGCGCTAATATGAATTACCGTGCAATGGAAAGAGAGGACAATAAATCAAAATGTAGAGCATCCAACTGCTCGCGTATAGTTCGGAATATAAAAATACGTAGTCCGTATGCGTATATATATACTGTATATTATGGAGCAAGCTAGTAATGAGTTAGGTTATTACGAAGTAGGTATACGCGAGTGTTTGCGCACTACCCTAGTATAGATTGAAAGAATCACAATCAACTGTACTTTAGTCTTTCTCATCTCGGCTACCGTTATAGGTATTGGTACCTACTCATTTTTTTATGGGTTGGGGGGCAAGCGAGCAAACGAATCACCTAATGTTAAGCAATTACCTCCGTTCATGGACACGCGCACTTTTATGAAGGTTTGGATGTCGTACCGGTCCGGAAATACCTCAGGCGAAAATTCATTCCACAATTTTGTTGTAGTAGTTAGAAAGAAAGTAGTTAAGAGTTAGTTAGAAAGTAGTTAGTTAGAAAGTTCCGAGAAAAATCTCGGAACTTTCTACCTCTCGAACTCTGCTAAACAACTGAGTTGGTGTGAAAATTATTTGAAATATAGACAATTTTTTGTGAGAATCGATGATACATACAGTGACCCCAATGACTATAAATGAGGGCACGGCGCAAGGATCAGTGCTTGTCCCCTTTTCTTTCGAGCCTCTGAAGGAGGGCTCTTTACCTTCCCATGCGGGAGAAGCAGGTGGTGAATCCCTCATTGGATACACACCGGCCGGGGGTTATGTCTGACTCCTACCGACTAAACACCACACTTGCTTTAAGCCGTTTTACGGGCCTTGGTAAAGCATAACCTCAATGCGCCCCCTCCCTCAGGAAAGGGAGAGGTGCGGCGCTGCTTTTCTTACTAGGGCATGTGCGCCACATATAAAATCGGAACCAAAGTGGGCCGATCGTATCGGACATGTGAGTCTGTACGTGCCACACGTACAGGGTGGGAGGGGGCTACAGCGCAGATGCCGCAGCTTGCAGGAGACAAGGGATCGGGAGCGTCTGTGAAGACGTGTCGTGGTCTGCGGTATCTGTACCGCGGGTGGGGAGCGCTCAGTTCGTATTCCGCGGAGCTTTGAATGAGAGGATTTGAGTGCCCTTTTGCGGCTTTAAAGAACCTAAAGTGTTGTTGTAATGTCAGTAGGTCTGTGTCCCTATGTAAGTCCGCGTTCCTAACATAGCAAGGGACATCGGTGGCCTTGCGGCAGAAGGAATTTTGGATGACTTGGAGTGGGAATAACATGGATGGGTCAGCGTGGGCAAACACTGGGCTAGCGTACGTCATGACGGGGCTTGTTTCGGAGAGACATTTTGCTATTCCTGCCGAACATACCGTTAAGGCGGGCCGTTAAACGGGCGTTGCGAGTGACTCTTGACTTGGGCTCGGAAATTGAGCTCTTTGTCAAGAGACACACCAAGGTATTTCGCCGAGCGCTGCCATGGAATTGCATTGCCCTGTAGGCAAAGGGAGGAAGTGTTGAAGGGAATGGCTCGTGTACGGTGTTTCACGTCAAACAAAGCAAACCGCGGAGCTTTTGTCCGCGTTCACCTCAAATTGCCACCGTCGGAACCAGTCTCCTAACGTATGGATGGCTTTCTGAAGCCGGGGAAAAGTTTGTTTCAGACAACCGCCCCTGAAGTAGAGTGCGGTGACATCGGCAAAGAGGGCTAGTTGAACGCCTTGATTGGGAATGGGGATGTCTTTAGTGTAGTATGAGTACAAAATAAGGGATAGGACTGAGCTTTGGAGTACACCTTAGGGGGCGGGGGGTAGAGAGAGACTGTTGGTGTTTGAACCGGAAGGTTCGATTACGGAGATAAGAATTGATCGTTTTGATAAGTCCATCAGGCATGTCGAGCTAGTATAGTTTTAAGATTAGGCCGTCGTGCCCACACCTTATCAAAGGCTTTGGCTACGTCAAAGAAGACAGCGACGGTTTTGAGTTTACGGGGCGAGAAACGGTTTAATGCGTATTCGACTATGGGGGCACATTGGGGGCACGAATGTTTCGGGCGGAACCCGAATTGGTGAGGGATGAGCAAATTATTATCTAATAGATGATCTTTAATACGGGAGAGAATGAGTCTCTCGTATACCTTGCCCAGTGAACTGAGTAGGCTGATCGGGCGATGACTTTTGGGGTCCTTAACGACCCCAAAAGATCCCCGCTTCCCCGGTTTGGGGATTCCTATTACGATAGCTTCCTTCCACGCATTCGTGAAGTAGCATTTATCGAAACATGTTTTAAAGAGTATGGTGAGCAAAACTACAAACTTTTAGGGGAGGAATTTAAGCGTCTTATTCGCTATCCCGTCCTAGCCGGTGGGTGACTTACGGGGTTTGAGACCCTTGATGATGTTAAGTACCTCATCGTTGGAGAACGAAGGGTTTGGGGAGGCGTCATCGTTAAGAGGGAGTGAAGTCCTAAGGCGGACCTCTTCTTCCACGACTCTTAGTGCGCAGGGATTGTAGGCTGAGTGCTAGGAGAGCATTGTGAAGCAACGCTGTCCACTAGGCATTCGGCTTTCTCTTCGTCCTCGAAGGCGAGAGTGCCATCGGGACGGTCTAAGGGGGGGATGTGAGAGCTCTCGCCACTTGATAGTAAGCCTGACCTCAATTTTCTATCTTAAGTAAACGACATGCGGTTGTGCATTAATCACTGCTCTTGCTACCAATTTGCAGGTGACACATGTTTGTTAATTGCAGACAAAAATCCTAACATGGCATGTGATCTGTTACAAAGCGATTTTAATTCGCTTACTAAATGGTGTCACCACGCGGGTCTAGTTCTAAACACCACTAAAACCAAGCTGTTACACATAAAGTCATCTTATATCAAATGCACTATGTGAAAACACATTATTGCTCACAATCATAGTTGTCTCCACTCTTCTTGTGGATACCCTTGCAGTTGCCCTTCAATAGATCTCGTCAATACCCAGACTTATCTCGAAATGCAGATTGACAATAAATTCGCTTGACACGATCACGTTGAATAATGTTTGTAATAAGTCAAGACAATTTTTAGCAAATAATTGAAGATGAGAAATTTCCTTTCAAATTAGTATTATATAACTTCCTCGCGCAGTCTTACATACATTATGGTCTCGGCAGCTATGGGCGGACATTTAACAATCCAAGAATCCTTAAAAAAATAATACCAGACCAAATCAGGCGACAATTTTATAGTGATGACTGTCGGCTCTTCAGATACTGCAAAACTTTACCGGTTCATATACAGGTCAAATATTAGGTTCTTACCTATGAAATTGGTGTTTTGTATGGAGATTTTGGTGATGTTTGCATTTTACATACTAACATTTTATCAGTTTTCTTCACAACGACAAATCCAGAGATAATAATATTTGGCATGTATCATTAGACAAGCTTTAGCAATATGTGTGTGAACACGCTTGATAAAAATTATTCATCGTTTTTATGTTAATGCAAATCAAATGATGTATTCCGGAGGCAGTTAAAAATAATTGTCTTTGTGTCTAATTTTTACACAATTAAACTTACAAAAAATTATCAAATTGAATAATACGAGCTCAAATATATGGTCTATTTTTAGAAGAGGCAATTATTTTATAAGAATGTTCTGAAACTTAATAGTTACGGACAAATTGCTAAGACAGAATAAAAACACCAATTTCATAGGTAAGGACCCAATATTAATAATTAAAAAAGCACTGTTTTAACGAAGATTTAAAATTAAAAGATAATCACCCCGTGCGTAAGCGCACTATTAGCGGTCATAGGCTGCAGACGATCCGAGCAAACAATATGTACGGTAAACGAACGGCTGGTTACATTATTCCGTGACTTATAAACAATCTACCCCCCGAATTGCGCGACAGCTAAATACTAAAATCATAAATCAAAAACTAAAAATATACTTTTTGGGAAATTTATGAAAAGAAATATTTTTGTAGATTTTTTGTCGCGTTGATGGATGGCGGAAAGATAGAATGTATAACGAGGCTTCATCTCTACGCAATGCCAAGGGGCCAAGCATATTTAAAATGACGAGGCAGTGCAGGCGAGGCGAGGCAGAGGCAGATCTGCCCGCACCGCAAACCGTGGGAAGAGAAGCGTCCGTGGCTTTTGCAGACGTGCAGACTCACAGACGTGTGTGTCTGTGCCGATCCGCGTCGAGGCGGTATAACATCAAAGGTGCGGTGCGAGCGCGAACGTACGAACTGCCTGCGTCGGCGTGGTCGGCGGTACGCACCGACGACGCCGCGCCGACGCAGCAGTCCAAATCTATTTTGACTTTTGAGAGCGCCGTGCGCCGTGCTTCTTTTGTTGTAAAATGGAATGGACGAATGACGTAGTTTTTGATTTTATTAACTTATATCAAAATGAATAAACGCCATGAATCTGAGTCGGTCTGCCAATATCACCGACCGTGGGAAGCGAGCTTAAGCTAGCACCTTAGTTAGTTGGTACGACCAACCTTAATCCTCCTTCATTAATTCTTTAAATTGCTCTAAATTTCAAGCAGTAAAATGAATGTAATGAAAATCATCTTTATAGTACTTACATTAATTTAGTTGTACTATTTTTCACAGTTATATCATAGACTGTCTTATCGCAGTCAACGATGTCTTCCAGACAACCCTGAGTATTGTTAGCTAATATTATACCATTTTTGTTATAATCAGACCTGTTATCTGTTAATTCTAAAAGCTTGCTAAAAATAGGTATTTAAAGTACGGAAATACTACATACCAACTACCCCCTCTACTCATATCTACTAGATAGGTGTAGATTTTTATATTTATCAGCAGTAGGCGGTTAGGTCGGTTGATTCTATTCACCGATGGAAACGCAGCGTCGCGCGTGAATACTGCGCTTCTTTTTTGTTGTATGTTCTAAGGCGCTTTGCACATGGAGCAACTTAAATTGAGGCAACTACATAACTTTTTAAAAGTTTCCTGAAAGTTGATAGTTGCTATAAAGTTTTCGGTTGCCGCAAATTTGTAGCAATCTGTGAGCCACTCTTATAGGCGAGTGTGTAGTCGGCGACGTGTTGTTGTTGAGCGACATTGGGTACAGGGAGTGGACGGGAGGGGAAATCGCTCGACGCGTAGCAATTGACAGTTGAGAAAACCGGCAAATTAAAAAATCTGTATTATAAATTAAGAGTTGCTAGTTGCAGCAATTAGAAACTATATTTGTCACCGATTACAGCAACTGAAATTTCTTGACGATCACTGGTATTCGAAACACAAGTTGGTCTGTGCGCTTAGTCCCATTGAAGTAGGTTCCTCAAATTTTTACTCCATGTGTGTAAAGTGCCTATATCTATTTGTATAAATACACGTATTGGATGCGACGCATACATACACACACAACGCTGCATTGTGCGTGGCAGTGTGCGAATCGCAATAGTGTTATGTTATTGTTAAAAATTTAGTTATAATGGCATTAAAGTATGCGCTTCCAAATCATTCATGTTGATTATCTTGATCATTCATAAATTGTGCACTAACGATCGGCACGTTGTACCTTGACCTTGAACCTAAATGAATTACAAGTTATCTATGACACTTTACACCTTTAGAGAGAAGCAGAAACAGGAACTCGCTGATGTAACGTGATCCGTTCGTAAGGTCCTATCCTAGTTTGCTGTACACGTTGTCTTTATAATATAATAAAAAACAGTTACCTATTAGCAAACTAATAGGGTCAATGTTTGAACTAATGATTAAACTAATGACAGACGTAATGACTTACTATGTATTATCATTACATAATTATGTCATTTCTTAACAACGAATTATAAATAGGTACCTACTAGGTATTTCAGTAACCAAGAGACTGTCGTCAATGATGTGAATTTGCCAATATGAATCACCACGAATGACGTGGCTTTAGTTGCTTTGGTGCAGCCGTTCACTGAGCGAGCTCAGTGTAGTGGATACCCTCTGTTCGAACATACCGAACGCTCGCAACGCATTTGCAAAGCGGTGTTCTTTTGATAACTTTCATTTTCGATTTAATAGTAGTATCTTTTTCTTTCAATAATTAATGCTGCAAGATTGTACTATTTTTCGGTACATAATGGATATATTATCAATGGTCCACATTTATTGTCTATTCATAGTTTTAGGCATTTAATTTTTTATGTATAAATAATTTTGTTTGTGTTTTATATTGGAAATCTGGATTTTGTTAGTTAACATTTGGATTGGGACTATAAGGGCAGTTTTGAAGTCTGAAGGGCGTTTTCTCTCCTTGGACCGACGATGTCTCGACAAGTTGTAATTTTGAGGTGAAGCGGGACACGAGGCGGGCGACGCTTGTACCAGACGAAGTAGGCGGTGTCGGGCGACCGCCCTCCGCGGGCCCCGGCCGAGCGCTGTGGAAAACGCATGGGCGCGGGGCGCCGTCACACGGACCCAGTAACAAATATACTTCACGAACTGCTATCGCTTTAGTTTAGTGATTGGTCATCATCGCTGTTCTATTGTCGATAGATTATAATATATTTAATATTTATCTTTAAAGTTAGGCACCTACTCTGATTTTGGAACCGACTATTATGGCAAAATGTTCAGCTCTCGATACATTATAGATCCATACTTACCTACTATTATAATATTAATATGTGTTATACCGACGGTTATTTTAATTAGTTGCTTAGGTTGATATTTTCTATTAAATTTTACTGCAATTCGGTCTTAGATATACACATATCGACACAATATGAAGTCGATTAAATTATTAACTATTTTAAATTATTTTTACCCAAAATCGCTTAGCATAATCAACGAGGACTGTAATGGAAGTCGATGAAGTGAAAATAATATGCAAGGACGAGTTAGTGGAAAGAACTAATCTCTGCCTAACTTACTGGGAGAAAGGCGTGATTAAATAAATGTCTGTATGTAAATTATTAATTTTATAGCCCTTTTATAGACTGATTGTTCTATTGTCTTATACTTAAATTTCTAGAAAACAACGTATTTAAATATTTTAGAAGTTCGATATCTGATATAAAATCGATATTCGCGCTTCACTAAGGAATGGTACGCTCTCCCCGCGGGCCCCGAATAGAGCCACGCCCAGCGCGCGCATTCTCAAACAAAATCCACACGAAATGGATGCACGGAGGACCGAGTGGAGTCGGCGTCGTCGTACGCTTCGTTCAGTCACGCACGTCATTTTAGAGTCGGGCAGCTCAGTTGAGTAGTGATCTCGATCGTCGACGAACCGTACGCACGGCGCACACGTGCCATTCGCGCCCATCCCTTCTCCACATCGTGTTGTACCGAGCGGGGCCGCCGCCGCTCGCTCGGCGACGCTATCCATAGAAACCCCGCCAATTCGTGTCTGTCGGTGTCGTTCCCATCGGTACTTTACCCTACATACTTCCTACCATATTATGTAATACGAAAATAAACATTGCATCCAAAGCAAACACGTGTGCGCGTACACCGGCCGGCAATCAAGTCATCGCTTCGTTTTTGTGTCGCCGTCCAACATCCACCACACTCATAAGAGGGAGTCCATTTTGTAACCGTTATTAATTTGGTGATTTTTAACATTAACAAATTCCTTAAATTTTTTTATACTTTTCTTCAAATAATTGTGTCGTGGTAAATTATTTAACAAATTGAATCAAGTGATAATGGCTAACTCGGTGGAGCAGCAGTTTAGCGAACTCAATCTCTCACAGGAGGATCATGATCAAATATTCGAACAAGAGGATCACCAAGATTTGAGGTCAGTAAATAGGCTACTTGTTGTGATATAGGTTGACTAGTAGTATTTTAATAATATTACCATCTAATTATTATCATGATTTACGAGGAAATATTGAATATTCAATATATTATCGAAACCTACAAAAAGTATTTGAAGTCACTTTTTTAGTAATAAAAATAGTAATAAATGAGCTGCGATTTTACCTAATAGATACCTAAGAGAGTTATATACCTTTTTTCAGTTACTTTTATTCATGAATTCTACATTACATTTCATTAAATTTAAGTAACAGCCCCGATTCTGTAGTCGCAAACTAAACTAAATTGTGTATCTTTAATATTTATCCTTTAACTCTGAGAACAGGATATATAGGTAGGTATACAATTTTATTTAGTTTAGTTTGTCCCTACGAATCTGCACTAATACTCACGAAGTTATTCCTTTGATAGATCAAGACGAAACGTGTATGGGACTTTTTGCGATCACTAGTTTTATTTGTAAGTACTAACTTAGAAACGTAACCTGTGCGCCTTGTCTTTAACTGTAATTTTTATTATTTAATATTTGTAATATTTGACCAATTTGAGAATGTTCTACTTATTCTTGGAGCAGAGTAGGCTTTCAATTTCAACGAAAAACGAAGATTCGAACGAAATTCCACACATTTCCTACCACCCATTCACAGTTTAAATTCTCTGAACCTTATCGAATTGTTCTCGACGTTCCGAAAACAAGTGGGAGGTCTAGTTTACTTATCTTTTACCTGCCGTGATCGCGTACACCTTTCTGTAAAAAATCTTGGCAATGGTTATAGTTCTCGAAATATAGGTATGCGTTTTCTTTGATTTCTAGCCTGTATACGATCATAAAATTAAGTAAGCATTGATATTTTTAAGTTGTGTACACAAGTAAGCACCTAGTTACGTACCTACATTCGGTAGGTACTTACAGAGAGTGGTATTAATGGCGACACAAACGCTTTGACGAACAAAGGTTAGGTAAAAATTGTAAATTTTTGTTAAGGCATCAGTGCGCGTGGCATAGCTATGTTACCGCGTGGTGATACATTCTTCAGTGTCCTGTTGAATAAACGCGTTTACCTGTTTCGACAATTTTATAAGTGAAATTTTTGGTACCTAAGCTTCGACAAAAAATACTAATAGCTACCTCACGAATAAAAACCCTGGCACCGTCTCGGACCATGACGCTGTAATTAGGTGAAATAAAATAACGTTAGCGCTGTCTAACTTACACCTTATTACCATAGTATAACCTGTGCTTTTGTTTGAATGACAAAGGGAAAAAAAAAATTAATTTAAAATAAATTTTCATTTTACTGGCTTTTCCTTCTAAATTCAACTTTATGTCGTAAGAAATAAGTTAGATAATAAATTGAAAAGAATTGTTCAAAAGTATTTAAATTTAGAATCTCATGACTCGCCCGAGTCTAGTATTTTTGGTCGAAGGTGCTTATTGACGCCCTATCTTCTCAGCCGTTTTTGAGATGCTGCTAACCCAAAATACAAGTGTATCCTATATAAAAATAGGTCATAAGACCTAAGTACCTAAGGCAAACTTTTCAAATAGGTACCTACCTAGTTACGTAAGAATTTCACATAAAAATCTTACAATCGCAATAAAAAATATTAATATGATAATAAAATCCCTAAGTAATGATTTATTTTGAATTTGATAGTTAGATGTAATTAAATGTGTTAATAAGGAGAATGTCAGTTTAACTATGGGTGTTGGTTTAAAATTATATGAACTTTATATTATTATCATAAAGTCCTATCGAGTAAACTTTTTTCAGCAAAAAAAAAATTTTTTACATGAGTGTTTTGGCATAAGAAAATAGCGAAAATCATAAAATTTTTTACTTAGAAATTTCATAGTAATTAATTACACAACGTTATGCATTCATAAAGAGCCAGCATATTCCCTCCTGAGCGTTCATATTCCCTCAGATCTGTTTTTGTGCTGTTCCAAAAGGTAGTTTTTGGACCTCTTGGGAGTCTGAGCGCTCCCGGGATGCGCATGCGTGCTGAGAGCGCTCAGGTGGAAATATTATGTAGACTCGCTCTCTATGAATGAACAACAATAACTTCGGGTTATTATTACCTTTACAAGATAAAATATTGATTCAATATTTTCTGTGGCAAAAACGTAAAAATCTCAGCAGGAGCTGAGATTTTATTTAATATTTGTTTTAAATATCGCAGAGGACTACGATATTTTTTTTGCTGTCAGAATAAAATAATATTTCACTCGTTAAGACCTATACCTATTATGAAGTTCATTGCATATCTGCAACACATTTGGACCGAACGCTTTAGATTTTGTAAGGTTTTTTTATTTTATTAATTAAAAAGTAAGAAAGAACTAAAAAACGTATATTGACACACAAGGGTCATGAAATCATAATTCAAAACATGATGAATACATTTAATATTATACACTTTACTACTCACGTCCCTTATAAATCAGAGGCAATATCGGGCTAACTTCGGGGCAGTGGTGGGGAGTGCCCTAAATCTAATAAATGTTGGCAAATCGGTACGATTTTTACGAAGTAATGTGGGCAGTTTAATTTAGATTTAGTTTGGTGCATAGAAAATAGCATTAAAAGAATAATGCCCAAAAACCGTTGCATGAGCGCGGTTTAGTCAGTCGCCCCGAAGGGCTTGCCTCGTTATTCCCCATTATTAAGTCGAATTTTATTTGCTGTTATAATCGTTCTAATGCAATGATAGAAGTTTTTCAAACTCTTGGTACTTTTTCACTACGCCTTCTATTCTTATGTACGCTGCATTGAGCTTCTTGCACAATATATTCGTTTGCAGCTGTTCAAGTTCGTCCGACCACCATCTAAACCTAGTCAGTAGTAGTCACCTTCCTCCCGCTTTTGCTTGCCTCCGTAATTGCAAGGATGTCCGTCTTATTGTTCTTCAACAGTCAGCCGGCATATGGTTCTGTTGTTGATGTTGTGATTCGCTTAGGATTTGTGAAATACTGGTATTATAGGTGGTAGGTCGGGGATTGAATGCAATTTTTTCTCCACCTCTAACCGCAGCATCCCCGTTGCCCGTAGCGGATTAGTAGCGAGTTGTCAATCTTCGCGTAATAACCATATTATTGTGACCGCAGCATGGATACATATGGAGCTGGCTTCCCACGGTTGTTGATATTACCTACCGTGGGAAGCCAGGTACAGACGGACGCAGATTCATGGCGCATAGCCGTCTACTCCAGACATAGTCGCATCGCGCACGAGGCTCTTCCAATGATGCCATTAAGTCCAAATAGATCTGTCTTTGTCTGTAAGCTGGCTTCCCACTGAATCTGTAGCCGCCCGCAACATCACAGACCGTGGGAACAGACCGACCAGACAACCACGTACGCGCTCGCACAGCACCTTTGAAGTTACCGACTCGGCGCAGATCGGACAGACCGGCACTGTCACGTCTACAAAACCACAGACGCTTCTCTTCCTCCGGTCTGTCGGTAGGGGCTGGTCTGCCTCGGTCTGCATCATCACCGACCGTGGGAGACCAGCTTAATTATGATGAATTAATGTTAAATTCTTCACAATTAATGATCTTTCGCACCGCCGGCATCAAGCAACTTCGTCTGGTATTTGCACCGTCGCTCCACTTTGTGGTGGATTTCCAAAGTTGGGCCTTCCAGTACGTGGTCGCACTTCGTGAACCCCCAGCCTCAAAGACAGTCACTTTCAATTCTGTAAGCTTTCAATGACCTTAGTTCTCCTGCGCGGATCTCCTCATTTCTGATCACGCAGGCAAACTACAAGCATAGCTTGTTCCATTGACCTTTTGTACTGAGCCATCTTCCGAGGCCCATTGCACGGGGCCATGATGTCAGTAAGGCAGTTTCATCGTCGTCATCACTGGCAATACGTAGTACCTATTGCCAGTGATGACGACGATGATTCGTACGTACCATGCTTTCATTTCGTATTCATCTACTGCTTTAATAGTAACTAGGTAGCGATGAGTCGTTTGTTGTTTTTATGAAACAAGAAATATCTAGGTGGGGCTACATATTCGTACTTCATATTACGTACGAATTAAAGACTGAAAAAAAATTACATAATAAAAACGCAGTGTCGCAATTCGCGGTCGCGGTTATTATGTTTGTTATTCTGATGAACAACTACAGAACTCATAAGCTTGAGTGACCTTACGCACGACATGTCGGTATTTAATAAACTATATGCCGGTACATAACTTAGCAGTAGTAATTTACTCTTATTCAAATTCATCGACTAGCGAAGTGACGGTTTGGCAGTCATTATTTATTTCACGATAAGTATTATTTTGAGCTGCCTGTAATTAATCATATTAGGTGCTCCGCGGATCGAAGAAAAACTGACCCTGTGCGCCACGCAGAAACATCTCAACATCTCACGTTTGTGGGCACAATAGGAAATTAATCTGATTTCAGCCATCTCACAAACGAAGGGGTTTGCTGTCATTGTTTGTACTGTAAAAACTTGAGGTTATTGACGCGTGTAGCACTTAACTGTTGTTATAACAATAATCGCATTTTAGCGAGTTTGCCTGCTACTAATTACTTTTGCGCAACAGCTACAGTGAAAAAGCCTTTAATTAAATTAACGTAATTCAAATACTCCCTTAAAAGCTCAATTATTATGTTATTAATTCATTATTGACACCTATAGAATGAATAAATTATATTAATATGAATGGGTGGGACTATGTAATAGCGTGTCAATTAAGGACTGTCATTAAAGTCCCGTTTATTTTCTGAGAGACTGCAAACAGGGAAGATTTTTTAACACACTGACGAAGCGGGTCGAATGCTTCATGCTACTGAAATGCGACGCGACGCCGCCGTTTGTCATCTCAAATCTGTCTGGCAGAATCGTACCATACTTGTACTTAGGCGCAGAGAACGAGCGTTCTCGGCGCGCATAAAAAAAGACTGTGCACGGGCAAGGGACTGAACTGCAGCAGTAGTCCAATTTTAGTTTAAGTTTTAGTTTAGCTTTACTTGCTAGGTTTTTTATTCGTGTTCAAATTTTTTTTAATTAATAGGTATGTACCTACCTACTCGTGGTAGCGGTCGGCGGATAGATTCCAGTCGCATGTTTATAGTGAATATAATTATTCTCATACTGTACCTGACGCATGGCAACAGGCTCGTCCCTGATACGTGGGGCTTAAATATAGACCCTGTTGCAACTCATCTACATTGTGTCATCATTGTGGTGTGGCCTCTTCATGTTTCTATAGTACTTTTCATGTTTTTATATGGTAGGTACCAGGCCTGTGCCTATCAGAGCTATAGTTGTTGCATTTTATGATGGCGAGTAGCTTCGCTCTTAACGACTTAAGATAGAGTCTAAAGTCGAAGACTAAACATGCCCTCCGAAGCACGAGGAGTTCGAGATCCAGATCCCTAACGCCTGGACTGATTTTAAATAAAAAATATTATTATCAGGTAAAATGTGAACGTTTACACCTCTATCCCTCGATGAGATTGTTCTATTGTTTACAATAATTAATGTAATACGATTGGTATTCAACCAATAAAGTACCTACTATCGTTAACATTACGTCACGTCATTATGTATCAATCTCTAAAAGCTGCTTGTGCTGATTTGAAATGGATTTAAGAATAAAATTTTCCTTAAAATGTTATTGTCTCGGAAAATTTACACAATTTAATACCTATAAACTAGTATAACCCTGCCTTTCTGTGTCCCGTATGAACGATAAACTGGAATTTCATAAAAGTTCAGTTTTTCGTTATTATATTAGCGAAGGAAATCATTATTCGTCTTGCTTTTCTGAGCCAATAAAATCCTGTTTATTTCTGATGCTCTTATTACATAATTTGTAGCTTGTGTATTGTATTGGCAGATTGGTGCGCAGTTATTTGTTACGAATCATGTAAACAGGTCACTACTGCTTGAGTGAAGCTACATTTAAGATGTATTTTGTTAATTCCTCAATGGACGCAATAAGAATTCATTGAGGAATAAACCAAATATCGCATATATCATGTAAATAAAAACCGTATGTTTCGTTAAAAACTGAGAAATATATAAGGAACATGCACAATTTAAAAATTATTATACATAATACGGAGCGCAGTTGTTTCGGCTTGCACCTGCCGGCAGGTGCCTCTTGCTTTGCGCGCGTGCCGCCTTGTTCAGATTATGGACTTATTTATTGCACAAATTTACCTTCTGATTCAATCGATAAAACAGCCCCAAATAAAGTACAAACATACATAATTAATTCTCAATCCATGAATACTTTTTATGTTGCAATTATGGCTAGGTAGCATTATTTAGAAGCCACAAAGCTATGAATGCCGATAAGAAGTTCTTATCGTAAAAATATTTTAAGTGTAATAATCTAGTTACTGAGTATATAATAATGAAATTAGTTCCGTGTTCGTATCTATTTAAATATTAGGTCCTTACCTATGAAATTGGTGTTTTGTATGGAGATTTTGGAGAATTCTGCATTTTCCATACTAAAATTTTTTCAGCTTTCTTCACGACAAATCCCAAGATAATAATATTTGGCATATATCATTAGACAAGCTTTAGTAATATGTGTGTAATATCACACTTCATAAAAATTATTTATCGTTTAAAATGATGTATTCGGGAGGCACTTAAAAGAGTTGTCTCCATGTCCAATTTTAACACAATTAAACTTACAACAATTTATCAAAACAAATCAAAAGAGCTTAAAAATATAGTCTATTTTTAGACGAGGTAATTATTTTTTAGGAATACTCTGAATCCTTATAGTTACAGACAAAATACTAAATGAGAAAATAACACCAATTTCATAGGTAAGGACACAATATTTAATTTTATTCCTGGTACTTAACATAAAGGTGATTTCTTCCAAGTATATTTTTTTTTATATATTTTGCTATTCTTTTGAGGAGCTCCATGGCGTAGTGGTCAGTGCGCTTTGGCTTTGATCGAAAACAAAGCTACCTTAGCCATGGTCAAGCCGAGGATGGGTGACCAAGACTTTGTGATCTCGAACTTCTCCGTGCTTCGGAAGGCACATTAAGCCGTTGGTTTCTACCCACCAACCCGCATTGGCCCAGCGTGGTGGTGTTACGGCCCATATTCCCCATGTGTTTCTCCATGAGGAAGGCCTGTCCCAGCAGTGGGACGTATATAGGCTGATGAGGATTTTGACATCTGCAAGTCGATAAAAGTCGAATATGAAATAACGATGGGGATGGCATGTTCAATTTGAATTAACTTTATGATGACTTTTGAAAGTCATTATTAAGATAGTTTCGTGCTGCCTTTTATCTAAGGTTTTGGTTATGGAAAACAGTGTCATAATTTACTAAACCTAGGTATTTTAAAAATAATTTAAAAGTGTTTGGCTCCTGCTCATGAATTTTGCATTACAGTACATGGTTCAAATTTGTTGTGTATCTGATTGCGATTATAGTAGATTGGCAGAATGATTTCGTGTCAGTAAATGATAAGTAGGTTTTATCAGTATGGAACGGAGTACAGACGGGTGGGTGGTGCGGCGGGCGGCGGCAGCAAGCGGTCGTTTTGCCAGCCCGCTGATCGTGCGTCTCGTTGCCTTACGTACGCTCGCGTCCGCTACTCGGTTCACTCACTCCAGTCATACGGCAACACTCGCAGTTGCGGTACAGGTTTTGTGTTAATGTTCTTTTTTTCATCGGTCACTCTTGTGACTTAAAATTTAACCTCCTTAATCAGACAATAATAATAACTCCAATAACGTAAGAATCGAACAATAATAATCATAGTTGTTTAAATTAGTGAAAGTGATTGTGCACGTCGATTCCTGTATTTCACAACCTGCTTATGGCATCTAGAATGGCGAAATTCCGCAGGTATGGCTACAATGACATCTTTGTGCAACGCCTACATCCTATGCAATTTTGAGTTGCAATTTGCTACACATCGGTAACCTAATACATTACATAATTGTACTGTGAAACAGGAACAAAAGTAATTACTTGCACTATTAAACTACGATATTTTAATGAATTGCAATGCACTTTAATGAGCACGTGGTTTGTAAAATAAAATGGCGGCGGCGCCGGGAGATGTGCGGCTAAGTTCATGAATCACTGTTAGGTCGGACGCCGGCCGGTTCAGTTTCGATTAGCGAAAAAAAACATCGATTTAGGTGATCGAGTAAAAAGTAGGTTAATAATAAAACAATATTTAATTTTTAGAAGTTTCTAACTATTTGTTTGCCCTCAATTGTCTTTACAGAGGTTTAATTAAGTCTATTTATTTACACATACACTATTTCTTTATAGCAATAACATTAGTCCATCATGATGATGATCATAATAATAATAATAGGCAAGTAATTATTTGGTCAGCAATATAATTATTTGGGCAGCAAAATAATTATTTAGGCCCAAATATATAATTTACCGGAAATATAGTCTAGGAAACGGTTTGGAAATGTATTCTGATAGATATTAGGTAGGTTAAAGTTATTTGTATTTTTTATTTTTTTGCTGACCAAAATTAGAATATTTTGCTAACTTTAAATAACACCCATAATAATATGACAATTACTCTTGCCAGTTCTTAATAATGGGATAAATCGCAATAATTTAATTACTTAAGTAAAAAAAATAGAAAGCAAATTAGGCTTCTTAGTAAATCTCAATTATTGATTTTTATCTTTCCATTTTTATCATAGTCCCTGAAAAAAAGTATCAAAATCGGTTTAGTAAATCGCGACATAATCGCGACTAACTGAATAACTGGTTGACTGGAAGATATCCCTATTAGAGATAAGTCCTCCCTTGTATACTTCTGCTTTTTACACTTTTTTTTTATGTGCAATAAAGAGTTTAATAAACATACATAGAATACATACACATACATTCAGGTCAAACTGAGAACCTCCTTTTTTGAAGTAGGTTAAAAAGGAACTTCCAGATGGTGTTTTTTGAAATTACCCATGTCGATGCAATTTACAAAGAATGGTTGGATACGATTTAAATGCATTCGCGCGCGCCGCGCCATCCGTTCGAAAGGAAGTACACCTGACACTGTATACTTACCTAAACCATCCTATTTGAATGAAACATTATTTGGTTTTTATGTTACAAAAGATTTTCCCTTTATAATAACTTTGCCAGTAGTCCGAGTGAGGTCTTAGTTTCTTTGGTAGTTGAAACATAATATATATCACAAAGCACCACGGCGAGTTTTATCAACCAGTTGTAGAGAACTGTATGGATGTTTAATATACAAAGTAAAAAAGAGGGGCACAGTGGCGTAGTGGTTCGTACCGTGGTTCGTACGCTTTGGCTTTCGATATTGAAAACAAAGCTAGTTTTGCCATGGCCAGTCCTTGGGTGGGTGATGCGGGAAAATTTAGGATCACGAGTTCCTCCATCCATGCGCTCATGCAATTCTCTCTCACCGAGTCGTGCGTAAGTTTCGAACAGCTTGTATGAAATGTGTTAAAGCCGTCAAAACACATCTACGCACGTATAGTGCGATTCACGAAAGATGACCACAAATGGCAGCCCCCTGTATGTTTTCTATTCATGACGAAAAGACCTAAGACAAAATATTTTTTAATTAGTGAAACAAATTATGATCTTGAACCCGTTCGCCCCCTTAGTTTCGCCCCTTATACCATAAATGGAATGGATGTAAAATAATAAAATATTTAGTTTTAATCAAAATAAATCAACATAATACTATTTGACTTTGTATACTTTGCATTAAAAATAAGCAAGTACATAATTTTTCAGTATAAAAGTGATTAACTTTTTCAAAAATATTAAGATAGTGTAAAGCAAATAGTGTGTTTAAATATCTATATTTCCAACAAAGTACCAGGCTATCATAACTATGTAGGAAATATTTTCATAAGATTTTTTTTGATACTAGATTTTTTTTTTAAATCGGTCTAGGCATCTTCGCGTAATTGGGATCATACATTAAAAATAATCTTATATTACTTTTTGCACTAAATATTACAAGGGGCGCTCGGGTGCTTTAAAAATATTGAATTATATTCGCCCCGCGACATGGGGCATATGAGTACCCTGATAGGGGGCGAAAGGGTATTTTTAGGCATAGGGACGAAAAATACGGGGCGAACTGGTGCGAGACCCAAATTATGACGATGCATTTAAACTGACACATTGCGCCCGCGCCTCAGCCCACACCTCCATAGGGATCTAAAAAGATGGCTGCCTTTTGTGGTAATCTTTCGTGAACCAAACTATAGAGGAGCGTTTTATCACGCACGATGTATGATCGACGCACCCGCAAGTACGCGCGGTTCAACGCTCCGTCGTGCGCTTCGTGTGAGATCTCTTAACCCGTTGGTTCCGGCTGCTATTTCATCCATATCTACCAACCAATCCACATTGAGCCAGCGGCGTGGTGTTACGGTCCATACTCCCCATATGTATGAGGATCCTCATGGACAGCTATGCCTGAAGGCCTGTGCCCACCAGTGCAGTGGAGCGATTATAGGCTGGTGACCAGTAGAAGTTATAAATAATTAATATTTATTTTTAACACCTATACAGGGTTATATACTTCAAGGTTTTATAATATTTGTTTATTTTCTTGTAACAATATTTCTTGATATCTGTTAAATTATCACAAAGAAATACTTAGATTTTTTTAAATTTAAATTAAATTATTGTTAGTTACCGCACTTATGTTGATCATTCTCTGTCATTGCGCAGTGATCAAAGTGCATGTTTTCATACGACAGCCGACAATTTACTACTTTTCGTTCCTACGTTCGGCGATTGCGTTAGGGTGGGTGGGTTATCATATCAACTTATGTTCACGCAAAAACAAAAATATTTTTTATAATCCATACTAATATTATAAATTCGAAAGTAACTCTGTCTGTCTGTCTCACGTCAAAACTACTGAACCAATTTAGCCGAAATTTGGTACACAGATAGTCTAGAGCCTGAGAAAGGACAAAGGCTACCTTTTATCCCGACATTCCCATGGGAACGGGTGCCATGCGGGTGAATGTTAAAAATTTTAATAACGCCTCCCAGAAAAGTTAAACACAACTTTGCTTCTAATAATAGAGTATGAGTAAATTGTCAATTCCTCTAATTGAAGCTATTGTTCCAATTTCAAAAAAATATTTCAATTTTGAATAGCCAATTTTTTTCTACGCGGACGAAGTCACGGGTAAAAGCTAGTATTTACCTAATATTACATTATTTTTTTACTCGCAGTATACATTATGGACATTCTTTTCTTCGAGTGGAATCTTGTAATTCGACTTTGAACCTAAATTATCTTCAATCTATTAACCGATTTCTTAATAACGTTAAGTATGTATCAAAATCTTCTTATCATTGGCCTATACACGTGCCACTACTGGCCATACAAGGGCACCTAACATTGGAATAAAAGTTTTGGACACCCATCTATGATATAACCATGGTGAAAGTTGCTTTGTTTCTTAAATCTAAGCTAAAGTGTAATGACTACTACTGAACCAAGTTCCTCATGTGTAACCAAGCTCCCATGCAAGGTTTAACTGTGGTGCAACTTTCACCATGGTTTTTGTTATTTCAAATTCCAGTTTTACATACGAGGAACTATATTATTCGCATGTAGACTCTTTGACCAGAAGATTTTGATACATGCATAATGTGATTAACTAAAACATCAGCTAACAACTTTAATTTTGAATTTATTAAGATCTCATTCAAATGATTGGTTTCTACTAAAATATACACCTATACAAATGTAAAATTCGGTCCAAGTTCGGTTGCTTTACTGCATTCATCCCACCGCCAGTTTCTCTTCGTCTGGTCATTCGCAAAGGCTTAGCCGCAAAAATAAATGTCAGAAAACCAAATTAACTGACTGATATTTTTTGTCATAAAAATATGTGTGTTTGACACCTCTACCTTCACCCCTTCAGGGATAGTCGCGTGATGGTATGTGTTATGTTATACATAAAAAATAACATTGACATTATGTCTATCAGATTAGACTTAAGGAATTGTTATTTATTAAATATGTATAAAGTTGTGTGTGTGGTAAAATTTCAGATTCTTTTAAGACCCTTACGAAATACCGGTCTGTCATTTTGCGTTTCTGACAATATGCGTCTAAAAATCTTCGCAAACACGTAATCAGCGTGTCACGTGCGTTTTTGTTTGCATTATTTGTAATTTAATTACGTATTTTATGTGAACTTAAGTCTTTTTATTATTATCGTAACTACGGTGGAATATGTTGAATAAGATAGAAGAGTACAGATATTTTACCCACTTTTCATAAACCCAATATTCGACTGCTTATACCGAGTTTCGGCCGAATGCCGAAGTTCGGTTTAACTGTCGAACATTCGGTTAAACCGAATGTAAACAGAATTTCGGCGCATCCCTAAATAACTTATACATTATGAGAAAATTAAAATTAGGATGTTTTTTATGCATTTTTATTCATATAAAATTCATAATAAACTGGCGTAGCTGAACCAATTTGAGATTTCGTGTCGGTGAGCGGTGTCTATGTGTATGTGTTGCTCGAGCTTGAGCGCCCTGTATGTAGATTGAAGTACACACGCGATTAGGGTCATACTGTTTACAATCTCTTGTACATTTGAACATAATTATTATTATTATTGGAATGGAAGACGCTGTGCCGGATCTAGTACAAAACCGATTACCTACTAATGTTTGTATTCGTTAGTGCACTACAAAACGTTGTATGATCCCATCGCATTATGTATGGCATTAAAAATATGAAACTTGTAAATACCCCTAATATTGATGTTTTGATTATGTATGATGAAGTATGAACTTAATATGAAACGAATATGAACTTAATATTATTATGAAACTTTTATTTAATACTAGCTTTTGCCCGCGACTTTGTCCGCGGTTACTGTGCTTTTTTAACTATCACGGGAACACTTTAAATTTCCGAAATAAAAGAGGTTGACTACGGATATAAGGTATCACCATGCAAAATTTTATTGGAATCGATCGGTCCAGCCATTTCAGAGATTAGCCCGTACAAATAGACAAACGGACAAACAGAGAAACAAAAAATTTTAATAAACATTTTATGGTATTTTCCCTCTTATTACATCCACCTGTAACCTATTTAAACGGTTAGCAAAATATTCCAATTTTGAATTAAACAAAATAGAAAATAAAAAACCAAATAGAATTGGGCAGCAGATATTTCTAATTGGTCAGCAACTCAAATGTTTTCTCTGCTGCTTACGAAATTTTTTAATATATGTTTTGATGACACAAATATTGTTTTAAGAGTCACAAAAAAATTACCTTAACATAATATCTACCAAAATAAATTTCCTAGAAATTGATCCTTGTTCCTTCATTGATCCTTTTGCTAGATTTTATACATATCCGGTATTGCATATAATATATGCAGCAATATATTATAAAATAATAGCTTTTTGTCCAATTAATTATTCTGCTGAATTAATAATTATTTTGCTGCCCAATTAATTATATTGCTGACCAAATATATATTTGCTGCCCAAATGATTTTACGGCTGACCTTTTTGTTGGTGACCAAATCATTAAATGGCTGCCCAATTAATTACTTCCCTGTTAAAATAGTATTTTCTACTCCCAATTACTTAATAGAAATATACAAGGTATGAACTTTAAATCAAATGATATACATAGTATTATCATTCATGTATACATTTAGGTATATCCCTAACTATACGATACACTATTTAAAGTTAAGAATATTAACGTTAACTTCTTTGTACTAAATCTTCCATCGTTGTTTAATAACAAAACGATGTAACCGTTGTCCTAAGTTTTACGTGTCGTTATGTGTAAACAGAATGAGATAGTATGTACGAATGCAGCGTGTGAAATGAGATAGTGAGAGGCAAACACTTGCACCTACATTAAGAGGTCATGCAATGGAGCGATCGGGTGCAACGGAATTAAGTTTGTGAATGGCGTGCGGGCGGGCGGAAAGGGGGAGGCGAGGTGGAGTGGGGTATGAGGACGAACACGGGTGTCTGGGAGTTCTGGGTAGTGACTAGTGGCGGGCGCGGGCGATGATGTCATCTCCGCTCTACCGCCATTTTGTTGCGACCGATATATAACCGATAACCAGTCTTATTATTCCTCGTATGCTATAACCCTCATTTATCACCAGGCTGTAAAGTCATGACATAAAAATGAAATTAATTGTTTCTCGTGTTTTTATCAATATTTTCTCGTAAATTAAGCGTGTGTATATCCATTGTCGGATGTCTACAAGTGGTTCTATCGCTTCTCACAGCCGTTCATCCAAAGTACTCATCAGTGGGCTCCCCGCGCATGTTCGCTTCGACAACATCGAGCCTCTACTGTCACAGTATGGCAACGTGCAACAATGTGACAAAGCCAACTCGCGTGATGCCAACACCCAAGCGGTGTTCATTACGTTCGAGTCGCCGGAACAGGCGCAGCAGTGAGTATATTGACTGTTTGATGTCCTTTGGGAGTCTCGCCGCATTGATTACTGATCATTTCAGTGGTATATCATAATTGCTTCTTCTTCCTTTCTTATATTTCCTTGTACGTTTTGCATGATTTTTCTTATGTGGTGTGTCGTGTTCATTCTCGCCTTGCCTCTATCACTTTTGCTTAAACTTTCAGGTTTTGATTTAAATTTTATGATTATTAGCATGGAGTTTTTCTTGTCATAATGAATGAAGCCATTTAATTCCAATCCTGCGATTGGAAGCTCTATCAGTTACATGGTACTATACATAAAAAATAGGCCCTTTACCAACTTAAAGATTTATGTTGCGGAGAAACATTCATTTTGAAAAAAAAAACAGCTAAAGAACATATTTTTCCGAATACAAAATATTTTTCTACTTTCTGAAAAATCAAAAATGTCATTACATTAATGTACTACATAGTCCATACAGGAGGAAAATCTCTGGAGGAGAACTCCCATAAATCTTTAAAATAATCATGAATTTACTGAATGAAAAAAAAAACTTACTCGGTATTTTATTTCACTAACCGATACAGTTTTTGCTAACTTCTCAATGGCCATGAAGCGAGACACAATAGAACCATAATGTTCGCGGACGCCGCCGAGCCGTGGCGTTCGCGTGGTCCTCACGGGGTTAAAGATAACATTTCTGGGGCCACACACATTCCATTCCGCGACTCTGAATCTAATCTCTGACAGTCGTCCGCCCGACTATTCATCGACTGTTCGTTCGGGCATTTCACCGACAAAACCTTTCCACATTAAATGAACGTTTCGCCGATAGAACTATTTATTTAAAAGTAATTCTACGAAAAAATTTTTTTTTAGTTAACTATTTATTGTACAGAGAAATATCCAGAAAATTCCATACAAAAAAATCATGTTTGTCACGTGGGAGCCCCCTAAAATATTTATTTCATTCTGTTTTTTGTATTTATTGTTATTGCGACAACAGAAAGACATGACTGAAAATTTTAACAGTCCAAACAAATTGCAAGCTTAGTCCAGATCTTAGTAATAGGAGGGCCTTCGCTTAAAACATCCTGCTAAAATAAGATTTGTCGACGAATGCTACCTTGATGAATAATTATGTCATTAAAATCATTCATGAATGGATCGTTCTGTCAACTAAACTGTCTGTCGGTGAAATTTCCGGAAACGGTCTGTCGATGAATAGTCAAACGGAATAAAAATACTTGTTTTTTTTTTATAATGACTATCGGTTAGTAAAATAAAATGGCCAGTGTTTTTATGCCTATCTTTTTCGAGTCCCAATTTAACAACCTTGTTGAAAAATCTGCTAATTCAATTATGCCATCACTTCTCTTTATATTCAGAGATCAAATATCCTTACAATCATTTTATGTTCCACAATGCGGTCTCAGGCAAACCTCATACTGTCTTTATTTACCAGTCTGTGTGTAGTAAATTTAAATTAAAATATAACTACTTATTAACAATTAAAAAAAAATGAAAATTATATCAATTAGAAGATCTAGTTCTCTCATGTTTCAGGGCTTTGTCTCAATAACGCTAATTTTAAGAATTCTCGAATTCAAAGTTTTTACTTGTGTTGAATCTGAATGAATGAATATTTAAGATTGTTTTTCTAATAATTAATATGATTGTTTCAGAGCTATAAACGGCTTGAATGGGTTTGAACTGGAAGGTAGTCGAATGAAGGTGGAGGCAGCGGAGCAGAATGCTCGCGGCGGGCGGCGCGGGCGGCCGGGCGGCGGCCGCGGCGGCGGCGGCGCTGCCGGCGGCGGTTCACGACCCACCGACTTTCCCCTGCGGCTTCTTGTACAGAGCGACATGGTTGGCGCTATCATCGGTCGCCAAGGCAGCACCATCCGCCTCATAACACAGCAGAGTCGTGCGCGTGTAGATGTCCACCGCAAAGACAATGTTGGATCTCTCGAGAAAGCCATCACTATTTATGGTAACCCTGAGAACTGCACCAATGCCTGTAAGAGAATACTTGAAGTTATGCAACAGGAAGCCAACAACACCAATAAAGGGTAAAAATTGATTGATATTGATTGAGAAATAATTATAGTGTAGCTAGTTGGTTTTTCATTTGTATTATCTCTGAAAACATCACCTTATATATGAATATTAACGTTTCAGTGATATTTCCCTACAAATCCTGGCTCATAACAACTTAATTGGGCGCATCATCGGCAAAGGAGGCAACACCATCAAAAGAATAATGCAAGAGACCGATACTAAGATTACAGTGTCCTCGATTAATGATATCAATAGCTTCAACTTGGAGCGGATTATTACTGTCAAAGGTACCATTGAGAATATGGCTAAAGCCGAGTCACAGATTTCGGCAAAGCTCCGTCAGAGTTACGAAAACGATTTGCAGGTGAGTGGCATAATGAATGAATATTAACTTATTATCCATTTTGTATGATTTTGTACTGGGACTAATTATGTTGTTTGGTCCAGGTTTTGGCGCCACAAAGCATAATGTTTCCGGGTCTGCACCCGATGGCTATGATGTCAACCGGTCGTAGTTTTTGCGGAGCTCCGCCCCCGTTCCAACCGCCGATGTATGCGCCGCTGGCCGGCCAAGGCGGTGCACAGCAGGGTGCCGGTGATAGCCAGGTAACTTAACATAATTATGTGTTATATATATTTTAGTTCTAATTTTATATACATAAGTACGTTGATAATTTAATTTTGCATGGCCTAAATTTTGGTACATAGATCGAGCGAAACCGGGGCTAGATGATATTAATATTATTTACCGTGCTTGTTGTAGTACGGAATTTCTATACACAAGTTACCCGTTTACTGTTTACTGTAAATAATGATGTTTGTGATAATATTTGGGAAGAGGCCTTTATTCCATTAATACCGACACCATCATAATCATCGACATTAACTGCTGTCTAATAAACATAAACGCACTCGTACATTTTCATTGGCCTACCTAGGATATGTTTAAGGAGTCACAAGAACATAATTCTTAAATTAAAACGATTTGAAAAGGAATAATTTTAATTCATGAGATAAAAAAATATTATCGGTGACACCAATTATTAAAAAACCTAAAAAAATGCGTCGCTATTCTAAACTTTTTACGTGCATAAGTATTTTTCGTTATTTTTCAGTTCATTATTTTGGAAAAGTTTAGAACCTATTCCGTGGGTCTTTGATTGTTGTGATTATTAATTTTGTGGTCGTAATTATACCCACATAAAATATACCCCAAGTAAACAAATAATTGAGAATAGTGATATGATCTTCTCCTTATAAGTGAGCGCTAAAATAATAATAATTATTATACAGTCACGCAAATTACGTTTCTGGATAAAAAAAATTAATCATGGCTGGTTGAAAACTATATTTTCTTTATTAACCGTGGTTACCAACTTAAATTATATTAGAAATAAAGTAGATATGTATCTTATTAGGTATAATTATTTTTCTGATCTGTAAACATTGTTTTGTAACGAAACAAAAGTATTATTTTCAATAGCCCACACGACAACATCCAATAAGATGAATAATTTTGTTTAATTTCTAAGCCCCGTCTGTGGAGGCATTATTGAGGTGCCGATGCCGGTTCTTGAACGTCAGTCACATCCTAAATGGGAAAATAAAGGATAATGTTGGTATTGAATTTTTTTTCATCATAGTTACTGAAAATATTTTTGAGAAACTTGCGTTACAAAAATCACATCTTTTTTTTCATTCTCTTTACAGGAGACAACTTATTTATACATCCCTAACAATGCCGTCGGTGCGATTATTGGTACCAAGGGTTCCCACATTCGCAACATAATTCGATTCAGCAGAGCCTCTGTAAAAATAGCGCCATTGGAGCAAGACAAGCAAGGCGAGAACCAAAATGCTCAACAGGAGCGAAAGGTCACAATCGTGGGTAGCCCTGAGGCTCAGTGGAAGGCTCAGTTCTTGATTTTCGAAAAGATGCGAGAAGAGGGATTCATGTCTGGGTCGGATGACGTGCGCCTGACGGTGGAGATCGTGGTGGCGTCGTCGCAGGTGGGGCGCATCATTGGCAAGGGCGGGCAGAACGTGCGCGAGCTGCAACGCATGACCGGCTCGCTGATCAAGCTGCCGGAGCAGCCGCAGCAGCCGGGCGCGCCGCAGCAGGACCACGACACCACCGTGCACATCGTCGGGCCCTTCTACAGCGTTCAGGTATTACTTTATGCTTCCCGACATTGTGCCTGCCTACACCAATGAGCACTGTTCTTTGCGATATTATTAGCTAAATGTTATTGCCTGTTGACTATGGTTGCTCATCACTACTTATATAAATATATTTATATAAATTGTGTTGAAAACTTGTATGGTGATATTTTTCGTTATTTTTGTTTTCATATTTTTTCCCGGGCATTGGATGTAAATAATTGCGTTTGCGAAATTCACAATTTCATTATTTGGGTTCAGTGTGCAAGGTATTGGATGAATGTTAAAGTAATTAATGTAGTTACAAGTCCACATATTTAACATGAAAAAAGTTTCTGGAAGCTATCATAGAAGTGTCACTAAGATAAGTATAGCATTTAAATAATTGCTGGCGCAAAGCGAAATTTTTTTGTATATAATTCATATTTGTCTCACTGTGGCATAATGAGATCTTTAAATTTTGTAGCTAACATCTGAAGCGGGCTGAAAAATAGTGGAGAATCAGCGTCAGTAAAGAATCATTCAGTTGCACTGAATCAGACATTGAATTGCTTGACAAACTATGGCCTAAAATTCCATTGATGTTAATATAGGTGAGTAATATTTTACTATTAATGAAACCAAGCGAATGTTATTTATATTTTATGTAATAAAAAAATTATGTTTTGGCTGTGTTTTAATTTCTAGTACTATCCATATAAAAATTGGACTTTTGTAACTACATACGGAATAAAGGTATAAAAGGATGTATGGTTGTGGTGGTATGTGAGGTTATTGATAATGTAACTTGTACTTTGTTTTCAAAACATTTTGTGTCCATGATTCTACATTATTATTAAAAAATGAAAGCCAAGTATAAGTTTTATTTACATATTTGTTGACTAGCGGAATATTAGCGATTATTTGTAAGTAAAAAAGAACCCAAACAAAGCGGAAATGTAAGCCCGTCAGAGATGTAGCTATAATATACATGATATTAATTATACTGTATATAAAAATACCGTATTATCGTATAGCTAAGGCTGGCTTCCCACGG
Organism: Parapoynx stratiotata; assembly: GCA_910589355.1. NCBI lineage: Eukaryota > Metazoa > Arthropoda > Insecta > Lepidoptera > Crambidae > Parapoynx > Parapoynx stratiotata. The sequence continues at coordinate 12,501,257 of OU342457.1, forward strand.
TCCGTGATATTGCAGACATTCATTCATGAGACAGAAATTCATGAATAAGGTCCATTCATGCATTTGCGTCAGTCAGCAATATCACAGACTATGGGAAGCCAAGTTATACACGGGAGCCCCCCGGGTCAGTGGCACCCAATTTTAAACCTTATGTGTGCAGGGTTATAAATAAATATCAATATACGGAGCTTAAGTATATTTCGACATATTTTAGTGACGTCATACAGGTGATCAACCTGCTATTCCCGCGGCCTCTCAAGTTATTGCCCCGTCCGTCCCAACTCGGTTATCGCTGCCCGTCCGTCCCAACTGGGAATCAAACCTGGGCAAAATATATAAAAAAAAACTAATTGTTGTTGGTGTGAATCATACGTATTAAGAAATCAGTAATGTAATCTAGAAAAAAACATTTTTTTACGTATTTTGTTATATGTTCATAGTAGTATAGTAACCATTTTCCCTTAGCCTAAATAACGAACACTCGTTATTTTCATTTTCATTTCAGGGCTTGTTAACCGGTTAATTATTAAACCTAAATCACTGCAAGTATAGCACGTTTTAATAAGGCTAGGTTGCCTCTATCTAAACTGAAAAATTTTAAAATTACCGGTTTCGTTAAGAAAGGGTAACATTTAAGGGTTATGGGTTTATAGAGATTTGATTTTTTATTTTTCTTTGATTCTATTTTAAATTCGTCAGTCAAGCTCATGACAAGAGGAAAGAAATATATTGTCGGCAGTTTTGGTTTAAACCGGAATATTTAGGTTTTGGAAACGCTCTTATCTCAAATACACTCCGAGCGCAACCTTTAATAGAACCTCTATTAACCGGTATTTTTAAAACTGGTTTCAGGCCCCGGTTAGATTGCGTTTCTTTTCTTGTTTCATGTTTTTTTTGGAGTGCTTCAGTTTGTTGTTGTTTATAATATAATACTATAAATGCCAAAGTAACTCTTGTGCGTCTGTAGGTCTCGCTTTCTATCAAAACTACTGATCCGATTTAATCGAAATTTACGCAGATAATCTAGAGCCTGAGAAAGGACATAGGCTACTTTTTATCCTACGATATTCCCTGTACCAATCTAATCTTATTGCAAACCCTGTTGAAGACTACAACGTCCTAAGAGAGTATCTTAACGAGAATGCATCTCAATTAAATAAATAACGCAATAACTTTATGTACACTCGCTATCTAGACAATTGACCTTTGATTCATGGTAAATGGCTTCAATTTTAAATATTAAAAGAAAACGTAATAATTTTTTTTTTCACAATTTTAACTACATTTAAAATGTATTTCTTTGATACGTATAATTCACACTTAACATCAATAACAACGATGTTTTCTTAAATTTTTACTAGATTAGATTCCCAGTTAGACATGAGAGTTGAAAGAAAAGTTTGATTTCATTATTAATTTATTTAAAATCGAATACATGGTTCCTACTAACCGATCTCGCTATCTGTCATAGTTTCGGATTTCTCCTCACTTGGAATTTTGTTATGTACCTGTATGTTATAGCTGCGTGTATGGGTACTCGAGAATTTGCATGGAAAATATATCGTAATAATAATATTAAAGCTACGTCTGTGGCCGTCTTTAAAAGATAAAATGTGTTTTGTTGGGTGTTGTTGACACCTCTGTCTAACATTTTCAGGCCTTAGGCGTGATGATATGTTTATTTATATCATATTTGTTGCAATTTCCATCGTATTGTCTTAGTTGTAATAATCACTTGTTATTATTATAATTCTTATCTAGCTGCAATTCGCTGATAACATAACTACAATTTGATCTTTGGCTGATTTACACGTATTTAGTAGTCAAATAATCGATTAACTTTCAATAAAATTTTAAATGCAGTAAGTATAAAGTTGAAATTTAGTTTTTCAAATGTTCCTTTCGTACGTTGGGCGTGATTTGTCACTTCACGATTTTAGACGTCCATGATTATATCATAATGCTCGAAATTAGTGTAATACGTGTAAACTGTCAATTGAAAATTAGAAAAAAAATATTGTGTACTGACTAGAGACAAACCCAACATCCACTCAACAAAATATTCATTACAATTTACTTACTTAACTTTTCTAAATGAATAAGTTATGCATTTATAGCACAAATAATTAAGTGCGGGTCATAACAATTTTCGCACATGGCAATAATACGTTCTTTTGAATTACAAAAATGTAGTAGTAACACGTTTCTTCCTACAACTCTGGTTTCGCTCGACGTAGAGAAGGAACCACCATGCTACTTGTGTCTCAAGTACGTCGTGGACTCGTTCGTGGCTTTGTAATACCATTATAAATCGTAGCAGCGCATGCGCAGAGCAATATTTGTGTAGTAACGGTGTCGTTTGTTGCCGCAGTCGGCGCAGCGGCGCATCCGCGCGATGGTGGCGCAGGCGAGCGCTCCGGGACGCCGCCGCGCCGCGCAGCCCGCGCCTGCGCCGCAGTAAGCGCCGCGCCCCCGACCCCCTCACCCGGAGCCCTCGCAACACTCGTCAGCCTCAGCCGAGCCGAGCGCCGCGCCGCCGCTCGCTGGTCGCCACCACCTGCTCTGATGCTCTCCCGCTCTTGAACATAACCTTACGATCGTTTTATATTGAGAAGGTATAGGCTGTTGCGTTGACAGCACGTGTCCAAATGTTGTTGTTGACATATTATAATTATTATTGTAGTGAATTGTAATTAATTACTATTAATGAATCCATATTTTATTCCGGGATTATCTGTTGATGATTGATATTTGAATATGATATATATTATATATATATATTACATTATTCATATACAATATTTTTTTATATAGTAGTGTCAGTTAAATGAATTGTTTATTTACGTTTTGTCCACTGATATGTTGATATAGTGTAACTCAATGATAGAAACACTCTTGTTAATTAAAATTTAAAAAAATCACGTGCATCGATCACTTGGCGCTGTTATACATCGGCGTTGTATTTATATTATTTCAAAATATATATACAATTATATACAGGTTTTGTCGGTTGTAGCAATGTACTTAAAACCAAACAATCATTTTTATTGCTTATTGCAAAGCACTCCCTGTACAAAATATTGATTATAACATATGACAGAGTTAGCTATTATAAAAATGTCAAGTCACACTTATTACACAGATCTGCGGACACAACAAAAATAAACTATATTAACTCGTTAGTATTGGTTTCGGTGTACTTATATTAACTCACCTGACCAATATGAGGGATCACGGGTAAATTGTCCACTATTTGTCCCGAGTAAATCTAAGTATTTTTTATACTTCATTATTTTGGTAGGTAATATCTATTTTTGTAACTACCAAGAACAAAAGCAAAACTATGATAAGCCAATAGTCTAATTATTTCTACAATATATCTATATTTACATTAATTACACAGACTACAGATAATATATCCCATAAAACTACATAAGATCCCTGCCTATAAGACCCTGGACAACTTACCCGCAGTCCTATTGAGAAACTATCAGATAATTATGTCGCAATATATTAATTGTTACGTTTTCATACCATGTTATATAACATTGTAGAGTTGTCCTAGATGCAATAGTTGATGATTCTGTTCTCTATACATATACACATGTTAATTACAATAGCTATAAATACACCATTATTATACTTACGAGAGGAAGTACATATTTTGTTTTGTTATAAGTAAATAATAGATTAATCTGTTAAAATCACTACACTATAATGTTAATATTATTTAAAGGGTGTGTGTGGGATACAAGACTAGGATTGGAATAATATATATACACACGACATCGCAATACCGAGGAGGCTCTATAAACGAACGGATGCTTTTGCGAGTATATTGTAAGAATATTTCTTAAAAATACGATACATGGAATTTCTGCATGTGCATGCTGATGAGAACGTGTTGTACAATGGTTTAATAGATTCAACGTGTGCGTTGGGTGTTAAGTAACTAATCCAAAGAATGAACGCCGATCCGGTGTCGAATCGGCACGGTGTTGTGACAAGCCTTGACTAGACTATGAGCGCGCCGGCGCTCCGTCGCGCGCGCTCGACGCATTACGGAAGTGATTGATCCACGTCGGTGGATATAAATATTTTTGATATACATACTAGTAATTGTTGGAGAGTAAGAGGTAAACTTATGAGTTTTAATTTGTAAGAGACATTTGTTGATCGTTTTCTTTGTAATTTTGTCTTTGTTAGCTTTATGATGTTTTCTTGTATTGAATCTGTAATGAAGGATTTTGAAGATTAAGACGGTACCGTAGCTTATTATTTGGTTCTATCGTGATAATTATGTTTTAATTATTCAAATGTACGATTTGCGTTATGTGCCAAGTGAGATATTTAACTATGAGAGATTAAGATTAAGTGAATAATATCAAAATTAATGAAACTTTAGATATTTATATTTATAATTGTGATAATAATATATGGAAGTTTTGGCAAAAATTTTGTTAAAAGGATGTTTTACATTCTTGTTCCCAATATCTCAAATTTTAGGTTAGGTTATAATAAAATCTTAGTTGTAAAGGCGTCCAGAGCAAGACGAGAATGGGTATAGTGTAAGCAAACCCATTGTGCTCTACGGTCTTTCGACCTAGGCGTCCCCGATATTTTCTCATATTTTCCCTGACAAGTCACGAAGTTAGTCCCAAATGCATTAAAATAATTTTCATTTCATCAGTTACAACCACATAACTTGTAACGACACAAGGTTGCTGATAGTCTCTTATATTTATTTGATTGTCCCCGTTTCTTGTGTTCAAAAGATATATTGTTATTTTATGCACATAACCAATTTCACTTACAATTTTGTATATTGCTTCCACATATTATTGAAATCTATCTCTCAGTTAACGCAAACTTAAATAACGTCAAAATTTGACTAATATTTGACACGTAAGCAAATGTATTATTGGAATTAAATTCATTCAATTTATCACATATTTTAAATAATTATATATAATCATATTGATATACGGGCTAGATTTTTGAGTTGGGCACGAAGCTCAGGTACATTAACGGTTATAGTTGCAGGAGAACGTTTGTAGGACATAGAGAAATTTTCATTTACATAAAGGTACTTTTTTCAAGTCTGTATGTACTGTTCAGAAAATTTTAAATGTATGAAAGGTCTCTTAGTAAAGCCTTCATTGTGCCCTCGCAAAAATCTATTCTGTATAGTGGTTTGTTACAAATTAAAGTAAATCTGTTAGTGATGGTATTTAGTATAAAATGTACAATATTATACTAATTGACTTATTTCCAATACAGTATTAACATTATATATTTTTAACTTAATTTGTCAAATATTAGTACATAACATATATAGTTGTTCCATAGAAATATTGTGTAGATTTTATTATATAATATAATCATAATATGTTTTAGTTAACTACTCAAATTAATCTAGATTTGTTTATCATGATCAGAGAACTGCACCAATTGTTGAAGCATCAAACAGCTTGTTAATATATTTATATTGTACAAAGGTGATGTGAATAAGGTTCCTATCTCTAATACCTACCTCGATGTTGTTTATTGTTCTAGTTAATTTTATTGCGGAACGGTTTGTATCCAAATTTTATTAAACTGTGACAAATAATAACTTCTTGTATTGCTGACATGGTGCAGTTTTCTCTCACGCTACGGAAAGTAATAGCTTTCTTTGATTTTCAAAGTGAGCATTTCTCAAAATCTTAGAAAATACATAAAGGGTTCATCAGGTTTAATACGAAAAATATTATCAGATATGAAAAGGATTTAAGCTATCCTTTATTTATTTTTCATTGACTAAAACTAATTTGTATAGATAAACATAATTTTTTCTGTCATTGTTAAATAAAAAATTGTAGTCTACATAGACTGAGAATTGTATGTTTATATTTTAAAACATATTATTCTAATATACTGAGAAATGCTCAAGTGCACCCACGGTATATGGTAAACTGAAAAAGAATATTGTATACTCGACTATAAAATCTTTTACTACCCCTAGAGTGAATATTGTTTGCATGTCAAGAACAACAAGGTCTATAATTGCTTAAAAAAAGCCTAGTGACAAATAACGTCCAAAGTTTTTTGTCAAAAGTGGGAATGAAATTTTATGGTCGACTATACATAATCGTACAGACGTTATTCATGTTTTAGTGTGTATCGACCCTTCGGCAACTGAGTGATATTTGATACAATTGTATTTATATATTTGATACAATTGTATTTATCATCACTCTATTTGGGAGATTGTACTTGAATGATTTCATTAAATCCTCGAAAAATTATGTGTTAGTATGTACTAATCAACGCTTTTAAATTGACTTTAGTATTAATACAAAATTATTAATATATTGTATTAGCGCTTTGGTTCTATATGTCATCACATTGCCAGAAAAGATTGTCCACGCTCTCAAGTGCCGAAGAGCCGTACGTTATGTCTGCATATGGTAATCAGAAATATGTTTAAAGTCAGTTATCACAAGAAATCTTTCAGTAGGAAATCTGACTACAGGTTTGTTATTTAACGAAAGATTTCACTAATAGAAATATTCTCTTTGACATCATAATTATATGGAGTATAACCAGCCGGGTATAATCTTTCATGGTGCAGCATGTTTCTGTGACGTTGGGTTGTCACTATGGTCAGAACTTCTGAGCAATGCAAACAATAGTAACCATTCAACGTCTCGTTTTTTCTGACGCGTGTGTCGGAAAATAACCGATCAACAACCATACTTTGATGGTTCTTATTTACACTATATGTAAATTATCACTTAGGTTTATTGCGCTTTTATTACTTAAAGCATGTTTTGACAGAGTATTGGGATCTATGGACTTAAACATGGTATTTTATGGAGTGCTCTATTAAATGCAGCAGTGGTGTATAGTGCGTTGTCATAAAACATTCATTGCAGGTTGAGAGACAATATTTGATATGTTCATGTTCATATTTTGGTATTTGTGCACCAACTCAACATTGCAGTTTATTTAAGACTGATGTATACGCAGCGCGTATGTAATTGAGAGTTCTACTTGTGTCTAACTGACAATTTGCAAACATAGACAATAGATGTGACGCTAATAACTGCAACTTAACATTGACCAACATTTAAAACTAGATGAAGAAATTGGTTATAGTGAACTTTTAATGGGAATTTGGAATTTTATCATATTATTGTAAAGATGACATTAGTATAATGCAACTAATTGTAACACTGGCAAATTAATGTAATATTATAAATGAGTTAGAATGTTATCTCTTACCACAGTAATTGTAATTATTACAGACATCGAGTTCTTTGATTCTAAACATGCGATAGCATTTAAAATAACATTCCATTAAATCGTCATCTTTTTGCTGAGGAATCCGTTTGGAATCAAAAACAAATGAGGTTAGTTAAAAATTTTGGAAATTTGTATTAATGTTATGTGGTAAGTATTTGTAATAATTGTCTATTGGTCAGTGACCTCAAATTACAAAATATACAATTGTAATCACGGTGTTAGCGGTTATTTGTACAATATGAACAAGTAAATTATAATATTACTAGACAATTACTTACCTCGTGCGCCCTTAACATTTGATCAAGTGGCACGATCTTCGTATGAAAATTTGTATGCCGATAAAATTTAGGCTACGCGCACGGGCAATGGTAATTCCTTCTAGTTTGCAAGATATACCTATATATACTGTATACATTGTCGACGTTTCAATTTGTGTGTTGAATTTGTATAGGATACATGTTGGTGTAACATTTCCACACAGTAAATACAATGTAATAAGTAGATGTACTGGACAAAATTTTTTTGTCTTTAATATATTTGTCATGGTGAGGGTGGCGGCCGTAAACGGACGGCCGGCGCGGCGGCGTACAGGCGCGTCCTCTGCCGCTGACCGTCACATGCTGCCAGATTCCGCTTGCATCGGCTATCTTATTGGAGATTACTAAAGCAGAGTTACTTTCACTTCGACAGTGTACATAAAGAAATGTTGTTTATTCCTTCCAAATGTAAGCAAGAGAGGGTTACATTATGATTTTAATGTGTTTAGGATGCAGAAATAGTTTTAGTTGATTAATTGTATCGTTGTGAAGTAGTGTTAAGTTGAGGGTTGGCGCGGGCGGCGCGCGGTTTCGAGACTGAACTACAACTGCCGTCGCGCCCCCGCGCCCTTTACTTACATGTCATTAACGCTAATAATATACTTTTATCATTCTTGTTTGGTTCTACTGTTATTTACATTTTAATATTACTTTCTCATGTGTGTAATCACTGTTTTGTGTATTTGACGTGTGAACGATAGAATTCAATTTCAATTATATGAATGAAATTTTATATATTTTAACGATACTGTCGAGCACGCATCGCATTATAATAATATTATTTATGAATATTACTGAGACATGTAGCGTGGCATGATCCAAGCGGGACCGAGCGTTTACCGCCGCCGCCGCGCGCTGCCTGGCCTGCCGGCGAGCAGGCCTTAGCCCTGGTCATTTTGGCTATTGCATGTACAGTTATTTCACATTGAATATATTATGATCCAATACACATTTTTTTTATATTTTCTTGCAGAAAGACATTTATGCCGCCAAAATTTTCTTTGAATTTACTGTTATTTTTAGAACCATTTTATAATTGGTATAAGTTCTGAAACTAATAACTACCTCAATATTACTAAATGAATATGATAATTATCTTTGTGCATGTTTTTGGGAACTGAATTTAAAATAATACGAAAATTCAATATAGTATAAGAACGCTATTTTAAACATAGTAAACAGAAATTTGTCAAAATTAGATTTCGTAATGTAATAAAAACTATAAAAATTATATATTTGTTTTTGTACTGGACAAAATCCTTTCAATCACGTTATGACTTAAAAATATTAATTTAAGATGTTTTAAATAATAAAACTTAAAAAATTTAAAAAAGGAAAAAGCCTTAAAAAGACGACTAAAAAGCACAAAATAACTTCTAAATAAACTACATAATTTTTGAAGTCTGCAAGTCGGTGTTGTTTTTTTTTGGTTGGCACCGACTTCATAAACTAAGTAGTACATACCTACCGTATATAAAAGTTATTTTGTGCTTTTCAGTAGTTTAGTTTATTCATATTTTTGTTTTTATTTGTACTTTTTTGTGCGGGTAATACGAAGGTAATTAGTGTAAAAAATACATTAGTAAAAACCACATCAAAAACGGTGCAGCCAATCGCAATAAAATCGCGAACAAACATACATTCATACATTTATGATTTATATAAATCATAAATGTATATTATGACCTTTAAGAAATGGCTGTCTATGGTCTATGTGATCAGTACGTCAGTATATGTATATCTATGCTATGAGTTATTGTATACTCTTTGCAGCATGCCATCAGTAGTCATTCATGTCTAAAGTTTTATGAAAATCTGTTTTTAGTAAATTATGCAACGCTTATCCCTTTTATTGGTTTACACAACAATAATTTGCATTGATCTTCTGGCATATTGTAAAAAATATCGAAAGAAGGAAGGAAAATTGGTTTTAAACTCTGTTGAATTAGTAGATCTCATAATAGAAGAACAATTAAAGACAGAAAAGCCTTTTTATGTGAATAGAAGTGATTTTTTAATATTCAAAGGTGTTTCAGAAGCCAATACCGAAAATATTGATATCACAACAGGTATTGAATTTGTTTTTCTTTATAATAGAATAATTAATGTGGGCTAACTTATATTTAAAGCGGGGGAAGAAGACATGTTGCGCCAACCCCAAATAAATGGAATTGGGGACAGGGCAGGAAGGGCAGGGCTTTTGTCTCTGATACTTGAAAATTGTCCCCGGCTAGGACTATGCATCCACCAACTATCATCCAGTTTTCGCGCCCTTTCTTTATTTGGTCTGTGTTTTGACATTATTGAGTAAGGCTCATTGGTTGCCCACTCCTGAACATAGCCCTTTCCAAGGATTTCCATACTAATCAGTCCTGCGGTGTCCGCAACCAGCGTTTTTCCGCGATCTTGCCAGATCGTCAGCCTAGTAGGTGCGTACTATATATCTAAGATATCTGTAATATCTGCTATTATTTATTTAGAATACGATGACAATGAAAATTTAAAGACAAGAAAAGTTTGGAGTCGATGGAGCAAGTGGTGCGGATGTTCTGTCACTTGTGGTGACGGAATGATCTCGAGGAAGCGTTTATGCGTCGGAGGTCGATGTGCGCCCGGCGAGCGAGAAGAGCAACGCCGGCCGTGCGCGCGACCACCATGCCAGTACCCACGACGGCAGGACTCTTTTATCGAGGAACCGCATGATTCAGAATAATTCAGGGTAATGAGCAATTTTTTTAGGTTACACATACGAGTAATTCGGTTAGCTTAAAATGTACAACAACACAGTCACACATGTCAATAATTAAACTTAAAATACAACCTAGCAAGGGTACATAACGACCAGTCCTGCGTTTCCTGCGTTCAGCGAGTTCTTGCGACCTTCAATAATCTCGAATTACCAAAAATCAAATTCAAAGAAAAAGACTTTATTCTGCATCAAGTATGGTTCAAAATATTTATTTGCACGAAGAGAACAATTTGGTATTACAATTTTTTACCACCAACCGAACCGAGCCTGAAAAACTCCTGTCCCACCAGGGAATCGAAGTTCACGATCAACACCAGGTGGTTTAAACCACAAGACCAAGGAGGATAGTGGAAAACTAATAAGTATTGGTCTTAAATTACCTAGGTACCTACATCAAGAAATAGTTTCTTTTTATCAACATATTCTTTTTCTGGTGTTTATGTACCTACTCTCCTAATATTTTAAGAAATGCGAATAGTTCATGGGTGAATTGTCTTTTGGACGAAAATTTAAAGGTTCAATTATTCTGTTGGCTAAATATTCATGGAGCAATCGATTGTCAAGGCGAACCGTTTCAGAATCGAATATTGACAGCCATGATTCACGTACCTACATATATCCGTCTCCTTCACAGAAACATGACAGATGTTTCTGTGATTAATCTTAACGAGATTTGAACCCTTAGCCTCAGAGATAGCGACACCTTCAAGTAGGCGAAAAATCCGGTCTACCATAAATATACATTTGAGTCGTTCTAAATATACATTTGACTTTTTAAAATATGCAAAGAGCTTGTATTGCATCACTTTTTAATAAACGAACGTAACATTGCCTCATCCAATAATAATATAGTGATACCGAAACGTCGATAATAAAATCTATGAAATTTAGATAATTTACTCGCGTTCTTTTATTACCTATAATTATAAACCATGAAATATGAAATACATATCTCTTGAGTCCGTCAGTCTGTCGTTCCTTGATAAATCGATCATTACCGACCTTCCTTGTCATTCGGAGCCCGCCCACACAGCACCATCGTTGACGGTCTCCAAGATACAAAAGCTAATATTGGTAGCTCCTACCTACCTAGAGTATACTTCCTGGATCTTGCACCCAAAATAATCTACCACTACCAAAGACGCATTGAAGTGTAAGTTCCTTCGTTAAATGTAATTACTATTAATTTGTAGTTGTAAAAACAATTCAGCTAAATAACCTTATAACCGTCTCTCTGGTCTTGTGGTTCACACCACCGTGTGTTGATTGGGAGGTCCGGGTTCAAAAGTTTTTCTGCTTGGTTTGGTTGGTGGTAGGGCTTCCAGGCCTGCCTGGCTAGCTACCTTGTTGCTAATGTTATCCGCATAGAAACATTGTTATTATGCCGACAACTATAAGTAAGACGCTAAAGTTGTCGGCACAATAACAATGTTTTAAGCATTGTTGTGTTCCGGCAATCAGAAGTAAGATTGCCAGTTCCTTAGTTGTTGAGGATTAATTACTTTCCAATTCAAAATTGCATAGACCTTGTAATAACCGTCCGACTATCATCACACCACCAATATGATGTTTTCCTCGTTTGTCATACTACTGATTTTCCTCGCCGTATACTTCTTTATTATTGCTGGTGCAGTATCTACATTATTATGTACAATGAAGTCCTTGGCACATAACTAGTCGTTTCTGTGATCAATAGAGGTTTTCAAATGAGTTTTCGTTTGTAATAAGAATACTGATTTGGTTTTGGCTAACAAGTCTATCGATAAATGGTGTTGAACACAACACTCGTATCAATTTTGCAACGGTAAGAAGATTGATTACGTACTCACACCAATTCTTAATCCGTCATTTACGTAATGTTTTGACAATATACTAGAACAAAAGATTAACGAAACAAAACAAACCCTAGTACGGTACGCTAGATCATCAGTATTCGGCAGTTTGCAAAGAACCGTAGCATAATCACATGCCTTGTGGAGAAACATGATTATCGAAGTGTGTTTAGTTCTGAGAATTATATTGAATGAACACAACAATTTTTCTTTGGAACAAATCAGTGTGGCACCTTGTAAAGGTAAACAATTTTTTTCAAGAATAGAACATAATATGTTTGATTGTTTGGAGCTAAACTTGTGGTGGTAATATCGCCATTACTGATGCGGCGTCCTACTCGTTGACATATAATTGAAAATGCATTTTTTTATTGTGTTAACTATTACTAGCGCGACTATAAATTTAATATCATCAGAAAGTTGGTTTACCAAGTCAAAGTAGATGATAATTGACAATTTAAAATTGTTCGGAGTTTTTCATTTAAGGTATGTTGTTGCAGCGACAGAAGAGGCGCAGAGTAACAAAGATGCAATTCAGCAACAGGTGCCCGCGCCTACGAAACCAAACCATAACATAGATTCACGGCGTTCCAGTTCGGAATGGGTTTATCGTTTAGCAATAAAACCTAATTATGTAAGTTATATTTCAGTACACAATGTGTTTAAACTTAAAATTTTTAGATTCTTAATCATACTGCTTTATAATTCAAATATTTTGTTGTCTTTGTCGTGCTTTATCAGATTTTCTTCCTGATATCTCATGGGGTAATGCACTCATAATAAGTTTAGAATTTAATTTTTAAAATAAATACGCTAAAAAATTATTAGGGATAAGTATGAAATTGCCATTTTGTGTTAATTTTTTTAAAAGCGTTCGCCGATATATCAGAAATGAATCTGGAATGATGTGATCCAATAGAAAACTAAAATCTCCGACGTACCATACCGAATCAGCTGAGTGTCAATGAGCTGATCATAGTAGAATACATTGTGTAGGACGCTCTGCGACAAAATGGGATGAATTCGTGGGCGGGTAATAGTAGAATGGATGAGGATGGCAGAAAGTCGTGATGTGCAATGTATGAGGATCATTGAAATAAGCGTCAAGTGTTGTGAAAAGTGATGATTATTATCGTAGTAATTCACCTCATCGAAGTAGCACAGAATCTATCATCGATCATTTGGCACCAAACTCTTCCAAGATCCATTGAAATGCATTACATTTCAATGTAAATTACTGAAGACATTAAAATACCTAAGATATGCGTGTATGGAGGTGTATGGGCTTAGTTCCCTTTGCTTTCCCAGAAAGGGAAAATTTTACAGGGGGTTTTTGGCGCCATTCAACTACGGCGGACGTGATTTTTATTTCAGTGATTGCAAATATTTTTCGGAGTGGATCTTGTTGCGTAAAATCGGTGTAGTTTTGTGTAAATAGTGTCTGTGTTGACGAATAATATGAAGGGTCATAAAATAACTGTCAAAGTTGTGTGAAAAACGATGAGATTTTGATCGAAGTAACACCACAGTGTCTGCCATCGATCGTTTGACGCCAAACTCTCCCATGATGCATTGAAATGGATTACGCTGGCATTTCAATGTAAATTACACAGTGCCACAAACTTATCTGACCCAGTGGCAAAATTCGGATATAAGTGTCACTATTATGATTGTATTGTCGATGTGAAGTTATTGTTTGAGAGTAAATTCTACAACAGCGACCCCGCCTCCGGGTCCGATAAGTTTGTGGCACTGTAGTACATTAGACACTCTAGATGTTATACTATAAACTAACAAGTTAACAAAGTTAACTAAACTAAGTTTTAAAAAAATCTAAACGTTATGTACCAAATTCTTCAGATTGGTTAAACCCAATAATAATAATTTAATTAAAAAAGTGTACTTCAATATTGCCCATCTAAATTAATGCCATTTTTGATATCGCATCAAAATCGTTGTTCCTAAAGCACGCACGAAAAAAATACGGCAATTTCGCATTGCTATATTGCGTAGCATACCTATTTAGAGATTCTGAAAAGTCGTTAACTTTCTAACGGTTTCAATTGTTATTTGAAATGAAAACAGTATTTTAACTGAATACATTATACAAGTGTCGTCATTATCTACTAAACATATTAATTATTATAAATACACGATGGGACCATATAATACTGTCGTAGTAATAATTATAAAAAAATATTCAAGAATAACTTCTAGTCTGTTTCTCCAGTTGGACCTGTAATTTTAAAGGCAGTGCAATTTCTTTGTTGACTATCCCTAATTGTACAAATCTCAAACTGTGTAAGGAACACCCATCTTGAACTATTTGTATTGGTATTTTTCTTAAAACCTTTTAGTATACATTTAAAACTTATATGTTGCAGCAATCACATCTACTAAATAACAATCAAGCGACTACAAAGGATGACGCATTACAGCAACCTTTGACAAGATTAGCTAAGACATTGTCATTTGGCTTTGATCCATTTTTTGATAAGGTTTGTTAATTTCCTTTACCTTAATGTTTTGATTACTCGAGTGTGTGACACAGAAATTTTCATACCTGTTCTTTCATCACTGGCAAAGTAATATACCTATTATTTATTAACCTCTTTAACCGATATGGTCTATCATAGATAAGTAAATGAATGAATGTTAAAACATTTTTAATCTTTTTAACTCTGTGTTGATAAATATAGTGTTTAAAATGTACAATATAATATCTCTAAAGACATGCACAAAAATAGATGTTAGCATCATTTTTTTAATTACCATAGCATGAATAGACTGTATGTCTATCCCGTGAGGTTGATACCACAATAAAAATTTATTACAGGGATTTTTTGAGCCATTCGAAAGACGTCCGAAGCCTGTTACGTTAGTGGCATTTCGAAAAAATGGTATAATGCCAGTTTTGAAGACAACAGTAAGTACAATTTAAAAACTATGTATCTATGTATATAGCCATGTTTTATTAACACTGTCAATCTTCCTTATATATCGCTCATCCAAAAGAATTATGACATAATTACCAAAAAGTCGAAAATGAGTTTTTGATGCCATAACTTCATGTTTTGCACGTTTTATCTACGGTAAAAACGACAGAATTGTTGTTCCATTAGTTTCCGAAAGAGAGAGTCATTGCCGTCATGGTGTTGGCCTATACTTCGAAAGGATACGCGGAAACATCGACAAAGTTTATAAAATGTAGACAGATTTATAAAAATAAAACTAAAATTGAATATAATGATGTTTAATTCATGATTTATTCCCATATCCAAACCTAGTTTAATGTGATAATTGTATTATTTGATGTATAAATGTCATAATGTCTGGTTTGTTTTATTTCGTTTTTTCAAATAGTAATCTTAAGTTTTCTCGCAAACTTTTTATGTTATATTATTGGTAGTAAAGTATTGGTATTAAAATATATCAATAGAATGCTTGGAAATACACAATATTTTCGATGTCAAACTTTTAAAACGCTCTCCTGAAAAATCGCAAAAACGTAATTACGTCAATATTCTTTTGGATGAGCGATATCATACTCGTCTTATCATGACCCGTAGACTAGATGCTTTTCATTGCCCTTTGCCTAACCTTGAGCCTCATTGTAAGCGACCTTTTTTTTCACTGTCTAAGAACACGTACCCATTCAAGTCTTTTGTGTTGAGACGCTGCGGTAGATGGATCGAGAATACGCTGCGTAGCTTCCCGAACGCTGCTCAGCCGGGGTAGAATCGTCGATTGATTTCTTTCTGGTTATTGTAGTTTCCGAAAAAGAAAGAGGGGTAGTAATGAAAGTAGACTACTTTCGTTACTCAGGAACGTAGAAAGTGGTGGTCTGTAATATATATCTATCATCGGGAAAAAGGATTGTATGTAGGTTTTTTTACGTCGCAGGATAATAGAAATTATAATAATATAGTTATATACCGGAACATAGTTATACCATAGCTAATCATAACTATCTTACTAGGTATATGATTTTCTAACCGACCCTTTTTCTTTGCAGTTCAATATAGATTCATAATTACATAGAATTATTTCACTAAACATAATCTAGTAATATAACATTAAACATGAACTGTGTGTTACGGTATATAATTAAATTCTTAGAGATGTAACTACATTACGGTTATAACTATCTTATTGCGCCATTTATTTTCATTGATGGGCATAATAATGATTTATTAATAGTGGTTAGTATTGAAATAGTCTAATAAATGTTTGAATGAAACACAAAGTCATCACAACAAAACATTTTCCACCAATTCACAATAATCAGTAACAATTAATTTAGTGCAAGTACTACCTGTTTTAATCAACAGTATTCCTTAATCGCACTACAATTCCCTTTTGCCTGTGATTTCCTCAGAGCACCACAACCAAATCCCATCTCACTTGGCGTGCGCGCTCTCTTACGGAACTAAACTCAAGCCTAGATCTCTGCTTGAGCACTGTTAGGCCCGTATTACATAACCAAACTCAAGCGTAGATCTCTGCTTGAGCGTAGTTAAAAAGGGATGGCTGTGTGGGATCAATAGAGCCATCCCTCTCTAAAGGCCCGTATTACAGAACCAAACTCAAGCGTAGATCTCTGCTTGAGCACTGTAAGAGAGGGATGGCGCTATTGATCCCACACAGCGCCATCCCTTTTTACACCCTTTTTACACATCTAGGCACAGGAGCTATCAGATATACAGCCACATTATAATTATCCTAACAGTATACTTTGGCTTTCGATTAAATACAAAGCTACCTTCGCTGGCTGGCTGGCTGTGGATGGGTGACCAAAATTTGTGATCTCGAGCTCCTCCGTGCTTCGGAAGGCACGTTAAGCCGTTGGTCCCGGTCGCTATTGCGACTGTTTCTACCCACGGCCTATACTCCTCATATTTTTCTCCATGAGGAAGGACTGTGCCCAGCAGTACGTATATAGGCTGAGGACAAAGGTTCAATTGTTGTACCTAATATCATTATATGATTTTTGAATTAATGATCCCTAATTGCTTCTATCCGACGATCTAGATACTTAAAGAACGCAGGAAATTGCTGGATGCGGGCGGCGCAGGATGCGAGTTGTGGAGATCTTAGGGGGAGGCCTATGTCCAGCCGTGGACGTCTATAGGCTGATGGATGGATGATCTTCTGATATTCCCTAACCTTCTCCTACGTTATCATATTTAGAATACCTAACTTCTTCCTTTACTTTATCCAATTATCTTAATTATATAAAATACTGTTATTATCGCAGGTGTCAAGCAGCCAGTCCGGAGAAGTTGCGGTGCTTCAATCGCCGTATAATGATGTCAGCAATTTTTGGTTGGATGATTCTGGACGGCCACAAAGCTAATTTTTTTGTTGAGAAGTTAAGAATGTAGTTAATAGAAACATTCTCTTTTATATCTGTGGAGTAAGATTGTTCGTGGTAGTGTAGTCTTTGTCTACTAGCTGTAAGTAGTACCTAATTATTAACTCTTTCTCTGTACTTTTCATCGAAATATTTTTGTACTGTTTGGCCTAAAGAGAATGTGTCGTTTTTGAAGATTTACTTTTAATAATAGTTACAAATAATATTATTAATTAGTTTCATTTTATACTCTTTATTACTCCATAATAATCTTAGTTTTACTAACGTTATTTCAAAAGGTTCATTTACTTTCCACACATTTAAATTTTGTTTATTTTAATTAAGTCCATTTAATTAGTTTTTTTTGCTTATAAAAAACATTATGTGGTACAAAAGACATGGTCCAGGTGGTATAAGTTGATTACAAATGAAAATTTGCGTCACGATGAAGATTTTTATCTGAGTTGGTTTTCCATTGTACAATAAGTGGATAATATTTTTGACTCCAGATAGCGGAGTTTTGGCGAGCTGAGCACCATAGACATAACACATTAAAATGCACACACATAAAAAAATCTCGTTTGATATATAATTAAAACATAAAATTCATAAAATCTAAAAGTAATTAAAAATAAAGTCGTCGTGTAAGAGCGTGGGTGGGGAGTGGGGGGTTGTTGTAACCGGTTACTTTATATGCATCCCCTGTGCACTTATAAATAGATAAATGAGAGGGTATTATGAATTATACGTCAATATTAAGTCGTTTTAATATTTGTTGAGCTATGGCTATACCACGAGAACCCCATGCATTTGGGGATCGTCGCCATAGTAAAAAAGTTACATTTTGACAAGGTCTATCAGTTGAAATACGTTTCATTTCTGTTGGTGTTGGGGACGTTTTTACCCATTTGGCGGGAAATCTCTCATTATTTTGATTAAACCATGTGTTCTGCATACTTGATACCAGACTTAATTCCAAGTCTGGTGAATGTGCAGGCCAATGCAAAACTCGAATATAGCGGTCTCGGAGATCGGCCAACACCAGCCGTTCCTGGGAAAGATAATTATCGTGCATGAGTAGAAATTCCTGGTATTTTTTGACTCTTTGTGTGACAATTACACTCTTCTAGCTCCTCGTGATATTTTTGAGCAATCATAGTGCCAAAAATCTAAACGAGCTGAGATCGTTCGTCACGTTGAATTCTTGCCCATAACACGATTGTCCCGCTTTGGGATGTGTGACTTCCTGAGAGTGCTGTGCACAGCTAACTCTCCCTAAAATTCTCCAAACACGTGTCCTTTGTGAATCCAAATAAAACCCAAGCCGGAATTCATCACTGAATAGCACAAAACACCATTGTTCGTCAGTTCGTAGTAAACGCTACAGAACCCACGAAAGCCGCTGGCCGCGATTGCCACGTCGATACAATGGAAGTAGCGTAGCGGTCTTCGAGCATGAAGAACAACTCTCCTTCGGGCAGTTTGGTTGCTTTCCAGCAGCTGGTGGTCCTCCTGGAGCCTTGTTGTGATCTGTCTTTAGGCAATCATTTGAAGAAATCGACTTTGTCTCTCTACTCTGTGCTACGCAAACACCTGGGGCTGTTAGGAACGAAAAGCCATGATAAATTTCCTGCTATATTTGACAACAAACATGAATTTTACGAACACTTGCTCACTAGAAAACAACATGGTATGGTTGTTTTTTTTCTTTACTATATTTCTGTGTTTTTATTAGTTGCAATAAAGAATTTTATCTATCTATGGTACCTTATACAGCAGTAATGAGATGCCATTTCATTTCAAAGTGTAAACAATCAATGTAGTTGTGTAATTATTGTTAATGATGGCAACACTGATTATTAAGCATCTTATTTAATCGGATCTTTACTATTTTAATGACAGTTGTAAGTATTATATGAAGTAATTAGGTTTTTTTCATAGGTATTTCCTACAACGATAGGAAAAAATAGAAAACAAAAATAAAAGAAAAGAAATATTTTTTTTATTAAAAACCTTTAAATTAACTATAGTTCTTTCATCTATAGTAGGTATTAGAACATTGTTCATAGAATTTAGGATATATAATGGTAGATATCATCATCATCATGATATCATCAAAGGGATGCCTATAAGTAAGTATCCCTAGATCTCGTTTATATATCGCAATATTATTACATGATTACCTATGTAGGTAAATCTGATTTACTTGATTATACATCATATTATTATCATGTCTGGTTAAAATAAATATACAGTTATATTTACATAATTTTATTGTTAATCAAACTATGTATAGGAGTCCTTATAGGACGATGGAAGAAGAAAGTGTATGGGAACACTCATCGATCGATGGGTTCTGTGGCCGGATGTAACCGGCGGGGGCCCGTTCTTGCTGGTGGTTGTTATGCTGATGGTTGAAGGCTTCTATCGTTCACTGGCTAGTTGATGGATACTGTACTAAGGTTCACACGTTTAAAATTATTACATACATAAATATGATTACGAATATTATCCCCTAAGGGTTAGTCAGAGACTAGGCAAAAGGACTGCAAAAGCAGTCCATTGCCATAGTCCGCGCTTCACCAAGCAGTGATTGCAATCAGCATGACAGGTGGTGAGCCCGTCGCCGCTTTAAGATATGGATGGTTGTGCAGTTCTAAGTCCATTAGTCGCCTTTTACGACACCCAAGGGAAGAAATGGGTTGGTAGTAATCTTTTAATGAGCCGCTACCACAATGCACGACTCGGCGGCACGGCTGTAATTACAACGTTTCGTAGAAACGGGTCTGCTGCGTTTTTCTTGAGAGCGTAATTCGTCGTCTTAGGAACTGATGTAGGAAGTTGTAAGTTGTGTAGAATCTTCTTCGTACGTAATTAATAATATTAATATACGAGTATTTTTCTCGAATGATGAGTACTCATGGGGCCATGAATTAATGTTCTCGCTATGTTGTGAGATCGAGAGGCACTTCCAACTCTGAATTTATATCTATCCTGAACGCACCACCCTTCGTGGCGTATCCTCGTAGTAAGAACGTGCCTGTTTTTTTATAGGTAAGTACGGTGGGCCAAAGAAGTGGTTGACCACTTTTGACGCAATTTATTGTGTCAGTAAAAAAGCGATAAGCTTTAACCTAAAAGTTCTAAAGGATTGAACTCGTCGACTTTATTACCTCCATAACAATGAATGAACTGCACAATTACGAAATATTATTTGCTATTGACGTTTGAATTTGACCTTTAATTACAACCCAATAAGTTATTATTTCCAACGAACAATTTAAACTATTGCTTAATGTTTTTCCTCTTTTTGCATTGCTTCGAAGAATTATTCCACTCCGATCCACGGCAATCGATCCCCTGACGGGTCCGTTTAATCGAAGTAAAAAATAAAATGAAATTAAATTATTTTGCAAAAAATAAAACCTATACACACCTAAAAACATATCTCTTAAATATGAACTACTGATACTGAATTCCACTACCGGCACCGCACCTTTTGCCTCGTCGCCTTTGCACGATCGCGCGGCTCTCAAGTAATCCTATTATAAAACACTGAATTTACCACAACGTTTGTAATGTGAACGCATCCGGAAGTTCTGGTGCCCGCCGCGTTCTTTAAGTCAGACATTACTGGACCAGAGGTAAATACACTAATATTTGTCAATAAGTAGTGTTGACTAGCTGTGCGCAACTAAACAACAGTTAACAGCAACGGTCAGTCAAACTAGATTTATTTCTTTCAAGCTAGATTTTATTATAGATTAGGAAATTCTTAACATAAAAATACACTGGTAGGTAAAAAACATGAATGTAATTTATAAATAGGGCCTTTGTTCTAGGCTCTTTAGGTTGGTTGGAGGTGGTCTGCGGCTTCTGACCAGTTGCCTAAGCTTGTCCCAAGTATGCTCTATCGGGTTGAGGTCAGGACAGGTCAGGACTTCTCGATGGTCATAAGTCATCAAGTTAATACCGACCTCCTGTATTCTTATGATGTGTGCGACGGTATGTGGTCGGACGTTATCTTGTATCAACAACGATCTTTCAATCATATTTACGAAAAATAACCCTGCTTGCTCATTAAAGATCTCTTGAGTCATGTCAAGATTAATGATGTCAGCACTCGCTGACATCATTCATCTTTGAGGTGGCTGAAATCAGCCGAAATAGAAAATCAACTGTGTCTTCACAATTGATTTTCTATTATGTCCACAAACGTCACTGATGATGAGTTAAAAAGGTTCTTTTAAAAACTCTATTTTGATAAGTTTCCGGGCATCATCGATCACAATTTTTCCTGCAGCTAAACCTATTTGAAGTGAACTATGGAAATCAAAGAAGTTAGATCACCATAATTGGGGTTCACTCTGAGAATTATTACTACCACTTGCAGTAGAATTATAATCACTAATTTTGTTTATTCTAGTATTAGACAAAATAGGAATCTTATTGCAATTAATATTAAAACATCAAAATTATTAATTTTGTAATTTATTTTTTACAATTACAGAGGAATAATCCTCTCTCAAATTAACGTACGGCAAAGAGCACTATTTGGGTTAATGAAACAATAAGCGTTGTTTTCTGGCAGAGGCACAGGAATTCTTGTACTAGAATCCATGTGTACCCTTAGGGTAGTTTTGGTAAATAAATTTGAATGTCCTGCATTAATGTGCGATTGAAATGACACTGTATTATGTTTATCGTATCTTCTGTTGTATGTGTTATCACGTATCTTATTGGTGGTTTCTTCTATCTCATTTATTATTTCATTTGCAACCTGTGTCAGTACTGGATTTTTATCAACTTTTCTTCTCAATTTGTATAATTTCTCTGTGAAATTAATATTGGTTTTGAATTATGTCCTTTTGATGCTAAAAGTTCTTCAACACTCCTCGGCAACTAATACAATAGTAATAATATGATAAAAAAATTATTTTGTCCAATAGTAGTATTTCGCAGCCCAACTTAATTTCCTTAAAACGTTTGATACAAACACAATTAAAATTTTAAATTACGTTTGGGAAATTAATTACAAATAATTCATTTTATAGTCCCTACGTTTTCTTTCTTATTTTAACACTTGTAGTCCAAACAACTGATTCTTGAGCGTCTTGGATAGTTATTCTTCAATAACTGTCTATTGCACATACGACGTTATTATTATTAACAAAGTTGCGTTAATATACAGTTTTATAAATTCTAATATATACATACACATACACACAGACTAAACTTTGCGTCTGTATGTATTTGTTTAAATTCCAATTTATAATGACACCTTATTAGAAAATTAAGTTAGGTTATCTCATTTGCATCAGATAATTTCTATAAAGTAGTAATTATCTGATGCAAATGAGATGTCTATCTACTTATTTGGTTTGATCCACCCTCTGTACATTAATTAATTTAGAAGAAATAAAATAAAAGAAAGTGTATTCGATGTTGCCACATTCAAATAAACAATTGAAAATACATACAAAAGGGCACAAAATCCAAGACTGCAACGAACACGTTTTTAGTTCAGAATATGCCAAAAAGTCTGGCCCTGGTTTTAAATTTGAAATTAAATTTAGTTTTGAAAACCTATTCTTCTATAACTGTTATATCAATATGACTGAGGTACATACATACCATCGTAGCGGTACATCCTGTAGAAAAAATAAAAGAAACGGGGAGCTACTTACTATCAATCAGTACATCCATTGGTTTCAAATTTTCTGAAATATGAATTATGTAGTGTAGATCAAAATTAAATATTAGTTAAATATACGGGTAGCAAAATATTCGAATTTAGGTCAACAAAAAATACAATTCTGGTGAACAAGAGTAAGAAAAATATTATTTTTTGTGCCGCTAATTAAATCGTCATCATCATTTACTAGGCTTAGCATATATTGTGCAGAGTGGTCGGCGATGTGTTCGTGTGAACCTGATGCAGCAGCGAAATTAGCGCAAAACACTTTGTGACGAAATGAAACTCATATATTCGTTATTAGATAATTATTACTTCAATCAATACATAATTTAGAGATTAGAAATAAATGCGTGCTATGTCGGCGGTACGAGCGGAAGACAGATTAGAGAGAACAAAACCACAGAGTATAAATTCAGTGTTGCTATTAATAAGAATACATACAATCATAATATTTCTAACACTTCCCCTTATTCTTATTAATCAATCACAAATCAATTAAACATTACACAATGCAAACATTATTATGTATCAAAATACTATATTTATATATTTCCAATAAAACAAAAAAGCAACAAGATGCCTAATATAATAAAATATTATGCAACACAATGCTCTGAACACAAAATGCAACAAGATGCCTAATAAAATAATAAACACTAAGCAACACAATGCTTTAAAGGTTTTACATTCATATCATCAATAAAACTATAATGCTTGACACGTGATACAGGTTTAGTAAGTAGATCTGCTGGCATATTCTGGGTAGATAAGTACATAATGTCTACATACTGTTTCTGTACTAAGTCTTTAATAAAATGATAACGCAAATCAATATGTTTGGTTCTTCTATGTGAATATTCTTTTAATTGTAACAGTTTCTGTGCACTCTGATTATCGTTATACACAATCATATTAATCTGCATTTCATTAAGTTCAGATAGAAAATTCTTAATAAAGCACAGCTCTTTACATACATCTGACATGGCTAAATACTCAGCCTCTGTACTGGAAAGTGCTACACAACGCTGTTTTCTTGCTTCCCAGCTTACAGTATTATTGCCTAGTTTTACCAGAAAACCTGTATACGACTTACGATCTGTAGGATCATTTGCCCAGTCTGCATCTGCATAGGCCTTGACATTCAATTTGTCACCCTTATAGAAATGCAATCCATAGTTAATAGTATCTGATAAATATCTAAGTACTCGCTTAGCAGCTATCCAGTGATCTTTATTAAAGTTTGTAACATGCTGGCTTAGCTGGCTGCAGACAAACGAAATATCTGGCCTTGTGCATACAGACAAGTACATAAGACTACCTATTAGCTGTCTATATGGGTACACATTATCATCAATGCTCTGTTCAGATTTTGAATCCAATTTACAATTTAGAGCCATTGGTGTGGATACAGTCTTACATTGTGACATACCAAAAGTCATTAGAAGTTTTCTTATATAATCGGATTGATCTAAAATTATAACATTATCAGTTCTAGTTACACTCATGCCTAAACAACTTTTTAACAATCCAAGATGATTAACATCAAACTCTAATTTTAACAAATTATAAAATTTCCTATTTTCACAATTTGTAAATACATAAAAGTCATCAACATATAATGCCACAATTGTGTATTCACATGCACTCCTCTTGTAATAGACACACGGTTCACATTTACTCTGTAAAAACTCATGCTTTTTCATAAACTCATTAACTCTCTCATTCCATATCCTACTCGCCTGTTTCAACCCATAAATACTTTTATTCAGCTTGCACACCTTGTTATTATCTTTTACATATCCAGTGGGTTGTTCCATATAGATACATTCATTTAAGTTACCATTTAAAAATGCAGTCGCAACGTCCATGTGCTCAATGAATAAATTATATTGCAAAGCTAGAGAAAATAATATACGTAAAGTGGAATGTCGAACAACGGGTGAGAAAGTATCATTGTAATCTATCCCATGTTCCTGAGTAAAACCACGAGCTACCAGTCTCGCTTTATACTTGTTTGGTTTACCTGAAGAATCACCTTTTACTTTGTAAATCCATTTACATTTTATTACATTAGAATCTTTTGGCCTATCAACCAATTGCCATACACTGTTACTCAACATGGAGTTATACTCCCTGTCCATGGACTCCTTCCATGACAAAGAATCAGAGGAAGACATTGCTTCTTCATATGTTTGTGGCTCATTAAAAATAGAACATTGTTCAAAATGTCCTACCGACAACAAAGAATTGTCTACATACCGAGCCGGTGGTATACCACGCGTACTCCTAACAGGATTGCTGCGTACGGTCACGGAAGCCCCCGGACGACTCACAGTCTCCTCATCTGTAGATGACACCTCTCCCTCTGACGGTATATAGTCCAGGCTGCAATCTGCACCTGACCTCACGTCCAAGCTAGAGTCACTGCCACAGTGCTCATCAGACCCGAAGACATCTGAAACTGGAGAGTAAAACTCATCACCAACATCACAATGTGATGGCTCTTTGTTCATTTCATTGTAAGAACCCACATTATTGCTCCGCAAATTTATCAGCTTATTATTTAATCCATCATTTAATTCATTGTTAGATTGTAAATTATAATTTTCATTCAAATTAAAAATCTCATTATTGCATTCATTTTGACTAGAATCAGTGGCATTGCTCACAGAGATATTCCCATTACAATCATTAATATCACAGTTTAATTTATTATTATAACCTATGTCATTGCATAATATTTCTGGATTAAATTCATAACTATTATTATTATTATTATGGTCAGAAGATAAAATATTCTTAACATCTTTATAAAATTTGTCTTCCAAGAATATTATATTTCTCTCAATAATTATCTTACTTGGGTTTGATGGCTCAATCAGCCTGTAACCTTTGGAAGTTTCGCTATACCCTACAAAAATACACAACTTAGACTTTGAATCTAGTTTTGAAACAGCAGGCTTATGTAATAAGGAGTATGCTAAGCAACCATAAACACGTAGGTGTTTGAGACTAACATCTTTGCCAGTCCAGATTGCTTCAGGAAGCCGGCCTGCTAAAGCCGCTGTGGGACTTCTATTTTTCAAATACAAAGCTGTTATTACAGCTTCTCCCCAAAAACGACTGCAAAGCCCTGCTTGCCTCAACATGCACCTTGCCTTCTCCATAACTACTCTATTCAGACGTTCCGCAACTCCATTTTGAGCCGGACAGTAAGGTACTGTTGTCTGATGTACAATTCCTGCATGTGTAAGGTACCATTCAAATTTACTACTGCAAAACTCACCACCATTATCAGTTCTCAGGCATTTTATCTGGTAACCAGTCTGCTTCTCTACAAGGGTTCTAAATTTAATAAAACAAGACATTACCTCACTTTTATTCTTCAATAAATATCCAAATGATTTCCTCGAGAAGTCATCTGTGAAGGTCAATAAGTATCTAGCTCCTCCCCAGCTGCAGTTCCGCATAGGTCCGCACACGTCAGAGTGTACAACCTCCAGAAGTTGGCTCGCTCTCCTTGCCTCTCCCTTAGGAAAAGCCTTAGCTGTTTGCTTCCCCTCAATGCATGCTATGCATGGAGATTGCTGCTTATTCTGAAACACTACACCATGATTAGCATTTTTATTTTTTAAGGTTTGCATTCCTTTTGAGCTAAGATGTCCTAACCGTCTATGCCATACTTCCTCAGATAAACATACAGCAGACCTTGCACTCTCAGCCTCCTGCACTAAATGTAGGAGTGCCGAAGAATACTCCTGAGTAGATACATTATCCAGTTTATAAATACCTTTGTCACACTTCGCAGACAGACTAGGTTTACCTTTTATAATACATTTCTTATAAATTAAGCATCCATCCCCATTAAAAACAACGACCATTCCTCGCTCGACCAATTTACTCACCGACAAGAGATTTGCTGACAATTGTGGCACATACAATGTATTTGACACATTCCATTGACTACCATTAACACTAAGACAAACATTACCAAGACCTGTACTAGTTAATTTCTCATTATTAGCAATAGCAATCTTAACACTATCACTATCTTCAAAGTTTGTCATCCACTTCTTTGAATTAGACATATGTGACGAACAACCAGAGTCCACAATCCAGTCATTGCTAGAAATGTTGGCAATCAAACCAGAAGCCAACATTGTTTGTTGAGGGCGTTCCCCAAAGTCAGCCTTTTTCTTATTGATGTTCTTCTTGTTCTGTAGTTTGTAACATTGTGACTTTAGGTGTCCGGGTTTCTTGCAAAAATGACATGTAACATTCCTCTTGGTGTTCACAGCAAAAGCCGAGTCACTTGTGTTGGATGAACTTCTTCTAAATTCCTCTTGTAACAGTCTGGTGCGCACTAGCTCACTCGTTAAGGTACTGGTTAGACCCAGTCCTGAGACTAGAGCATCATATTCTTGTGGTAGACCTATTAACATAATTTCAGCAACCTCAGCATCATCAATATTCCTCCCTATGTCTGTAAGTTGTTGCACAATAGTCATTATACCATTGATATATTCAGTCATACTGCTGAAATCTTGATAATTCATATGATGAAGCTGTCTGAGCAAAATAACTCGCCTATGAAGTCCTTTATCTTCAAATATAAGACTTAATTTATCCCATGCCTCCTTGGCAGTCTTTGACGAATACACGTGTTGATACAACGCCGGCTTTATTGATAAACATAAACGAGCAAGTGCCTTCTCAATCTTGCTGTTATCCGTTTCTTTCCCTTCTATAGCAAGCCATAAATTCTCCAAAGTAAGTGCCATACGCATTGCAAATTTCCACGTGGAATAATTTGACACACCGTCAAGTTTCTCAATCTGGATATTCCCACCATTGGTACTTAAAGATGCGTTGGCCATTGTATTTTAGTTATAATAATTAATATTAATATAGTAATGCTTACTTAAGGCTTTTCAGACGGCGATCGTCACGTTTCCTATGTTTTTCGCTGGGCCCATAACCTATTGTGCAGAGTGGTCGGCGATGTGTTCGTGTGAACCTGATGCAGCAGCGAAATTAGCGCAAAACACTTTGTGACGAAATGAAACTCATATATTCGTTATTAGATAATTATTACTTCAATCAATACATAATTTAGAGATTAGAAATAAATGCGTGCTATGTCGGCGGTACGAGCGGAAGACAGATTAGAGAGAACAAAACCACAGAGTATAAATTCAGTGTTGCTATTAATAAGAATACATACAATCATAATATTTCTAACAGCATATACTGTCAAGACGATGTTCATAAAATCATGTTTTCACCAATTTTAAATAATAATACAACTAAAGGAAGTTGTTCTTCATAAAGCATTTATCTCCAACCATAGGGAGAAATGTATATGTATAGTATATCAATATGTGAGAAACGCCCTAAAGTCGCTTCTGGAATGCTGTGTTTACGTCACCCCTCTCATCGCTATACTACTGTACGTTCCTCGCAAACTTAAAAACGTAACCCAACAAAATATATTGTTAACCAAATGTTTTCTCTGCCTAATTGCCGTCTTGCTGCCCAAATGAAAATTTAATATGTGTGTGCAGTTGTAGTAGATTTTGTCTGCTGATTTTGTTATAAATAGTTACAATTTCTCTTATTTGAGTAGTTCCTGATTGTTGGTTTCTTAGCACCTAGTTTATTTTGTGTGTTGGTTTTTACAATTATATTGTTGAGCCTCACTTCAAAATATGAAATTCGTGACGCACTTATCACCTCCCATATAAGGTGTTCGTGGAAGATCAGCGTCTGGCCACCTATCATAGGTGGTCCGACATTATGCTGAGCGGATGCCATTTTGGTGTTACTTATCATTTTGTATTGTGCTTTAAGAATTGTATGTTGTGTATTGTAAGACCAAACTAAAGATTTCTTTCTTTCTTTCTTTCAAATAGTTAGGTGTTTTACTGCCATATTAAAGTTTGAATTGCTGACCATTATAATGATTGTTTGTTTTGAGGAGCTCGGTAGCATAGTGGTTAGTACACTTTGGCTTTCGATATCGAAAACAAAGCTACCTTCGCATAGAAAGGCATTCGTGCTTCGGAAGGCACGTTAAGTCGTTGGTCCCGGTCGCTACTGCAATTGTTTCTTTCCACCCACCAACCCGCATTGGGCCAGCGTTGTTGTATTACGGTCTGTATCTAGCAGTGGACGTATGTATATAGGCTGAGGGCGATCATTGCTTGCTAAACAAGAATAGCAGCCCCAATATTATATTTCTGACCAAATATATATAATAACAAAGTAATAATATTAAACATCTTACTTAAGGTTTTTTTGCCAGCAGTATGCCCAGCATTTGATGAAATAGACTTTTTTGTAGAAAATGTAGTGATAACGGATGCAGATGAAACAGGAACTTCAGTTGAACTAGTTAGTGGCACTTCGGTTTCAGATTGAAGAGCTGTGATGGATACATCAATCGAAATGGGTCAGTATGGAGAAGTCAGATATAATATTATGAGAGATAAGATATAATATTATGAGAGATAGCGTAATATGTTCTTAGGAACCAATGCCCAATATGCTCATTGCCCATGGCGTCCGAATTTATATTAAATAATAAATTTTTTCTTTCAATATTAATACATAATCGGGAATAGAACTCGGTAAAAATCTCTGTAAACATTTTCGTTATTATTGTTGGTGCCTAGTCTGAATTTTATGTAACAATTCAATCTGAAGAAATCCTGGCAAAATAATATAAAGTTATGAATAAAATATTTTATTTTGACCTATTATATCACAATGTGATGAAATAAAAAATAATAATATTAATTTAACATTTTGTTGTAATTATTGCTTATTTATTTACTCCATTGTAATTATAGCCTTACCTGTGTCTGTTGCATTCGGGAGGGGCGCAGATATCTTAGTTCCGTAATCCATATCTATACCTAAGAAAATATAACTGTTTTGAATTACAACAAAACAATTATTATGTGTTGGATAAAACACAGTGTTGGGTGAAGAAGCAGTCTATGATTCTTTGCCTTATTTGTCTATGGTATTAAAAAACTTACCAAATTGTCTCTGATATAAATAAGTTTACCTCTTCTTGACACCAGTTGGCGCCACTTTCTATGAAAGAGGTGGGTTGAACCGCTTGAAACCTGTCAATTTTCATAGTCTTCTATCACCAGCAAGGCCCTTGCTGCAACACTGTGTTTTATCCAACACATAATAATTGTTTTGTTGTAATTCAAAACAGTTATATTATGTGTCTTTCTAAAACACAGTGTTGGGTGAAGACCTGTTTGTTATCTGCTGGTGTCAAGCACAAACGCTATGATTGATTTAATTAATTATTTACTGGAAACAAAAAACAAATTAATTTTAGTTTCTTTTATTTTAATTATATAAAATATTTAACATAAGATATTTAACATTAAGATAAAACAATATAAAAAGAAAATAAATCAGAAGTCTTCTCTGAGATCAATTGTAATAAACTTATTCTATACTAGATTTCTAAATTAAATTAACATTTTGTTGAGAAAAAATTAAAATTGTTTTCCAATATCACTAGAATCTCTTAGGCAACTAACTAAACACTTGTAAAATTATTAAATAACAAATCACCACATGGGTTCTTGAGATCACTGTTCTGAACTTGACGACAATAATATTTCTTAAAGGTCTGGGCACTTTTCCAGTTACCTCTTTGAAGGATCTCTTCCACTGGTCTGTTCTCTAACCATCCCTGAGATGCTACAGCAGACCTAATGTTACCTGGAGGAGCATCAATATCAACCTCTCTAAATACAGTTTTTACCCAATTTGCAATATTTGTTCTGGAAGCTGGTTTAACTTTGCCAGCAACAGAAATTAACAAACTTGTTATATTCGTCTGGGACCTTCTTTGACTTGAGAGACGAATCAGTTCTTTAATATGATCTACTGGGCATATCTGTTTGTCCACATGAGTAATAAGAGACCATCCTGATTGCCTATGGGTACCAGAATCTGTCTTGGACCCAAACTTCGGCCACATAGTGATCCTGTCTGTTTCCATTATTATGTGGTCTTGAGATATGTCTAATAAGGTAAGGTCATGAATTCTGCGGCCTGAAGCGAGTAAAAGAATGAGAGCAGTTCGTCGAGAAATATCAAAAAATGTGCCAGAGCAAGGACTAGCTTGGAGCCAGTCAAACAATAACTTGATATCAAAAACAGGTGGTTTCTGCACTTCTGGTTTGGCAAGAGAAATGGCTTTAATTATTTGATGAACAAAGAAATTCTTAGATATGATCTCTGGTGATGTGGCACAAAAAGTTGACACTGCAGACTTGTGAAGAAGTACTGTGCTATAGGCAAGTTTATCTTCTAAGAAAAGTTTTGCCAAAAATCTAGCTACATCATTACCTGTTGGCATTTTAGGATCTATTTTGTTAGAGTTACACCAGGTTATCCATCTTTTGATGGGTGCTTTGTATGTTGACAAGGTGGACTCCCGCCAGCTACGCTTTAAGAGCTCTCTCTCTTCTGGGGCCCAATGGGATATTTGTTCTGCCCACCCCGAATTTTCCATGCCATAAAAGATAGCTGTTTTACTTGAGGCGGGCAACGGCCCGTTGTCTGATCTACCAGGGTCTTCCGCAGATCCTGTAACGGTAGTGGTTCCTCCAGAGCTCTGGCCTGAAGGTCCGGGAGCCAAAAACATTGGGACCACTGGGGAGCTATCAGAATGAATGTACCCTTTGAACGGTTCAGATGAGCTAATACCTGTGGAATCAGGTTGGGAGGGGGGAACACCCATCCTAACTGGCAGTCCCAGGGACGACTGAAGGCGTCGCAAAAAATTGCACACCCATCTGTTGAGTCTAGACTGATATATTTTGGAATGACCGCTGTGGCCTTGGAAGCGAATATATCTACTTCTGGGACGCCCCATACGCTGAATATGGCCTCCGTGGCCTGGGGCAGTAGGTGCCACTCGGGAACTGGTCGACCCCTGGATAGGCGGTCCGCAATTCCGTTGAGATTTCCTGGCAGGTAACATGCCGATAGCGTTATTTCGAGCTGCTCGGTCAACTGTAGGAGTTTGGTGGTCAAATTCAGGAGAGCCAGGGAGCGTGTGCCCCCTTCGTTTCTTATGTACGCTACCAGTGTTCGATTGTCTGACTGAATCAGGATGTGGGCCCCCTTTAAATTCTTTTGTTGGTCCAGAATTGCTCCGTAAACAGCGTACAACTCTTTTGCATTGGAGTGCCACTTTTTTTGAATATTGGTCCATTTTCCCGACAGGTGAAGGCTGTTCAGTTGAGCGCCCCACCCCGCATCCGCTGCGTCGGTGGTCAAAAAGTGTGTGACTTCTTTGCGTTGCAACGGTTTGGAAGTGCAATTTATTGCGTTGAGCCACCAGACTAGGTCGTGGTGAACTAGGGGAGGTAATGCTCGTCTCTCCCTTGGGCGACCCATCCGGAATCCTCTCAGAAACAGTTGCAATCTGCGACAGTGAAGACGTCCTCCGGGGATCGTCAGTGTTGCAAAGTTTAGCAGGCCTAAAAGGCTCTGAGTTTCTTTTAGTGTGCAAGTTAGATTTCTTTTTTCTATAAGTGCTATGAATGTCTTTATTTTCTGGACTTTTTTGTCTGGTATTGTCATAGTGTTTCTGAGAGTATTCCAAGTTATGCCTAAATATTCCAGCTCCTGAGAGGGAATTATACTTGACTTTGGATAATTGACATGCCATCCTAAAGTCTCTAGCAGTCTCAACGTTTCCGCAACCTGAGTATCTAGAACAGAACGGTCCTGGTGAACAATCAGGTAGTCGTCCAAATAGACCAACACCCGGATACCTCTGGTACGGAGGGTTTCCGCAACCCAATTTGACACCGCTGAAAAAATCTGTGGTGCCGAACAAAGGCCAAAGGGAAGAGCTTTTAATTGTAAGACCTCTTCTTTGTAAACTACTCGCAGGAACCGTCTGTGTGCTTCCGCAATGGGTATGTGAAAATAGGCATTTTGGAGGTCTATCTTTACTAGCCAGTCATTGGTTTGTAGAAAATCCACTACGTCTGACTGAGAAATCAGGTGGAAATGCTTTGTTGCTACATAAGAATTGAGGCAACGGAGATCGAATATGGGCCTCACTCCACCGTCTGACTTCTTTACCAAAAACATTTTGGAAAAGAACCCCGCATCCAGAGTTGATGGAGGCTCTAGTACCTCCTGATCTTTCAGATCTTTGATCATCTTTGTCATGTCCGGTGATTCTCTTGTTAAGAACCTTTTTTGAAGATTTTTGTAAGGAAACTTCAATGGGGGTTTGGTAACAAAAGGGATTCGGCAATTTGAAATTATTTTTAAAATGAACTGGTTTGCACCCAGTTGCTGCCAAATATGTAGATGGCTCTTCAAACATCCCCCTTTGAAGTTCCCTTTCTGAATATCAATTTTGTCTTGATTGGGTATTTGAATTTTCTTGGTTGTTGTTATTGCGCCGAAAGGGCTTCTTTGATGCATTTTTGAATCTACGATTATCTTTAAAAATTTTACCTTTATATTGAGTCGGTCTGTTATGTTGAGATTTTTTATATGAACTTTGCTCAGCTGAATTGGGCAGTCTTTTTTTATTTAAATAGGATGGTGAGTTTAACCAAGTCTGAGGTCCACCCAATGAATTGATAACAGGTTGGAGAGATTCGCGACTGAATAAATACTCTGAACTCGGGGGAACATTAAGTAAAGTAGCTCGTAAATTTGGATTGTCTACTTCTTTCAGGATTGAACCTCGTCTTAATTCTATACACTCTGCTCTTTTACCACAAATCATCTGCATTGTCATTTCAGAGTTTTTACATATAGCAGAACCTGGACCAAACAGTATGGAAAATTTCTCAAATAAATTGTTTACATTGAAACTAGCAGAGTCAGCAGATGCCCAATCTAAAATATTTTGTAGAGATTGTTGAATTAAATGTCTCTGTTCCAGAACAACATTAGACAAACCAGCCATAAGAGTCTCAGTAGAGGCCAAGTAATCTTTGTTTTTATTAAAATGACACAACTCATCATTTATCTTTAAACCTATAAAACCCGGAAGCTAAACAAGACTGCATTGCTTTCTTGTACCTAATCCCTTTCCAAGCTGGGGAATTAAATTGTTGCAATTTTTCCAATTCTTTAAGACGTTCTGGATTAGCAGGAGGTATTATTTTATTTTCATCATGATCTATATTTACACAGCCTAATGACAAGGTTGTTTTACATAAAGTCGAATTGGGAACTACTAAGAACTGAGTTTGCGGTACCTCAGTCATGTCCCTGGAGCTAGTACTAGGTAAATTGGCCGCAACATTCTGTGTAATAAATTCAGATAAGTAGTTCATCTGAGCCATTAAAGTGTCCACACGGGGATCGTAAGTGTTTGGTGTCTTTGAGTACTTACGTCTCTTGTTTGGAGGTGGCGATGCGAACCTTTCATCCTCCGAGGATGAAGAGGAATCCGATTCGAAAGAATCAAGTCGTGCTTGTCCCCCATCCGGGGCAAGAGAACCCGACTTCTCACTATTTTCCTCCATTTCACTCGTCTCACACTATTTAAAATAACTGTGTTTTACCTTCTTCTCACAAATAACAACTTTTAAAGCGACTGAAAAAAAAAAACTTTAGCTGTTTCCGCGGCAAAAATCACAAACGCTATGAAAATTGACAGGTTTCAAGCGGTTCAACCCACCTCTTTCATAGAAAGTGGCGCCAACTGGTGTCAAGAAGAGGTAAACTTATTTATATCAGAGACAATTTGGTAAGTTTTTTAATACCATAGACAAATAAGGCAAAGAATCATAGACTGCTTCTTCACCCAACACTGTGTTTTAGAAAGACACATAATATTTAATTATCATAGGCGTGGTGGCGGCTCATTAAAAGAATACTAATCTTACACCCAGTTGTAGAAACGAACTTTAAAATTGAATGTCAGCGTTATCTCTAATGCTCCATTAAATTTATTTATTGAAGTGTCAAAAGAACACCTAAGCGTAGTTTTACGTTGCACAAAACGACATTAGCACCCTGTCAATGCTAAAGAGACATTAGCTAGAACTGTTTTGTGTAACAACCTCATGGACTTTAACCTTTAGACCCGCCATTATCATGAATTTGAAAGAAAACAATTCAGACAACTAGCTGGGGTGCGGAGGGAGTGGTAAAAGCTCGGAAGTGATACGATAGATTCCGAAACATTTCGATCTCCATGGCTACGGCGCGCATAAGGACGCGCGTAAGGACCATAAGCGTCAAGCTATCGATATCGATATATGATTTTGCATTTCATAAATAATTCAATTATATCAGTAACTATTTTAGACTGTAACTTTTATTTAAATGACCTGTTGACGAATAAAAATATTTAAACCTTACACTAATAAATTGAGCCTCAGCGGGTATATTTTCATTGAAAAAAGTCCACATAAGAGATGTACGTGATACTTTGTCTTGCAGTGCAAAGCATTCTAGAACTACGAAGAAGTACTGTAGGCACAGACGGAAGTTAGCTACGCGTTAGGCAAAATATGATAGGTATTTTATCAATAACGAATCGTACGGATTAAAGTGGTGATTTTTTCCACGTTATTTTTTATATTTACAGGATGCTGGTATTTTTATATGCACCTAAATAGCACAAAACAATTAAAAAAGGTTAATAAGAAATAAAAACAATCTGGCAACATATTAACAATATTTTATTCAAAATAACACTTTATTAAATTACAGTAAATAAGTAAGTAGGAATATTGGAAGTTACATAATATGCCCTAGTTTTAGCTTATTTAAACAATCGAAATCAAGATTGTTTAAAAATCTGAACGCGGTATGGTTCGAATGAGTTCGAATGGGTATGTCGGTGAGTTTTAGTGATTAGGTACGGTCTGTAAGTAGTGAGTCACTGACCAAGATTTGATTTGTTTTTATTTAACAATGAACCTAAATACGAAAATCAAATCTTTCACAATGATTCTGAGATACTGAGCTTCGATCGAAGGTAATGATCACTCAAGAGCATAGCGACGTTCATGAAAGTTGTGCAGCACCTACCTACCTAAAGGTACCTCTACCTACATCAAGGTAAATCATATTCTCTCGCGATGCGAGAGATATCATTTGCATTGATATTAAACTTTAACTTAAATTTAGTTTTTATTTATTTATTGACATAAATTAATTTTGTAAATCTTTGTTTGAATATATTACACAATGTGGACGCGTGGTTAACACGGTTATAATAGCAAAGTTATACAGCATTGTTACATAATCTGTACGCACCTTAAGACACTCACAAAATGGTACAGCTCTCTTAACGCTTTACCGGGTTTTACTGAACAAGCGTTTAGAGCTATGACAAAAAAATAACCGAAACTGCGTCCCGAAAATATATATTATGTAGCATTATTTTTAAAGAATTTGCAATAGAAGAGTATGAAGGAACACCTGTACCGTACAAGGTTATGTCAATTATGGTGCACAAATTCATGGTAATATTAGCGAACTGACTAGACGAGCTTTAGTACGTGGGTAACACTGAAAATGTTTAGAAAATAAAAAACGGCTTAATGTAGAAAGTAGCCAAAACTTTTATTGTTTTTCGAAGTAATGTCCGTTCCTCTCTACACATCGTCGCATTCGATGGAACCACTGAGAAAAGCAGTGGGCTCATTCTTCCTTAGGGGTCTGTTCTATGGCATTTTCGTACGCTTTCACCGCATCTTCAGGGCTCGTAAAGCGAATACCTCGAACTTTATCTTTAGTTCTTGGGAAGAAATGAAAGTCGCAGGGCGCCATGTGGAGACTGTATGGCGGATAACTCATTATCTCGACACCTGCCATAGTCAAATATTCAACAGTCCGTTTTGCGGAGTGCGCTGAAGTGCGCGGAGTGGTGGTGAAGGAGAGTCCTGCTTCGAGGGCGCTGCTGTCGAATTTTTTCCAAGACAACAGGCAAACAGCGATTGACATACCAGTCTGCAGTAACTGTCCATCCATCATCTAGCATAACTGTCGCGAAATTACCTTTCCGACCAAAGAACGAGGCAATCATCGTTTTTTAAATTCTATCTATTGCTACTACATTATTCCACGCAGACGAAGTCGCGGGAACAGCTAGTTGTTATTAAGGGTGCTTGATAAATTGCCAAGAGGTTAATGCTGAACTTGTAGCAGTCACATTTAGTCCATCCATTTTGAATTGATTTTGTAGGTAGTTAAGGCCTTGAGTGCCGAGAAAGGTAAAGGCTGCGAATATTTTTGCATCCACGGTGTAAGTATAATGTTATTTCTTTTATTATTGATTTTGAAAATGGATTAATTTATAAATGGATTAATTGTATAAATTCTTCTTACTGAACGTTTTTCTTCTGATTTTTGATCTTTAGTTAAAAAAGCCAACCTCGTGTCAATGTATTTCTTCATAACACTTTTAGTTAAATCTATGATGTGGTTGGTCTCTTCGGCATAAAATTGATGGAATGTATACTCTGGGAATAATTGCTCTCCCGTAAAGCTACTGAGCCTTAAGGCTCAACCGTTCAGCAGAGATTTTTCCTTTGCAATTAGTATTGATAAAGTCTCTCCTGATGACGGTCTCGCAACGCCGGCATATTTTTTACCACCATTTGAGATGGATAAATTAATCCTCCATTGTCTTTAAAAAATATGAGACTCTTTTTATTTTCTTGCAACGACACCAATGCCTTTATACAAGTACTGCACCTGATTTTTTTTATTAAAGCACTAGTAACAAAGCCAGCTATATATTCTATCACATTTTCTGAAAATTGTGATAGCTCGACAGACTCGAGAGCATTCTCAACATCTTCTTGGCTATATGAATCTCCAAAATCATCCGCAATATTGTCTGCTTGATTGGGAGTAGTCAAGTTAATTTTACTCATCGCAGATGAGCAGTTTAAAATAGATATTTTCTCCAATGGTATACAATTACCCGTAGATGTTTCCATTAATTCTGTGTGGATCAAAATTTTTTTATATAACGCCTCAAACAAACGTGGAGTCGGATTATCATTCGAACCACCGTGGGATCTTATTCCGGCAAAAAGAAGTTCAATGTGGTCTTGTGAAATTTTGTGCATGGGCAAAAATTTTATGGGACTGTTTGCGTCGCAAATTACATCTTGAAACATTCTTTTTGTTCTTTCTATTGCGACGCAAAACCCGATAAATCCAGTAAATCGAGGAGAAGCAATTAATTTAATGATTTTGTTTCGTGTTATGATATTTGTACTGGCTGACAATAAAAACTGTTTACACTCATCTAACTTTCTAAATAAGTCGATATGGTTGTCTTTGTTCAATGCACGTTTGTAACCGTAAGCATGAGTTCTCGAATCCAGAATATCAAAGAGATCGTTAATAAGTTTTACCATACGAGCTGTAGCTTTTGCCCCTGAAAATTGGGGTACTCTAAGTGATGTTTCACAAAAGTTTAAAGCAGTGGCTACACTGCGGCTAAATAGTTGACTTGCCAATTTTACCTTCATTATATCAGTTTTAAAATGTATATGCTTCGCACGCAGTTTATTGGCTAGGTGAAAATGTTCTTTATCTTGTATTTCTTGTAAATATTTAATGTACTCCCATTTTATACTATTCCCATTTTCATCCTTAAATTCTCTGTATTGTTCGAAAGCATTACGAACCAATTTCAACATGTGGACAGGATCTAAGAAAATATAAACGTCAGCTCCAGTAACGGGATGGCTAAATGAAGTTCGCATGTTGTCTACGGTAAGATTACAGCCTAGCAGTTTGGCCATTGCTAAATTAACAGGACAACCGTCAAATGTAAGAGCTTTAATTGTTATTTTAGACTCATGACACAATTCAATTGCTTGAAGCACTAAATTTTGTTTCTGCTCAGCATTGGTTTTGTCAACTAGAAAATACCCAATAGGTACCTTAAAAATACTATTAATAGGAACCACTAACAACTCTAAAGCTTCTGTGCATAAGTTGTTACAATCACTATCTAACTGTCCACCAAAATCGACATATCCAAAGGTACGTTGATTGGATGGGACGAACTCTAGTTTACTTTTAATTTTAATTTCATCGAACACAAGTGTAGCAATCAAATCAGCAGAACTAATTTCAGCCCTAAGCTTTAATGCGATGAAAGATTCTTTTGTGAATCCTGGCTTCCCGTCTATGGTTTGATACCACTTAGATAATGTTCGCAATGAAGGCAGACAAGTGTCAAAAGTTTTCCTAACATATTTATATGCCTTAGCTGAGTAAAATGCAAGAGTCATTGCGAATGTCCTAAGTTCAGGAGAATATTTTTTTCTTAAAACGTGGCC
Source organism: Parapoynx stratiotata (assembly GCA_910589355.1). Taxonomy (NCBI): domain Eukaryota; kingdom Metazoa; phylum Arthropoda; class Insecta; order Lepidoptera; family Crambidae; genus Parapoynx; species Parapoynx stratiotata. Next base: position 12,540,833 of record OU342457.1, read on the forward strand.
TGATTTCTTTTTTAATATTTGGCGCTGTAGTAATTCTTTACTGTATACGCCAATTTGATTTAAAATGTTAGCATTTTCTGTTGTAATAAAGTTTTTAGTTTCAAGATCTTTTATAATTGCCTTCAATGATACTACTTTCTTTCTTAAATACCTGTTGTTTTGCCTTAAATTTCTCAATTGTTTGTTTTTATGATTTAGTTTCTCAGACATCTCTAAAGTTTGTCTGCAAAGCTTTTTTTTAGCTGGCGAATTAAATTGGGAAGATGTGCATGTTCTTTTAGTCGAATTTGGTGTAGTTATCTCCGTTGGCTGAATTTCATCATGTGAATTTGAAGCAACTAAACACACATTTGCTTGAGGTATGTTTGAAGCTACTTCGTGTGGTATATTAATCTGAAAAGTTAAAAATACGTTAAAACATTTTTCAAATCACTTTATTAAAACAAAAAAATGTTACCGTGGTTTAACATCCCAAGACTTTCATTTTTTAACATTCTTATAATATCCAAAATAAATTTAATAGTAAGTAATATACTTTTTATAATGCTATTAAATTAACAAGAATCCTCCAAATCGGTAACAATAATGCGTCACGTAACTGACATTCTAATAAATATAAATCAATTCTTTATATATCTCCAATAATAAAATAAGTATATAAAACATGATTGGGGTCTCCTGTTAAGCTTGTATCGCCTGTACCAAGAGCTCCGCGCTTCTACATTAATTTACAAGCAGATAAAAGGAACGTAAGGAAAACAAATAAAAATTATTAGATTTCTATGCGTGTGTGTGTAATGTGTGTAATTCTCCGTGTAATGATCTTTTTTATTTAGCTTTTTATTTAAGTGTTTAATATTGTATTTAGAAATTTATAATTAATTTTAATGTTTACTGTAGTATTACCCAATAAATAAATATAAGAAAGTAATTTTCTTATAATTTTTTCGCCGGAAAAAATCATTTTCAAAACATAAAAACATTAATTTTAATACCAAAATTCGATCTAAAAATGCAAAAAATCACAGATAAATTATAGTTACTTACAATTCTCGACAATAACAGCGTCGGTACTGCACTTTTCATAAGTCGCCGCCTGTTCTTAATTTAAAAAAAACAATCTTCAGTAAAATGATTTGAGCACACGAGGCTATATTTTGATGGAAACCAATTTTCTTTATTTGCAGCGTTTATCCACTTCTCTTTCAAATATCCGTCTTTTGGAAATCTATAGAAAAATTTTTTTTTAAAAGGTATAGGTTACTGCAATATTTATCGACTATATAAATACACCGCACTTATCATTGTTATCACCGACAGTGAGAGATGGACACACACGTAATCAGCAAGAGTAAAAAGGACGGGGAGGAGCACGTGACGGACCTGTCCAGTTTATGTTGATATGTGTCAATTATTTTGAAAATCAAAATCATTGTTTAAAATATTTTGAAAAAAATATGTAACAAGACTTACCGATGCAAACTAATATTGTTAGTTGACAGATAACATGTTTTAGTATTGTTTCTGCACAAATTTACGGCACAATAGGTCATGATGCCGTATATTAAATGTGATTTATGTTATATGTCTTAACCTCGATTCGGTTCTCGGTTTTGGTCGACACTGACACTGAAAAATCTGTCATGTAAATTTATAAGTTGAAAACAACTTATGTTTGGTTTGAGTTGAGTCGCCTTGTATGACACGTCTATAGGAGGCTATGTGGTCGCTGAACAACTTTAACTTGAACTTAAAAGTTTTAATGTCTCATTAAAAAATGTCGTCCTTTAAAAAATCTTTGTGCAACTGAGTGTTAGACATTACAAAATAGCTGACGCTAAATGACATTTCAAACTGTCAAATCACTTTGACTAATTAAAAAATGGACTCTGGGTGTCTTGCAGGAAATTTAAATCGAGATTTAAACCTAGATTTAGTATTTTTTTGACAATTTTACTACGGCTCTTATGTCAAAAATTTACAAACTCTAGTTTTTAATCTTGATTTAAAAATCCTGCAAGAGACCTTAAATTTAAATCGATATTTAAAACTAGATTTAGTAAATTTTTTACATTTTTACTATGGCTAATATGTCAAAAAATTACTAAATCGAGTAAGACGCCCTTAATCTATAAGAAGTTTGTTGTGTTTACCATCTTTATTCTTTCTTCTGTTCAATAAGGAGCTGTTGAAATTCTTCGAATCTGTAAAATATTATGACTTTAAGTAATAAATATAAACTGAGTTTTCGCGAAAAGATCATAATAATTATAACTTCTGTAAACGATCGTGCTTACAATAATTATAATTTATCGTATTGCCTATTAAATAAAAATCCTGATGTTTTTCTAACGTATAATAGACAACCACTGACTTGACATTAATAGCCAAATCGTTAACAAATTACAGATATAAAAAATATAAAGGATCCATCAAAAAGGTGTGCCAGTGCGGCACATGCTCCCCTTTTTTAGAGAAAGAGAGACGTTATTAATATGCTGGCGGAGGTACATAATATATATTTCTACTACGCATGTAATACTGTTACGTTCCGAACGCGAGCATGCTATTCCCTAAGATTCCCTAAGTCCTGACGGTCCAGTGCGAGTTGCCGTCATATACCCAAGTCGGTAATTCTTGAGATGAGGGCGGGCAGATATTCTAATGCTTATTGTACCTGTGGGTAATCTTTACTGTGTGAACACCTAATACCTCACAGATTTAATAAAACACTTTAACAGTTCTTCACGGATATATATTCTTATAAAAACCATGAAAAACTAAATACATTAAAGAAGATTTTCTTCTAAGTTATCTGATCACCAATTGACAACATTTTAAAAATCGCGCGAGCCGTAGAGAAAACTAAATGGACATAGACAAATTAAACTTAACCTATTTATAAAAATATCAATTAAAAATAATTCCCAACACACTCCGGACCCGAAAAGAAAATGAAAAGTAACAAAGCAACCAGCACAACTTTTATAAAGCAAAATACAAAAGGACAAAAAATAAAAATTATAAGTAACGCGCAGGCACCCTGACACTTCGTCCTCCACGCGTTCTCTTATCGCCACCTGTAACTGAAAAGTCTGTCTTAGTATTTAAAAATTTGGTGTCAACCAATTCCTTATTGTTGGCTGCTGCATCTGCTTTCTGAACAAAATCGTCCGTACTGGAGACCTCCAGTGGATATAAAGTTTGACAAGCCCTTAATTTTTCACCCTTCTGAGTCTTCACTGTTGCTAGGCGCGTAAAACCATCAGGCCCGGTGAATACTTCCTTGACCAAACCTAACGGCCAATAAAGTCTCTTTGTATTCGACTCAACCAAGACTACATCCCCTGCTTCCACCTCTCTAGTTTTTCTTTTCCACCTTTCTGTTAGCAAAGATACGTATTCTTTTCGAAATCGAATCCTAAAATCCTCTCTCATCTTCTGTAAATATTTATACCTTATATTTAAATTTGTACTGTCTATTGTATCCAAATCTGGTGTATCATTAGTAGACAGTCCGTGAAGAAACAACATGGGTGAGAGAGGCTGTAAACCCTCAATATCTGTAGACACATATGTCAACGGGCGACTATTTATCACCGCTTCACAGTCACATAGCACTGTACTCAATTCAATCCAGGTCAGAGATTGACGTCCGAGAATTCTACGTAACATTTCCTTTAGAACCCGTACGAGTCTCTCCCACCACCCTCCCCACCAGGGAGCTCCAGGTGGATTAAACCGCCACTTTATAGCATACGCGGCAGTGGAGTTCTCAACCTCTTGCCAATTAACATCCTTCAATAAATTGGCTGTACCTTGGAAATTCGTGCCGTTGTCAGTATATATAACGTTCACACGACCTCTGCGAGCTATGAATCTACGCAGACTCATAATAAAACTATTTGTAGATAGTGTGTCTACAAGTTCTAAGTGAACTGCTCTAAACGTTGCACACGTGAACAACACTACCCAACATTTGTCCTGATTACGTAAAAATAACGGCCCGGCTAGATCTATGCCTGTAATCTGAAACGCAACAGAGCCTTCGATCCTGTCGACGGGTAATGGTGCTTCTGGTGCTTCATAGTGACTGCTCTTGTATCTGAGACAAATCCGACACTTATTCACGACATCTTTACAGAGCCATCTTAAACTGGTAATCCAGAACTTGTTTCTCAGCTCCGACATCAAGGTCTGCACCCCAACGTGTCTCAAATGGACATGCTTCTCCTCTACTAGCCGTCGAACAACTTCATTTCTTCCCGGCAATATAATGGGACTTATGAAGTCTTTGTCATAATTCCCTAGATTTAATCTAGTCTTTACTCTCTTAACACTATTACTATCTAAATATAAATACAATTTCTTGTTTAACTTAATCTTATTTGAATAATATTCCTCTTGAATTAATTTTATGAGAGTCCTCTCAGCGCTTTCAAACTCTTCATTATTTATGTATCTAGTAGGATACGCCTTTTTACATTTGTACATAAATCTTAACATAAAAGCTACAACACGCACTATTCTGGAATATTTCGAAAAATATAGCAACCTTAAACTGAAGCATTTTGCGTCCGTACTGACACATGCAAGAGCTTCTTTCTTTGCTTCAGCCTTTACGACAAATTCGTCTACTGGCAGGTTACTAGATCGTGGCCACTGCTCCTCATCTGATAATAACCAAGCGGGACCTTCCCACCAGTGGCTTTCCAATAATGTTTTCGCGTTACATCCGCGTGATAGTAAATCTGCAGGGTTGCAATTACCTGGTACGTGATACCAATCTTCCTTATGTGTGTATGTACAAATTTCTCTAACTCTATTATTTACAAATGGTCTCCATGTACTCTGCCTTTGTATCCACGTTAGCACGACAGTCGAATCAGTCCAACAGTACAATCGACAACTCGCGTCGTTCAACAACAACGCTGCTCTAACTTCGTTTAGGAGTCGTGAAGCAATAAGTGCACCCATTAGTTCTAGCCTCGGCATAGTTATAGATTTCTTAATAGGCGCCACTCTACTTTTGGCCATAACCAGTCTGACAGTTACTTGACTATTGAACTTCGTTCGGAGAAATACGCAGCCTGCATACGCATTTAACGATGCATCACAAAACAAATGCAAGCTCTTCTCACAGCTTCCCAACACAGACTCAGACAAACGCCTCGGCAATCTGCAATTATTAATATGATGAATATTACCCAACCAATTCTTAAATTCTCCAATTAAATCATCGTTGACCGGTTCATCCCATCCTGTATTATCAGCCCAAGCTTGCTGTACTAATAGCTTTGGTACTAAGGTAGTTGGTGCAAGAAAGCCTATTGGGTCGAAAATCTTTTGGGTCAGTGACAGTAGATCCCTCTTTGTAACTTTATCTGGCATGACATTGCCTAATTGAGAATTACATAGTAGTTCATCTGTGACAATATTCCATAACACGCCTAAGACAGGTTGAGAACTTATAGTATTATCTACTCTTAGTGGACTGCTTACCCATCCTCTTAAGTCAAATCCCCCTTCTAACATAACTTTCTTTGACTCTTCTATGAATCTAAATAGATCTTCTTTCGTATCAAGACTAGTCACGCAGTTGTCTACATAAAACGAATCTTTTAATGCTTTAACAGTCCGTGTGAACTTGCCTTTATAATTATCCAAATGATATTGCATAGTGGCTGCTAATAGAAATGGACTACATGCAACACCAAATACAACCCTCTTATGTCTGTACGTTATCACTTTTTCTCTGGTCATCGGATTTTCCCACCACAAGAATTTCAGATAATCCCTATCAGGCTCTGATATTAATATTTGTAGAAAGGCCTGTTTGATATCAGATGTGACTCCGAACGCACCTTTTCTAAAATTGATTAATAGCTTAGGAATTAGTTCTATGAGGTTATTACCTGCTTCGATGCAGTCGTTCAAAGATAGTCCTTGTAAATCCTTACACGACGCATCAAACACCGGGCGTACCTTAGTTGTAACACTGGGGGACATCTTGATGACTGCATGGTGTGGTAGGAAATGGCCTTCCGCTGTGTTTGTTTCAGCATGCTCAATAATGTCTTGTTCAAGCCAATCCTGAAAAACATTGTGATAAGATTGTAAATGAGTGTTTTTCTTTAACTTCAAAGTAGTCGATAACAACCTTTTGTAAGCTACATTATAATTACTACGTATTTCAGGGTATCCATCTTTCCAAAGAAGACCAACTTGATAACGATTTCTAATAAATGTTATGTTTTCCTTGAACTTTTTTAAGACTTCTTCCTCCTTTTTCTGTTTACACACCAGTTCTTGTGGGTCTGAAATACCTAACACCTCTAAGTCCCACAAATCAGATATTTTCACCTGGGTGTGAAAATTATAGGCGAATGAACTATATACCGGACTGTACAAATTTGGACCTTGTAAGGACCAACCTAAATTGGTTTTTATGGCTACTAAAGGTCCCTCTAACTGTACAATAGTACCCGTGATAATTGAACCTAAATAATCGGCTCCTATTAACATACTTACATCACTAATGCTGCAATCACTGTCATGAACTGTAATATTCAGTGATTTCAGCTTTGACATTAGTCTAGCATCATCTGCTTTTGGGAGATAACCGCAAATATTATCTAATTCTAGGGCAACCAATGTAGTAGAAAATGATGAATCTAGGCTGGATATATTCACTTCAATAAGGTGGTGGTTCTCGGCTGGTTTAGTTACCCCACTAAATAGTGAAAATCCTAGATTTTCCGAGCCTACTACTTTTAGTCCTAGTTCTTGAACAATATTTTTCTTAATATACGAACGTTGCGAACCAGTGTCACAGAGAGCACGTATTCTCTTCTTCTTTCCCTCGTGACCTATCTCTACAATCAACGTCTGTAAAATTATATTCGTACCTTTCTTAGAAAAAAGAGCTGTTGTTTCCTTTTGTTCTTTTTGTTTATCTTTATGCAAGTCTGGACAAAATATTACTACATGACGTCTGCCACATGATAGACACTTTAAAAACGCCTTGCAGTGTTTAGCTATATGCCCTCTACGTAAGCAAATAAAACAAGCACCTTTATCTTTTACAGCTGCCTTTTTCTGTTCTAACGACATTTTGAGTCCCTTATTACACTGTAATACTGAATGCGAAGTGTTATCACAAAAATAACAAATATCTTTAAAATTGTCAGTACCTTGTTTGCTGGAACTCTTCTCCTCTTTAGACACGATGCAGGCTGCAGTTGGTGGCACATCAATGCTGCTAGAAGGACTAAGATGGTCGAAATTGCGAGTTAATTTTATACGCTCTTCTGCCTCAGCTTCCCTCTTTAGAAAATCTAACAGTTGTGCTAGTTGCCCTACATCACTAATGGTCTTAGTTCTATTCCATACAATCAGTAAGTTTTCAGGCAAAGCCGATTCAACCAGGGGATATAAGATCGCTTCGAACTTTTCTTTTGTTATCTTAAGGGACTCTAAAGCGAATAAGTACGTAACTAATTTATCGTAAAGTGATCTTATGTCCTCTGTTTTTCCTCTAGCTTGACACAATACCAAACCAAGTAGCTCCCTGATGTATGTTTCTATAAGGATCTCTTCTCTAGCAAATCTCCCTCTGAGTTGTTCCAGTGCTCTTCCGTAATTCTCCCCAGAAGGTGGATAGCTTGTTACAAGTTCTCTGGCCTTTGATCCCTCCTTCATAGATTGAATTAGGTACTGGAACTTGTCTTCGTTTGGAAGAGATTCGTCTTCGTCGATCTTGCGGAACTGCCCCCAGAATGAGAGCCAGGTCTTGGGGTTGTCGTCAAACTTGATGAGTTCAATTCTCGGCAAGTTTATGCTTGAAATGGTCGGCAGAGCGTAAAGGCTTCTTCCATCTTGCTCGCCAAATCAGGTCTCTGTCTTCAAATGTCAATGCAGCAATCATAGTATACGATAGTCATGGCGGCAATCATTCTGTCTTCCAAAATTGACGATAGTCCTGACATCAATCCATACAAAGAATGAAACGGGGTTGGGGCGTCAGAGTCCCAGATTACTTGCTGACCGTACTTCAGCCTTGATTAGCGCGTCCGATTGTAGTTGCTCACGGAGATGGCACTAAATAACCGTCCCGGGAACCTTTAGAATAGAGCCCTGGGTTTGATTCCTGGCGTAAGGTCGAATGAGTTTCCGAAACAGCGTGGGTGCGTTCTCGTGGGCAATTAAATTGGCCTATATCGATGGTGGTATCGAATTTCACACGCATGTCCACCTCTCGTGCTAAAAAATTAGATAGCAACTCTATTCTTGCACAACTTGACAATGTAGCGCCGTCGGCAGTGCGTGATGCAGCGTAGTCAACCCATCGTGTACGTAGTAGCGTGGGCAGCTTGTTCATTAAAATTCCAAATAATTCTGGTGAACGTAAATAATCCGTTTCGTCAAGTAACTTTACTACCTCGACGTAATTACGTACACGAGAGGCGAATACGGAAAGGTCTTTAATATCATTATTTACCTTAGGCAGGGCACGTACAGTTGCAACCTCTCGCAACACAATCTGTTCTGGACGCCCAAAACGCCTCTCTAGCTCGTCGATAACGATGGTTGGATGTAGGGCCGTGGCGAGAAGCATGTATACAGCTTCACGTGCCGCACCTTTTAAGGCAACGCTTAGACGAGCGAGATTTTCGGCCGGAGTGTAAGAGAGTTCTGAACTTGCAAAAGAACGCTTCAACACCAACCAATCCAAAGGTGACTTGCCGTCAAAACTAGGCAGGCTTATGATCGATTTTGACGCTTTACCTGTGTCCAACTTACTAACCAAAGTCTCGAAGGCATTTATAGTCCGGGAGGTAGCGTTGCAATTTTTTTAGGAATTTTATACCGAATGAATTTTATTTCAAACAGTTGTTTAATGGTCAGAAATTGGTAAAGTGAGCGTCAGTTGTCGCACTAACGGTGGAGCTAAAGGAGGCAGCATGAAAAAGTCATTGGAAAAAAATCTGCTTCGATGATTTTTATACCGAGCAAAAATGTATAATATTATTGTTTTAATCACATTTTTTAAAAAAATAGTCGTCAGCTGTATTGACGAGGGGGGGTTATATGTCAGTCACGTGCATGAACCTCTTTGAAAATTTAACAAACAAATTAATTTTATACCTTATGAAATTTGTACATCTCATTTTTTATACTTTTAAAATAATAAAGAAAATCGTCAGCCGTATTTTTGACGGGGGTAATACCGTCAGTCAGCGTGATAAACATTTCGCGCGCTCAATGCATTTGAGCGTTGCATAGGCTTTTTGGAAAATTAACTGACAATCTTTACACCCATAAACAATCAGCTGACGATGATTTTTTGTTTTTTTAATATTCAAATTATCTTATACTTTGAATTCAATAAGTATAATATCAATTTAATATAAAAAACACCACATTTTATTTATTAATTTTGTATCGGTTTCAAATTATATACAGAAATATATATTTATTAGAAACAAAATACTCATTATTTAAAAAAACTTTTTTTTTTGTTAATGAACATAAATAAAAAATAAAAGCTTAGATTTCTATTAATACATAAATTATTATTCTACTTCTTCATATGCATCTTCTGCTGTGTCTGTGTCATATCCATCACTTTCCTCACAACTATCATCGGAGCTGTCGATGATGAGATTCGGTTCTTTTTCTAATTCTTCTGCATCATCCTCTTCGATATTGTTTGATGTTTCAATGACATCACTTTCGACGTTTTCTGTAAAGAAAGTGTAAATTTTATATGTTTATCCACATGACTTTTACTTAACTTCAATATGTTATAAAAACCATAGATAAATACCTGCAGGATTCTCATCGATGATTGTAATTCCAGTTACTGATGGTGGAACTTGGTCACCGTCGAACCATTTAAAAGTGTATTTATTATTTTCTTCCTTCCATCCGTAGTCCAATGGAGATAATACTGACGGAACTGACTGATGAGCATGACTCCAAAGATGCGCTATATAGGATGTACGTAATACATGCTGGTATAATTCTGATTGACATGGAGGGAATATTGCACCGTCAATTGTACTTTTAAGTGTGAATTGGTCTTTTTGACTATTCATTTTATATGTTTTGATGAATGTCGCTACTCGTGCTGTATTCACATTATCTATTGCTTTCAGACCATACATTCTGCATACAAATTCTTCGATCTTTTTTAGAAGTTGATGTATATTAGATTCATTTATATTTGCTATATCTGTAAATGTTTTTATAAATGATTCTGACTGTCTTAAAATTTCAAACGGTTTTTTTTTTCCTCTTCTATAAAAAGCGGGATTAAAGTCGCATCCTGTGAATGCATGAAATCCTGGCAACGACGCGCACAAGCCAGGTCCTAATACTTCGTACAGTTGAGTGACATCGATGTAACGTTGTGCATTTCCAGTTCCAAATAACAAATGAATTTTAAGGTTGCTCTGAATATGATTCATATTCCCTAATAGAATCATTAAAATATCTGTATCAGAACATCTTATTACTACGTTTTCTTCAGTATTTAGTTGACAAATGTGAAAAACTATTTTCGTATCCGCTTCTTCATGCGTTGTACAATTTAAATCCTGCTCTACGCTTCTTTCTATTTTTTCATTATGTTTTTCATATTTATAGCATACGTCATGATTGATGTATATTGTTCTTTCTCCTATAAAGGGCGCCATGTAATCATTTTCCCAATCTTGGCAAATAAATTCAATTAAAGCCTCTTTAAAATGAGTATTTTTTAATTCATTGGAGAAATTAGCCGGTCGTAATTGATCAGAACTGTGAATATGATAATTCTGACCCTCTATTCTGCCTCTTAAGGTGTGCTCGTGGTCCTTTATTGATGGAGTGAAGTAGCGATCAAACGCGATAATAATTTTGCGTGCATTCGATGATGTAACCATTGTGATTAATTTCTTTGAAATATTTCCAAATGATAATGGAACTTCTGTCATTGAATATAGAAGAAAGAATCCGTCATAAATCATTACATCACACCATGCTGGAGGACTACTGATTACATTTTTTTCCACGATTTTTATTAATGCTGATTTGGCCGTTTTACAAATAGCTCCATCTAAATGACACATCGCTAGTGGAACTGGTGTTAATGGGTAAGTTAGTACTGCGTCAATATTTAAGGTTTTTTCCAATGAAAGCATTAATAGCTGTGCGAATAAATCACGTTGCATTTGAACTTCCACTAATTTACCTGAGATGGCTAATTTCTTTTTAGGCACAGCATTTGCAAAAGTTAAAACTTTTGTTCTAGGAATGGTTCTTTCAAATCTATGAGGATCTGTAGTGCATTCTGTAATGAATTTCTCACGAAGTTCATTCCCTCTTGTTTCTATGTTGAGCAAAAATTCTGCTATGTCTTCTCCAATTGCTTGACCCGTTGAAATATTAAATAAGAAATTTTTATCATAGTTATTAGAAAACGGATTATTTTGTTTTAAGTGTGAAATTAAATTTTGTAATTGAGTAGAATGTTTCCTAATTCGATTATTATCCAGATCTGCTGTTACATCTTGGGTTTTTCGTAACCCTGTTTCTTCCATTATATGACTTATTACAGCGGTACGGATACTGTGGCTCTTACACCAACGCTGACGAGCTGAAATCGAATTCGTTGAATTAATAATTCCTGTCAATTTGTTTGCAGCATCAGCGTTTATGGTCTGTTCCAAAGTAAGATCCACTGGTTGTCTTGAGAATGGCTTATCAGTTCTTTTGATACCATATGATCCATTTTCAAATCTCAACTGTAGCCCTGGATGAGATGTAGCTACCTTCATTAATTTATCATGATATAAAACGGTATACCGTGAATAATTTTGTTGATTAAAAACGAAAAAAATATTAGTAATTTTTGGTAATATAAATTTAAATAATTCGAAATCGGGCTTTCTAATGCTTTTACATAATAAAAAGTAATAATTAATTAAATTAATATATATCATATAAAATTGGGCAGTTTTCCCATGTTTGCCTTCGAGTGTTTGTTCTTGATATTTTTCATATTTTTCCAATATTTCAATTAATTTGTCATTATGAATTGAGGGATCAGCAGATTTTTCTGCCCTGAACTGTATCAAATATTGCCGAATTTCATCAGTAACTTCGATGTTTTTTGTGTTTAAGAACTTTTCAAAATGTATAAATTGAAGAGCTAATGAGAGTAGGGGATGTAGTCTTTTACAACGATTGAAGTGTTGACCTGTTATAAAAGTATTGACAGAACCACTAGCTAGTACTTCTGCATTTATCATCATATTAGTTATACCACAACTATCGATAAATTTTCCAATAGCTTTAAAATAAGCCATCATTATATGGAAGGAACCAAAATGAATAAATAAATTATCGAAACGTGGTTTTTCGCTACTTTGTATTTGCAGAGCAATTTTTGCGATAGCTAGGTCATATGTGATTTCCATATACGTTTCCTTGCATTCCGTAGCCACTTGTTGACCCTGTCTCATTGTTTCTAAGACGACCGATGTATTTGTTGGAGATGAATTGATCGTTGTTAAGTATGCAATCTTCTGTTTGTAACTTGTATCATGTTGAATCATACTTTGAAATCCTACCCAAGATGGTGTATGAGGTACCTTTAAAAAATGAGAAATTACCCAAGCAAGATCTATACGTCTGAATGATTTCATTTTAGAAGAATCACATAATCGCAGTGGACTATCAATAGGTTCTAATATTTCTTGTATCTTCGGCTTTTTGTTGTAAGCTTCTAATTCAAATGTGACAGCATCAAACGTTCTTCGTCTTCTTTTTGATCCTGCGGGTTGAGGTTGATCTGATCCGTTATTATCTTCAAGAACACTGTTTTCCGTATGACTACTTTCTGCTTCACTTTCAGATTCATCATTTGAATTAGTCACATTCTGAAAAATTATTCCAACAGTGTCGTGCAAAGTATCTTTCCCGCTTGTTGTATCAACAAATCGATCAAAGTTATCATACGCTAGTCCAGTGCATAACTTATTAGAACGTAAGATTCCTTCTGGACAGATATCATTGCGATTAGTAGAAGCAAATGTTGCTTCAGTTTCGATTTCTTCTAAAACAGTGTAACTGCAGCAATGTCCAAATTTGTTTAAAATATTGATTATTTTTTTGCTGTTCGTCAGACCTTTCAAAGCCATGCCAAGAGATATGTGTTTAGATGGTTTTATTTTACCATGTGAAGTAGCGTAGATTAAATCTTCAGCAAAAGATGTTGAAATTCTATTAACATTTATATTACGCTTACGTCGGAAACTTGAACAAATAATTTTTGAAAAAAAATCAGTCAACATTGGTGGTACATCGCATTCTCCTTTTATTAAATCATTCGTTGTAGGTTCATTCGGTAGTGGATTATGTTGGATGCTCCGGATTGTTGAACGTAGAATTTGGGCAGCTCTATCTAAAATATCTTGTTGTTTTAGCATGTCTAAATCATTTTTTAATAAGTTTCCGCGATATGGTTTAACAATTTTTTGATGATCAATAGTAATAATATTAATTTTTTTAGGGAATTTTTCAAGTAATCTATTTTCTAAATTGTATGGTTCCACGTTCCTTGAATCTGTTGTGTGGTTTTTCGCAAATTCCACAAACAATGATTTCAAGAATGATACATAAACACATCGGTTTTTGTTAATCACATGAGTAGATATATAAGAACAGACTGCATCAAAAGCTTTTCTATGAAGGGATCGTGATACATGCCATGACGTATGTTCAGTTGAGCTACTTTTGAGCATTGATTGTAATGTATTATTATAATTTAATTTACAGTATCGATGGTAATAAATAATGGCGTTATTGGCACATTTCTCATCGATTCTATTTAATAAATCAATATCGTTCATTTCGCTGGCTAAGCTTTTTAAAATATCAATTTTTTCTGGTATGACACAAGTTTGTAATACCTGTTCATTTCCATGCATTTTTTTCCTCTTCTTATTACAAAAAATACATGCAATATCGCTTCCATTGGTATTCTCAGAATCTGCCGTTTCATCTGTTGTTAATTCTATACATTTCTCTCGTACAGGGTCATCACTGACCGAAGACTTTTCACCAGTATTAGACAAATTATCAAGGACGATACCTTCATTAGCATCAGGCTGACGGCTTGTGCTCGCCCCAACATTTATACCTTCAGCGTCATCAGGTGCGTTGATGTCGACGACGGTAGTATGCTGGTCAATACTTTCAGTATCTTCTTGAAGACTAAAAAAAAAGAGAATTTTTTAAGTTTGATTGTTTTGTTGATTGTAAATTTATTTGACAACGAAACATAAAATTGTTTTCGCTCAGCTGTACTGATTTTTTGAAATTCATTTTATAATTCAAATATAATATTTTTGGAGTACAATTATATTAATAATTTTAATCGACTTTTTAAACTAAGCTATAATAAATTTTTTCAGTGGGTTCAGCAGCAAAATGAAAAAAAAATTCTAACTTCAGGTTTAACCTGTCTGTACACAATTTATACCTGTGTTAGCGCTCTTTGCCTTCCAATTTTACGTCTCTCTCTTTTTTTATATTGCTCACAATAAAGGGATCTTTTTGAAGCGGACAAAGAATATACGCAGGTCAAAAACATTGCTCACAAGTCGTATCTCAACGTTTAAAAACGTTATATCTATACTCCGAAAACGAAATTGTTGTGTTCATACTCCAAAAATCTAAGCTTCACTTTTAAATTCAGTTCACTAAGCTACTAAGAATCGTATCTAATTATTAAAGAAATAACTTCTCATCGCTAATATTAACTTACCTTGATTCATGAGATGATGGCTCAGACCCACCACTTGAACGATATTTTTTTGGTAATGCTGTGAATAGTTTGTAACACTTTGAATGATATTTCTGTTTATCATTTACATCCACTGGCACTTTAGCGTCTTTCATCGATAAATTATTATTTTTCCGTATATCTAAAACAGTTTTACACTTTTCTAAATAACTTGGAGTGAACGAATGAAGCGGTTCATTTTTTTTCAAACAAAATACACAAATTGGTTTTGTTTTCACAGACATTTTGGAGACTATACCTTTCGACAGGACAGCACAACAGAAACTAAATAAACTAGTCGAAATCTCTGTAGAAGAGGGTAGTATTTCTCTCTTATTCATATTAGTTTGTCTCACTCCAGTAGGGTATACTTACTCCAGTCAATTCTACCTGAAGGCTAGAAAAATAATTTTTAGGAAAGGTATGTTAGAGTCGTGAGACTTTTACTGCTTGAAATTCCTTGATGCTACAGTACATATTAATATAATTTGAAACCGACACAAAATTAATAAATAAAATGTGGTGTTTTTTATATTAAATTGATATTATACTTATTGAATTCAAAGTATAAGATAATTTGAATATTAAAAAAACAAAAAATCATCGTCAGCTGATTGTTTATGGGTGTAAAGATTGTCAGTTAATTTTCCAAAAAGCCTATGCAACGCTCAAATGCATTGAGCGCGCGAAATGTTTATCACGCTGACTGACGGTATTACCCCCGTCAAAAATACGGCTGACGATTTTCTTTATTATTTTAAAAGTATAAAAAATGAGATGTACAAATTTCATAAGGTATAAAATTAATTTGTTTGTTAAATTTTCAAAGAGGTTCATGCACGTGACTGACATATAACCCCCCCTCGTCAATACAGCTGACGACTATTTTTTTAAAAAATGTGATTAAAATAATAATATTATACATTTTTGCTCGGTATAAAAATCATCGAAGCAGATTTTTTTCCAATGACTTTTTCATGCTGTCTCCTTTAGCTCCACCGCTATCGGAGCAGCTGACGTTCGGAGCTGTTATGTGTTAGGGGGAAACTATTATTGTTATGATTTTCAGCCGGTATAAAATGACTTGCTCAACTATAGCGCTACCTCCCGGACTATTACTAAAGGTGGAACATTATCACCAGCTCCGTTCCGGCATTTTACCAAAAAAGCATCAGCCGGGGATTCGTGGACGTCACGGCGGGGATCGGGTCGAGACGTCCCTGGCCGTGCTCGTCCTGTGTACAATACTGGAGGAACATCGTTGTAAACATTTTTAGGAGCGTGTGAGGAAGCCTGGGGATAATTAAAGACATTAATAGGTTCTGTATGCCTGTCAACAGAAATCGGTGCTTCTAAGCAAACAGTGTTGTCAAGTGGGTTAACCGACACTCCATGACTTTCATTTGGAGATACTAAACGATGGTCATTAATTGGAGAATCTCTTAACCATTTTTCAATACTAACGTGACTCCGACTAGTTTTACTTCGGCTACCACTGCCACGATCACTACGGCTAGCCTCAATTGCGGCAATTTCAGCCCGACCGATGCTCCAGTTCGGCCGTAGACCTCTCCAGCTCCAATTTTCGAGCAGCCAACTCTCAACTCCAGCCTGGCGAGGTGGCGGGCGTGCTGGGCCTCCGCTGCGAGCTTTCTCGCAGTGACCGTCGCCGAGGAGCGGCTCGTGCGCGATATAATGGAGTTCGTTGTGGAGGGGACCGGGGCAGTTGAAGAAGTCGCCCTCGGATTAGCTTCCTGTGAAGATCCGCCCGTAGAAACAGGTTGTGTCCCTTGGGTTTCATCTTCACAAGTCGTGGATACTAACCGTGACTGGCTGCGGGTTACAACCATCGTACTAAGTCGAATGTACGTACAATTCACGACACTAATATAGGAGTCGTCGCTGGTTTTAATTTCCTCGAAGGACCACTTTGTAAACGATCGTGCTTACAATAATTATAATTTATCGTATTGCCTATTAAATAAAAATCCTGATGTTTTTCTAACGTATAATAGACAACCACTGACTTGACATTAATAGACAAAATCGTTAACAAAGTACAGATATAAAAAATATAAAGGATCCATCAAAAAGGTGTGCCAGTGCGGCACAACTTCGTTAAATTAATTCAATCGCAATTGTTCAAAGTAGTAATTAATTAGATTAGCCTCAGAACTAACAAACATTTGGCATACTTAATTCCTTGCTTAATTAATATTGTAGTGTAAGCAATAATAAGAAGTACTTACTTACGGGAAATCCAATCGTCCTCAGCCTAATACGTCCCACTGCTGGGCACAGGCCTTCCTCACAGAGAAACACATGTGGAGTTTTGCAATCGTTTTTCACTTTTTAAAATATTATAATTTTGATAGACAACATTTTTCCAATGATTTTAAATTCTGCCATCATAGTGTTTGCAAAACAATGTTTAGTAGATATTCATGACATGGGTAAAACTGATTATGTTAAAATAACATAACAAAAAGTGGTTCGTACGCTTTGGCTTTCGATATCGAAAACAAAGCTTCTTTCGCCATGGTCAGGTGGCCAACATTTGTCATCTCGAATTCATTCGTGGTTCGGAACGCACGTCAAGCCGTCGGACCCGGTCGCTATTGCAACTTTTTCTACCAATCAATCCGCATTGGCGTTTAGGTCCATACTCCTCACGAGTTTCTCAAACCTTTAAAAACTCAACCCTATATTCTTCTATAAACGTTTACTCTATATGTGATACTGGGCATTAGGCTTGTTTATGTGAGTGGATTGTAGAGTGATTTTAGAAACAATATAATGTAGTTACTTGCTATTTGTTTACTGAGATTGTGCGTGCCTTGAAGACGCAGTGATTTGAATGATGTCTATTGTTTTTTTTATTAATTTAACTTTTTTTCTGGTTCATCGCGATTTACTATTGTAAATATAGGGAAACCTGTAATTAGCTTTACTAGTTTTTAATATTTTTTTTGTTATATAATTTAAGATACGCCGTTGGTTTTCTTAATATATAAATAAATATTCACCTTCGTCTGTTTTGTTAAGCTGCAGTACGTATATGTTTCCGTAAGGATTATTAATGTCTCCTGAAAAATATGATAGTAACAAATTAGACACAGATTGAGACATTTTGTGACATAGTAGGTACATTGCTGAAAAGTATAAAGGGATCCAATGCGTTTTTAAAAATAAAATTATGCAAATAATATTTAACAATTGTAGGCTTTCATTGGCTTCTTACTTCAATTCCTATGTTAAAGTTACCTCATCATCAAAAAAAATCGTATCGTTTAGTATCCAATACATAATAGTATATGCAGCTGCGGGTTTTTTATCCAATTAGAGAAAGCTATGATTTTTGTCCTTGTAATTTGCTAAATAATTCAGTTTATTTCACGCAAGTCGCTATAACCTCTTTGTTCAGTTTCAAGTTTAAATGAATATTAAAAAAAAAACCACTTTCTTTTTTAAGATCATCTTCTATCGGTGTATACGTACCTATACCTACTGTTTAAAAACTATCCTCCAACTCCTAACCGCTAAGGAGTTCTATCGTCAATCGCCATCATCGTTCATCAACATGAGATGATGCATACAAACTATAGTAGGTCTCAATCCAAGTTGCTAAAAACGTAAACAAAACAAAGGTAATGTTTCATCTCTAAAATGTTTTGTGATGACTGTAATTGAAATCAATTGAAATGGACAACAATTTTTACCGTTAATTTTATTTACGTGCCAATGTCCATGTAAAAAGTGTGATTATTAAATAACAAATTCGGTAAGTCCACTTTTTTGTTTACGTTTTTGGCAACTTGGATTGACACGTAAGTACTATACTTGAATAGCCTTTCCTAAGATTTCGCCATCAGATCCTGGGTCAGTGTCAAAGGCAATTATTGAGTAATATAATACACTATCGCATAGAAAAAGTTTTTTAAAAATCAGATTAGAAAAAGAAATCGCTTTCGTCCATCGTCCATCGAACATTGATACTCTAATACGTACTTGACCCCTAGAACTTTTAAGCAGTGTCGTTAGGGTTTTCGAAACCTGCACTTTACAAAGGCCGAAATGATTCTATTATTCTCGAAAGTAATATTTACCATCTTGATTAGTTTTTGTGTTCACTGTTGTTAGATCTGTAAAATAAAATACATTTACATTATTACACAATAATAATTGTTCCTCAAACTTCCTATATAGTCCGTCCACTTAAATATATAGTCCTATTATAGTTTAAAAAAATTAAACAGATATGGTGGCGTGGCTGGGACGTATACTTTGTCCAATGCTATCTCGTGACTGCATTACTAAGTGAGCGACTAGAATTACAGAGAGGGCTCAACTTATATTATATATTTGTATAAAATTCCTAGGATATGTATTTACTCATGGATAGGTATTAGGTCAAGGTTATTTTTTATGACCTAAAAACTTGTGTCAATATTCTCTTTGCCTTAATTGAGTATTGCGACGATAAGCTCCTGTTGGACCGCCCCGGTCGCCGGAGCCCAGCAGGGCCGGACCCGTGACAGAAACCATGCCTGCTGCATGCTGCATGTTTCATTTCATGCTGCATCTTGCGTGCATGTTGAATAGTTGATTAAACAAGAAAATATTTCAGGGTAACAAAATAAAATATAACACATTCGCAATGTATCGTTCGGTCAAACGTTACTGAGATAAAATGTTGTTATATGAAAAAGTATTATGGGTTCCGCTATAATTTGTAACAAGTTTTTACGAAGTTTCATTGATAATTACCAGAACCAGAAAAATGGTATATCGAACATACGACATACCGTTTTTCTGGTAATCAAAACAATATTAAATGTTTTTTTTTGAAACGTTTTTTGATGATATAAAACTAAAAATAAATTTTACTATAGAATAAGTAAATAATAAAAAATAATTACGTTTGTTTAAATCCTACCGTTAATATGTTTGTATAGACTTGGGTTTCTTACCGTGTTTTTCCATGTCATCTACAAATCGAAGTAAAGGTATTACGATATGTAAGTCGCTTTTATGTATATTCTCTTTAAAAATTATACTTGCCAAAATATTGATATTCCTTTGAAGGCATTCGGCGATAACCTGAAAAATATCGTGAAAAGAAATATTTCAAAGAATTTGGACTTCAGATTGTGTTCAGATGGTTTTCATTTTCTTTAGCCAATTATGGAATAACCAGTAGGTAACAAGAGTTATATACCTTCGCTACTAAAATAATGTATTTTTATTATTTTAAAAACATACAAAATATTGGGTCCTTACCTATGAAATTGGTGTTTTTTTTCTCTCTTAGTATTTTGTCTGTAACTATTAAGAATCAGAGTATTCCTAAAAATAATTACCTCGTCTAAAATAGACTATATTTTTGAGCTCTTTTGATTTGTTTTGATAGTTCGTTGTGAGTTTAATTATGTTAAAATTGGACACGGAGACAACTCTTTTTAAGTGCGTCCCGAATACATCATTTTATTTGCATTCACTTAAAAACGATGAATAATTTTTATGAAGTGTGACATTACACATATTACTAAAGCTTGTCTAATGATATATGCCAAATATTATTATATTTGGATTTGTCGTTGTGAAGAAAACTGAAAAAATGTTAGTATGGAAAATGCAGAATTTTCCCAAAATCTCCATACAAAACACCAATTTCATAGGTAAGGACCTAATAATAATCTCTGTAAGAAATATTTTGGCAGTAAAGAATATTCTACTTGATTTATATAGTCTTTCCTTACAAAAATGAGAAGTATTTGGCATTTCTCGGTACGAAATCGTTAACATTGAGTTTTTACTACGTCGTCGGGCGATGCTGTATGTCGCGGGTTTCAGTTTTAATGAGACCTCATGCGTATACATGAACTAAGTCAATGTTCAATTCATCTAACATATATTATTCTTGCACGTCAGTATCACCAACACTACTCTCATTTTGCAGAGCAAGCATTGCCCTTAGCCGATCTAGAAGCTGACGCCGCCACGTCGTCTCAAAGTCCTCCTGAGTAGTATCTCTATCCTCCTGAGATAATAGGAA
The DNA here is from genome assembly GCA_910589355.1 of Parapoynx stratiotata. NCBI lineage: Eukaryota > Metazoa > Arthropoda > Insecta > Lepidoptera > Crambidae > Parapoynx > Parapoynx stratiotata. The sequence continues at coordinate 12,561,721 of OU342457.1, forward strand.
GTTGATAAGCACATTGTTTCTTTAAGTCACCCCAGTGTTTCTTTAAGGCGAAAGGTAAGGCAAATGACTTTGAGCGTTTGGCGTAGTCGAAATTGAGTGACAGCGACATCTATTAAAAACTTGAGGTGTGTCGCAAAGCACATTGCACCGTAGCGCACATGTTTTGATAGATGACGGCTAATGTTTATCACAGAGTAATTTAATCGACAGAGAAAACTAATGGTTTGTAATATAAATTAAAATGTACGATTGACAGTTCGTAAATAAATAACCTGATAGTAATGGGATTGCGTCAAAACATGTACAGTTTCCAGCATGTCAAGCGATCCAACAAAATCAAATCAAAATTTATCAATTGATTATCAAGTAAATGTCTTGTGAAATTATAGAGTTCATTATATATACTGATAATTTATTTTGATGTGCTGTTGTCCGTACATTAGCAAATGAGTCGGAGGTACTGTTGGTGGTTCAATAAAAGATCATTCATCAAGACTAGGTTTATTTCATTAGTAGGTACTTTATTTTATGCATTCACGCTGTCGCTGCTTTACACAAAGAGTATCAAATGTAGTCAATAGTCAAATTATTTATTCAGTTTAGGTATTTACATACTCTAATGAATGTCAAATTACGTCAACCGTTCACTAGCTTCCAAGAGGGCTTGTTCTGAGATGAATGGGCAAGGAACTCAGCAAGTTATTTCCTCCCTTGTTTCTTAATAGTAGATTGTTAACCGAGGGTGGAAAGAATCAATTCCCGAGGTATTTAGACGCCCGAGCGCAGCGAGGGCGGCTATAGTCCGAGTAGGAATTGATTCTTTTACCCGTGTTAAACACTCTACTTTTCACTTCGAATATATGAGGAAAATAAAAAATTGGTTGTTTATTTAATCTATTTATTGATAATATATTATAATATTAGTAGTACCTATTTAAAACTAATTGTCAAATTAGGACAATTCGTGAAATTAAGTCCATTAAAATATGTAAGAAATACACTCTCGGAAAACGATTTTATATTCTTCTCAGCTCGCCACTTCATAAAATCATTGTATGTATTTATATATCTTTCTTTTGAGATTTCTGGCAAAAGATTTTGGATAACACAATTTGCCTCGTCTTTAATTGAATCTGGTGTCAATATTTCGGAATCGCTTGAACTCATTTTTAAAATTAAAATCTTAACTAGTATAAGAGATTATTAGAATTTTTTCAAATTCCGTCACAGATACATATAATAAATTCATATCCCGCCAATTTATGTCGACTGTTTAAATTTTAAATATGGAACTCACCGCGTATTGTTTGTTGCGGCTTATTCCGCTCGAAGTAGTTTGCGCTAAGTTCACACTGGCTGTTTAGAAACTCACATGGACGCATGGACGCAGCATTTTTTTTTAATAGTTCACAGCTGACAGTATTCGTAGTTCTATTTTTAAAGTTCATTCCGGCCCTTAGGTGGGAAGTAAATTGTATGAATTTTTCCCTCCCTATGTCGGGAAGCAGCATTTTCCACCCAATAATCAGATCAAAACAACACAACTTTCCCACCGGGGATCGAACCCAGAACCTGTCGAGATGGCGACGCCTTGAGACCGGCATACAGACCACTGCTGGAGTTGTGTCGGAATATTCGACTGCTTCCAATTTTGGACGCGTTATAAAAAGTCGAACAGTTGGCCCTACAAGGAAAAGTAGTAATTTCACAATGTGGTTTATTCATAGACCCAGTTGTGCTTTATTTTTTGGAAATGTATAAAATCTAGCAAAGGGATCAATGAAGGATCAAGGATCAATTCCTAGGAAATGTATTCTGATAGACCAATTAGTAATTTTATTAAGGGGTTAATAATTTTCGAGTGTATATGTATATTTATATATAAGTAAGTATAGTAATTAATAGTAAGTAAGTATAGTAAGTATATATATTATTATATATGTGTGTGTGTATTTTTCAAGAGTATATATGTCTTTGTGTAAACCTGTAGCCAAAACGACTTCACAATTTTTAATATTAAAACAATAAATAATAAAAAAATGATTATACAGCCCAGAACCAGAAAAACATGTAGTGTGTGATCGTCGAGTGATTGAATAAATTGAAATTGTATATTTCAATTAATTCAATCACACGTGATATTTTTTTGTCTTTTAGGTACTGTATCTTGCTGATCTATCTCTGATATGTGTTTTCATTTTAAGGATTTTTGCTGTCTTTCCTTTTTTTCCAAGGCTTCTTTTATGCATACTGGATCTCGTATAGGCATTTTTCTTGTGTATCTGGGGTCAACTAACTCGGGTAATAAACAGTCTAAATAAAACCGTTTTAGCTTGTTTTCCATTTTATTGGATCAGAATTCGTCGTCTCTCTCAATTGTTTCAACCTTTATAGGGTAATTATCTCCTGACCAAAGGCCAAAAAGGCATTTTTCTCTCCTTGTAACATGCAGTTGACCCTGCATCTGTTAATACCAATTATGTTCTTTGTTTATTTCGAATATTCCTTCTTTATTTTTTTTATAAAATGGAAGTTTTTTGCCCTCCAAAGCTTTTTAACCCCAACTTTATATGTGGTTTTTGGGCACTTTATTTCTACAATCATGTTATTACCTATTATGCCGTCTGGTGATGCACCGAAATAAGGCACAACTGGGTCTATGTGTAAACCACATGGTGTAATTACTACTTTTTCTTGTAGGGCCAACTGTTCGACTGCTAGTTTTTCGCTCTCTCTTCCATGTTTTATTGAAGGAACGTGGTCAATGGACTCTTTATATAAAATGTCTTTCACTATATTTTGGCAACTAAAATTCATGTCTTTTTATGACGCGTCCAAAATTGGAAGCAGTCAAAATATTCCGACGCAGCTCCAGCCATTCACTGCTTTCACTTTGCAAAACAGTTTCCTCAATTTTTTTTTCCCTTTCTTTATTTGTTTTAACTAAACTTTGTAAAAACATCTGTTTCGATTGCGCTAACATGTCTTCGTCCATGTCCGGTTTCGAGCAATCGTCACCGTAATTTCTCATATCTTGATGATAATGAAATATTCTCCTTTTCTTACGTAAATATTTTTCAGTCAGTTGACGATTTTTCAGATTTTTTTCTTCCATTCTTTTAATTTCATTCTGCGGACTTTCACCGATAAACGACATATGCAGGATGGATAATGGCTTGCGCGTATTAAAAGATAAGGTAGCTGCATTGCATCGCATCTGATATTGGAATCGATTGCAAAAATTAATACGCTTGCCACCCACAAATTTAGCTACAATACTGTGGTATCTCTCCACAGAATTACTGTCAACATCTACGATTAAACTTCTCACGTGTCCAATGTAAAGGCAAGGGTCGTACAGGGTAAGCAGGTTCGGAGTCCGTAAAAAACACAGCAGTGGTCGTCGAAAATAGAAAATAAAAGTAAGAGCACTCAAAACGCATAGGGAAACACGAGAAGAGTGAGAGTGAAGCGCAGTTAACGTTCCTGTCAAATGTGATGTGACATCTGACAGACAAAAAAATATTGGTTTCAATCGATTATGTATCGATTAGTACGAGTGTTCCGAGATGTGGAATCAAAACTACTAGCTCTTTTTGAATGAAACAAAAATTTTATGATTTTATTAAGTTTTTTATTGACATATAATAATAATTTCTAACAATGAAATATTTTATGTTAACTTTTTTAGTTCCACTTGCACAAACAATTTCAGCAACGATGATACATTAAAATCCAATGAAAACCCAGCAGAGCCCATGAGGTAAGTAAGAATGACACCATGTTTAAAATTTTACAAGATATAAAAAAAAATCTTTTTATGATTGTTTGAAGTTATTATTATTAAATTAAATACTTCAACATTTATTTTGTTGACAGAAAAAAGGAAAACACGTTTGGAAGAAGAATAATAAATGTATCCCACTTTTTTAAACAACTTCAAAAAGTTGCTTCCCACGGTCCTATGAATTGTGGCTTAGAGTCACTAGATATAATTAGGGAAACACGCACTGGCTTAATTTCTCTGTTTAAATTAAAGTGTAAAATGTGTAATGCTACATTTTCAATCTATAATGATAACACTATAAATGAAATGGATGTAAATACCAGCGCAGTAGCTGGTACAGTTGCTATTGGTTGCGGATATAGTCTACTCACTGAATTATCTGCTGCTATTGGACTTGTTCCTATGAGCAAAAAAGTATTTTCTACAAAATTTAATGTGGTTAATAAGAAATAGGAAAATCAGTTAAATAATAGGTTGGGGAAAAAGTTTCTTCGCATTTTTTTAAGAAAATTCAAAACATTTTTTAATATAGTTTATTTACATTTTACTAAAGTATGTAGGTACCATTTTGTTCGATAACTTTTTGCCATCTTGTAGGTAGGGACATGATCCCATTGCTATAAACACCTCCCAGCCAAACTCTCTTAATTTTTGCTGAGTGGCTAAAGATGTGTGAGGTCTAGCGTTATCATGATGAAAAACCACACCCCTTCTGTTGATTAATTCCGGCCGCTTTCTCTCAACTTCTTGCTTGAATCTCATCAGTTGTTCGCAGTAGAGTTCAGATTCGATGGTCCTGCCTGGTGGTAACAGCTCATAATGAATAATGCCCTTCCAATCCCACCACACACACAGCATCACCTTGTTGCGAGTTAACCCGGGTTTCGCCACAGTCTGTGAAGCCTGACCGGCCTTTGACCACGACCTTTTTCGCACGTTCTTGTCGTACGTGATCCACTATTCATCACCAGTTATCAGCTTCTTCAAAAATGGTTCGGTTTCATTACGTCGTAATAAAGAATCACAAATGAGTACACGGTTCATTAGGTTTCTTTCAGTGAGCTCGTGAGGTACCCAAATGTCGAGCTTTTTTGTGTACCCAGTTTTTTTCGAATGCGCCAAAAATGTTTTGTGGTCAATTCCCAGTTCTTCAGCTACGTCGTAACTACTGACATGCCGATCTTGCTCCACTTTTTCAAAAATGGCATCCATTTTATCTGTAATAGGGCGACCAGAGCGACGTGCATCTTTGACATCAAAATTTCCGGATCGAAAACGCTTTAACCAAAGGAGAATGAAACGCTCCCATACAAACTTGGGCCCAGTATGTAAAGAAATGAAAATGGTGCCGAAGGAAAGGTCCAAACTCATAGAACTCTCACAGAAAATGTTATCAAAATCTGTCATCAAAAAGCTGAGATATTCTAGGTTTGGTAAAGGTTATGTTCTTTATCTTCTTTATCTTCCGAGATATTCTAACTTTCTTAACCGGCCCTTAATTTTTGCTCGCGAGTGTAAATATTATCATTACCTCTTTGCAAATGAGAACAATCTATTATGCATTTATGTAAACTTGTTTCAAGCGATCTTTAATAAGATAAGATCGCTTGCACGTTGGACTTGGACTTGTTTATTTGGATTATAACGCCGGCTTGTGGATTGGATATTGTTGAAACCATAGATCACTGTGTTAATTGTGGATTAGCAATAAGTCACTGCAATATACTAGGCCGACGACCCTTAAACGATGAAGCAATTCTGACACTTTTTCAGTAATTATTATAATAAACTTTTCTTTTTATGAAACAAGTTTACATAAATGCATAATAGATTGTTCTCATTTGCAAAGAGGTAATGATAATATTTACACTCGCGAGCAAAAATTAAGGGCCGGTTAAGAAAGTTAGAATATCTCGGAAGATAAAGAAGATAAAGAACATAACCTTTTACAAAACCTAGAATATCTCAGCTTTTTGATGACAGATTTTGATAACATTTTCTGTGAGAGTTCTATGAGTTTGGACCTTTCCTTCGGCACCATTTTCATTTCTTTACATACTGGGCCCAAGTTTGTATGGGAGCGTTTCATTCTCCTTTGGTTAAAGCGTTTTCGATCCGGAAATTTTGATGTCAAAGATGCACGTCGCTCTGGTCGCCCTATTACAGATAAAATGGATGCCATTTTTGAAAAAGTGGAGCAAGATCGGCATGTCAGTAGTTACGACGTAGCTGAAGAACTGGGAATTGACCACAAAACATTTTTGGCGCATTCGAAAAAAACTGGGTACACAAAAAAGCTCGACATTTGGGTACCTCACGAGCTCACTGAAAGAAACCTAATGAACCGTGTACTCATTTGTGATTCTTTATTACGACGTAATGAAACCGAACCATTTTTGAAGAAGCTGATAACTGGTGATGAATAGTGGATCACGTACGACAAGAACGTGCGAAAAAGGTCGTGGTCAAAGGCCGGTCAGGCTTCACAGACTGTGGCGAAACCCGGGTTAACTCGCAACAAGGTGATGCTGTGTGTGTGGTGGGATTGGAAGGGCATTATTCATTATGAGCTGTTACCACCAGGCAGGACCATCGAATCTGAACTCTACTGCGAACAACTGATGAGATTAAAGCAAGAAGTTGAGAGAAAGCGGCCGGAATTAATCAACAGAAGGGGTGTGGTTTTTCATCATGATAACGCTAGACCTCACACATCTTTAGCCACTCAGCAAAAATTAAGAGAGTTTGGCTGGGAGGTGTTAATGTATCCGCCGTATAGTCCTGACCTTGCACCTTCAGATTTCCACCTGTTTCGGTCTCTTCAGAATTCTTTAGGCAGTGTCAGGTTAACATCACGAGAGGACTGCCAAAACCACTTGTCGCGGTATTTTGACCAGAAGTCCCAAAATTTCTATAGCAATGGGATCATGTCCCTACCTACAAGATGGCAAAAAGTTATCGAACAAAATGGTATCTACATACTTTAGTAAAATGTAAATAAACTATATTAAAAAATGTTTTGAATTTTCTTAAAAAAATGCGAAGAAACTTTTTCCCCAACCTATTATTTAACTGATTTTCCTATTTCTTATTAACCACATTAAATTTTGTAGAAAATACTTTTTTGCTCATAGGAACAAGTCCAATAGCAGCAGATAATTCAGTGAGTAGACTATATCCGCAACCAATAGCAACTGTACCAGCTACTGCGCTGGTATTTACATCCATTTCATTTATAGTGTTATCATTATAGATTGAAAATGTAGCATTACACATTTTACACTTTAATTTAAACAGAGAAATTAAGCCAGTGCGTGTTTCCCTAATTATATCTAGTGACTCTAAGCCACAATTCATAGGACCGTGGGAAGCAACTTTTTGAAGTTGTTTAAAAAAGTGGGATACATTTATTATTCTTCTTCCAAACGTGTTTTCCTTTTTTCTGTCAACAAAATAAATGTTGAAGTATTTAATTTAATAATAATAACTTCAAACAATAATAAAAAGATTTTTTTTTATATCTTGTAAAATTTTAAACATGGTGTCATTCTTACTTACCTCATGGGCTCTGCTGGGTTTTCATTGGATTTTAATGTATCATCGTTGCTGTAATTGTTTGTGCAAGTGGAACTAAAAAAGTTAACATAAAATATTTCATTGTTAGAAATTATTATTATATGTCAATAAAAAACTTAATAAAATCATAAAATTTTTGTTTCATTCAAAAAGAGCTAGTAGTTTTGATTCCACATCTCGGAAAGTATTAATAAGGAAAATATTTATATTAATAATAATTTTTCATATGTATATATTTTATAATAATAACAACAATTCAATCTACTCTAATATAACATTTACAATTTTTCACGTGTTGTTGTTTTTACTTTCTTCGTGAGGTCTAAATAAAGTTTTATTGATTTTTTCATAATAATTATATCGCCCTTCTTTGTTCAAGTAGGATCAGAACTTATTGGATATATCAGATATATCATTTTTCGTTCAAACTTTTTTTTTGTCAACAAAATAAATTAAGTTACAATTTCACTTTCAGCAGGAAAATCATTTACTATCATTGAAACATTATTTTCTGTGTACTCTGTATCGGCCTTTACTCTGTGCATTTTAGAAATACATAATTTTTGGTAGCTCGATTGTAGATTCATACAGATGTAGGTATATCTTCAATATGACAAAAAGGCAAGGTAATTAAAGAGGATGGTACTTACTCTACAGTATGATTAATACTTTGTTGGGCTTTTAATTTTTTTGCGGCATTTGCGATTTGTGATAATCGTTTACGTTTATTTTTTCCAATTTGTCTTTTTCTTGTAGTTTTATTTCCCATTATTGATATCTTAATAGATACCAAAGTATAACACCAACACAGGACTGATTAAATCAAAGGTTTGAATTATCAGATTAGAGGCAGATAAGAAGTACCTATACTCTAGTCAACAATAATTAACCGTTGCTTAGCAACGATGTCATTTCTTCGCAAAAGCGCCTACGAAATTTTGCCAGCAAATGTACAATTATGCAACTATCATATTTTAGTAGGCGCTACTAGGAAAATACAAATTATATATAAATTTGTGGTCTTTTCTAAAAAAACTCACCGTCGGAGAGTAGGTATTAATGTAATGGATATGTAAACTGAGTTTGATAATAAACAGAAACGTTTTTTAAGGAAAAAAGTGTAAAAAGAAATTTCGATAGATAATGATAATATGAAAAATTTTGAGAGCTCTCCATATGTTGCTATTAATAATTACTTGTTGGACCGTCACAAACAAGTTTATGATATATGTCATAACATAAATTAATCTAATCATTCCTTGTGCTGTATTTTTGCCAGACTACTGTACCTCATTTATGAATATTGCCTATCCCTTCGCCTTAAGCCTTTAAGTTTTTACACGTCATTTTCAACAGGTGGCGTTGGACATTAAACAATTCTGCATGTTTATCAACTATTCGACTCTATAAACACATTGTATCCGCGTAGCACATTGAACATCTGGAGATGGGTGGCCGTAAAAGGTCTGCGTCTCATGTGACAGTTTTCTATCAGATACCAAATCAGTAACCAATTGCGATAAGACTACAGGCCGCGATTCGCTATCATTGGCATGGCGTTCAGCAAAACGCGCTAAGGGAACGTTTAGACCTCGGGCTAGCCACCTGCGCGTAATTCTCGCGCATGACACAAGGAAGTCGTATACCGCTTATATGAACCTTCTTCGGTGCAGCGCCATCTACCACCTGGATATCCGGTTATTCCACTTTGCGCATCTGACCCACCCACCTGGGGTGGGCAGAGCGGATTTCCTTCCCACCCAGATGAGATAAGTGACATTTTTTGTAACTTTTACTACCCGGGGCACGAACACCAGGTATTTTTAATATTAATGTATTATATTATTATAATAAAAATATTAATTAGATTTGCCCTGTGGTAAGAAGGACTGGAAAGATAGGTTCCACTTATGGACCTTATCATATCCACCTAGATGGTGATTGTGAAAAAAAAAATCTACTCTGTCCACCAAGGGCTGGTACGGTGGGAAAAGTGGAATAACTGCGGGTTTTCACTTGTTAAGCGATATTCGCATACGGGAAGGTTTAAAAAGAATGTTTTCCAAACGTTCGCAAGAATAATTGGTGCTTTGAAGCGATGGTTGGATCAGATGAGCCACATTTATTTATTGATGTCCTTATGCCAGGAGGTTATTAAGTTAAATTCCAGTACAAGTCAATATACTTAAGATACTAATAAAATAAAATATGAAATTGTGTTATTTTTATTTAAACTTTTTCACATGGGAGAGCAATTAAATTTATTTATTTACACTTATGTTATAATCTTCGAATTCTGAACTCAGACTCGAACGAATGACATACTTTTTAACACAGATGATAAAAACGAAAATTTTAAAATGGAAACTGTAACATAATGACCATTATGCAACAAATTGGACTCATTATGCAGTACTTATTTTTTTTAAAAAAAAGCACAAAACTATGGCAAATGTTTTCCAGACAGATAAAAAAAATAAAAAAATATATTTTTTTTGTCTTATTTCTTTGAATAATGAGTGTAGATAAAGGAGTGTATGTAACTGCACATAACTAGGTATTAAAACACTCGCTTAATACTCGCTCGTGTTTTAATAACCTATATTATGTGACAGTTACATTAACTACTATAAATCACGTCTTGCTGGGCCGAAATGAACGATATTTTCCATACTCAATCGACCGTGCTAAAAACAAATAGCAATATCATATATTTAGCCATCGAATTTAAGAGAAATATTTACACAATTATTCCACAAGTTTTTTAAGCATTGTCCTTTACTGAAGAAGTCAATACTTCGAAGTAATGCCGAAGTATTTGGCTTCAGAGGAAAAGGGTATTGTTGTTTCCATGACGAAATGTCAGTGTTGAGAGCTTATCCAGCTGTCTCTTTCATATTAAAGAGGACAACAATCATTGAGGACATTGAGTATGGTGGATATTACACCTATAGGAAATTTAGTTTGAATGTTTCTTTTTTCCAAAGTCAAATCTGTTTATTTGGAATATTTCATCCAGCACCCAACAACATTCATAAGACATTAAAAATAAAACACTATGATAAAATGCACACAATAATTTTTATTTTTCAAAATAAACATTGTACTTGTTTTATTAAGTGAAACCTGTCAGCAAAATTTTCATCTTATAATAACCATTTTATGTGTGAGCAATTTAAAGAAGATTGTTCCGATTATGTATGGAATATAATATTCTGCAAATGTATCTAGCAAACCAACGGCTCTGACGAGTCATTAGTTTATTATTAACTTTTCGATTGTTTTGACAAAATTAAAGGAATATGATTACGGAATTCTGGTGGCCTCACTTTGAGGATATGGATCTGGACATCGTGTGGTTTTAGCCTGTGTGGTTTCAGTAGGCGCTCGATATATTACAGAAACGATTTTCAGGCCGAATCATCTGACGAAATCAGTTATTCACTGGGCAACAAGATCATGTAATATACAGCAATACGACTTCTTTTTTTGTTTTTTTTCATGAAACCTCGGGTTTGATTCAGAGAGAGTTATATGACGTGATAGTTTATTTCTCTATTTTGGTAATTTAATACATTTATTGGGGGTGTTTGAAAGTAATATAGTATTGCAAGTCGAAGAAATAATTAACTACCTAAAAGGTGAGCGTACAATTGACGACATTTCAAAATTTTAAGGTGTATATTTTATTATTGTAAATAAAACAAGATAAAAAATTAAGAGACACGTATTTTTTGATTTTTTAAAATATCGACTTTTTCATTCATCTTTTTAGTTTAAAGATTAGCTCATTCTAAAATGTCGTTAGTGCCAAATGACGTCATTCTTACGGAGGATTAGCGTTTTGCTTTTGCCTATGTTTAAACAATAGTTACTGACGTTGACGTTTGACTTTTAACCGTCAAAATTGATTAGAACTTTGTTTGAAACTTATCAATTTGCTCGAGAATTTTAGTTAATTTTACTTAGAAATTAACTAAAATTTGTTACACTATGAAAGTTAGCACAGGATTTCAATCCGCTGATTTCAATCAAATTTGTTGACATGGCCACAGATTAAATAGAAACAACAAGGCCATAAAATTAACTTTTTTTCCTATTTCGAATTTGGTAAGGGGGAATCATTATTCCTCCGTATGTATGACGTCACGCGTACGATTTTAGTTTTTTCAGTTTCTCTTGAAAACTATACAACAAAAAGAAATATTTCAATGTTTTTTGGGGCTTATATAGCAAAATGTAGAAATGTTTTTTTTATTTTAAGGTGTATTAAAAAATGAAATATTAATTAAAATAATGTTACTTGACTTATTTGCTGTGAGGTTATGTTTAAAAGAGCGTATTTGTACCTCAATATTTCATGGTTGTCTCATTCATATATGACTTAGATAGTTTTGGTGAAGATAGTATGTGTTGCTAATCCTTTTTTCATACAATTATTTACAAGAAAAGTTGCCACAGAGTTTTAATATTTATAGACCTTTGTTTCAAATAGTTATACTATTGTGATTAAATGGGAATGTTTGTAGGTACCTAATACTAAAAAAAAACTGTAATAATTATCAAGAATTTGTTACTTTTCGGTTTAACATTAACAAGGCCACCATAAAAAATATCGAATTGGCCATTAACGTTGTGGAAACCGCATTTGTGGTAATCCACGTGGCATATTTACGACCGGTGGACCATAATAATTAGTCATTGGTGCAGCTTGTCGTGGCCTCATAGCGAGTGGAGATGGAATATGTTGTAACCTCTGGACATTTAGTTGAATGGGTAGTTGCCAGTAGAATTGCGGGGGAAACGGTGCGCGTGTCGCTGGATATGATATATCGGTGATTGGATTTGAAACCATCTGCTGTTCTGATATATTTTGCGCAGACATTGCTGTGAAACAATTACATTCGTAGATTAGTAAAAGTTAAGTTATCTTATGTTATCGAAATTACGTTTATGCCATATTAAATATACTTCTTGCCCTTTTCTCACTCTAGGTGGGGTCGGCTTAACATGTCTTTTTCTTCCATTTTTCCCGGTCACTTGACAGCACAGTGTCCACTTTTTTGTTCTAATTATCATTCTTCACGCATTCAATCTAACACTTCTTTGGTTTTCTTTTTTAATTTTACGTCTATCCACATCCATGATCAGCCTCCTTGTCATGTGTCATTCATCTCTCCTCATCTCATGACCATACCACGCTAACTAGTTGCTCTTTATCATTTATGTCACTTACGCTAGATTCAATCTTTCTGTGTTATAATCGTTTATAAGCCTGCCTTTCTCTCAACATCGTCATCTCTGCTATGTGTAATTTTCTGTCATCCACCGCTCTCGTAGCCCAACATTTAGACCCATACATGAGAACAGATCTAACTACGGCTTTATAAAGGTTCTCCTTAAGCCTAAGGGGTTATGATTCTGGTTCTCTACGAACGTCGCCCCTTAGTGTCGTAACATTAGTAAGCTGTATTATTCCAGATTAACATAGGCTTAACAATATCTTATACGAGGCTGTGTGAGTTCTTGCCGGGACCTCACCGTATGGGACTTTGAGGAACTAGCGGTGAGGAAGTTAATTTCCTGGCAGTACGCTTCACGCCATGAATGATCACTGGTCAGATGCTGGCGAGAGATATTCGTATATGCAGCGGCACCCCATGTATTAATGTATTTCTGCCTATTGATTTATGTACTTTAAAATTTCTCCCTTTGCAAATTAATAAAAAAAGGGATAAAATCAGTGCTGTGCCAGCGGGGCCCTTTTGTTTATTGAAAGTTTACAGACTAAATGGATTAATATTCAAGGAACCTCTTATTTCCACCTTCCAAATAACTTTTGACTACACCCTAGATATAATTAATTTTTGAGAAATATGCGTTCAAAGATTTCTGGTGAAATCTTCAATTTTCTGGTAAATGCTTATGGTTTAAGACATTTATTTCTCTCAAAGACAGAAACAACAAAGAACAATTAGATTATAGTGAGTAATGTTTTGATATAACAAGCTTGATGCTTAGTCATTTATAAATGATAAAAATATATTATTCAATTGAAACTTAAAAAGATATATTATTTTTACGAATTGTCAAAGTTCATTACAGGCTCTTGAGAAATTTCCTTTTAAATCTAACTGACTGTAGCGGCTACGTCATAGCGCGCTACAACATCAAGTCACCGAGAAATGGTTGATCATCGTAAAGTACAATAGTGAATAAATAACATTGAAGTCAAGATAAAACTAGAGCTACTGTATACGACAATAAGGCGCGTACAAGATTGGCGAGTCTGAATGTCTGAATCACGATGACAGAGTTTCTAAGATAGTCGGTCCGCGGTCCCCGAGCGTACACCTGGCTCGGCGGAAGATCTTCCCTTTTCGCTAAGGGTGCGGCATACCCTTCCCGAACCCTACACTGATCATTAGTATTTGAATGTAGGAATTTACTTTCATAAAATACTTTCATCAGCAGCAGTCAGTTGCCCTGTTTGGATTCCCAGCCATCACAATATATTTGGCAATGAAAGAGCAGATAAACTAGGCAAAGAGGGCTATGGATGATGGTGACATTTTCCATTTTAAGAATTTCTGCGCATAATTAATAACTACCCCAGTGAACGATCTACATAGCTCATGCAATAGCTTATAGGAACGTTCCAGTCAAAACAAAGGCCGCTATTATAGAACCATCCAACTTATTTCGTGTAAAGCCTTGGTTTACTGTAATAAAGCTTGGTAAACGATGTTGTCAAGGTAAAACTATAAGAACTTGGGAAATTAAATATATTTTACGAAGTCGTCTTTACATTAATAATAAAAAAGGAACAATGAAAATAAGACAAGTCTGTCAGTCAGTTAGTAGTCATAGTCAATGGTCGCTGGTCTGTCTTCAAAAAGTCCGTAACATTCCCACCTCCAGTATTGGGCAGCAATACTCCACTAAGTCCAGTAGTCAGTTGGAGAAGTCAAGAGTCAATGGGAGGTCAAGAGCGGGAAGTCCAAGTCCAATTATGTAGCCAGTTGTCGGTCGAACGTCTAGTCTTTTTAGTCAATCACTTTTAGTCAGTCGAATGTCTAAGTGGGAGTCTTGTCACCGGTGTTTTGTGTACCCCAGTAGAAGTCTCCATCTGTCAAAAAGTTCGTTAGTCACCTTAGTCACCCCATGATCTCATCCCATTTTAGTCTGTCTGATGTCTTGGAAGATATTTCGTGCTGGAATTGTAATAATCAACGAATAAAGTAGATGATCAAAACCACGTCGCATTGTTGGTTGGCTACCCTTGAGATTTTCAAACCCATTGATTGCTGGACCCATTTAATTGAAAAATCAGAAATGAGACTCAAGACCTTAGTCCGGACCCGTTCAATCGGCAAATCTGGAATATTATTAAAAACGTTAGTCTGAAACGGGGCCAGCTTCGCACCCAAAGCGCACTCTTTAACCTCAAGGTCTCTTGTATCCTCACGAGAACGGGGTAAGTCACACGACGGCTCTGCGATAAAGTTTTCAGACCTAACCGTCTTTGTATAAATGTTAAAGTTTTCACACGAAAAATTTAGAACAGGAACATCTGTGGAGCTATTGTTGTCAGGAAAAGTCCCGTGTAAAACGTACCCTAAGTTAGTCTGGGAAATAGTCGGTCCGTTCTAAGGTCCCTTAATGATCTGTCGAGTCACAATAAGGTCTATATTGTCCTGTCCTATCAGTAAGTCGACTTTGTCAAATGTCAAATCCGTCACGTCAAAGTAATCGGTCAAAAGGTCAAATCTATTTACAATATTTTTATGCAAAATATTAACAGGTAATCGTAAGTTATTTACAGTTCTTACATTATACATATTAAACACTTCACTGCACTTTCGACCGCGCACTTTAAACGAAACACTACGTGACGTAGAGCCCACTGAAGACATCCCGTGCGCGCCGCAGATGCGTAGAGGACGCGTCGGGCCGTCAATGCCGACACGCTCGACGAACGATGTGTCTATCAAACTCACCGCAGCACCTTCATCCAGTAGAGCAGAGGTCTCAAACTCGCCATGTTTACCGGTGACGAGAACTCGTACGACTTTCAGCAATACATTGCACGATTGCTTGTTGGACTCTGTGGTGGCAATTATTGAGTCTTCGGCTCTCTCGTTCCCGGTAACATGGACCGTAGCCAGTTGTCGGTCGAACTCGGTGCATGTTGGCGACCAGCACCAACCTTTTCGGACCTTAACTCCAAATTCCCAGTACGTCATATTTTTGGATTTATTTATATTGAGAATGTCAGACTTTTTGATAGAAACAATTGTACTTTTTTACTGTCAGTGTGTGCTATTAGACAATATACGTGTTACATCAGTGCGTGGTCTTATTTGCTCTCAATTCTCCATCCTCAACATAATTTGGATACAAGTGAGGATACAAGAGACCTTGAGGTTAAAGAGTGCGCTTTGGGTGCGAAGCTGGCGCCGTTTCAGACTAACGTTTTTAATAATATTCCAGATTTGCCGATTGAACGGGTCCGGACTAAGGTCTTGAGTCTCATTTCTGATTTTTCCACTGCTAACGTAATGTGAGGGAAGCTAGCTGCCACCCTACTAAGTGTTATATCTTTTGAGCCAAGAACCACCCTCTCTCTCCTCTTTCTGGCAGCTGCTTCCATGTCGTTGTCACTCTTTATTTTATATGCTGAAATTTTTGCAGATATTGCAAATTTAGCATTCTTGCTTATTGTTATGTGGCATGAGCTGATGCTTCCTGGTGTTTGAGGTCAGCAATTAAACCTGCATAAGAACCAGATGTTATGGCCTTCATCCATGCTGTGTTGCCCGCCATGATCCAGTCCTTAACAACTTCTGCGTCATCCCCAATCAAGCCACTCAGTATGGCCTGTCTTTCATCATCTGAACTTAAGGGGCCGTTAATGGCAGCATCAACAAACCGAATGCTGTTCTCTGTCTGGGTAGCAATTGACTCATTCACTATTGTCTTCTTTAGACTTGGCATCTGTAAAGTGATAGTCTGTTCTAGGTTGTACATGTAGCAGAATCCCCTATATTCAGCTTGATCAGCAGGCATGGACTTCTTCAATAAGGCAGGCAGTAAGCCATGCTGCAAAATATAGGGAATGTCCTTCCTAGTTCCTTCTGCATGATTAATTCTGTATTGGGTAGTTATGGCCAATAAGTCAGCTTTCCAATACATTATTCAATTGCCTCTGGGACTCTGTGGTAGCAATTGAGTTGTCGGCTCTCTCGTTACCGGTTGTCGTATGGACTGCAGCATCATTGATCGAGGTCGACTGTCTAGGCTCTGCGTGCAATAATCTGTGGTGAACACGTTCGCAGCCATCCGCTCCACATTTTGCTCTCGTACGACAAGTCTTCAATTGATGTCTTGATACAAACAAGAAAAGCACAGTTTCGTTTGAGTGACAAAGTTCCATCTCTCATCTATAGTCATACTTAAAAAATCAGAGCAGTGTCTTAGGTCGTGATTCCTCTTGCATTTCGGACATTCTCTCGTCTTGTATGTGGTGGTCATCACTGAAAAGTGTTTGTCTCCCCTGTGTTGATACGCATTTCTATTGTCGACTGTACGTGAGTTAGAATGAGACGTGAACTCGACGGTGGCCTTTGCTATCTCCATTAACCACTCTCCAATATCTTCTAAGGAAACGTCTGTCATTCCTCGTCTCGACTTGTCAAGTCCCCACTGGTATTTAAGATTTGACGGAAGCTTCGACAAAACATCTCGTATCAGCACAGGGTTTTTCAAATGGTTAAACTGTTCAGTAGACACCATAACTGCTACTATGTTTTGAATGTCCGTCACAAATTTTAGTAAATGCGTCATGTCATCTTGACGTATGTCTTTATGCGCTCTTATTTTTGAGAGCATGGAATCAATTATGATGTCTGCCCTTCCAAATCTTAATTTTAGGGTGTTAATAATTTTGTCTAAATTTGAGGCAGATGTGAAAAGGGCGTAGACGGAATCGCGTGCAAACATTTCATCAGACGAGCGATGTTTTCGTCGTCGCTATAGCCACAGAACTGAGACGTCGCTCGAAACTGGCTATAAAAGAGTAACCACTCGTCCGCTGCTCCCGAGAAGGAGGGAATGTCTTTTACTGTAGTTTGTCTTGCCAAGAACTTACCCAACTGGGATTCAGTACTGGTGGGTGGGTTATGTGGAGCAACCGGAAGTCGGCTGGGCTGGTCAATCTGCTTGTTTTTAGGATATTCGCAGTTAGTTTGTAAATTTGTAGCTGTTGCGTAATTATGTGTAGCTGGATGTTCTTGACGTTTCGATGTCACAGATGGTCGTCGTAGAGAATGTGTGTCGAATATCTCACCGTCATGGTCTTCAATGTCCAACGCTTCTAATTCAAAATCCATTCGTTCTCGTATCAGTTTTTCCTCCAGCTCGATTTTACGTCTCTCGAGATCAGCCAGTTGTTCGGCAGCCTTGCGCTTCGCATCCAGAGCTCGCTGTCGGCGCGCTCGGCTGGATGAGGAAGAAGCCGCGGTCATGGCTACGGATACCTGGGAGACTGCTGCAGGCGGCGGCGATGGTGGTGGCATGTCGGCCGTGTCGTTCATCGCTTGAGCACTTTTGCTTCGCGTCAACATTATTTGCGAACTGTATTTCTATGGACTAGGTCAATAAAAACTCGAAGGACCACTTTGTCAAGGTAAAACTATAAGAACTTGGGAAATTAAATATATTTTACTAAGTCGTCTTTACATTAATAATAAAAAAGGAACAATGAAAATAAGACAAGTCTGTCAGTCATTTAGTAGTCATAGTCAATGGTCGCTGGTCTGTCTTCAAAAAGTCCGTAACAGATGTTCTTCAATTATCTCCCGCATGAGGCTGGGCCATACTTGTTAACCTGCTTATTTAGCCAGACTGAAAATGTTGAATAAAGATTCTTGTGAATGTGGTGATATTGAGGGTAACATCAATCATGTTATCTTTAAGTGCTTTTAATAATGCCTCCTTATTTTCATTCCCTTTGTGGAGCTAAAGTTCCTCTCCCTACTTCCATTCCGGTCCTGTTACATACCAATGAAATACAAATATATTTATATGTAGGTTTACGACTATAATTGAAAACAATATCAAACTATAATTGAATATTTTTCCAAGGAATTTCCATTAACAAAGAATGAACCTTGTTATTAGGGTTGCTGAGGATACCTCTTCCGCTTCCTCATAATGCAGAAGTTCCGCAATATTTTGAATTCCTCAACCGTTACCGCATCTTTATAAATATAAATAAAATATTCCTGTTCCGCTATCGCTTTCTGAAAATTTCAGAGGAATTTCTGTGGAATTGACAATCTTGACATAGCTTTGATTAGTTTACGCGCGTACGCATCGCAAAAGTTATTATATCTTCTTATTTGGTAATACTACTTTGGTTTTATCGTAAATCGAATTTAATGAAGTAGACGATGAGACTGTGCGTTGTAAGTTGTGCAATCAAGCATATTCAAGAAAAGGGCGCGGGACTTCTGGGCTATGAAGTCATCTCCAGTCACGTCATAAAAAGGAATTTAGGGAGTATGAAAAATGCGATGCGGAATTGAATAACCTTTTTCCCTTTTCTTTAGCTTCATCAACTCTCATTACAGTACAACTCATGCATGCTCGGCGATTTAGGTACTTACTTTTGAGCTGGCCTTTCTTCAGGACACTTAAGATGAAAAATGTTCAATGAAAAATTTCTTCCTCGCCCCATATCTCTGTTCACTTTCGATAATTAAATATCACCAAACAATTATCATCATCCCCATCCGCACCCCCCGAATACAATCCTACTTGTTATATCTATACACACCTTTTTTCCTGATCTTCCGTAATTCCGAAAACTCCTTTCCTTAATTCGTTTCCCTACCTTCTGCTTTGGCTAGGCCAATGTACGGCCCATGCGTTGACTAGGCCGCTGGCCGGTTTCGCGACGCCTTTTTCGAGGTGTGCAGAGTATTTATGCCTACAACACACCCTCCGAAGGACCGCCGGGAGATTACTGGTAGTCCGAAGACATCGCGGGCCTTCGCGCAGCATGTGCGCCGAAAAGGCGTGCCTAAACCCGTTATCGTAGGTACCGGATCCGGAATAAAGAGGAGGGCCGCCTGTATGACCTGTACAGAGAGGCTAAAAAGGCCCTACACGTTGCTATCTCCTGCGCCAAACAGGGTGCCTGGGATGAGATGCTGCATGGTCTTGACCGGGATGGGATCCGTGGGGTCGGCCGATTAAGGCCGCGCGCAATCAGCTCCGAGCGCGCGACGTTCCCATCACGGATACCATGAGCCCTGAACTCTTGAGCGAGGTCGTGGTCGTCCTTTTCCCTATAATGATATGGTCTTGCCGCGCATGATTTCTACATCCAGTGATGTGGCACCCAGCGATAAGGACCCAGTATCTCCTTTAGAGGCTGAAGAGTTTGAGGCCGCCGTTGCCCGCTTGAAAGGCAAGAAGACTGAGTCAGGCCCTGATGGGGTTCCGGCTAAAGTGTTGGAGGTGTCTGACAGTTCCCCAAGATCTGGATGGACGGTACGCTGTGTTTGTTGCGTCGGGCAGAATGGCAGGACCGGTCGACACAGGTCTGTGCTGTGGAAGTGGCTGATGCCCACCTTTTAGGGAGGTGAAAGGGGCTCGGCATTTGTTCTCCAGTCTTGGATGTTTATATATATTTCTATATATTCAGGTTAATTATATGTATTTATCTATTAAATATATTTATCCGTCATCTAGTGTCCGTAACACAAGCAGCATTAGTTGCTTAAAATGGGGCTAGTTGATAGGTGTGAATGTGTGAGGATATTTATAATAATATTGTACTTTTAAAGCTTTACACATTCCCTGTTTGCTACATAGGGAGTGTGTATCATTGTGGTTACTGTGGGCCTACTACTCTGATCAACAATTCGATTTCCAAAAGACATTCAAAACACATACACACACACGGACTCAGGCATATAGTGACAAACATTTACGCAGCAGGTAGCTCCACAAGTGTGATCTAACTTGCTGGTGGCCCCACACAAAGAGCTCGGATCAACAAATTAGATTAGTTTATTTAAGGCCAACACGCAACTTTGGAACGCACGTTGCTCCTGAGACCTGTCGCCATTTCATTCATACCACGTTTATTCTATTCCTTACATCACGGTCAATATCGCCATTGCTTTGGATTAATGATCCGAGTCTCACGGCCAGGTATCCTTTCCGAATCATTATTGAAATCTAAAATCGAAGAAATCTTTCACAAGAAACACGACCGTAATTCATTCGCCTCCGAAATCATGAGTACGGAAACTAGCAATTTTCACAAGGCGGTGCAACTGATACTCCTACATGTAATGAAGTGGTAAGACATTTTTACTTACTTGATGTTTCGTTATTTTTCTCTTTAAAATTCATGACTGTAGTTTGGTTATTG
Organism: Parapoynx stratiotata; assembly: GCA_910589355.1. Classification (NCBI taxonomy): domain Eukaryota; kingdom Metazoa; phylum Arthropoda; class Insecta; order Lepidoptera; family Crambidae; genus Parapoynx; species Parapoynx stratiotata. Next base: position 12,582,531 of record OU342457.1, read on the forward strand.
CTGAATTTTCCATCGTCTGTAGGGGCGCAAGTTTCATCTGTAATATTGTGCTCCTCATCGAACATTGCATTCGCTCTTAATGTCCTAATATACTCTGAAAAATAAAGAAAATATGGTTTAGTTTTAAAAGCTAGTAACCTTGCAAGAATTTTTAGGATGTGGTCTTGAATTTACAAAAGGTTTAAAGTTTAAACTGATATTGTGTTTTGATCGTGCGCCGAATTAAAATATAGTCAATAAAGCAAAAGTGTATACGCAATATACTTACTATTGTTATTTTTTAGTTTATTGAGCTAGTATGATTGATCCAGTTTTAAAGCAGAAAGTTTTGTTACAAAGTCACCCCAGTGTATATTATCTACTTAAAGGATTCTATTATTCACCTAGGTCTATAAATATAGGGGAAGGATGATCAAAGCGGGTTGGCGTATTCATTTCAATGTGCATTATAATACCCACATAGGGTATAACGGAATCATGAACACATTCCGACACTAATCAGTCGAACCGAGATCTCGGAGTGGAGTTTTTAATGCGAGTGACAAGTGCGAGTTCTTTCTTTAATTCATTGTCAGAATTGCAGAACACATTCACCCAGAAGAACATGCAAAAAGATAGGTGGATATTATTTACCAAAACACATAAATTTATGCCCACTTACTTGAATTTAAATTGGTGGCTTAAATTTAATTCACAATAATGATAAAAAATAATAATCATTTTTTATAAGAACTCTTATTTATAAATATTCATAACACTATAAAAACAATTTTGATTAAGCCTGTTTCGAAATTTTTGTCTAATTGATTGACTGTCTGTTAGGATTTACAGATCAATCGGCAATATATTATTTTAACGAGTGATCGTGGGTATTTTTTGCATTGGCACTTTTATTATAAATTATGCGACCTAGTTTGGCCCCCTTCCCCTACTTAAGGTATATCGGGCCTCTTGCAGGAAATTTTAAATCTAGTTTAAAACTCGATTGAGCCCTAGTAAAAATGTCTAAAAATCTCTAAATCTAGTTTCAATCTAGAAATTAATTTCCTGGTTTAGACTAGAGGCTTTTGATATTTTGATTGAAATTAAATAATGTTGTTGTTCTTAAATGTTTAATTACCTTAGTAAAACACACTCCCACAGTGCACAGTATTTGGTTGCTATGTTTCCTATAATTTCAATTATCATTTAAGTAAATGCTTTTTAAAGATTTTATTTTCTGTGTATGTCTCATCTATGTTCTTGTTCTATGATCACTCATATTTTAACCAATAAACTTGCTCTCATTTTGATTTCAGAATCGGTCATTCCTAAGGTGAATTTCCTCTGCGGGGCTAAGAAACGAAATGAAGGTTAAAAACCGTAAATGGTTTTCATTAATTAACAAATTAATATTTCAAAGATCACAGTGAATAAAAATTTATAAATATAATTACTTACCTTTGTCGAAAAAGATTCCTTTTTAGTATTAAGAATATTTTTTTAATTATCCTAACAAAGAATTGATTCTGACATTTTAAGGTCTTATGCCACACTGCATTTTACAAAATAAACATCCGCGCGAGGTTTTATGATTGATTGGTATATAAAAACAGATATAAAGCTTTATACACTGATACTAAAGTAAAGCAACATAAAATAAAAAAGTCATTATTTTTAGGATTCAAATACAGAACACCCAAAGTATTGAACACAGACAATCATTGACTACTGAATAACATCATTTTCTCAAGTTGTGTAGTCGTGATCAGAAATTGTTTTCCATCATAATTATTATAATTGCAATTTACAAACATACATGGATGTCACAAGGCCAAAATGCCAATTCCTTTAGATTTTTCATTTTTTTTAAAAATTTCCTCTTATTTAGTGCAGACATTAAGTATGTGTATTCTGCATGTTTGGAGTGTTTGGTGCCAAATAATCACAGTTGGTAGACGCAGTGGTGCTACTTCGATAAAGTAGAGTAAGTACCAAAATAAAAATATGATCTATTTTCACACCATTTCGACTGTTATAAAAAAATATATAGCAATAAAAAAATAGAACATGTCAAACAATAATAAGTCAGCTTATCTGCAAGGAATTCTGTAACACAATATAACCATTTTTCATTCAAAATAAATAACAATTGTGTTTTATATTGATTGAGGTTTAACTCTCTGCTGCGCTTAGGTATATTATTAAATTTCGTTACTGCCATACAGAATATATTTTTCTTCATCAACGTTGTGTTTCTTCTACTGAATACAAGTCAGGAATTATCTTTATGACATATGTTATTAACCGATGACATTAAAGAATATATTGGAATTGGCTTTGACAAAAACGGGAGCGCATGTTTTCGCATAACGTTGATTGTCATAACATCGTTTGTCATACATCGAATGGCATAATCATCAAATAGCATAACAATCATGTCACATATTCCTTCTTACTCATAACATTTAAGTGGCATAACTCTCTAAAGGCATATTATTATAAAGCATAACTATAGAAATTCCTAATTTCATTTAGCACAACATTAGGTAGTCCTAAAATGAATCGAATAATCACCCAGATTTGAAAGAACCAATCCCAAGGAAATGTGTTCTGATAATATTAGGTTAAGGTTATTTTTTTATGACCCTTAAAAACTATATTTGTGTCATCGAAATATATTTACTAAACAATTTGGGGCAGAGAAAAATATTATGCGTTGTGATCATTATGCTTTGCATTAGTTGTGCGTTTCAAATTTATGCCCTTTAATACTTATTATGACAAACAATTTTAGCCTATACAATATTAGGACTCTCAAATTTATGCGTTGCAATTTTATGCGTTTTGATAATTATGCCTTTCAATATTATGGATCTTCATATTATGACAATAAACGTTATGCTTAAAATTACGGAGCCGACAAAAACAGCTACCTACTTCATAAATATATAAACATGGCAAAGTGAGCAATTCATACTTTTTGAAGATAGGTTTACAGCTATCCATTCTGTCCAAGCAAAACATTGCCCTAATGCATCTTTTTTGAAGCTTAAAAACGAAATCTTTATTTGTTGAGTTAATGGGAAACTCCGAAACAATATTACAATCATAGAAATAAAAATCCAGTGTGCCCTAAGAGCACGAGGGCTTCTCCCATCTTGACAGAACCATTACTCCCCATACATTTTATATTAGGCTTAACTCAGCAGAATGAGCGGATCATTTGGTGAGGCGAATGTCAGGGTTCGGTTGATCCACGATATAGTATACAACATATATACGTATACGACGACCTGTTATACGACCTGACTCGATATGATCTATTCATAGGTCTACAAAGTTAAACTTATGATTTGGCTCGATTTTAAATATCGGTATTTATGTATAATATTTGTTCAATCAAAAACGAGATATTACTAGTAATCATTCTCTGACCGCGATAGTACTTGACTTGTTTGGTTGACTCACATGAGAAATTACTCACATGAGAAATTAAATAATTTGATTATTAATATAATTAATTTTAAATAATGTTTTTCTATTAGCTATTTGAACGAACTAAATCATGCATTTTGTGCAAATCAAATTATTTTCTTCCAATAAGGGTTCTATAATATCTCTGCCGCTTTTTTAATAATCGCCTGAAGTGATTCAAAGTAACTTTTTTATTTTAAATATCTTAGCACCATAGATAAAGAGCCCTTAATGTCGCGTAGTCATGCTTGGGACTCCCCTGAATACTTATACGCATATGTAAGAAATAAAGTTTTTGGAAGTGTCTGTCGTCTGTCTTATACGTCGTCGTTGATATTTGATAGGTACTGACCTGATTTAAGGATATCTACTAAGACAAGCGCCTGCTTCAGATTATCGTCATCAGAGTCGCTTAATTCTATGCCAATAGAAAATTTACTTCTTAATACTAATATAGAAAAAATGGCGATATTCAAGTGCAAAATCATAACGACTACTTCATCGTTCTACAATCATTTATGGTCTATAAAATTTTATTACTGCGTTATCTTTATTGCTGATATGAAACATTGCGAATAAAATGGACGACTATAATTGACTTTACTTTAGTTTCTGCAAGTCAACTTAGTTCAAGTTTTGTAAGCCTGTTTCTGATTAATTGAAGTATAATGATTTAATTGAAAAAAATTAATTGTATCATTAATAATGTGAAACAAAATTTCATTTAAAAATGTTTAATTTAATATGACGTATTGTTATATAAACCTAATTATTATAATAAAAATAAAAAAATCAAATATTTTTGTGATTTACTTACCTATTTTTATTTAAGTCAGTATAATTTTTTTATTAAATACCAGTGATGGACAAAATGTTATTAGATTAATAATTACAAATTACAGTTACATCGTAATTAGTAATTAAAATACTTTGTAACAGATTACTTAAGTAACTAATTGCAATGAGTACTTACTGTAATAAAATACAAGTTAATTTAATTACATTATAACATACTAAGTACATAAGTAAGCTGATACAATGTAATTACACATTATATAAATGTGTAGATGCACCGGCGTCTTACAAAAAATGACCTATTTTTTTATACCACCAGGGTGGCAAACAAGGATACACAGATGTGCAGTGGTCACCGTAGCCTATGGACGCCTGCAACACCGAGGGCATCACCAGCGCGTTGCCGACTTTTGAACAATTGATCATTGTCGCGTACGAAAACATACGTTATACAGGTACAGAAGAAGGAAGAGGGGTATTAAATTTAAAAAATATATCTTTAATTCCCTTATGATTATTTAATATTTGAAGTTCTCTGCTGTCTTCTGCCAAAAAATGAGTGACTATAAGTTTAGCTTTGAATCTTGATTCACTGCTCTGGTTGTCTGAATCCGAACTTGATTCTATTTCAAAATATTAGGTTGGGGAAAAAGTCTTTTCGCATTATAGTATGTATAAACTTGTAATAAAATCTCTTTGGCTATACTATTTATATCTGGCTGGTTTTGGTATCATTGAAAGTTTAAATTTTAAAGAACATAATTCCAAATTCAAATTAGGAAAATGTGTGATTTTCATTTGTTTTTCGTACCGCCAAGATGAGTGAATCTAATGAAGAAATTCGATACATTTTAAAATTTTACTACAAAAAAGGTAAAAATGCAACGCAAGCCGCGAAAAAAATTTGCGATGTTTATGGACCTAGTGCAGTGTCTGTGAAAGTAGCACAAATTTGGTTTAAGCGTTTTCAATCCGGAAATTTTGATGTCAAAGATGCACGTCGCTCTGGTCGCCCTATTACAGATAAAATGGATGCCATTTTTGAAAAAGTGGAGCAAGATCGGCATGTCAGTAGTTACGACGTAGCTGAAGAACTGGGAATTGACCACAAAACAGTTTTGGCGCATTTGAAAAAAACTGGGTACACAAAAAAGCTCGACATTTGGGTACCTCACGAGCTCACTGAAAGAAACCTAATGAACCGTGTACTCATTTTAAATTCTCTTGTTTCAGTTAAATTTGTAATTTTTTTCTTCAACGAGAGTATAGTTGGCAAAAATATTCCGTAATGGGTTGAGTTTTCACCTTGAAGGATGTCAAGCGCATCAGCAACAGGTTGTGTGCATGACAGATATTCTTTTATAAAGGTAAATTCAGATTCACGAAGTGAATTTTTAAAGTTTGAAGCTTTGTGAAGAGTAGCAGATTTATCTTTTATGGTTCCAATTTTTTTCAAGGCATTGTAAAGTCTATTCCACCTTGTCTCTACTGGTCTAGTTAGAGTATGGCCAAGAATATTTTGTAAAATTTCAGCCGATTTTGGCCTATAGCTTTCCACAATGTGTTACATTTTTTGATTGTTTGTTCATGCATTTTCGATAGCTCCGTTTCCTAGTTTTCTAGAATTTTATTAGCGTCTGTGACACAAAGACTTAAAGTGTGTGAAGCGCATCTCAAATCTAGTGGCAAACAAGTCTCGAAATGGCTAATTGTTAAAGAAAGGTCATTAAGATACGTTAATTCGTCGTCTGTACTATCATTATCGGAGTTTTCATCACAAGAATCAATAGTGTTTTGCTCGTTTATAACATTAATGCGATGTACACCGAAACTTTCACAAGCTTTCACAAAATTGCTGCCGTTATCTGTAACACAAGCCACAACGTTTGTGCTGGTATTACTTCTTGCAGCAATTCGTATATTTTATTATAACTATGAGTGCCTCTAAAGCGTTGACATGCTAATGCCCTTGAGACAAGCTTTAAACTATGTGAATCAATCCAGTGTGCTGTTACACCTAAAAAGCTTCTTCTACGTCCAGATCAAATATCAACTGTCGAACAAACGTGTTTCACTTGATTTAGTTCTTGTTTCACTAAAGTAGATTCTACATTAAAGAATTCCGTAATCATTCTCCCAAGTGTACGCCGGCTCATAATTTTTAGATTATTCGCACCTATATTTAAGCGACGTAAAATTTGTCGGAAGTAAGGGTCACCAGTGCACTTTAGAGAAATCATTGAGTTAACAAAATACTTTACAATATCTCGATGGAATTCAGCTTGAGAATATGAGGGACCATTTGACGACCTTCGTGGTGATAGTTCTTTGACGCAGTGGTCTCGAGCCTACCGATTTTTCGGTATTTCTACCGATATGGGCACTGTTCTACCGAACTACCGAAATGAGCTGATTTTTCCACGATTTTTGACTATTTAGAGAATCCATGGAAATTATCCCAATTTTTTACCAATTTTACACTTTTTTTAAAGTTATCAACACTATTCATTTATACATTACGGGGAATCCCTCAATAGGAAGTATGGTATTATTTATTATTTATTATGAGTATTTAAGGCCCTATACGCACAGCGAAATTTCACCGCGCGTCTTTTATTCACGCGGAAATAAATCGCGTAAAATCTGCATCAAACCACACATTTTTTCGCGCGATTTTCGTCCTATAAAATCCTATGTGTCACAGAATTTTGCGAAAAAACACGCGGTGAAATTTCGCTGTGCGGACAGGGCCTTAGTTACTCCATATATTTTGGGAAATCCCCAACATACGACGGTTAAAGGTTTTTCGCTCGGGAATTCACCTAATTCGTCTATATAAATAGGAATTCGGACTTTATTATTTCATTAATTTTCTTAACGTCGAGAAAGTTACTTATTATAATTGCGATAAACATAAGATTATTTAGTAAAATGTCTAACAAGGGACCGAGTACAAGTGCCAGTGGAAAAAAAAAGAAAATATCTACAATATTACAGAAAAGAATGGGAAGAATTTTCAGGCTGGCTGCTAGATAGTCAAAATGGCATAAACTATGATTGCATGCAAAACGACTCTTGAGTGACGCTAATTGTTATGACTTTGAAATAAGTTCAAAAATGACGGCGGCTATGGCCATAAAATATTGGTATAATCCTCAAAATAACAAATAGTAATTTATATTAAATGTGTTTAATATAAACTAGACTATAAGTTAATTTTTATTTGATAATAATAGATAGATATAAAAATAAACGAATTTCAATAAATATTGTTTTTTGTTCATCTACCGATTTTGGGTACCAAAATACCGATTTTTGTCGGTAGTTCTACCGATTTCATTCTTTGACGTTCGAGATCACTGGTTTGACGAACTGGAAGTACGAACATTTTTTGATCTTTTCCTGACGACGTCGTACGAACCGCACTTGCAGTATCTACATCGGAACCATGCGATAGTTTTAATAGATATAATTAAATACTATGTAATATGGTAACATTGTAACCTAATATTTTCATTATTTATTTTTTACAATGTAATTAATTTCATTGCACATCCTAAGTAATCTAATTACAATGTAATTGAATAATATGTAATTAAATCACATTTTAATCAAATTATTATGTTATTCAATTATTAATTAGATTACACAAGTAACTATACTCTATCCATTTTGATCTGAGACAAATGGTAAACAAAGAATTTGTGGTTCTCAAACTTTTTATCCAATTCTCGGACAAAATAATATGGGCTCTAATTTTTTTTATATAAAATAGAAAAGGAGTAGCCGTACTTAATATACCAATATCGTCACTGAATATAAACATTATTTATTTGTGTAATGAAGTAATGTTTTACGATTATTAGGTATGTTGTGTATTTAAAAAAAAAAGCTATCATTGCGATCATCCAATTGATACTGAAATAAAATATATCAATTAAATTCAAAGTAGATTCAAGGTGTCATGGACATGTTATGATTGTTCATCTTCTTTTGGAAGTATTCTATACTCATAATAAAAGTTTGAGAATACTATTCGATTTAGGTCTTTTTAGTAGCAATGATTAATTTAGTAATCTAAAATTACGTTAAAAATATAACACAGAAGTAAAAGTACCAAAAATTATTGAAGGTGACAAGTAATTACTTAATTTACATTATTTAAAAAGTTTGATATAATAAAATATTAAATAATCGTATGTTTTTGATAAAACCTTTCGACAATGAGTAACGAAATCATAAAGAACCCTGTAAACGATCGTGCTTACAATTATTATAATTTATCGTATTGCCTATTAAATAAAAATCCTGATGTTTTTCTGACGTATAATAGACAAAATCATAAACAAAGTAAAGATATAAAAATATAAAGGATCCATCAAAAAGGTGTGCCAGTGCGGCACAAACCCTTTTTATGGTTTGTTTTCATTTTGTCTCAGATCAAAATGGATAGACTATAGTTACGCCCATCACTGTATAATCCTCCGCAGACCATCAGAGAGCTGAAGAATGTGATTACTGCGGAGTGGGAACGTATTCCGCAAGCAAGTAGCAATTGTAAATTTTGTTGTTTTCTGGCGTGTTGGTTCTTAAACTGTCACAACAAGTATCACATTTTATACCTTTTACTAAGACCGAAGCCAGATAACCGCTGACATAAACAACTGGTTGTTTATCGAAAGATTCAAATAAAGTATCTTCTGTGTCATCAATTGCAGTATCTGGTTAGTGCAAGACTGGATTATTACTATCGTGTACATCGCTAGTCACTATGTTAGCGTGTTCATTGTTGATCAAATCCTCAGCTTCGGATTTGGAGAACACCAAATCATGAAAGTCCAACATCAATTGGTTATCATCAACTTCACAATTAGCGCCCCTAATAAGGGTGCTTAGTTTTGTTAAAATTGATGTTTTAAGGGCGGCAGTGAAGTGGTGACATGTAGGATTTTGATTTGTAGGGGAATGTTGCCGAATTAAGCCGAACAAATTTTCCAATGCGTCCTGGTTAAGCTGTCGCAAATTAAGATATGTAAATCCAATTGATTGGACATACCTCCAAATATATTGGAGAGATGATATGGATATACAGTATCCATTTACACAGCGAACATTTCTTAATCTCAGTTCACTACTTGACTTTAAAAAGTACATATTTTTTATTTTCCCTTTAAATTCTGGCCACAATTTATGATGAACACTGTTTTTGGTGATCATTATCTATGATGATCACATCTGCTGTCTGCAAAATCGCATCACGTTTTAACTTTCTGTCAAATTGTCGCTCGTCTCTTGCGTGAATGTTTGCGTAAATAATTTTTATAAATGCTGCTACGTAATTAATAAGCATTTGTGCGGCTAGTTTCACATTCATTTTAGCGCGAAACTTCGGATTTACATGAAGTGCAGTAATTTTTTTGAAATGAAGAGTTTCCTTATTATTTTCTTGTAGCTCAACTAAGTGCGACCAATTTGCTTTTTTGCCATCAAAAATCATTTGCCCTCCTTCCAGAAAATTATTTCTTATCGACTTAAATAAGTGTGGTATGTCATAGATAATATAAACTTTTATATCATCCACTAAAAAAAAAATACATTCTGAAGGCTGGCCAGTGAATTTAAAGAGAAGAAACCATTTTTATAGCATCTTTGATAATCACTGCTAGTTTTTCTGAAGAAATTGTTCCTTTTACAAAATAGTGAGCAAGAGGCTGTTTAAATTTCTTATGAATAGCCGCGTACTGACTGAGCGAGCAGCCTCGCGAGGCAGCCTCGGACGTTTGCTTCGCGAGGCAGCCTCGGACGTTTGCTTCGCGAGGCAGCCTCGGACGTTTGCCTCGCGAGGCAGCCTCGTTCTTACATGAGACTGCCACGCGCGGCAAAGCCGAGCCAGACCGAGGCTGAGCCAAAGACTCCAACGCTTAGTAGTTACTCACAAGTCGAACAGAAGCCACGCGCGAGAAGCGCATATTCAGTTTAGATCAAGATTATCATGAGGCCGTGCGTTCGGAAGGTTCGCCACCACTGCCTTTATACTGATTCATCAACTTGTACAAAAAAAGAAAAGAAAAAAATCTAAACATTTTAGGATAAAAACGTTATACAAGAACAGATTACAAGCTGGGAACAGAATATTTGAAGAGGTGTGCTTTGATGCAGAAAGCAATTTTACTAGAATGAATAAAATTGAATTTGAACATCTGTACTCTCTTATAAACGCCAAAATAAGCAAGAAGGACACAAACATTGCGCGTCCCAAAGTAGTTTATATTCTCTATATAAATGTATTAATTTGAGACACTGTTCTCTAATCATGATAATATATATACTTATGTTCTCTATTCGTCGAACAAGCGAGGCAAAACACGACCGTCTTGAGTGCGCGCGGCAAACGTACTGAGGCGCCTTTGAGCATGGACAAAAACCGACGTTTGGCTCGGGTCGCGGCACGCTCAGGCAGCGCGTGCGTTTGCCTCGGCCGAGGCGCGTCTTGACCGACCGAGGATTTGCCTCGCGCGGTTGCCTCGCGAGGCTGCTCGCTCAGTCAGTACGCGGCTAATACCTTGCAATAAGAAAACTAAAGTTTTGTCAGCTATTTCTCCAAATCAGCCGTGTTCGCCTAGATGTTGATAGCCCTCAAAATTATCATTTGCACAGTTATATATAAACCTCTTCTTTAGTGACATCTCATCAAATAACAGTACGCATGTTTTATCTTTAGGAGATAATTCACTTGCTTTTCTGCTAAGATATTCTGTAGAGTCCTTATACTGGGCAAAGGTATCATTTGTCTTAAATATCTGTACAGCTTAGGAGACTTTTTATACATTTCTATAGCTAGTGATTTATCACTTTCTGTCCAACGTTTACCCTGAGCACAACGGTTCTGTTTTTTTGCTGACAATAACATGGTTTTCAGTGCCTTACAGTTAATATTGTCAAATGTTTTAAGTTTCTGTTGCACTGTTTTTAACCTATGTTTGTAAAGCCTCATGTGCTCAAAATATTTTACTGAAGATTGTTTTTAAAAATTAACACCAGGCGGCGACATATGAAAAGTGCAGTAGAGTGGAGGAGAAAAACTCGTTGCGCCGACCCCAAATGAAATTGGGATGTTAAACCACGTTCACATTTTTTTGTTTTGATGACGTGATTTGAAAAATTTTTTTATTGTATTTTTAACTTTTCAGATTAATATACCACACGAAGTAGCTTCAAACTTACCTCAAGAAAATGTGTGTTTAGTTGCTTCAAATTCACATGATGTGATATTCAACATATTCAAACAAAGATTTACAAAATTAATTCATGTCAATAAATAAATAAAACAAAATTTAAGTTAAAGTTTAATATCAATGCAAATGCTCGCATCGCGAGAGAATATGATTTACCTTTATGTAGGTGTAGCGGCTGCACAACTTTCATAACGTCGCTATGCTCTTGAGTGATCATTACCTTTAATCGAAGCTCAGTATCTCAGAATCTTAGTGAAAGATTTGATTTTCGTATTTAGGTTCAATATTAAATAAAAACAAATCAAATAACTATTTACAGACCGTACCTAATCACTAAAACTCACCGATATACCCATTCGAACCATACCGCGTTCTGATTTTTAAACAATCTTGATTTCGATTGTTTAAATAAGCTAAAACTAGGGCATATTATGTAACTTACAATATTCCTACTTATTTATTTATTGTAATTTAATAAAGTGTTATTTTGAATAAAATATTCTTATGTTGTCAGATTCTTTTTATTTCTTGTTAACCTTTATTAATTTTTTTGTGCTATTTAGGTACATATAAAATCCCAGCATCCTATAAAATATAAAAATAATAACGTGGAAAAATCACCACTTTAATCCGTACGATTGACACGTTGATAAAATACCTATCATATTTTGCTTAACGCGTAGCTAACTTCCGTCTGTGCCTTCAGTACTTCTTCGTAGTTCTAGAATGCTTTGCACTGGAAGACAAAGTATCACGTACATCTCTTATGTGGACTTTTTTCAATGAAAATATACCCGCTGAGGTTCAATATATTAGTATACAGTTTAAATATTTTAATTCGTCACCAGGTCATTTAATACTACATTTAAAATAAAAGTTACAGGCAAAAATAGTTACTGATATAATTGAATTATTTATGAAAGGCAAAATCATTTATCGATATCGATAGCTTGACGCATAAGGTCTTTACTACACGCGCCGTAGCCATGGAGATCGAAATGTTTCGGAATCTATCGTATCACTTCCGAGCTTTTACCACTCCCCCCGCAACCCAGCTAGTTGTCTGAATTGCTTTCTTTCAAATTCATGATAATGGCGGGTCTAAAGGTTAAAGTCCATGTACTCAGCATACCGATGCTCATCCAGGGGAAAGCGAGCCATAAAAAACCGCTTTGTACCTATCGTTTATTTGTGCGGGTTTTAAACCACAAATTTCACATTTTTTAAACTTCATGCTGTATATTATTATTTACATATACAGAAGTTTATGAAACACGTTTATGAAGCACGCTCAGAAGCCAATTTGCAACAACTTTAAATGCCGATCAACACAAATTTATAATAAGTTGATTAATTACTTTACGACCATTGCGCTGACAGATGAATGACTTTTCATAAAAGAATGAGAAAGTGTGAAGAATAGAATGATAGATAACGACGTTTTGATAACGTTTTTTTTTTTGTATGAAGTTGCGACAGACTTGTGGCGGATTTGAAAACATGTTTGAATTTCTTCGCTTTAAATAAATTATTCTAACGCATTCCTTTGTAATAATGGTGCAAACTTGCATTGTAGCTTCCTGCAAACAGGAGTATTAACTAAAGATGGTCATTATAACGACAACAGATAATATATGTACGTAACGAATAACACATTATCGAGCGATGTATTATCCTGTTGTCATTATAAAATGCTGTTGATGGCCATTTCAAACGCAGCTCGTTGGCAAAAGAAAAACTAATTAAATATCAGCTGAATGCCCAAGGAGTAGCTGAAGGGTGCGCGTTAACTTTAATTATTTCAGTTCCGACAAGATGGAATTCCACATATCTCATGTTACAACACTTCCTGAAATTAAAAGAAGCTATTAGAGCAACCGTTCCCAACCTAAACACGGACTTGCCTATCATCCCATTGGAAGAATGGAAATGCCTAGAGCAATATTGTGAGATCCTAAAGCCTCTTTATGAAGCCACACTCATAATGAGCGCAGAAATTTTTTTTACGGCTAGCAAAGCAATCGTAATCACCCAGGGGTTACTGAAGATTTATCAACAGATGGCTATGAATTGTGATCACTTTCCACCAGCCAAAAAATTTGTTCGTGTTGTAAGCTCTGGTCTGATAGATAGGCTGGGAAATATTAGCGAAATCTCTAATGTAGCACTTTACTGGATTCACGCTTCAATCACTACGCGTTTGACGATGGTCGCTTAATATCATTAAAATGATACATTACAGATCAAATTTGCGAATATGATATCCAAGAAGATGCAGCAGCAATTGCTCCTTCGACGAGCTCAGCAGTGCAGTTTTCGCTATGGAGCGAAATTGATCGAAAAATTTCGGCATCACAACAACCTCGCTCCCTTTACACAAAAGTAAGGGAGGAGGTTGACATGTATCTAAAACAAGCCGCCATCGGTATAGAAGACTGCCCTTTCGAATGGTGGCGTGGACATAAATTAATCTATCCATATTTATATTCCTTATTTATAAAAAAAAATAATATTATCGTTACGTCAGTGCCGTGCGAACGTACTTTTTCCAAAGCGGGACAGCTTATCAGCGACAGGCGCACAAGGTTAACGTCAAGCAAAGTAACGAAATTGATGTTCCTGCACGGCAATAAAAACTTTTAAAGTAAATATTTTGTACTAAAAAAACATGTAAATAATCTTGTAAATATTGTCTGTACATAAAATCAATGAACTTTTAAGTACGCCTGGAATTACAAGGATAATCAAAATTCAACCAGAGTCCTAAGCCTGTAGAAAGTACGAAGGAAAGTTCAATTAGTTCAAATTAAAAGTAATTTTTAATAAAAATTAAATGTTCAAAGTTTTATCTCTGAATTTAGTAATGATAAAAGTTTGAAATTTGTACGACTAAAATAATAAATTTAAGAAAATAAATTTTGTTTCATCGTTCGTCTCACTAATTTACTACACTACTACTAGTAAGTCGAATAGTAAGTAAGTATGTCGTCACACTAAAACACAACTGCGTTATTCATTCATTTCATTGTCATTGTTGAAAACAACAGTATAACAAGATAATGAACAGCAGTTTATAATAACAGCTATATGGAAATAACACAACACTGTTATCAGTTTTTGGGAAACAGTCGTCATTCTCATCTCTGGTTGTGACTGATTAAGTAAGCCTTCACTAATTTAGGGAGCCAGTTGAGTAGTTCAACAAATTTTGGTTACTCTACCGCGTGGAGTCTGGTTGTCTTGTTAAATCAACCATGACCGTGTTTGAATGAAGTATGTTTTGGTAGTATGGAAGTGATGCATGTAAGGAAGCTGGTCCCCTTATCTCTTTTCATTTCACGATTCTCACCTCATCCATTTTTTTTGTTATTAAAGATATTTGTTTTTATATAAAATTGTCACTTAGTTTTACAAGTTTTATGAAAAAGATCCACTTTATACCCAGGATTTTTTCTACCAGAGGAGCGGGTATTGTAACGAGGCGCCATAGCTATATTAGCGCCTCGTTGCTGTCATTGCGCTCTTCTCTGGCCATTTTTCTCTTGGTTTCCGTTTTAAAATTTGCTGTCTGTCTCTTTTTATTTGTTTTGTTCTCGAAGCTCATTCTTACCAGAGTGAGCGCGTAGAGCGGTTGACTCCCTTCTAACAATAATTGTAATATATTTATAAAGTGACTCAATTTTTATAAGCTGAAACAAAGTTACAACAAACCACATGATCAGCTCCTAAGAAATAACAAAGACTATATGTTTCTTTATGGCACTATTGTAAGTAGCCCTACCCTTTTTATAATATAATAGGTTGGGGAAAAAGTTTCTTCGCATTTTTTAAGAAAATTCAAAACATTTTTTAATATAGTTTATTTACATTTAACTAAAGTATGTAGGTACCATTTTGTTCGATCACTTTTTGCCATCTTGTAGGTAGGGACATGATCCCATTGCTATAGAAATTTTGGGACTTCTGGTCAAAATACCGCGACAAGTGGTTTTGGCAGTCCTCTCATGATGTTAACCTGACACTGCCTAAAGAATTCTGAAGAGACCGAAACAGGTGGAAATCTGAAGGTGCAAGGTCAGGACTATACGGCGGATGCATTAACACCTCCCAGCCAAACTCTCTTAATTTTTGCTGAGTGGCTAAAGATGTGTGAGGTCTAGCGTTATCATGATGAAAAACTACACCCCTTCTGTTGATTAATTCCGGCCGCTTTCTCTCAACTTCTTGCTTTAATCTCATCAGTTGTTCGCAGTAGAGTTGAGAATCGATGGTCCTGCCTGGTGGTAACAGCTCATAATGAATAATGCCCTTCCAATCCCACCACACACACAGCATCACCTTGTTGCGAGTTAACTCGGGTTTCGCCACAGTCTGTGAAGCCTGACCGGCCTTTGACCACGCACGTTCTTGTCGTACGTGATCCACTTTTCATCACCAGTTATCAGCTTCTTCAAAAATGGTTCGGTTTCATTACGTCGTAATAAAGAATCACAAATGAGTACACGGTTCATTAGGTTTCTTTCAGTGAGCTCGTGAGGTACCCAAATGTCGAGCTTTTTTGTGTACCCAGTTTTTTTCAAATGCGCCAAAACTGTTTTGTGGTCAATTCCCAGTTCTTCAGCTACGTCGTAACTACTGACATGCCGATCTTGCTCCACTTTTTCAAAAATGGCTTCCATTTTATCTGTGATAGGGCGACCAGAGCGACGTGCATCTTTGACATCAAAATTTCCGGATTGAAAACGCTTAAACCAAATTCGTGCTACTCTCACAGACAGTGCACTAGGTCCGGTCCATAAATATCGCAAATTTTTTTCGCAGCTTGCGTTGCATTTTTACCCTTTTTTTTAGTAAAATTTTAAAATGTATCGAATTTCTTCATGAGATTCACACATCTTGGCGGTACGAAAAACAAATGAAAATCACACATTTTCCTAATTTGAATTTGGAATTATGTTCTTTAAAATTTAAACTTTCAATGATACCAAAACCAGCCAGATACAATAAGTATAGCCAAAGAGATTTTATTACAAGTTTATACATACTATAATGCGAAAAGACTTTTTCCCCGACCTAATATTTAGTGTTAAATGTGAAATTGTTTTGTGTTCAGTGTAATTTACCTTTTTTTTTATATAATTGTTTCAGTTGTGCCTTAATTCTTCATTATAAAATATACGATACATAAGTGACGACGCAACTGCATTTTCATTATCCCTGGCTTCACCCCGTCACAACACTTTGCAGGACTTTTAGATAATTTGGAGTGTCGAGTTTATTGTTGGACTGACACATCAGTTGTGTTAGCATGGTTAAAGCGTCCAGCCATGTGCCAATAAATAAGAAAAATCAAATCCAAACTAAAAAGGCACAGACCAATAGTCTGTGAAACTGTTTTATTAAAAAAAAAACAAAAACAAACAACCAGCCAAAAACATCAAAAAAAACAACCAAAAATAACAGAAAACAGGGAGTTTTGGCGGCATTCAACTATGGCGGACGTGATTTTTATTTCGATGATTGTAATATTGTACGGAGTGGATATTGTTACGTTAAATCAGTGTAGTTTTGTGTAATAAGTGTCTGCGATGATGTGCAATATGGAGGATTATCGAAATAAACGTCAAGTGGTGTGAAAAGTTATGAGTTTTTTATCGTGGTAATTCACCTCATCCAAGTAGTACCACAGTGTCTGCCATCGATCGTTTGACGCCGAACTCTCCCAAGATGCATTGAAATGCATTACACTAGCATTTCAATGCAAACTACTGAAGAAATATAATATACTGAAGACTTGGCTGTATGGGCTCCGTTCCCTTTGCCTTCCCTACATGGGAGAATTTTACAAAAAAAAAACAAAAAAAAACAAAAAAACTACCAGCAACAAAAAAAAAAGATACTAAATCGAAAAACGAAATCAAAATTATAAACAATGCAAATTATAAAGGTAAATACAAAAAAGGAACACATAAGACAGAAAAAAAACAAAAATTCAGCTTTAATTCAATAGCATGCATTAAGATCTTTGTAAACAAGTCTTAACTTTGTTCCAAAGACGTGAAAACAGAAATTTAAAAAGTAAAAGGAAAAATCAATAAATTCGACAATGGTACCCATTTTGTTATTTGCAAAAACAGTACAAATCCTTTCAATAAGAAATTTGTTCGAGATTATTTAGAGTTGAAATAAGTTGAAATTTAAACCGTGTTTCGTACTAATTTTAGGTTTATTTTCGTTAATATTTTGACATTCTAAATTCGAATTACTTTTTTCACTAGGGAAATCATTGATGTATATGATGAAATAAAGGTTACAAGAGATAAGTAGTTTTATTGTATAACTTACAATATTAAATTATTATTCAGGACACACACACAAAATGTCAGACGCGAGAGAGAGAGAGAGAGCGTGTAGGCAAAGGGGAATATTCAAACTGCCTTGACACTTTGCTTAGGCGTGCAGGCGTCCATAACTTCATCATCCTCTCCTGGACCCAAACGCTCTAAGCCCATAGCTCTTGTGAAGATTTCATGCTTCGGACGATGCAAGCCTTTGGTAAAAATATCAGCAATCATATCTTGCGTGCATTTGTACTGAACATCCACTTGATTGCTTGCAATCTTCTCTCTTATAAAGTGGTACCGTACATCAATATGTTTACTGCGAGCACTATACATGTTGTTACCTGAAAAACTAATAGCACTTTGGTTATCACAGTAAACTTTAATTGGTGTGTCCTTCAGATCAGGCCAAAACTCTTCCTCAAGTTGTTTTAGCCAAAGAGATTCTTGAATGGCTGAGGCAAGAGACATGTATTCAGCCTCAGTGCTGGATAATGCTATGGTCTGCTGTTTTCTTGAATTCCAGCTGATAGCTGCACCCTGAAATAAGAAAATGTAGCCGGTGCAAGACCTTCTGTCTTCCACGTCATTGGCCCAGTCTGCATCACAGTAACCAACAATTTGCTCTTCCTTTTTTTGTTTAAAGGTAAGTTTCATATTTATTGTACCTTTCAGATACCTTAAAATTCTTTTTACTCCTTTCCAGTGTTCAATGGTAGGTTGATTATTATATCTGCTCAAACAGTTTACTATAATAATAATAATAATAATAATAATATTTTTCAAATGATCCTTAGTACTTTCAGCCTTCTTATATTTGATATTAGCATCACAGGGTGTCCATACTGGATTAGAGTTTTCCATATCAAAGCGCTTGAGAATCATTTTGATATATAGTGATTGATCTATAGAAATCTGATTTTTTATTTCTTGGTTTATTTTAAATCCAATGCAGTATGTTGCTGTTCCTAAGTCTTTCATTGTGAATTTGTTGTGTAACTTCTCCTTTATCATGAGACAGGTCTTGTCATTATTAAAGAAACATAAAATATCATCAACATAAACTGTTATGAAAAGTATATCATTTTCATCTGTTATGCGGTAGTAAACACAAGGATCTATCTGTGAGCGTGTCATTCCAATCTCTAAGAGAGCAGTGTTCAATTTTATGTTCCATTGCCTGCTTGCTTGTTTTAGCCCGTAAAGAGACTTATTTAATCTGCAAACTAAATTACCATTTTCATAGCCAGGTGGTAGTGACATATAGATCTCTTCATTAATTTCACCCTGTAAAAATGCAGTAATAGCATCCAATTGATGTATTTTCAAATTATGTTTTACAGCTAAGCCAATCAAATAACGAATTGAATTATAACGGACTACAGGTGCATATATCTCATGGTAATCAATTCCTTTGACTTGTTTATATCCTTTTATTACTAATCTTGCTTTGTATCTTTTTATTTTTCCATGTTCATCAGTCTTAGTTTTAAATACCCATTTACATGGTATTGCACTTTTATTTGCTGGCAAGTCTACAGTTGTCCATGTATTATTATCCAATAATGACTTATATTCTTCACTCATAGCGTCCTTCCATTCTTTAGCTTTGTCACTATAAAGAGCTTCTTCCAGACTTTGTGGATCTCTGTTTAAAAAACTTATAGCTGACTCAGCATTCATGCACAAGTATGATGTGCCATATTTATTGTAAGGTTTTTTTGGCCGTGGGCGCAAACCATAATCTCTGTTGACTGGTAAAACTTCACATGGTTCATCTGGTATATAGTTTTCATCATTGACATCTTCATAAATTGAGGAGTTGCCTGAAGGAGTTTCATCATAGGTACAGATACTATTAATGATTTCATTTTTATTTTTTGGTTCGCTGTTTTCTTCTATTAAAGGTAAGTATATTGTTTCATTATTTTTATTACTTGACACATTTGATGTGTTTTCTTCTACTACAGGTAAGTGTACTGTTTCAATTTTTTTATTACTTGACTCACTTGATGTAAATGTATTAATATTTAATTCCTTTTCAGGTACATTATCAACTTTATTCCTCTGGACTGCAGCTTCTAAAAATACAGCGTCTCTACTTATAATTACATTTTTTGTTCGAGGGTCTACAAAACGATATCCCTTACATGAAGCACTATATCCCACAAATATTAGTTTTCGTGACTTTGCATCAAGCTTTGTCCTATTTTCTTTGGGAATGTGAACCATTGCATTGCATCCAAAAATTTTCATATGGCTTATGTTAGGCTGCTTTTCAGTCCATATTTCATGTGGTGTTTTAAATGAAAGTGCACGGGTTGGTGAGCGGTTAATAATATATGCTGCTGTAGCAACTGCCTCTGCCCAATATGTATCCTGCAACCCAGCATTTAAAATCATGCATTTAGCACGCTCTATTAATGTTCTGTTCATTCTTTCACTTAGGCCATTCTGCTCCGGAGTATAAGGGTTAGATGTCTGATGCCATATCCCATTATTCTGTAGGTAAGTATTAAAATTATTATTCTTGTATTCAGTGCCATTGTCAGTTCTTAAAACTTTTATTTTCTTGTTCAATTCATTTTCAACTCTTTTTTTAAATTCTAAAAATCTTTCAAATACTTCACTTTTGTTTCTTAAAAAATACACATGTACACGTCGTGAAAAATCATCTGTGAATGTTACAAAATATTTTGCACCTCCAATAGAAACATGTTTCATTGGCCCACATACATCACTGTGAATGAGCTCTAGCAACTCAGTTGCTCGGGAGCCATCAGTAGGGAAAGATTGCCTAGTTTGCTTCCCTTCAAGACAAGTTACACAAATACAATTTTCCTTCTTTTGTGACAACTTTACACCATCTGCACAGTCAGGTAATTTGTTTATATCTTTAAAGTTTAGATGTCCCATCCTTTGATGCCATAAATAGTAATCATCATCAGATTTTGCTATTAGTGCTTGCATTTGCTTCTTTCCACAAATATTTAATTTATATGTATCATTTATGAGTGTTGCTTTTGCTACTATTATGCTGTTTTGATTTAGAATTTGACAACCATATTCATTAAATATTACTTTGCATCCACTCTTGATTATTTTGCTCACTGATATTAAATTTGTTGACAAATTTGGGACATATAAAACATTTCTCACCTGTATTGTTTCTGTATTGCCCTTTTTTGCCATAACATTTAATGACACATTACCACAACACTCTACTTTTAATACTTTATTATCAGCTATTCTTATATTCTGTACTGGTGGAGCAGTGACATTGCTAAGCCAATCCCTGTGCATCGTCATGTGCATGGAGGCGCCGGAGTCAACATACCAGTTCATGGAATCATTCACTGAACATGCAGAAAAAGCAGCTACAAAACCAGCTTTCTTTTCAGCTTTTGAATTTCCTTTCTTATGCCAACAATTTTTACTAAGGTGTCCATATTTATTGCAGGTATAGCACCTTGGACCTTTTTTGGGTACTTGCTGTTCATTTCTAGACTGGTATTTTTTATTAAAGTTTGCATAAAGTGCGGTAGTGTCTGAAGGTTGCTTCACTTCTTGAAGCAATTTATTTTTCACCAGATCTGCACTAATCTTCATGCCCGAACTTTCCAGTCCCATTATCATCGGCTTATATGATTCGGGTAAGCCTGCTAGCATAAGTGTGCCCAACCACTCGTCATCTACATTAAATTTAATATTCCTCAATTTGTGTGCCGCTGACATTATTTTGTTAACATAATCTTCCACTGAGGTACTGTTTTCTAAGTTTGTCATTATTAGTTCTCTTAACAAGCCCACCTTGCGACACAATCCACTGTCTTCAAATGCTTTAGCTAAGTTGTTCCAAACTTGTTGTGCAGTTTCAGCCTCTTGGATGTGGACATATAATATAGGATCTACTAATAAAATTAGTTTTGACTTAGTTTTTATGTCCTTTTTTATTGCAATTGGGTCGTCGGGCGATGGTTTATTCAATATGCAGTCATATAAATCTTCGTGTTGCAAATAAGCTTTTACTGCAAAGCTCCAGCTTGCCCAATTATCTCTTCCATTAAGTTTTTCAATTGACATCAAGTTATTTGACATGTTTTCAGTGATTATTGTTAACTTATTAACAGTATTAAATAAGCCTGAAATAGCTGAAAAATAAAATTTCTTCTACGAGCCGGTAACAAAGTGAGGTTATGCAAGCATGGAATTTTTACTTTTTCTATTTTACTTAAAATACTGTTTCACTTGACCAACTTATATTTTCTTGTAGGTACGGGACGGCCCATAACCTGATGAAATAAAGGTTACAAGAGATAAGTAGTTTTATTGTATAACTTACAATATTAAATTATTATTCAGGACACACACACAAAATGTCAGACGCGAGAGAGAGAGAGAGAGCGTGTAGGCAAAGGGGAATATTCAAACTGCCTTGACACTTTGCTTAGGCGTGCAGGCGTCCATAACTTCATCAGTATATAACACTAGATTTGCAAACTGCATTAAATTGCGTCAAAAAAAGCGTAGCCGTTTCTGAAACTCAACGACGTAGCTTTGAAACCACTATACATTGAAAAAATAAACATATATCTATCTCACTTACGCAAGTCGCAAAAGCTACAGGTCAGCGACTGTACCGTCTCGCTCGGATTAGACTGGAGTTGACATATTGCAATGACAAAGTAAAAAATGGTGGAAGTGTTCCCTGCTCATGAAATTTTACCCTTTTATTTTTTAATAATATATATTATTTAAAAATAATTATGTTAATATTTTTTACTTCTTATTGGATGTATTAAATAAAGTTTAAAGATAACGTGTTTTGGTAATAAGGTATTATAGGCTGGAGAACAATGTAAACACTTATTTAAAAATGAAGTAAATAAGTATTGAAAAATAAGTGTCGTGAGTGTAAGACGTGTCGATTTTTATAAATAATTCATTAAGCAAAAATAAATCTTCCTAATAATGAAATAAAAAAGATTTTCGTATTATTATTATTTATTATGCAAAAGTACAGGTGGCGAGTCTGTTGCCATGCACCGGCGAACATAGGAGTAAATACGTCTTAATATACTTTAATTACTTGATGTACTATAAAATGTAAAAATGTAGAAATCAAAACTGCTGATAATATGAACAGATAACCTAGCTTTCACTTTGTAAAGTAATTTTAAAAATCGAGTCGGTAGATCCCGAGTTTTTTTTTTAACATATGACAGGTAAGCTCTTGGCCTTCATCTCACCTGATGGTAAGTGACGATAAGGCCGAAGGTGGAAGCGAGCTTCACCTGTAATCCTCAACGTCTGATTGCCGGAACACAACAATGCTTATAACATTGTTATTATGGCTAAAGATTGAAGTACGACGGTGGTAGCTAGCCAGGCGGGCTCAGAAGCCCTACCACCAACCAAACCGAGCAGAAAAACTTCTGCCCCCATGGGGAATCGAACCCGGCCCTCCCGATCAACACCCGGTGGTGTGAATCACTAGACCAGGCGGAGGCGGTTAAAATTATTCCCTAGATTATTTTCTGCAACGTCATAAACTTTACCTTTGTTAAGTCTAAATAAAAGCATCACTTACAATAACGATTTAATTGCCTCATGAGACAAATAAACACGACCACTTTTGCGGCATATTTTGTCTTCATTAGGAAAGTGCTTCGAACATAATGATTGTCGATTTTGTTGGATGCTAGTCTGTCTCCTTCCGCAGCAATCTGATATTTTTAATCCTCCTATCCGAGCTTGCTGCATTTTTAGGCAATGTGCAACATTGTTACTATTTAAAAACCTACATAAAATCACTGATTCCATAAATTACAACATTCTCCCATAAATATGGGAAACCAAAAATGACTTTTTAATGGCAGCACTGAAACAAATTTAAAACATTTCACAATTTAATTAGTTTTTACGTAAATGTGATAAAAAAAAAACAAACTCACGTGTGGAAAGTAACACCCATGGTTTTATTATGTTTTTGTGACTTGGATTCGCACGTTTTGGCTGCACATTTACCCATAATTAATTTTTTTTCGTCCCGCTTCACTTGGTTGACGTCTCACAGAGCACTAACTGACACAAGCCTCGTATATGGCTGTGGCCATATGTCGAGTGGCTACGCTTTAACGCGGTTACTACAGATCTAGTGTTATATACATCAATGAGGGAAATGCTATTGCTTGATATGTGTAGGTTTTTTGCTATGTGTATTGCTTGCTATAAATAAATAATATTTAATGCCAAATAAGAAGAACTAAGTTTCAAACGAACTATAAAGGGTGATCAATCCAAAGGGGTCAGTGGATAGAAATTTGAAACTATCGCAATCTGTTCTTAGGAACCTTGTTAAATTTAATGGCATTCAAATTTTTGTTTTATCTTTTAAACGGGAATGGATCCTGCTTGAAATTTGAGAAATAAAAATCCTCAAGGTATATTTATGTTTTTATTTCGTAGATTTTATTGTTATGATGTTATTTCTTTTTTGAATTTGTTGTTTAATTGTTTTTTGCTGCTTTTTGTTTTTTTGAAAGTTTAATGTGAATAATTTGTTTATATTTTTTATAACCTCGTATTCGAAATATGAGCACATTACGAATTCGAGGTTATAGCGAGGTCGCTCAAGCCCAAAGGCTAGGGCGCCAAACTTCGTAACGGAACGATGATAATGAGAGTTCCAAAACACTCTCATCATCATCATCTCTTCGATGATAATTTACTTATTCATAACTCATACTCTGGAAGTAAGTCGGAAAGCGAATTGGGAGAATAGCTTTCAGCTGAAAACTGAAAAGTAGTTCTATTTTCATATTTCTGATTTTTAGTCGGTTGTATACAAAATTGGAACTATGTCCCAATACATAAAATTTGATCATGTTCAAATTTTTTATACCACCACTAAATTAGAGCACGTTTTTTTTAAAGTTTTCTGTACGTTTTTGTTTACTGATTTTTTTTAGTTTATTTAAAATAAAGTTTTTGATACTTAAACTTAAGAAATCTAGCAAGCTTTAAAGAAAGTGTGCGGCTTGCCCTGGTGAAACAAAAAGTGGGACAACAAATATCAATACTGCCTGGTGATTTTTCAGACATACAGATACTACAATCCGCATCACTGGTATTAGTAAAAGTTCATAGAAAGGCATTGACCTCGGTACCTAAGCAATGGCTGAATTCACTCCAAAAATAATTGAATGGGGTGCGCTAAAGTTAACCTAAATTTCAACCCCAATAATTATTTGAGTTCTTTTATAAACGATAGTGAGGGAATTATTGCATCTTTATGAATATCCTTCCACTTATCCTTCTACTTAGTCTATAGTTTAATTTTAACAGCTTCTTTTAACAAAATAATAAATTTATATCAAAAATATTCGGTCCCGTCATAAAGCGGTGATTGACATCAGTAAAACGTTGTTTGTGTAAATGCATAACGCAGTTTCGTAGAGAGCGGCAGTTGACACTGTAACATACAAAAAGCGGTGGCGCAAATTACATGACCGCTATGTTAACGGTGTTTGATGGTTCGTGAAGTGAGCGTTTCCTAAGAGTGATGCCGTCGTATAGTAGTAATACTACATGACGAAACCGATATGTTACGAAACCAAAGCTTTAGGTATAGATAATATCATAGCATAATAAAAATAACAGTATAGTTCTGTAGAATGGCAATTTCGTAGGAAGCTAAATACCAATTATTTTCAAGAAGGCAGTAAGTAAGTAATATAAAATTCTTAATGTTTCTCAATGAATTTATTGTAGACTTTTTATTTATCCTGAAAATAAACCAATTTTAATCTGAGAACTTCCCAAATAGAAATACATAGGTAATCAGTGATTTTTTGGAATCACGACACATCGGATTTTTACAAGCATTATTCTACATAAGATGAAAGATTAATCTTAATTAAATATACATAGCGGCCATAGTATATTCTAACCTAACCTCAACAAAAGTAAATGGATATAGTAAATAAATAGATCTAGTTACATAAAAAGTGCGCTACAAACTAACAGCTTGTATTCAGCACATCTTTAGAACGACATCAATAAATCACCTCCTGCGCACAGTTCGACTGTGAGCACTAAGTATCACAAGGAAAAGCGTGCTTCAACATTAAAAAAAAAGTGCTAAATATGAAAAACTGTCTTTTCGCTCTCCCTAATCCAAATCGGTCTAAAAATGCAAACGTTTTCAAATTTCATCCCATAAAAATTAAAAATTATTATTGGATATTCTCATTAATCAAATACTATCGCATCTTGTAATAATAATTATTTTGTTACGTACGGGGTCTACTGGGAGTACTCTAAATAATTTTCTTTGTAGGGCTTAAGGTCATAGCTCATTATAGCCACAAGGCACGCCTCTGCGTTCAACGGTGGTGGACACCGCGTTGTCAAACAGTAAGCGTCACATGATCAACGAGTGGACGATGCGTTGTCGGCAAATTAGTAAAAAAACATCTACTCGGAACCTCCGCGTGGCAAGCGTGCGAGCAACGGGTGGTGAGCTCACGAGTGAATAGAGACAATCTGGTGACAATAGGGCATGGTTGTAATGAGCGTTTATTCATTAAATACAAATATAATATATCTAACCGCTCAATGAGAGGCTGTGCAGGAAGGGCGCCGAATAGCTATATGCTATATGACCTTTAAAGTCTTTTATTTTACATAATACGGTTTAGATTATTTAAAATAGGCAAAATTTTTGTGTCCTGGGTAGATTCAAACGCCGGTTACATATTTACGAATAAACATTATACAATTTATACTAATATCAATGAATTACTTATCTATTATCATGGATGTAATTTGATTACAAACTGCATTTCATTACTGCTTATAACGTATAAACTTGTATAAATATTCGCCTGTAGAATTATCAACTTAATATAATAATTAAATATTCTAATAATATTCTGCGACTGTATAAATATTGTAAATTGGTACTATAATCCACAAACATTGCCATGATATAATTTATGAATCGCGATAACCGTTATGGATAACCGGTAGCGTAGAAAAAATTCTACATGGTTTAGAGTAAAAGAAATGGTCATCTTTAAAGAAACCACAACCAAATCCATACCATAGCAACGTTTAAATGACACTTTCTCCAGGCTGAAGTGAACGAATAATTGGGTGATGCACTGAGCAGCTAAATATAGTAGATACATATTACCTATGAAATTGGCGTTTTCAAATTGGCGTTACTGTCCTCTTATTCTTAACTGTCGAAAACTAAACGAATCACGGAATCTCTCTTGCTGTCACTTTTTATTGCAGCGAATTAGAGCGAGACAGGACGTGACTTTCCGAATCGAATACGTGAACCGACAGTTTAGAATAAAGGGGGTCACTTTGATTTAAAAATTCTGGCGTTTGGTTGAGAATCCCAATTCAAAATTGACTCCTTTATTAAATTTAAAAAAAAATTATTGTAATTGTAGTTTGCTTCTTAAAGTTAACAAGTGTCTCAATGCCAAAAATACTAACAGAGGCAGTTAACTAGTAATCATTACTTATTTTATATGGCGAATATAAATACAATGTACACTACCCGAGACACTAATAATAAGGGTCAGCTCACATCGAGACGCGACGCGGCGCGACGATGCGCAAAGAGGCCAATGATTTTGCGCATCGAAATTATTGGCCTCTTTGCGAGAAGCATCATTACGTCGCGAGGCGCATTGTAAAATCGTAGAAGCAGCAAGCCGCACCTGCCAGCGTTGTTCCGCTGCGTCGATCTACGTTGCGAGGCATCTCGAGGCGCAGTGCTACGTGGTGCAATGTATTCTTAATTGTCACAATGACATTTTATCTTTTCATGAAGTATATAAATATTTTAAGTAACTCTATTATAATGTTCGCGCATCGTCGCGCCGCGTCGCGTCTCTGTGAGAGCTGAGTATTCTGAAACTAAATGTAGCACATATGTTTTTCATTATTAATATAAATTTTCATAATTAACAAGTAATTAACTATATGAGGCACTAAGAGTCAGTTTTTTGATCCGTGGTCAGGTTTACCAGTAGGTTAAAATTTAGACCAGTGGCGAAAACATATAAGGTCGAGATATGACAGCTTGTCCAATAGTCGATTTTTCAAATATAACTAAAGTTAAATTATTATAGACAATGTAACAACAACACGTTGCTTGGATTAATAAAATGGCAGCTGGCAGCACAGCTGATGTATATTGCTTTGAATTTTCATCGCAAATTTAACAATTTATCAAGACGCTATATATTTTAACTATTGAGGTAACTGAGGGTCAAAAAACTGACCCTAACTTGCCATTAAATAAATATAAATTTATTTACTTATTTCTTATAATTTCAGAACTCATTTTGATGAACACGTTTTGTAATGCTACAATTTTAATTTATGAATTTGGTATGTCTAAATAATTATGCAACCATTAAGTCGAATAAAGTGTAGAAAGTAATTTAGTATTACCGATTCAGTGATTACCACACTGCACACACTACGCTGCTTGGTCACACTATTGTGAGGACAAATCCTAACCCTTGCATTCATATTCGCTTAAACCATTTGTTAAATATATCTGTGGAACAGCTTTTACTTAAGGCCCATAAAACATTTTCACTGCCCAAAACGAGACACAATATAAATTATTCATATTATTATGTGACTCACGGGACAGTGAAGGTATTAACAATATATCTTAACAAATATTTGAATATAGGTATAAATGTTTGAATTGCACGATTGAGAGTTAGCACCTAACCCTGGGGAAAATATATGTAATAAAGTATATATAATTTTGAATATCGAACGGCGAACTCAGAGTAAACAGAACTGGAGTAGCCTTTGTCTAACATTCCCCTCTGCCAAATGCACAAGCATCGGATGCTTGCACGTTTAATAAAACTAGTTGAGCCGCCATTTTGACAGCCATAACATTGTAAACGTTGCGGCGAACAGAGCTCCCGCAAAAATGCCTGCCTGTGCTGTTTCTTGTTGTAAAAATAAATAGAAAACATCGAGTATGCTAAAAGATGGTGTCACCTTTTATTTGTAATTCTAATTTTTAAGATTTCATGATTATTTACTTCATTATTTCTTGTTTTAGAATTCTACGATTTCAAATTTCGATCGCTAGTCTCGTGGAGAGTGCGGCTGTGACGTTGTCAAAACGCACACCCCACGTGACTATTTTAAGCGTGTGTGTGCGTGAAATTTAAATTTGTGTGTCGAATTATGCATGTGTGCATTTGTAAAAACGTTGTGCGTTGTGCTGGCTTTGAGTGTAGTGGTAACCTCACCCCCCGCAAGAAATGGCAGAAAAAAATGTTTGAGAAATTGACTAATGGCTACTCCAGTTCTGTTTACTCTGAGACGGCGAAGCTAAATTTAGTTCTTGAAAATAAATTTATTTATTCTTGTGACAAAAGAGGTCGCTTCGCTATTTTCATCAATTTTGAATATCGAACGGCGAACCTAAATTTAGTTCTTGAAAATAAATTTATTTATTCTTGTAATGCCTTTTTTTCCACTTACCTCACAATCGAGATGTAAAGCAGAGTAGTTAGCTCGGGTGTAAGCATCAATTGCACCCTCGAACTATAAGCGCCCTCGCTGCGCTCGTGCGCCTAAATATCTCGGGCTGCAATTGATACAGCCCTTGGCTACTAATCTACTATTAATGAGCTTTAATCAAACGTGGAGTAGAGTGAAGTATGTAATATATTTAACGAGATGATCGTTACAACATTAATTAAAATATCTAAAGCGCCCAATGACGCGACCGTATAACACTCTAGGGCAGGATGTTTTAAAACAAAAATGTGTCTTACATTTTGATTACATTTTTCAAAGAATACGACTTTTTGTGGAATAGTTAATAATTATAACGAATTTTTAACAAGTCACAACATCTAAAATATTCAGAACACTTCCAATAATGCAATAATATGTAATATTCATAAATCTATTTTGCCGTATGAATTGTGAATATAATTAGGAATCATGCACTATTAGAGACATAAAAATATTTTACATACAAATAATAACTATACCCACTGTGTCCATCCATTATTACACTATAACAACAAAGACTTCATTTCTTCCAGCTACATTGTATTGTCATAATTATTCACATAAATAGCGAGTACAAAATGGACTTCACCTTTTAGAGCAAAGATAAAGAAATGTTTATTACGTAAATCCATTATAACTTTGCTTCATATATAGCCTGCGATTGGAGTTAGTTACAGCTGCATAGAAAGTCAATTCAAAAATTACAATAATTTACATAATAAAATACTTACTCAATAAAATTATAACGTAACAAAATATTACTCAATAAATGGTACATCAATATACGCAAAGAGGAAGTTCAATGGGCCTTTATAAAGAGTCCATTTGAAAACATTAACTTTATTGTTTATTTAACATTTAGGTTGTACGTGTAGGGATGCCTGTGCCGATTGGAACAATTAAGCTTTATATCGATGGTATCATTTTATTACATCGAAATTTTTACTTAATATCGATGGAATAACAATGAAAAAAGTGGTGAAATGTAATGTATTTATAACGCAACATATGAGTTAAGTTAGTTATAAATATATTGTATAAATATAGATTGAAATTATTTGTATGTAACTTTCTGCAGCGAATAATATTTTAATTTTTTATTTATGGGTTACAACTTATTTTATAACACTATACAGATGTTGGAATTGAATTTTCCATAGAATATAACCGTTGTAGTTACGTGTAAACACATGTGTACAACAAATGGATTTACGAATATTCTTTTTTGTTTTATTAAATCGTTATGAAAAAACTGTATTTAATAAAGTAAATATAGGGAGTTGTTTTATTTAGTATTATTTTATAGCTCTTTTGTTAAAATGATAAAACGCTGTTGTGTCGTAGCATAAGCATTGTATGACGTAATACGTGACTCTCCATAAATTAAATTATATTGTTATTTCCAGGAATAATATTTCTTGTTAATTTTAAAAGATTCATGTTATATTTTCTGTCCAAAGCAACAGTGCCAAATAATGTAAGGTTTAATCCAATTTTTTTATTGAATTATTCTATTATTTAAAATACTGGATATTCGAGCTAATCCGCAATCAATTGTAACAAAATAAAACTCTAGATAGTCTCACTAAAACTGGTAATTTTGTAGCACTGTAAATTTTTATACTCCGGTTATTCTGATACATATGACATTATGGATCCCATACACGTTTTTTTCTAAGAGCCGGCGGTGTACCGACTTACGGTATTTTAACAAGCTCCATAATGGTTGGTATACAATTTCACCCCCGTACTTTAAATAAGGATTTACTATTCCCATTGAGGGTTCTTTGGGCGTGCTCAGAAGTCCAAAATTATCAAAATTTATTACAAAATATGATACCGCAGCATAATTAGTCTTATTGATATCGAAAATACATAATACATATATTTTATGAAGAAAACTGCAATGGCAGACAGTCTGGTTTCTACTATTATCTATAGAATTGAATTACGTAACTTTGAGTACTTTAGCAAAGCTGAAACTTAGTTATGTTGTTTTTATTATTATCATATACATATATTTACAAAGGCAGACACATAGGCCGGTTCTAAAATGCAGGAAGACAACAAAATGCTTTCTCTGTCATGCTAATGAAGGCGTACGATTTTGAATTGTACTTACTGGCAATAAGAGCGAGTTTAATTTGGTAATTCATTATTCCTAATGTGGTTTTAATGGCCGATACATATACTGACCGATAGATACCTTCATTCTTGAACGTTTGTAAGTATCGTGTGCTGGCTTTTTGGCTTATAAAACATTGTTGTTGCTCGTTAAAGTGAGATCTCATAGTGCGCGAATTATAACCGAGTTAATATGGAAGGCCAGGGCTCTACAAGTAAAATGGTTGGTTGGTGAGCCAGGTCCTGCTTGAACATAATTTCCAGAGACATAATACCAAAATAGAGAAGAACATATGAGAGGAAAATGTACGTTTAATACTAAATTAACGACATTTCTAATAATAAATAGATAATTTTGTAATATATGGTAGTCGAGCGATTCTGTAGTGCGATGTTCTTTTTGAATTATTTCTAGGAAATATAATATAAAGTACATATTAAATACGCCTCTCCCTTTCCCTTCGGAGATAAAGGCGTACCAATATAAGTTTATTAAATAAAACCATTTAAAGAATTTCAATTTTGCTTATGACTATACTTTCGTTTTTTCATTCGATTTAATAAATTCTTACTATGATCTAAGTATATCAAACAAATAAAGTTTCACATAAAATTAGCTTCATAATATCGTTTCATACAGTTCCTAAAAAACATTGTTTCACTGCACACATATTTACGATTTCTAAGATGTGCTTATCGAACGTTATTATGATCACGGCAAACTTTACATGACACAACAAGCAAAGCTCATCCATAAGACCTTATACAAACTAATAATCGTTCGCTTAGCTATCAGTAGCAGTGGTATAATATATCATTAAAACAAGCCTAAGCTTCTATGATAACAAAATAATAATTCGCTAATACAAATAAATAAATAACAAAATAATACTCTTACCGCTACACCTACGTGGAATGTAAGGGTTCGGTGTTTTTACATTAGTCGATATTTATTTCAATATAGAATAAAGAAAAAATTCCTTTACAACACTAGAGTAAATGAGATTAAAGGAAACGAAATCATCGAAGAAGTGAGCATTATGATGGTGACTACATAATGTTCAAATTTCTAATTCCGGATAGTAAAATACTGAATTTGAGAAAAAATTAAACAGAATATTCGTATTGAATATACCGTATTCAATATCTAGACCATGATTCAGTTGTATACTTATAAAAAAAAACTTGCAATTATGGTTTGTGCACTATCAGATCGACTAATGTAAAAACACTAGTATTAGCAGTTGAGTAATAAAAATTTTGACTAGATTATAAGGAATCTGACTAGTTAGATATTTGTCTGTTTACTGGACCCACGAGGCGGGTACCCAAAGAGGCTCAGACTGTACCCTCCACGCTGCCTTCAGCAACTGCGTGAGCGCACTGGCGAGATCTTCATTTACTATCTCTTCATCGAACATATAGCCGTAAAGAAAGTTGATACGGTTAGATGAACGTATTATATCATTGAACTCTTCTTCCTGAAAAAAAAATTTTAATTATGGTTTTCTCCCACTTCTCCTTTATTCATTAATCATGCAACACACTAAATAAATAATAACCTATAATTAATCATTTGAGTATCTGCAGCCGAGTTATATCAAAGTATTGATTAAGTGAGATTATTATCTCGTTTAATGTAGGTAAAAATTTAAGCACTAGTGACATAAGCGATTCTCTGAAAGCACAACGGAGGGTCGTACGTTGAGGCGTTTTCCAATGTTTAATGAAAGTATCTCCTTTTGTGTAGAAAAATTGCACAATAAAGAGCGGAAGAATTAATTAAAAGACGTAGTCGAAGCAAAGCTTACTAAAATTTCGCTTGGCTATAACAAGGAAGGGCAATCAAATTTTTATTTACCAGTTAGTTAAAAACTTCTAGAGTTAAAAGATCTAGGTTAAAAAAAAGATAACAAAGAGACATAACATATTATGTCTGGGTGTGTTATTCATCTTTTCCTACCCCTTCAGAGACAAGGCGTGATTATATGTAAAACTAGAATTTACCATTGATATATTCGATATTCAGATACAACCCGATGTCGGTTAACTCCAAAAAACAGATTCTGGTTCGTACTAACTGTAGCTTAATACAAGGTCTGCGTTAGGTACGACGACAAGCAAAGCGTGAGCGCGACAAAAATGTCTACGTCGCTGATGATTGGATAATTTACGCCCAACCAAACCGATCAGAGCGGGAGAACTTCTGAATGTAGTTTCGCTCGTAGTTTCAGCAGATTTTCCACAGAAACCATAATAAACCGAAACCCATTTTTTGCCGAAAACTCGATCTAAGCCGCAACCGATAATTCGGTCGGACACAAACGTTAACTTCACTTGAACTATACAAGACTAGAAAAATCCAAAATAATATTCGTTTTGCATACCACATCAAATCAAAACTAAATAAACACAGCTTTAAACACGAAGGTTATGAGAATTTTAGTCAACTTTTACACCAAAATGCAAGTATATGAGAGTTATTGTCTCTCTTGAATCCCTGAGGAGCTCGGTGGCGTAGTGGTTAGTATGCTTTGGCTTTCGATTGAAAACAAAGCTACCTTCGCCATGGTCAGGCAGGCCGTGGATGGGTGACCAAAACTTTGTGATCTCGAGCTCCTCCGTGTTTCGTGGAAGGCACGTTAAGTCGTTGGTCCCGGTCGCTATTGGGACTGTGTCTACCCACCAACCCGCATTGGGCCAGCGTAGTGGTGTTACGGCCTATAGTCCTCATGTGTTTCTCCAAAGGCCTGTGCCCAGCAGTGAGACATATATAGGTTGAGGTTATTGTCTCCCTTAATATTACTGAAATACAATTACACCTCTAAGGCCCGATTTTTAAATCCTCAGATAAAATTTTCCGCCATTTAAAACTATCACTATCACTTTCTAAAGTCATAAAAAGAAAAGGGACAGAGCTAAAATTTGACTGACAGATAGTTTTATCTGAGGATTGAAAAAGCGGGCCTTAATGTTGCCAATATTAACGATGGACAATTTACACATTTTGAAATAAGATATGGAGCAGATGTTGGGGACGCGTCGCGTTAGATAAAAAAAAGCTACGGCCTGAAGTTTCGCCAGCCTTAAATTAACAAGTTTTTCATAAATTTCGCTTTGTAGAAATACATTGTCATCAAAATAATAATTTCTTATGTAATCTCTGAATTATATCTGCTAATTAATACGCACAGCAATTTTAGAAAACTTTAAACATTTCATGACGATGACGCTTTAATTTTAAGACATTATTATTACCAAATCCGCACAGAAACTGAGTTTAGTAAATATGTATAATATGATTGAAGAACTTACCGTAAAAGCTCTAGAACTTTCCTTGTCAAACGTGGAGCGTGCATTTGCATTTGTTCTAGTATCTACTAAATTTTCTAAGGTAGGCGGTTTGATAAATACTATATAAGGGCGTAATCTAGGTGTCCGGAGCATTTTGAGCGCTTGCCAGTGAGGACTAAGAACACATATGCAACCTGTAAGTAAAACATACAAGCAGTTACAATTAAAGGTACCCACTACACCGAATCATACAAAGACCGTTACTAGAAACGTATTAGACCCGAAACGCAATACTGAAACGGATGGACCACCTCGATTCTATCCGCGTGTACCCCGTTTATTGCCCAATACATTTAAATTTATAACCGTTGCATTCACGCATGAGCGTTGCGTGGGTGGACGTCTGGAGTGCTTTCAAGTTTTTTAAAAACTTTGGAGAACGATTGCAGATTGCAGATAAGCAGATAAGAGACTGTAGTGGACAGAGACAATTAAAAGAGTTTATATATTTTTTAAGCAAATAAAGGCATTAATGCCTATTACAGTCAAGTCAAAAATGTGTGCACCAAGAATTTTGTACTTTAGGATGGATGCCAAACTCTTATACAATAACATGAGGCAATGTTCTGTCTTGATCAGTAGGTGTGCACGTACGTTTCGACAGTAAATGACCTTTATTGGCAGGGAATGAAGACTGTCTCCTGTCATTACGTGCATACATATCAGCGTTGCCAGGTGTCCCGATTTTGGCGGGACGTCCCGATTTTTAACTAAAAATTGAATGTCCCGCGCGGGACAGTTGATACATTCACATTTTTAAAATAAATTTTTACACGTAAACGTCAATTTACTTGTAATTTTTTTGTAGTAGATCTTTTGAATATATACTTTTTAACACCCCGCTTTTGACGAAAGAATCCCGCTTTTCTCACTCAAAAAGTAAAAAATCCCGACTTGCTAAAAAAAATCTGGAAACGCTGATACACATACAATATTTTGTACAAGCCGACAATAATGTTCCTGAATTTGGAAAAAATTCTGAATAACTTATACATAAACGGATAAATAAAAATATATTTAGACAATAATAAACGTATTATACATAAACAATAAAAATATTTTTAGACATGACAAAATAATATATTTTAGTAGTAAATATCGAGTTTCAGCCTCGTATAAACAAATATTGTACAATACAGTTTTAAAACAGAATGTCAACGGAAGAACTAATAATATTGTTTTAACATTTTTTTATTTAATTGTGTGAAAAAAATTCAATTAAGTAAAAGATTTAAGATTATACATATAAAATCATTCATAATTATGTAATATAATTATAACTTACCTGAATTGATAATACTCTCGACACTCTCAGCAGATGTTCCATACAAATTACCCTTGTACTCGCCGTGTTCTATAAATTTCCCATCAGCAATATCTAGTTCCATTTTTTCGCGGGTAACGAATATGTATTCTTTACCATTTTGCTCACTTGGCTTCCTTGAGCGTGATGTATCTAAGATGGAGAAAGAACAACGTAAATAATTTAATTAATGTAATTTCTTATGTTTTGACAAATAAATCATAAAATAAATCCCTAGTGAGTTTATAAAACTTACACGGCACTGGCGTCACATATTTTTCTGGGTCCGTGGCTATAAGTCTCCTGCGCAATTCGTTTCTCCCCACACCAGGTGCTCCAACTAAGACTATCGGCCTCACAAGAAACGGCCTTGGGTATAATCGCGCCACTTCTTCGTAAGTTGGAATATTCTCTCGATCGTAATCATCGTTTTCTCTATAGTCATACATAATCTTCTTTACTTTAGGTGTTGATTTACAAGGAAGTAAGGCAGTCGCCGTAGGTGTAGGAGAGCAAGGTGTCTTTGGGCCGCAGTCAGAGTTTGTAGTAGATGGACTGCATAGCGCTGGCTTACCTGTATACACATACAGTTCAGCTATAGAACAAAAAGCATGAATACAATTTATTGTACAAAAAATATTTTTACAAGCTTATTCTAAAAATCTAATGATTTAAAATTCGCATTCAAATAAAAATAACTTTTACCATCCATAGTCTGAGGGTCAGTTTGTCTTTCGCGGATGACGCGACCCTCTTGCAAAGCTCTCGACGGAATTAATCCTGCTCTCATTACTCTATCACCTTCACGTCGAGCCTGCCACCTGATATCACAATAAGGAGATATAAAAATGGCTTAAAATTTTATCATAAACACATTTCAATTTCACACAATAACATTAATGCTTACCAATAAGCGTCATCTTGTGAAACAATGTGCAAAACATCACCTTTTTTAAAGTTTAAACCAGCTTCCTTACACGGTATATAGGGGTCGTCCGATGAATTGTAGTTAAAAAGAGCGCGGACTCTAACCTTACTCTCCCTTGAACCGCCTTTACCAAATGATGGCACTAATTTGAACGTTATTGTGCCTTCGGAACTTTGCTGTAAACAAAATAAAATACTTTAAACAAATTAATGTATTTTTTTAGGTAATCTTTATTTCTTTTTTTATGTATAATAATTAACATTCTAACAAATGAATTTGTATGATTGGCTATTGAAAAAGTGGCTCATTGAGTTTCTGGTCGGATTCTTCTCATGAAAAGCCATGGGTACATACGAAATCTTTTAGGATTTAAAGAATGATTTTAGGTGCTAAGTTTAGTCCATGAATTAAAAATATTTTTGATTTTGAAATAAACTCGAGGCATATTATTATCCCATGAGATATATTGCTAAATCTAAATTTTGTAATGAACCTTACCAAAAAGTATTTAAATTTATTTCACATTTATAACTTTGAATGGTAATTTAAGAATAAAAATACGACGGTTTTTAGTAGTTTTTTTTCCGGAATGCAATATATCTAATGTAACAATGAAAGAATAGGTAGAATTCATAGCAATTACAATAGCATGCAAATATTCTGATTATTATATTTGCATGCTATTGACGAAGTAGCAAAACATTTAAACTAATGTATTTGTCTTTGTACCACCTATTACACCTTCTGTTTTATGCAAATAAATGAATTGAATTTTTACACAATATAACTTATATGAACATTAATAAATATAACATATCATCACGCCTTATCCCCGGTGGTTTTGGCAGAAGTGTTAAACACCCACAGTTCACCTAATATGTCCCCATGTAAATGGTAGCAAGCCTGTTGCCTTGCACTGTGTACAATGTGAGCCAAACGGTATTCACAAACAATTGTTTAATTGAAATTCGGTGGTACAGGCGGTGGGATCGAGCCCGCGACCTCTTGAACGAGTAGTGCAGTCTTTCCCAACTCGGTTACCGCTGCCTGCCTAAAATACACATACATAATTATAATCACGACTATCATCCCCTAAGTGTTAGTCAGAGACTTGGCAAAAGTACTGCGAAAACAGTTCAATGCCATAGTCCGCGCTTCACCAAGCAGTGACTGCACATATTGTGCTCAGCGTGACAGGTGATGAGCCCGCTATAAGCTGTTGGATGGTTGTGCAGTGCTAAGTAAAAATATGTTGCTACAAAACCATTAGATTACGATCGTGGATGACATACGATTTATATAAATCTTTTTTAATAGCATACCAATATGGCCAATACATCAGCTGGTGTTTTATTCTCAACACTGATTCCATTTACTTCAATAACCTCATCACCCGCATGAATCAATCCTGATCTGTCTGCAGCTCCTCCATGCATCACACGCGCTATGACAATTTTCCCAGTCTCTTCATCAGTTTTTATTGTTGCTCCCTGTTTCAGATCAATTCAATTTATGATTAAAAAGAATATTAAAAAGTTTCTTTCTCTGTTCAAAATTATCATAATGAATAATTTATACAAAACATAGTAAATAGAAAAATGTTTCAAAAAAAATTTAAATCACAAAGTTCAAACAAAGATCAGGACAATCAGGAAATAAAGTTAAGTGATGGTGGAGACTGATTAGTAGCCTGTACTGGGGTGCCACAACATTAACTAGGACTGCAAATCTAGCCCTACTATTCGTACTGCTTCTGATACGGATTGAACTAAATCAGTACCAGAATAAAGTAGGGATACAATATATTTACCACTTGTTCATTCTATTCAGGAATAATTAGGAATAAAAAATATTTAAAGAGCTTTCATTCATTCTAGTGTCAATAATATTTATTTTTAATTTATCTAACACCAGGAATGGGTCTTTTTGTGGGATAAAATATATTAAACATATTATTATATCCCTTGGCGGTCACCATGAACTCCGGTGTTCGCAAAAAATATATGTTTCTTTTGTGTCCAGTTTTCTGACCGTTCAAGAGGTTAAAGAATAAATCTAAGGGTGATGAAAATTCAAAGCAATATACATCAGCTGTACCGCCAGCCGCGATGTTACTAATCGCAGCACCGTGTTGTGGTTAAATTGTCCATTATTATTTAACTTTAGTTACATTTGAAATTTATGACTATTGGATAAGCTGTCATATCACGACATCGTACGTTTTCGCCATTGGACCATATTTTAACCTACTAGTCAACCTGACCATGGATCAAAATACTGACCCTGATAGCAACCTTTAAAGTTATTGGACTAAAACTTGCATTCATTTCTATCAAGCTACGAACTAATGAATTTGTGTTAATTCCATGAAGAGCTTTTTAGATACAGTTGAAACTAGACTAAGAATGAACACTATAAAGATTGTCTACACCAGCTTTATTAAAAATTGCATTAAATATTTAATAACAAATTTTTAAAAATCTGGGAAAATCGGTGATAAGTTCTTGATACACAATATCATAAAACTTTAGGGACGATCCGAACAAGCTAATAGTGAAGCAAACTTCTCTCATAAAGAGGAGCTTATTGAAAAATTGTAATTCTATACTCACTGGGGAAAATATATAAACTACAAAGTGTGTAGTAATATTAGGATTTTAATAAAGTATACCACTTGTTATACAGGTTTATTTAAAATGCAGGTAGCAAAAATATAATCTAAAGCAATGCGTATTGTGTGAATGTGGTATTAACATCAATAACTGTTAAATAAAAATTGAAGTCATAAAGTACACAATACAAATTGCATGAACATCTAGAGATAGCAGCTAATAATTGTTTTTACTATTGGGTAAATAAAATAATAAATAACAATGTGAAGGACATTGTAAAGAAATTAATATGGGCAAAATATATGTGTTGACAGGACACAACCAAGCATTGAGGTATAGCAATCGATGGCATATACATTCATATAATATACTTACCACTATTGGCTCTGCACTCTGAGCACCACCCTTTTAAAATAAACAGAATTTAAAAATACATCTGTCATTATATTATATATCACTATTACCACAAAGATATTAAATACCCTACAAAATATACCATAAATAAATAAAAAAATATCATCTACTCAGTGATATTTAAGCAAACTGTTATTGATATTATATTTTAACTTAATTTTTCTTGCTTAACCTACTCAATGCTCCCAATATTTTTACATTAGCTGCTATTTCTAAATGACACATGTTCAGCATTTTCACAAACAATTACTTATACAAACACATAAAGCATTGGAAATAATTTGTCTGTTATTATTTTGTATGAGCAATGTAAAACAATTGATTGGATTCAATAAAAATTCAAAGGAAATTTTCACAATGAATAAGAAACAAGAAGGGGTTGACTGGTAGAAAATGCTTTTGGCATTAAGTCCGCCATGTACACCAAATGTACTAAAGTTTTAAATAATAATATAGAGTCCTTATATAATGTATTTTATCTAAAATTTTATGGATTTCCTTTCCTAAATTGTTAGGTTCATTAAAACATATAGATCCATTAATTCATATTGATAACTAAAGAGGGAAATTGAGTCATAGTCAGCAGTATAATGGAATAAAAACATAAGAACTTGTATTTGAAATAGGGAACTATTTAAAGTGTAAAGGACTGAACACTTATCGATACTGTACTATAATTGTGTTCAATACTTCCCAACCAAGGAACAAGAATAATGTATATATCTATAAATTTATTTTAATGGTCTTGATTTTGTAATAAATCCTCATATAAATAATTTACATATTTTGTAAATTAAGTGCCCTAGATAAAATCGTATTTTTTTTTTTTAAACATTTATTACTTTTTGGTTATACTTCTTGGTTAATTCCAAGAAGTTAAAAATCATTAAGTTAAAATCCAATTTTATGTTATTACACGAACTATTTACTTGAGGTACTATAAAAAAATACAACTGGAGATCTATAATAAAGTTTGTTGAAAGACACAGTATATAAAAAAATCAAGCTATATTTAAAAAGGTCTTTTGCAAAAACAATTCATACAAATTTGCAAATCAGGGAGTTTGTGTTTCTGAGATTATGACTACAAAGGGTTTATTTTAGCATAAAAATAATTAGGTAACATCTGCCCTGGCTGTTGAATTGAATGCCAGTGGGTATGATTTTATTTAGGGCACAGGATGAGACTAAGCCAATTTATGTCAGACCCTTGATAATTTTTTTTTATAAGACTACTATAATTTTAATAATTGACACTGTACATACAAAAATTTGAACAGAATTTGAATAATTCATTTCCAATATATTATGTTAAGTAATTACTTTAATCGCTAACAGTTAATTATCCAATTAACATACCAAGGGCTCATCACTTTTAACCAGTTGGACAATTTTTACTGTTTCTTCTTCCTCATCAGCATCTTGTGGAACATCTGGCAGATGTGGGTAGTAATCTTTCTGTGCAACTGCATCATGGGTGCACAATATAGCCTAATACATAAAATATGGTGTTAATAAATAGTTAATAAAGTAAAAATAGATTAAGTGATTAAAACATATACTAACTTGAAAGTGTGGCTTTTGCAACAGGCATAGAAGTTCTTCATATTCAACAGACTTAGAAACCAGATCACCAAGTAAATCTAGTACTTCCAAAGTCACTTGCATTGCATTTGAAAGCAGAGGATAGAATTTGTCATCTTTACCTTTAGCAACAATTTTATTGTGTACTTGTACTAATGCATGAAGTTGTTTTGATTGTAAAAGTTCACTTAGAAAGACCAAATCTTCGCCACCAGACTGTACTTCCTTCAGTGAAGTCAAAAGACGAGAAAGAGCTAAAAGAAATAAGATGACAATTATTATAACAAAAATACTACACAGAACAGAGGCAGCAGTGCTCAGTTGAGTTTTGTGTAGTATTTTTTACGATGAGATCTTAACATCTTAGACCATTATTAGATAAAGAAAAATAAAAATTACAATACTTTATTATATTTCATATAGATTTTTAGTATAAAAAATAGAAAACAGGAAATAATTTTCACTGTTACCAATGAAATATTGGCTGAAATTTTACTATAATGGTTGTAAATATTGGGACAATGTACTGAAATACCAAAACAAATGATCTTCTTAAAAAAACAATATATTTTTTTTGTGGTGCAGTTAACAAAACACGAACAATTAAAACAATAAATAAAAAATACAAAAAAGGTTAAATTTCGTGTAAGAACTACTTACATGGATCCCAATTTTCAGTTGAAGCATCCATTTTAATAAAG
The DNA here is from genome assembly GCA_910589355.1 of Parapoynx stratiotata. Taxonomy (NCBI): domain Eukaryota; kingdom Metazoa; phylum Arthropoda; class Insecta; order Lepidoptera; family Crambidae; genus Parapoynx; species Parapoynx stratiotata. Next base: position 12,624,961 of record OU342457.1, read on the forward strand.
TTTTAAATCATTCTCAATGTGAACCAGAGAAACGACAAATTGTCCAATAATTAATGACCACAAGAAGTTTTAGAAAAATGTGCTTCACCCCAAAACATGCTTATGCTCATAGAGAAAATCTTGCAATTTCTTCGGCGAGTAAGCATCATATTATAAGTTGTTCAAAATTTAAAGTAACCTCTCTAAAAATTAATTCATATTATTTCCATTGTTTTTTTCGTCACGTCCTACTTCTGACATGATCCATCCTTAAAATTCAACATTCTCTTTACAGATAGATAATAATATTCTCTTTGAGCTCAGGGTTATCTAGAATACTTCTTCAATGCACAAGCGCCATCTCGCTCATTTTTTTTCTTGGAATAACCTAATTTGCCATAGAAAATCTATATGCAGAAATGAATCTATCGAACATTGACAATTATCAGTTAGATTTATTACACAAGGATATAACACTATTTTGGAAACTAAGTCTTACACAATGCAATAATACGCAGATAGTGTATGTATTGCACTGTCTCCTGTCTGTACTTAAAGCACCTAGGTATTTTAAATTATATTGTTATCATACCCTATCTAAGGCAATAGAGGGCATTAGAGTGCACAGAAATAACGATTTTATGCCAAACAAAGGCCAAACAGCTGAAAAAATCAATGAAAGATTATAAAATGCGTTCGCTAATTTTAATTTGGATGCGTAGAATCGTAGACGCTTTTGGGGTCTGTGTACGCTACGCCACACACACCACCACACAAACACAACACAACATAATTAACAAGCTGCCCCAACAGGAGTTTTTGGCGGCATTTGACTATGGCGAATGTGACTTTTATTTCGATAATTGTAATATTGTTTTGTAGTGGATATTGATACGTAAAATCAGTTTAGTTTTGTATAATAAGTGTTTGTGATGATGTGCATTGTGGATAATCATTAAAATGAGCATCATTGCGAAGTGGTGCAAAAAGTGATGTTTTTTTATTATGGTAATCCACCTCATCAAAGCATCACACACAGATTAGAGAGAAGCATCACAGTATCTACCATCGACCAAGTGGCGCCAAACTCTCCCAGGATGCATTGAAATGTATTATATAACATGCATTTCAATGCAAATAAAGACTTAATACTACTAAAGACTAGACTACACACAATGTACACGACTGAAGGACACTGTATCCATGGTCATGAACAATAAAAAAATGGGAGTTTTTGGCGCCATTCAACTATGGCGGACGTGATTTTTATTTTTGCGATTGTAATATTGTTTCAGAGTGCAACTTGCTGCGTAAAATCAGTGTAGTTTTATGTAATTAATGTCAATAATGATAAGTAATATAGATGATCATTGAAATAATAGTCAAGTGGTGTAAAACTTTTTGGTGTAGATTTGTATAGTGGTAATCCACCTCATCGAAGTAACACCACAGTATCTGGCTATCTGCCATCGATGGTTTGACGCCAAACTCTCCTAAGATGCATTGAAATGCATTACACTTGCAATACAATGAAAATACTGAAGACATTAAAAACCGATATGGCTGTATGGGCTTAGTTCCCTTTGCCTTCTCTTATAGGCAGAATTTTACAAGTACAAAAAGTAGCCAACTCATAGAACTAGACTTACGGCTTTTCGGCACAAACTGTAAAATAAAAATAAAAAGGAGAGTTTGGCGCCATTCAACTATGGCGGACGTGATTTTTATTACAATGATTGTAATATTGTTTCGGAGTGGATCTTGTTGCGTAAAATCAGTGTCATCAGCCTATATACGTCCCACTGCTGGGACAGACCTTCATCATGGAGTAACACATGAGGAGTATGAGCCGTAACACCACCATGCTGGCCCAATGCGGGTTGGCGAGTAGAAACGGTCACAAATGCGATCGGGACCAACGGCTTAACGTGCCTTCCGAAGCACGGAGGAGCTCGAGATCACAGTCTTGGTCACCCATCCACGGCCTGACCATGGCGAAGGTAGCTTTGTTTTCGATCGAAACCAAAGCGCACTGACCACTACGCCACCGAGCTGTGTAGTTTTGTGTAATAATATGTGTCTGTGTTGACGAGCAATATGGACAATTATTGAAATAATCGTCAAGCGGTGTGCGAGACGATGGAATTTTTATCGTGGTAATCCCCATCGAAGTAGCACTACAGTATCTGCCAACGATCGTTTGACACCAAACTCTCCCAAGATGCATTAAAATGCATTACACTAGAATTTCAATGTAAGCTACTGAAGAAATAAAAAAACTAAAGACTTGGCTGTATGGGCTTAGTTCCCTTTGCCCTGCATTTTTAGGAAGAATTTTACAAAAAAAAATTGGCGGTAAGGCGGAGGTCGTTGTTATTTTGTTAATAAAAAACAAAACATTTTCTTTCAATAATTCTGCCCTGCTAATGGGGATTGTCTCATTTTTTTAAATTGTTATAAAGTGAAAACCATTTCGAGGAATAAGGTTGCTGATCGTAGCCTATTAGTTAGAATGCGAAAATAATCATGGATTATTAATATTTTAGCCTTTAAATGAATAACCTTCATTTGCCCTTCAAATGACGTCACTGTTGGCTGAATATCAGTAATGTGTTTGCTATGACAGCAATGACAGAAATGACATTTACAAAAACAAGTGTCATAAGTCACAAACAACAAATTATAACCTTACATTGTAAGGTAAATACGATTTGTTCTCATTGTTTTAATAAACAAACGTTTAATAATTATGGAATATAGAAAGTGCTTTGTTCCTACCAGTAAGGTAATTATTACCAATGTAAGTAACCAAGAACTCAAACTCATAGCGTCGGCTTCACTTCGTAAAATTGCTCAAGATGCAAGCAAAGACTGTTCAGAATTGAACAAGTTACTTGAACAACCTACAAGCAGTAGCCGACCATTGAAAAGAAAACGTGAGGAAATAGTAATGCCCAGTACTTCTATGTGTCCTACCATGCCCACAAAGGTAAAATATATTTTACTGAGAAAAACAATGCTAAAGAAACAGTATAATGAATAGTCGCGAAGATATTTTTATATCTCTATATTATTGATAAATAACATTAACGTTTGTTTTACAGATGAATGTTGCAACACAGTATGAAATAAAAATGGTGCATAAGAGCACTAACTATATAAGTAGAAAACCGCTAACTAATATTGCTACAATGGAAGTGATATCTTCACAAGACACATCATCTGTGACCACTCCTTTGTTTGGATGTACAACAGAGACTGAGGAATCTATCTACAGTGCATGAATCAACTAAGAGTATCTTCCCGTCTAGAAAAATTATGTTAGACTCAGTATTTAAGAAACCAAAAATGTATTTAGGATGTTCATGTAGAGAGTTATTAGATGTGTAAGAGAGTATGCTTTATTTAAACCTCGCTCTGTAGTGAACTATCAGTTTGTACCATATTTGGACGAAATAGTCATAATAGTAAGTGGACTAATCAATTTACAAGGAGAAATAATAAAAAGTTATTGAGTAAAAATGTTTTTATTAACACACTTTCTTTTTTCTCTTTCTAGATAGAAAATATTTTAAAAGATGTTTATTTTTAACACTATCAAGGAAATCAAAAAATAAATTATAATATGTAGGCTTCATTGTAATCCACCCAAACAATATGGATGTTCTTGGTGGTTTCAAATAAAGGATCAGAAACACAAATTAACCCCTCATTTTTATTACAAGTCATCATTTAAAACATGACTTGTGTTCAAATTTATCCGTTATTTCCTAATTTTTCATGTATGTAGAAAGTTGTTACTTTCTCTGAAGCTATTCTGTACTGTTCACTTCAAGTTTTTGGCTCCTCTTATTTCAGCAAGGTTATGTTGGTTATTTGTAGACATATTCCAAAATCATAACATTCTCTACTTTCGGCAGATTCCGTGAGTCCGTTTTGACAAAATTATTTCACGACATAGTAGTTTTTTCACGAAATAATAAGAAAACTATTAATCCGCGTCGCTTGTGGTATTTTTACAGTAAAAAAAATAAAAGAATGAGTGACACATGAGTGTTGACATTTGTTTGACGGCATTCTTTTTTCCCTTGAAGCAAAGGTGTTACACAATGTTACGCCAACAGTGACGTCATCGTAATAAAACGATCACGTTTTTTCAAAATTCCGTATAAAAGTTATTACGTTAAAAATAACGAAAATATTGAAATTAGTTTCTCAAATTGATCTATTTTATCCATTTCAACTATAAAAACAGCATGTCGAAATTATTAGACAATCCCCATTGCACATGCAGTAATCGACACTTTAACGATTTTCACTTTTTTGCAAAAAAGACATCTCATGGGCCTAAGCTATATATAAAAAAATTATTTCAATGTTTTTTTTTATCGTAACTATGTTTTTTATCTAACAAAAAATGCAGTACTTACACAAAACTATTATATAAACTATCAAGAACTGCAGTATTCAGCATATACTAAAGCAATGTGCAGTAATTGATACGTTTACTGCAAATTTATTTAACATAATAATTAATTGTAGCGAATAGTAACTAAAGGCAAACGCAGTATTCGACAGTACTGCATTTGAGTGTATGGAATATAACGAAAACTTACTATTGTTCTGCTAAGAATAAATGCAGTATTCTACAGTGCTGCGTTTGAGAGAAGCAAGAACCTTACACACAGTTTGCTACTGTCTTACACACACCTTAGCCGCAATGTCCAGTGCTGCGTTTATCGCTAGCAAATCAGTGCGTACACGTCATTCAAAGACTAAACGGCCTAGGCCTAGGCCAGGCCGTGGTGCTTATAAATTATTTATTCATTGTTCCTGTGGTATTAATGAGTATTATTATTTTCTCTATTGAAGTATCTAGTTCTGGTGTAGGTCGCGGCGACCTACTTATGCTTTTTGGCTGTATTTTATGGTAAATACGGAAGTTATCATACTACGCATGCGCGGGACGTATTTTGCGTGCTCGAGCGCGGCGTGTTAGCTCAAGATTTCAGTATTTGCCATTACACTTTAATTTATCATCGCAATTGCTATCTGATTGCACATCACATATGTTTTAATTTATGGTGTTTTCACTATTAAGCATTGTGCATATTTGTCAACAATGCAAGTACGTATGTGAATCTAAAAAGTCATAGTCAAAGATTGATAATATTTAATATAATATACAATACATCAAACGAAATTATAAATTTATATCAATCAATATTGAAAATTCTGGCTATAAAACTACCACTATTTCTATTTAGATATAAATTTTGCAGTATATGTTACTATGAAACATTACATATGCAGTTTTTCTAATTACCTTCTAAAATCGATGACATGGTTTTTGGAACAGATCTTTCTGAAAATTTGGGAATTCTGGCTATAAGAGAGCCAGAATTTCCAAATTTACATATACTGCTACATATTTTTTATCTAAATAAAAATAGTGATAGTTTTAGTTTTCAAAACATCTGATAGGTTCAACGCCAGAGCTAAGTACAAGTCTTTTTATATGCATGAATAGAATTTCTCTTGTTCCTAAAATCAATGACATGGTTCTTTCGAACAGTCTCGTACTTATTTTTAAGGTGTACTTTACCTTAAAAATAAATTTGGATATCTAATGAAAAAAGTAGCATCGCCAAATTGTGAAATATGAGGAGTCATAGAGGATGTCCATCACTTGTTGATGGAGTGTGTCTGTTACCAAGCGCAAAGACGGGCACTTATCAGCTCGTGGAACATTAATGAAATAGAGTTAGGAATATTTCACTCCATCCTGGCTAATTCTGGTTCGGGAGAAGCGAGGATGGTGTTTCATTTACTACATCCGCCATGTTTGCCTAGTACTTAATCATTGTGATTCTGTTATTTATAATAGGCTACGATAGGACTGGCATATCTTGGATAAAAGTCCTTTGAAAATAAAGAAAAAAAAAAAATTTCTTTCAGCTCATTATGTCAAAAATGCCTGCAAATACCCGTGGCAGAAATATGGTAGATATGGTGTATTTCTTATACATGAATATTTGAAGACAACAGTTTTAACTAGTACCGTGCATGAAATAAGTACATAATTGCTAAATAGAAACGCAGTATTAAACACGTGCTAGGTGATATTGTAGTAATAAAGACAGTTACTGCATTTGGCCTTAGTAATAGTATATTGCTAGAAATCTCAAAACGGTAAATGGAATCGCAGTATTCCACATTTTGTATAGATGCTGTAGATAAACTAAATAATAAAATATATCATTAGAAAGATAGATTTTTTTATTACATTTTTGGTACACATAAAATGTTATATAATAAAGTCTAGTTGCTTAGATTTCAAAAAATATGTTTACCGCGTTTATCTTCGAACCGCCATTTTGCAAGTACTGCGTTTGCAATAAGGAGGGCAGAATTGTCCTAACGTAAGCAACATCACTTTTAATATTAATTAAATTTATTATGTAAAAGGCCCTTTTTTATTTCCTTGCATTTTTTTAAGAAAAGCACTATGTATGTCTCGGCCGAAACGGCAATTGCCTGTCTCGTATCATTGAAGTTTTGCCTATTTCGCTGCTTTTGCAATAATGTACTATTTCCTTCTGAATGCGGTAGGTAAATATGTTATTTTGGAAATAAAAATTTGAGGCAGGCCGCATGACAAGTGTTGCTACCAATATGATAAATAAACCAAGTTTTCGGATATCTCGTTTTTTTATTAATTCTAAGTTTTATTTTACTTCAGTTATTCATTGAGTATAAGTATAGTTATTTATTGAGTATGTAATCGATTGAAAAACTTCTGAAGATTTATTTTATTGTACAGTTTACTATACACTTTAGTACCGTCGTTATAATAATGTGTTTAACATTTAATATTTGCCTGTGCAAGTGAAGTACTTTACATTTTTTTTTGCAAAGCACTAAGTAAAGCGTTAAATTATTACTGGCTGACTGAATATTAAATTAGGGCAAAATAAAACCTTTTTAGAAGAAATAAAATCGCTATATTTATAACGAAACATTAAATATTTATTTATTCCTTAATTATCAGTGTTTAGATTCAAATTATATAATTAAAATTTATATCATAATTTATGTATACGTTACATATATATGTCAAGTAGTATTACATACACGGAAGTTCAAAATTGAATATTAAAAATATAATAAAGAGGACCTGTGGAGACACTACACAAAATTTGGTATCAATCATTTTATACATCTATTTAAATGGAATTAGAATAAACACAAGCGAGGTAGGGAATTAACTAGTTATTTAACAATATAAAACTTATTTTGGTGATATAACATTCACAGTTTTTACACTATACCTAAACATTATTTCAAAATTATGGCAGTTGGTATGTTTTTTACTGTTACAAACCTTTTCCGCAATTATAAGGGCAACTTTGTAAAAAATAATCTCTACTTAACTATTTCCAAATAAAATTTGATTTATTTTTTTGTATGTTTATCAACAAATTTCAATAACTTCCATAAGTAAATTTTCTGTAAAATACCAGATAAACGACTCACCATCCCATCACCTTTCTTAAGATGAGTGCAACTTCAAAAATGTTCTTGGAAAAAAATAAAACTTATACATAAAGAGCCGATTGTTTGGGGTGAAATGCCTTTAAACCCTGTTAGGATAATAGTAAATTCACTGTCCCATATTAAACAGTATTTTGAGGTCTTCGATGGTTAGTTTGGACGCGTTGGTGTGCCGCGCGCCCGTCAGAACGTTGTCGGCTAGCTCCAGCTTAGCTTCCTGCAGCTTCCGTATACTTTGCTCCACTGTATCCACGCACATGAATCTAAGCAAAATATATATAAAATAAGTACAGGGACAAATTATTTCAATCCATTTTAAACCAAGACTGTAGCTTAAAGTTAAAAATTCATTAAAAATACAGGATTATAGACTAAATTGGAAAAAAAAACTGATGACATCATTCAGCTCAGCCCAGAAACGGGCTCTGCTGGTCAAATCCCAAAGGGGTGTCTATTAGTTCACAGATTTTTTTTATCGAATTTTTAGTTCATCGAATTTTAATTACATTTTGTTTTCAGTTCATCGAAAAATTATTCATCACTATTTAATATCATCGAAAAACGTTTCCTAAAAAAATATTTTGGTGCTGCGGGGCTCCAGCAGTACCACGCAAGCTTATTATCGCAGATGGTTTCCGCTCACCTCCTCGCCCCTCCGCATCTACGCGCTTTAATATGGCATTCTAGGGGTAGGGCAGATAAGACTACGTGGAGCCGGGTAAACTGAGTCGATTTAAAAACCTTTTTTTCACCCATCTTAATTTGTTTTAAATAATGCTCCAAAAAGATATCCCGCACAGAACTACCTTAATTAATTGCATGAAATCTTATTTTCGATGTACATTGATTTATTGAAGTAAAAGTTGATGCTTCAATAATTTTGCAAACTGAAACTTATGATAAAACAAAAATATGGGAAACAAAACTTCGATGTAACGTTATTTCGATAAAATATATAAAATATAAAAGTAAATAACGATGAACTGTGTTTCTAGATATTCGATGAAATGAAAATGCGATGAAATGAAACTCTAGAAATTGTTAAATATTTAACAAAAAGTTCTGCCGATCGTTTTATGGGTAATGAAATTCGTTGAAAGTAATTGCGATAAAATTATGGAATCTCCTTCCGAGGATTTCTTTCATGACAAGTCCTTCGTTACGCGCATCATCTTCTTCTCTCTTCTCGGTCTATTCCGAGGACGCACTACCAACGTTGCGCCTCCCTGCATGTGGCCGTTACTGCAGTATATTTCCGTTTCAATCCCCGTCACAATTGACATGATAAGTGATAAATATAAATATATATTTTTTATGGTCGCACCAATTAGCCTGGCCCACGCAAGCCTTTTAACTAAAAAAGGCAATTAATCGAGTATGGAGGTTTAAACAAAAAGGCGCGAATGACTTTATTTATTTAATTTAATTTCTGACTGAAGCAAAACCGTGCGTATTCATAGCGCAAATATCTGTCTCAAACTAACGGCATATTAGGATAGGATGTACGCGCGTTTAGACTTGCATATGCTATTACACTACAGGGATTACAGTGTAAGTTTTCTCATGTAAGCATAGATAAATTAAGTAGTATAGATCGCTATTCCCCTACATGGCTTTTTAGTTCGTCTAAAACTATTATTGTTGTTTGTACCCCTTCGTTCGACTTATTACGTTAGGTGGCGCTACTATACTAGCGAAATCATAGATAAATTAAGTAATTCTGCTCGTTTAGTAGCGCCACCTAACGTACTTGTTTGCGCGTGTACCTATGCACGGTAACAGACTTGCGCTGCCCCACGCGGTAGACGCGGTCCTGCGCTTGCTGCTCCCATGGTCGCAGAAGTTTTTCTGCTCGGTTTGATAGGTGGTAGGGCTTCTAAACCCGCCTGGCTAGCTTCAACCGTCTTACCTAATATTGTCGCCATAATAACAATGTTTTAAACATTGTTATGTTCCGACAATCAGAGGTAAGATAGCCAGTTTCTCAGTTGTAGAGATGAAGCTCGCTTCCACCTTCGGCCTTATCGTCACTTACCATCAGGTGAGATGAAGGCCAAGAGCTTAGCCTGTCAATGGTAAAAAAAACAGATGGCAGTGTGCCTATGCCCGGTGCGTACCTGTGCACGGTGACGGGCTTGCGCTGCCCCACGCGGTAGACGCGGTCCTGCGCTTGCTGCTCCAGCTGCGGGTTCCAGTGCGGGTCCAGCAGCAGCAAGTGGTTGGCCCCACAAAGGTTGAGACCCACACCCCCCGCGCATAGCGATAAGAGCATAACCTGCGCATAATGAATCAATGATGAATTATGATGACTATTATAATTAACAAAGCAAAACCAAATTACGCATTATTTTTAGTTTTTGAATGAAAAAATTAGTGAGAACTTATAATATAAAAGTGTTTATTTGAAAATTCAAGATGTTCTGTCGCTATAGATATATCGAATAATCAATATGGACAAAATTTATTTATAGCATAATAGACAATAAGCAGAGCAAGTAAGTTAAACGTTACAGTTACAAGATATTAAACCGATCAAATTTGTTCGTTCTGAAAAAAATCACGCGCCGCCCTCCATCCCACAGTCACCTTGAAATCCCACTTTCTATCCTCTCATTAAATATTCCTTAACCTTATGTTTTCGTTCCTCTCGCCTCACTGACTACCTTTTCGTTAAACGTGACGTGACTTCAGCAGCTGTAGCGCTGACGCAGAGTTATTCCACTCCGATCCCTTGCAATCGATCCCCTGGTGGATCCGTTTAACCGAAGTAAAAAATATTAATTATTTTATTCCCATCTGATACCCTAGCTTAATATTTGTAGATAAAGTGAAACATAACACAAACATATCATTACGCGTTTTTCCCCGAAAGGGTAGGTGTTACCGCCCAAATTTCGCCAGATATTAAGTTAAGCCACATGTAATAGGTGGCGATATTCAAGGCAAGCAACAAAAGGGAATCAAATGAAAAGGACCAAGAAATCTCATAGCAACGTTCAGAATTATAATCTGCATGCTGATATTTTGCGCACTTAACAGCCTTTGTCGCCTGCTCTAGTTGTGATTTTGATAAGCTTATCCCCATGAAAGCGTAATCTTTCAATAAATTATTTGATTTTAAAACTTCTTTTTCTCTTCACTATACTTACCTATTGTACCTTCTTTAGTTATTAGAGTTACAAACTATTAGTGGATCAGTTGGCATTTAAATTTTAAATGGTCGATTGCAGTGGATCCGAGTGGAATAACGCGCGCTGGAATAACGCTCCTGACGCGACACTCACCCGTGCGTCGCCCTCGTTGAGCTCGCGCACTAGTGCGGCGCGCGCACTGACCGGCACGCGGCCGCTGAGCGTGACGCAGCGCACGCGCAGCGCCCGCAGCTCTTGCTCCACCAGCGCGAGCACCGACGTCCACTGGGACACCACCACCACCTTCTCGCCTGATAGCACAACATAATAGTTACGTCTCTAAAAAGCGAACAAATGTTCAAATCCAGGAAAAAGGCAATCATTTCCAACATTTAGATACCATAATAAAATAATTGTTATTCTTCAGTTTCATTCAATTATTTTGGAAAGATTCTGTTAAAAATGTGTTCCTTGTCACTAATTAACGAGTCACAACAATACCAACAGAAACAACGAAAAACTAGTGTACAATATTGGTTACAAACATTTTGACCAAGTTCGATTCCCGGTATGTATGAGAATAAGCTACTTATACTTACATTTGACTTATATCAAAAATAATTTAGTATTTAGGACAAAGGTCCCGAAATATACCAAGTTCAAAATAAATATAGGTAAGGTATAGCAGTGGAAATTCAATTTGAATTTGTTTTATTTTTCCTTTTTTTCATCTGCCAATATTTGCGAAATCGATGACGTAACGCATCAGGTAAACTATTATACACATTACCAAAATCCATCGAACGTCAGTCGCAACAAATCATGCATGCCTGTCAGTTGTGTCAACCTGTGTCACGCATGCGTATTGATTGTTTACCTAATTAGTGACCTCACGGTACAGATAATTCATAGACCATTATGGCCGACAGCGTTTTTGCCTAAACGTAATTTAAAATTTATAGTGTTATAAAGCGTCCCAAAAAAAATTTTTTTTTTTATGGTGCTGATTAAGAGTAATCATTTGGGGCCCAATAAAAAAGAGTCAACTAGCCTATTGAAAATATCTGAAATCGACGCCTTGGTTCTTAGGCAACCTTTAGCTATCGGTTTGCTTCTGTCTTCTTCATAGTTGGATTAATCACCCATAACTGCTTAGATATCAGACACGAGAAACAATAGTTAAATTTGTTGTACATGACATCTCGACATGCCATCCGGGATTTAAAGGGCTAATACTACCTCTAGTGTGTAGAGTGATATGTATGTATACTTACCGGGTACTTCAAGCAAAGTGCGCATCTTATTGATAACGGCCGCTATCTTGGAGGAGGGCCTCTTCAGGTCAAACACCGGGTTGTTAGGCGAGAGCACTGACCGCAACGCTTCGGCCACGCTCGTTCCTTCTTCACCAACCTCTTCCTCTTCATCCTCTTTCTGACCACTCTGCGCGCAATAACAAAAAGTCAAAGAGATATACAATTTTTTGAACTATGTTTTAAACTAGCAATTCAATAATCAAGGTAACATCCATTTATATTTTCTTCATTGATGTTTGTTACTACAGTTACACTTTTATCTTAGCCAAAAGGCCGAGAAGCGATACTACTATAAGTTTCCCCTGAAATCCCTCATTTTGCAGTTGAACTTTTAGGAAAAATATGCTGGCGCTAAGTGAATTTGGTGAGGTTGGCAACTAACACTGTGATGCAAGCACACGCTTTTTTTTACAGAAATCACATTATTCTGGGCGACTCTGACTCGGCTTTCGCTGCAAATCGCGTTGTGATAATGAATAAACCTCTAAACATGAACCATCAGCCACCACATCACTTACCTTCCTCTTGGCACCCTTGTCCTCGAGCGACAGCTTGTTGAGCTCGGCCAGCAGGTCCTGGCTGCCCACATCTTCTGCAGCATCAGCGGAGTCCTCGTCCAGCATTGCGGCGATGAGCCCGCAGTGGCAGCACACCTGCCGCAGTCGCAGCAGAAGCACCAGGATCTCATGGGACTTCACGGGTTTGGCTCCTAAGTACGTATTTGTTCTTGATAAATTCACGCTCTCTTGGCGAAGGGCGGAACAAAAATTTTTTATTTGTCGCGGCAATCGCGGTATTACGTAGGCGGCAGCGTTTGAGTTATCGATGATAATCTAGTGGCATGCTACTTATTGGCACAGCAATACATAATTTTTAAGCGTTTTTAATCTGACGACGCCGTATGTACCTAAACTGAATCATAAAAATTCACTGCAACAGATATTTTAATATGTGCACCCATTGTAAGTGTATTAGTAGTAAAATTATACCAAAGTCCTCTAAATATTAGAAAAAACAAAAAAATATGTTTCAGACTGATAGGTTTTTATAATTATATTTTCAACCAACTTCAAAAAACCGGAGGAGGTTCACAATTCGACAAAAACTTTTATTTATGTTCTCTAAGTGTTCATATTTGATCCTTGTTCTTTATTATCTTTTGCTTTTTGAGTTTAGTACAACTGTAAGAGACTATACAATCTATGATGTAAAAGTTATCAAAATTCGTCAATAGAATACAAATTTCAATACGGTAATCATGAGTTGCAAAAATCATTGGCATAATGAAAGTTTGTGATAGTCCGACAGGCTGTTGACTGAATAGACAATCATTGTTTCTTGTGTTGTACCTATGTCTCTTCAGTGCTGCCTCACTGCTGGGGATCATGGCCCTTTTTGATTATCTTCACTTGTCTACGTCATGTATTACGAGAACGCGCAACAGATGGTACACTCTTAGTCTGCCTCTCAGTCTTTCCCTCTAGTCAACCTTATTACTAAAAAAATAATAACATTAGTAAGTATACATACCTTGCAGCGCGATCATCTTCTTGTGCATTGAGTAATAAGCATCGTTGCCAGCCGCCTCTGCTCCCTGCTTCTCGGCTCTTTGGTGCAAGAACTGCGCGAACAGCGTCTTTGAGAACACCAGAACCTGCGCACAAAATTGTTATAATTAATACATACACAACGCCCTTAAGTATTTACACCTTCTTCTTCAAATATGAGGCGATGTTGTGTTGTTTTTTTTTGTTTTAAGATTTATTAAAATCCGATAGTTCCAGCAACCTCTTGCAGTAGTGCGACCATCTGAACTAGACTATCGCTCATTCAGGAAAGATTAAGATATTATATTGTTATTATTTTTGACCTTCTGGTAGACGTTCATCTCCTGCTGCGTAAGGGTGACCACCTCCATGTGCGACGTCCTGGACGGCAGGCAGGCCAGCTGTCCTCGTTGCTGTAATTGATCCTTGGTCCTTCGAAGCAGGATGCACCGCATTATTGTGCTTAACCGCTCTTGCCCGCCACTACTTTTATTGTCGATCCATTTCTTCCACATCTTTTGAGAAAATGAAAAGTATTGAAACAAAGTAAAATTATAATTGTGCATACTTATAAATATCATCATGCCTCTATCCCCGAAGGTATAGGCAGATGTATCAATAGACCAAATTTGGGCGTTTCGAGTTATATTATTGTGTGTATGTGGTGTTGTATGTACGAGTAGTGTTGTATTATTATTGTATTTGATGATGATGTGGTAGACTAGTCGACGATTAGATATAGATGAAATAAACGTTAGCATAAAATAGGATTATCATTTGCCTAGTCATCATTTTTCAAAACACATAAAATAAAAGACAAAAGTACCTAAATGTTGCGCATACTTTTACCAATTATGTTTTGTGCGAGTTCACTATATTTCGCAGTTGCCTGCGACATGATCAAAGGAAAAGTCTTTATCAAAAATATATAACTATTGTATTTACGTGATTTTTATCCCTTGGACTGACACTAATCCTGTTATAATAATAACTAATCCTATTGTGTCTACAAACGTACCAGATGATGAGTAAAATAGAAAAGAATTTAACTGGTCTATAGTAGACTTCAAAAATTTTAAATAACGTATACGTAACGTATTTTTGTACAAAGTCATTTGTTACCGTTATTTTCCAATGTATTTGAGTTTGAATTCGTACCTGTAAGTCGTCGAAGGGCGTTATCTTGAGGAATTTGACAAGCGCAAACAAGTCCAAGTCCTTGTTGTGGACCGGCGTGCCGGTGAGCGCCCAGCGCCGGCGCGAGCGCAGGCCGCTGGCGGCGGCTGAAGTCGCGGATTTATGGTTGCGGACAATGTGCGCTTCGTCCAGGATCACGCGGCGCCAGCGCACGCGCATTAGTACTCCTTTCTGGGGGGGCATTATGTACGGTTGTAATTGATACTTAATTGTTTTGAATAGCCATTTTTGTATGATCATTTATCTAATTACCTAGCTTATTGTTTCTATAATTTTTTTGGACTCTTACTATGAATTTAATTATCTAATTAAACCAAGTAATACTTTTCAGATGTTTAGTACGATAAAATTCTGTGTGAAATTTTAATTATTTTGTAAAAGTTGTTGTTAGCATTACGTTGTTCATTTCGAAGGAAAATTTTCTAGAAAATGGTTTGAATTCCCACTTTCGTGTATATTTAATAATAATAACATTTATTGTTCCCCTTTCACAATATAGTAATTACAATTTCAATGAATATTATCTAACGAGCAGTACAAACAATATCTGTAATGACTAATTGTGAGAGACTGGTGGCCTGCACTTGGAGCCGCTGTATTACAGGTAACCAGGCCCTCACCTCATAAGTTTACAAATTTTTAAATGAATTCTACAGAGTACTTATGATTATCAGTAAGCATAGGAGATCAGGATATTTCTACTGTTAAGAAATGTAGTATATTGACTCTATAGGCTTACCTTCTCATGGTCTCGTTGCAGTATATTGTAGGTGGTAATAACAATATCATACGCAGCTAGTCGATGTGCCTGCTGCGCTCGGGCCGCCCCGTGGTGCATACAGACTGAGGGCGCACGGCTGCAGTGCGTGCGCACCTCCCCGGCCCACTGCTGGACTAGCGACGCTGGGCACACTACCAGCGTGCCGCCTGCCACTACTGATAACCGTTTGAGAAGAAGGGGATTGAATTAAATGGAGAAATAACTATTCTTCAATACCTAGATGAGTTAGATGAGTTGACTTTAATTTCTATTGATGTACAGTGTCACACTCTGCATTTTGTAACGTTAGACGTACAGAATTGTTTTTTTTTATCATGCAACATGATAAAAAACCTTTTATATATTAAAAAGGGAGTCGCTTTTATGCGTGAAAATGCGAATACAATAAATTATCCTGCGCATGGGAAACATGAGACATGATTATTTAACAGTTTCCTGTACGCAAAAGACACAAACACAAAAAAAGACAATTCAACAAGATCAAAAAACAAAAATAATGTAAATAAAAAAGGAATCATTTTTTCTGCCTTTTGCATTGTTTTTTTTAGAAAAATCTTTGCGATCTGGCAAATTATTATCATCGGTTATAAATAAAAATTTATAAATTGTAATCGTCACAAAAAAGTAAATGAAAACGTATGAAATGTAAATATTCATAATTTTAACTACAGAAAAGTACTGTAAAGTATAGTGGCCATCTGCAACAGCACTTCTGTTCTGTTGTGTCTTATATACGCTATTCTATTCTTAGTGCCATTGCACCCAACAATCCACAAAAAAAGTTAAAAATCTACATTTTGTACCATCATTATCAGGCTCCCGGCACAGGCCTTCATGGAGAAACACATGAGGAGTATGGGCCGTAACACCACCACGCTGGCCCAATGCGGGTTGGTGGGTATAAACGGTCACAAATGCGACCGGGACCAACGGCTTTACGTGCCTTCCGAAGCACGGAGGAGCTCGAGATCACAAAGCCTCACCCATCCACGGCCTAACCATGGTGAAGGTAGCTTTGTTTTCGATCGAAGCCAAAGCACACTGACCACTACGCCACCGAGCTCCTCATGAGGAGTACGGGGCAGCAACGGTACGATGCTGGTCCAATGCGGATTTGTGGGAAGAAATGGTTGTAATAGCGACTGTCGACGACCGGTCTCATCCGCTCGGGTTGAGGCGGTGCGGGAGGAGGCGCTACGTCACCACGGCTAACAGCCCTGCGTGGCCAGAGCATGCAGCCTTCGACACACACTCATCTGTAAGCCTAGCACGGGCCGGAGAGAAAAAGTCCCCGGAGACAAAATTACTCATTGCCTCTCGCTTCCGCGCGAACGAAGAAGCGAGAGGCAATGATGATTTTTGTCTCTGGGGACTTTTTTTCTCCGGCCCGTGCTAGGCCTTCTGGAACCGTATCGCGCGGACATCAATCTCGGGACCCTCCAAACGCAACCGTAGCTTCGTCGCGTACCTTTAGTTAAACTTTTTGTAAACGACTAAGTAAACCAGTTACATTATATACAGTCCATTTTTATTTAAATACCCGAAGGGAACCTTTACAGCGACCGAGAGTAACGGCTAAACGTGCCTTCTGAAGTATTTTGTATTTGCTATGAACTGCAGGCATACATTTAAGACACAGAGCTGAATCGAGACATCACATCAAGGAATGTCTATTTCATACCTGACGAAGAGGGCAGGGCCAAGCGAGCGCCGGGGCTCGCGAACGATTTAAATTTTTATTGCAAATTGTATCTCGTTTAATGGCCGTTGAGAGGTTATTTTGACAAAAACATAATAAAATGTTTATATTAGTTCACAGGATGATCTTCCTTATTTACACAAAACTAATAGTTGACTTTGAATTATCTTGCAAATATAGAATAAATTTAATGCTATCCTTTTCAGTCTTTTAGCTTTAATCAATATATTTTAAATATCACGCTTAAGATTTTCTGCTTAGAACCGATTATTTTATACATGTTTTTTAAACCATTTTGCCTGAAACACTTCTCAAGCGCAGCGGCATGTGATCTCTTTTGCCTTAATCGAAAAATAGGGCAATTCCGGTTTACCGACATCTTACTTCATTAATAATTACTTAATAGGTAAAAATTTAATTGCTAATATAGATCATTCCAAAAGACGGTTACTTTCCTAAGGAATTCCTCTGTATTTCACCACAAGACAAGAATGACTTTTTTTCCTAAAAAAATCTGTAAATCGCTTTCTTAAAGTTATCAAAATGTCGTTTAATACCTTTTGCCTTTCCACCGTCTATATGTTTAGTGTCAGCTAACAATGTATACTGTAAATTATTACACACAATAAACTTACTTTTGGAACTGCTCCTGGGTTCATCGTCTTCCTCGTCGTCATCATCATCATCGATGTGGCTTTGTTTATCAGTCAAGATCAGCGATATCATTGTGATCGTCTTTCCCAGGCCCATATCGTCAGCTGTAGAGAAAATACATAAACTTATTATTAGGCTGCTATAATTGCTTATATCAGCCACGTGAAGTCGCTGTAAATTTTACTTTCGGATAGCAGCGTCCGCGACACTCATGTGCAGTTTTCAAACAGGAATCAATGCAAACAATTGCGTATACCAATAGGCATCGAACATCGGCCCTTGAGATAAATTGTCAAAGTAATATTCGACAATTTATCCTCTCAAGAGCCACAAACGAAAGCGATAACTCGTGAAAAGTCTGAGGATGAAGAAGATGATAATGAAATAATGTCGCTCATCAAAGAGGAATAAAACTGATTTATTATACACAGCTAGAATCGATGAAGGCAGATTTCAAGACGTGATAAAACATCACCTAATAAAGTAACTGAAATTCAGTTTTATTTATGCGCACATGCGTGAGCATGCAACGCGACCGACGCAGCCGCGTTGTTCTTTGCGTGGGACAGTCATCGACCATCATCATCGACAACCTATGCTTGTCCACTGTTGGATATAGGTCTTCCCTGATGTGTGCCACCGCTCTCGAGTGTCGGGATTTCTCATCCAACCTACTCCAACCAGCCTAAAATACGTCATCCCATCTTGTCACAAGGCGTCTCTCACTACGGTTCCCGAGTCGCAGTCCCCATTTTTTTATTACCACGGCCGTCAGTTCTGGCCAATGTGACCAGACCACTACCACTTGAGTTTCCTGCTTCGGTGGGCTATGCTGGTGACCCTAGTTCTTTGTCGGAGCACATCATTCCTAATACCGTCCTTCAGAGATACTTTGAGCATATACTTATAACCCTTTCCGTAGATAGTTGAGCAACTTTAAGCTGGACTAGTCGAGCCGTTTGTATCCATTTCTCGGCACCGTAGGACCTGACTAGGAGGTCGCATCGGTGGAAAACTTTAGACTTGAGACTTTGAGGGATGGAATGGAGGTATTAATGAAGCTTATCAAATACTGCCTAGCAGTGGCGTGGCGTGAAAAAAAAAGTTAGGCAAGCCGCAGTAAAAATTAGGACCCACAAAAAATGGGTAATTTGGTCTGTGTATGTAGTGCATGTGTTTGTGTGTGTGGACGGGTCTACAGTGTGCGATAAACAAAGAAAACATACCATTTACAATACTTTAACAATACCACGATTATCCGAATTTACACTTTCATCGTGCCCGCGAAACGCTAATTCTAGTTTACCTAATAGAACAACTGTGTCGAAGCGTTAATAACAGATTTCGATTACGTTCGACTTTGCGGTTATGAGCCTCAAAATTATACTATTTCCAAATTCATGCAACGATAAACAACTACGTATGTTTCTCACTTTGAACATGTTTTTTAGCAGTTTGAAAAATTATTAACATCAAAAAATCCCTTCGATTCCAAACGTTGCTTGAATCAGAAAACAAAAGACACGGAAAACAAAACATTTTTTTAATAAACGACTGTCTGCAAGCCAACTTATTTATCATAAAGAGAAATTTGGAAATGCTTGAAAAAACCGTCCCTACGCTTGTAATCTATTGACATGTTTGGACGAGCTCGACCTAACTGTATGACATATTTTTTATTTTCAAAGGACAACTTTGAAAACTGCTTTCCTTCACTTACCAAGAAATCGGTAAGACAACAATCTATGTGCATCGAAGCGGCCATTATTGTGCCGAGAGAGAATAAACCAATATTAATTAAAAACTAAAACCTACCAAATTAATCCCTGCGGAGCGACACAAATCACAATACACCTTTAAAACAACAACACACAGGCTAGTTAAATTTTACTATTTCACTGAATTACTGCTAAAAATACAATAAAACTAATTAATTACGTTAAGTTTATGTGAGTGCAAGCGAATTTCAAAACAAAATAAATTAATGTTGCCAGAATGAGACGGTAATATACCGGCTAAGTAAGACAGAATATCTACAACTCGGCACGGCATCGGTATAAACCGCAATTTCATAGCGAGGCTAGAAAGAGTGATCATTATAAAACTGGCTGAGTTAGAAAGAGAAGGGCGATACAAGCCGGTCGGTGGCAGCCTTTCAGGCGGCGAACGGTCGCGATATTTAATGAGTTTCACGAAAGAAATTCCGCACTTATGGCTATTGTCATAAGATAAAAAATATTTACTTCTTAAATTTGCATTCGAAACGTATGTGAGAGTTTATTACTAATGTGTGCGTGTGTCGTAGTGTATCGATGGATAGGCTCGTAGGCCGCGAAAAGCCGGCATGTTAGGCAATCTTTAGGTACTATTTCTCTATTGCTTGCGCCTATGAGAGACCTACACAGACGTGACAAGAGAACGCTTGTCTGTGTGCGTGTTGTATCGCAGGCGTCCATAACTCGAGATCTTACGAGTTAATTGAAGGAATCTAGAGAGCGGGAGCGATGTGTGAGTGATTGGAACTTGTGCGTATTGTTTCGCGCGCGTGTTTTACTGTTACATGATAAGATTTTATTGATTTTTTTTTGTTTATAAAATGGTTTTGTACCTTCATTATAGTAATGAAACAAGACAAATTTTGTTTATAATTAGGTATTTTTTTTATGCTCGCTCGTTTGGTACGGCTGTTGGGAATCGGGTTATACGGACGCTCCGCCACTGCTGCCTAGCCTAAATAAAAACTTCTGTTAGCTTCTCTCGAGTCGAACACGATCGCATAAAACCCTACAAAGTGATGCAACGCAACTAGGCGGCTGCCGGGTTGTTACTGGCGTGATCGGACTCCTTCAGGGCGAATATTAATCCAAGAATTGCTAAAACGTCGTCCGTCGAAGCCATCACTAGCACGTGTGCGTCGGCACCGTTTATTGTACCGTCCGATCGTAACCATTTCTCGTAGCGTGCATTTTATTTTATTAGGAAAACAAACAGTCATATTACAACTATAACTTAAAAATAAATTAATAATTTCTATACACCAATTACATGTTTCCGCATGTTATTATTAGAGATCAAAGTGCTTATGTACACGCTACTTATTCCCAAGCCTGGCCAACACCATGGCCACCATTACCGAGGATGCCGCCGCCGGGGCGCTGGGTCTCGCGCCAGGCCAGCCAGGCGAGCGCGTGGCCCTGGTGCGGCAGCAGGCGGCTGGAGAGCGCGGCGGGCTGCTCCGCCAGCGTGGTCTCCGGCGGCCGCGACGCCAGCGACGTGTGCAGGGCCCGCAACCGGTCCAGGATCAGGTTCCGCTCTGCTATGTGCGTTGCCATCGCTACGAGACAACATCTCATTTAAATCACAAAACCTTAACACATTAAATGGAATTTATGAAAAACTAGAGATAGCCAGTCTAGGGAATATTATTATACCTAATATAGAACAGTTTTTGCCAACTATTATTTTGTATAAGTTTGTACACGACTATCAGATCTGTAAAGGAAAAAGTCCTTTAAAAATAAAGGAAGAAACCTATTGCTAGAAATAGGCATCCACCAAGAATAACCAAACCAATAATAATCGGTGCAGCGATACCGTAAATTTTGAAATGTTATTCATTTTAGACGCTTACTTACATTCAACTTTAATCACGCCTGTACACACGAGGAGAAAAGTAAGCAAAGTATGCACAACATAATATTTATTTCTCAATGTCATATTTTTCAAATAAAAAAATAGGCCTGGCCAGAATATTTTTTGTGATCAATATTTTTTTTCTTTTAAGTAGCGGCACTTTAGTTTTAGCGTTGACCGTTACGTGGAGGAAATAGTTGCCAATAGCTGCGCATGGCACCAATGAGGAAGACGGAATGCCACTATAGAACCAATGGGCGCCGCCGATTGTAGATCAGATGCGCAGCGTCGGTTAGCGCTACTTGTACTTACCTTGCTTGCCAAACATCCGTGGCTGCACTGCGTTACTGGCCGTCTGCAGGTCGTCCCAAGTCATGGCCTGGTCAACTCCAGGGTGCGGCACACCTGCTGAACAAACAAAACAAAATAACAATATCTATGGTTTACTAAAAGAAGAAAATTTTTTAACATCTTCCAAAAGGCCTAGTACAGACCGGAGAGAAAAAGTCCCCGGAGACAAAATTACTCATTGCCTCTCGCATCCGCGCGAACGCAGAAGCGAGAGGCAATGACGATTTTTCACCTATCAGCTATCTCATATGCTATGGAAACTAGATAACAGATTAATATAGTACAGCTACATAATAATATTACATACATACATATAGCACTTTCATAGTTAACTCCGAATTTTCAATATCGAAACCAGTGTTTAAAAATTTAAACCACTATTCACTGTGCCACCAAGCTTCTGCTTGTAATCTTAAGCAGCCTTTAGGAAGGATTTTTTACCCTACGTATTTTTTCGACTAGGGACTGACCTTGATCAACAACCATGTTGGCAACCTTATCGCCTTGGAGCCGCACGTTAGCTTCCAGCGCCGTCAGACGTTCTATCAGCTTCACCCCTCCATCCGGCAGCGTGTCTATCTCCATGTTGTCTAGGAGCATCTACAATAAAACAGGGCACTATTCAGATATCCAACTCGAGATGAATCATTTGCTGAGGGTTTTTATAAAATTTAAAGAAAATGAGTTGTTTTTCGTTGTTCTCTGGCAAATCACACGCTACGTTCTGATCGACTATCGGGGAAGTCAGCTCAAAGTGGCCATAGGAGGCAAAGCGGCCACGCTTCGTTTTTCGCAAACCTCCGGCCCCGCGCCGGACAGGCGTTTGACAACAATTGAGTGTTACGCGTGGACGCAGTTGCGTGTGAATTATTTCTAGGACAATTATTTGAAAAATGCAGGGTAAGTTGAATTGATTTTGATCAGAACTTCCTCGAAATAATTACTTTTATGGTACGGGCCTCATTAGCTATGTTTTTAAAATATTTTCTGTGGAATGTAAGAAATATTGTGAGGGCAGTTTAATTAAAATGGACATAAAAGGCAAAGCGGTTCAGGCAAAGAGGCCCCCTGACCGCTTTGCCCTTAGCCAGCTGGACGCTTTACCCTATTACCCTACCTTTATTATTATTTAATCTTTATTTTTTTAGATGGTCAACAAGAGAAAATATAGTTTTTTGGTCGTACTAAGGAAGAATTCCAGCAGTTTATCTTTCAATACGCCGAAGCAAATAAAATTCCCGACTTCTACAATGGTTTTATCCGACGTCACCCTAATTTAAGCTTGCGACAACCGGAACCCACGTCTATTGCCAGAGCCCGGGGCTTTAATAAACCTCAAGTTTACAGGTTTTTCGATATTTGCAGACATCGATAAACATATAATAGATGCAATGCGTCTTTATAACATGGGCGAGACGGGAATACAAAAGTCATTAAACAAATCTCTAAAAGTTTTAACACAACTGGGCAAAAGGCAAGTCGGTCATATTACCAGCACCGAGCGAGGGAGGACCACAACAGTCACTTGTTGCTGTAATGCTGCAGGATCATTTGTCCCGCTAATGCTGATGTTCGCAAGAAAAAGAATGGCACCAAACTTCTTAGATGGAACACCACACGGCACTCAGGCAACTATTAACGACAATGGGTGGACTGTTGATTAGTCCTACTCAGTAAAGTTCTTAAATCTTATAAGATGCATTTTTATTTCTACAAACAATATATTTTTAACAAAATACACAATAACCTTGAAAAAGTATTCAGCTGGCCGCTTTGCCCTACCCCTATGGCCGCCGTTTTAGGCCAGCTCCTGGGCAAAGCGGTTTTTTGACAAGTATTTGAAATTTTCAATTTGTAATGCCTAAATTTTAATTTAGGCATTACAAGTTGAAAAAAAAAATTGTTTGACATTGTAAGGTTTATTTTTTGTTGAAAACATCATAACATTTAGAAATATAGAGTTACCAAACCTTTTGTTGTCCGTATAAACTTTGCAATGTCAAACAAAACATTTATAGTTTTTAAATCCAATGAAAGGGAGAAGCGCTTTTTGACCCACTGTGCGTCGGGAAGACACTGATAAGACACATTGTTGTGTAAAGTGTGCCTAAGTAGATAGGGTAAGGTATAAGGGTAATGTAGAGATAAGGTATAAGGGTAAAATATGTTCAGAATATTTGTCTACTGCAAAATATTAAGTACCTACTGTACAACAACGAATAGGTATCCTGCCCTAGTTTTCACATCTAATAACTAAAGTCTCTTTTCACTCCCTTTATTTTTTTAAAGAAACGAAGAATTTTTATATACGATGTACAATATATAATACTCACCCTAATATTTTTGAGATCTTCTTGCAACCTCGTTAGTTTTCGGAGCTCGGTTTCTCGCACCTCTTTCTTGACGTAGACCACCTGGTTTGGAACACTAGGTGGCACCAGGAACCTCTTGATAGTGGTATCTTTAGGTCGATCTGAATCATTCTCCTGTTTCACCTTCTGGGAATTTCTTGATGATTTGATTTTTGGAGATTTCTTCTCTTCTTTAACCTAAAAATATGTTTTAATTTAAATACATAAATAACTTCTGACACTATCTTCATTCTACGTATCGGTGTAATAGGTATTTTTTTTAATTTAACAAAAAGGAAATTTTGTACTTTCATCCCTAATATTTATACGTATATTTTGTGTATTATACCAAACCAGACACAATTAGGAGCGAGGCTCATCTGCGGTGCTATCAAATTAATGTTTTCTCTTGATTCAGCGCGCTAGTAATGCCCTATATATAAGCACGCTTACTATCAGGGGAGGAATTAACCTAAAGTACGTCTCAATCCAAGTTGCCAAAAAGGCAAACAAAACAAAGGTAATGTTTCATCTCTAAAATGTTTTGTGATTACTGTAGGTAATTGAAATCAATTTAAACGGACAACAATTGTTACCGTTAATTATGTTTACGTACCAATGTCTTTGTAAAAAGTGTGATTACTGAATAACAAATTCGGTAAGTCGGCTTTTTACCTTTTTGGCAACGTGGATTGATACGTACTATAGTTCTTATTTGTATCCTTTTGCGTATTTGAACATGATGTGTCGAACGCTGATTATTTGTCGCTTTTTTGTTTTAAAATATATTTTGTGATTCGAGAAGTACCTATTAATCAAGTAATTATTTGCCTATTCGTTAAATATTCACTTACTGGTTTGGTACTTCGCGACATTTTCTTTAATTATAATACACAATAAACTAACTCAAATTCATAAAATTAAACAAAAACAATAGCTCTATTCAAATAAACACATTAGCAACACCATATAAATTGAAGTCCATATACCACACAAAAAACAAACGACTATGATAACAAGTATCTTCAACTACCCTCAATATTTATTTTTTGCGTACCTACATTTCCACTAGAAGGAGACTATCATTTCAGGAACTTTCGATAGCAATGTGACCTAATACTATTATTGAAAAATAAAAATTACATAAAGTTGAAAAATTTAAAAAAAAAAAAATCTTAAATTTTTGCCGAAAATGTTGCCTTTTCTTGATTCTACGGTGTTTCAAAGCTGTTATAAATAAAACAACATAAAACTGAAAATCAATCTTAAAGACCATTTTGAATTAAAAAAGGCGGCAGCGAATTTCGGATGTTTATAAAACACGGACGAGCGAAATAATTTTTAGCTAAATTAAAGATTTTCAAAAACTTCTGCAACGTGTTACAAATTATAACACCTCTACGGCAGTTCCATGTCTATTGGATGTATCATGTCAAAGTACCCTAATGCTTGTTTTCTTGGATGTGAAATAATTTTATTAAGGGTTAAGACTTAGTATGAAATAAACAAAATATTTAAAAAAATCTTTATACAAAACGGAGCTCGGTGGCGTAGTGGTTAGTTTAGTACGCTTTCGATCGAAAACAAAGCTACCTTCGTCATAGTCAGACCGCGGATGGGAGACCAAAACATTGTGATCTCGAGCTCCTTCGTGCTTCGGAGGGCACGTTAAGCCGTTGGTCGAAATAGCGACCGTTTCTACCCACCAACCCGCATTAGGCCAGCATAGTGGTTTTACGGCCCATACTCCTCATGTGTTTCTCCGTGAGGAAGGTCTGTACCCAGCAGTGGGGCCTACATAGGCTGAGGACGAAATTAATATTAAAAATCGGCAATATCATGCTGTAACCACTAAATATGATGATTATTAATGGGTGTTCTTTAAATGGTTAGCAAAATATTTCAATTTTGGTCAGCAAAAAAATACAGTTCATCACCTAAAATAAGTAATTGGTCAGCAACTTATTGGCAGCAAATATTTCTTAATTGGTCAGCAAAATAACTAATTGGTCTGCAACATAAGGACAGCAGATATTTCTTATTTGTCAGCAAAATAACTAATTGGCAGCGACTTAAATATTTTTTCTATGCTGCCAAATTGTGTTATATATGTTTTAATGTCCAAAATATTATTTTTATAGATCATAAAAAAAAATATTACCTCCTCAACCTAACTATCTATCAGATTACATTTCCTAGGAATTGATCCTTCATTGATCCTTTTCCTGGATGTTATACATTTCCGGTAACATATATATATTGCTGCCCAAATAATGATATCGCTGACAAAATATTTGTTAGCTGCATGAAATTTTTTTTCGGCTGACCTTTTTGTTGCTGACCTAATAATTAAATGGCTGCCCAATTAATTACTTCACATTATTATCCTGCAATATTTATGGAAAGTTGTAATAAATATAAATTATAAAACTTGTTACCATATTAAGTGTTTATAAAAAATGTCTCACCTCGTCCTCGTCATCACTGCTCAGTGCAATAATTTCTGGATTACTATCTATTATAGTAACATCATCATCATCTAAATGATTTATAGGTTTAACACCTTTTGTTGGTAATTTATTTGGGATTATATTATGCTGATTGGAATTTACATTCTCTTTAGAAACTAAATCTATAACAGGTATGATCGAAGTTTTAGTTTTTGGACTATGTTCAAAGTTGTCCTGACAATGTGTGTTATCATTATTAGTAATATCTTTGAAAGGGCTTGTGAAAGGCGAACATGAGATTCTGGAAGAATCGATAGGTGCTTCCACATCTTTAGGAGGTGATTTGTGTATAGAACTACTAATATCTGGTAGATCATTGAGACTACAAACTGATCCTGAATGTGAACTTGGGTTACTCTGAAAAAAAAGCAATCATTTGTGAATTATAGAAAAGGGAATTCATGTTTTTGTTTTTAAATACATGATATATTGTTACATAAAACTCACATCTTCCGAGTGTATAAAATCAGATTCATCACTGTCATTATCTTTAGGTATAACTCCCATTATACTCATTCTTGTCGCCCGTGACAGTACCATTTGGTCTTCATCAGGCCCATCAGTATCATCATTGTCAATTTGATTAGTAACAACACTATCATCTGCTTTAACATTGTCACATTTATCATTCCCAGCAACTTCGTCACCATCACTATCATTGCCTATGTCTTCATCACTATATTTAATAAAAATTTTATCACTGTCAATTTTGAGTGGTGTGTCTTTTAAACAAGTAACTTTATTGTTCTTGTTATGTTCAATAATAATAGAGTCCTCAGTATCAGAGTCTATACGTAATAGACGTTTTTTTGACTTCATTTTTCCTGTTAATGAATTGATTGTCGAGTCTTTTGATTCTGTTCTTTGTATTCGTTTTCTGGGTACTAATTCTGGTGAACCACCATTAGATGCGCTGTCACTGTCTAAATTTTGAAATTTAAAGGAATATATATTATTACATTCAATGTATAATTTTGTACAATATTTTGTATATTTCATTTTTAGTATAACATGCATATATTAGGTCCTTACCTATGAAATTGGTGTTTTGTATGGAGATTTTGGGGATGTCTACATTTTACATACTAACATTTTATCAGTTTTCTTCACAACGACAAATCCAGAGATAATAATATTTGGCATGTATCATTAGACAAGCTTTAGCAATATGTGTGTTTTTATGTTAATGCAAATCAAATAATGTATTCGGGAGGCAGTTAAAAATAATTGTCTTTGTGTCTAATTTTAACACAATTAAACTTACAAAAAATTATCAAATTAAATAATACGAGCTCAAATATATGGTCTATTTTTAGAAGAGGCAATTATTTTATAAGAATGTTCTGAAACTAAATAGTTACGGACAAATTGCTAAGACAGAATAAAAACACCAACTTCAAAGGTAAGGACCCAATATACATATAATCACGTCTATTAACCCCTAATGGTTAGTCAGACACTAGGCAAAAGGACCACAAAAGCACTCCATTGCCATTGTCCGCGTTTCATCAAGCCGCTATGCATATTTTGTGTTCAATAAATTACAATCCCACAACACAAACAGTATTATTATATAGTATTTGTACAATACATTTATTACATTGATAATCTAAATAAAAATATTATTATCTAAATTAATATGAGAAGTTTTGTATGTGAAAATTATCCAATGCAGTCCTGCAACTTTTTGTAAATAGATTGTGATAATGAAATTAATCACTGAAATTTCACAATTACCTTCATTGGAAGTGCTTAAAATTACTTTGTTTGGTGATGTATCTGACTGTCTTCTTATACTTCCCCTCTTGCTAGTATCTGTTACATGAAGAAAATACAACATCACACTCTAATAACAAATCATATAAGCAAGGAGATTTCCATGGTTGAAAATAGCATACTTAAATAACAAATAAAATTAATTTAAAGCACTAATTATGTTTAAAATACCTAAGAATACACCAATATTAAATTTAAAGGGATATATGTGTAAATATA
This sequence comes from Parapoynx stratiotata, assembly GCA_910589355.1. Classification (NCBI taxonomy): domain Eukaryota; kingdom Metazoa; phylum Arthropoda; class Insecta; order Lepidoptera; family Crambidae; genus Parapoynx; species Parapoynx stratiotata. Next base: position 12,653,659 of record OU342457.1, read on the forward strand.
GGTATGTACGTATACATATTAAAACTACCTAAGAAGAAAAGGAAGCAAGATTTTGGTCTAGTGTAAGATAGTGTATGAAATATAATACTCATCTGCTAATAATTAACAAATTATTAATTAGTTTTTGTAAGTATAAAAAATATTTGTCTCTTTACTTGCATGTTGACAACCAGTTTAAGCAATATTGAAAAACACATTACAAAGCAGCAGTAGCTAAGTTGGGAAAGACACACTACTCATTCAACAAGTAGCGAATTTGATTCCCACCGCCTGTACCACTGACTATAAACAAAACTTATATACAGTTGTTTGTGAATATCTTTTGCCTTACATTGTGCCCAGGGCATGGCACAGGCTCACCATGTGTTACATGGAGAGATCATATCATATTATGCAAAATGTGGGTTTTTAACACCTCTGCCTATTATATTGGGGATGGAGGTGTGATGATATCAGATGATAATGATTATATCTAAGGGCAGGTTAATCATTGATCAAATAACCTATTTTTAGAAAGATATTTATGAGTAAATACCATCATCACTACTTAATATTATATGTGGCTCAGCTACACTACTCCTGCAGAGTATTGACTTTTTATTCTTGCGAACTATGTTGTCATCATCTTCATCGGTTTCCACTGGAAATTTAAAATTACAAAATATAATTTTGTAGATTCGGTGTGAAAATTAACGTTGTGTATTTCAGCAATAGTTTATTTTTATATACCTTCCGTATCAGATTCCTCAGATTCGGCGACGAATAAGGTCCTATTTTTAATCGCACAAGCGGGTATCTTCTTCGTACTACCAAGTAAGCTTTCCCCAACCAAACTATTGTCGATTATTTCAGAATCTGAGTCATTGCACACGGCAGATTTATCACGATATTCAAAAAACGAATCCTCCATCATTTATTGTTTATTAAACATTAATATTGGTTTATTCTCTTAATTATCCCCTTTGTTTACCAAAAACAAATTTGAAAGGAAAATGTCGTTGTTCGTCATTGTTATAATTTTCTTCGGCAAAGAGACTTTATTTATACATGCAATGAAAAAAGCTTTATTTGCAAATCACCTTAATATTAAAATTAAAACAAAAATTGTTATTTTTTAGTGTGCGTTGTCCCAACGGAAAATTAATATATTATTAAGCTAGTTGAGGGCCACATATGAATTATCATCTTAAAAAAGTGTATGTATTGAGTAATGTGAAGGATCATTGAAATAAGATAAGTGGCATAAAAAATGTTGAGTTTTTATCGTGGTAATCCACCTCATCGAAGTAGCATCACAGTGTCTATCATCGACCATTTGGCGCACAAACTCTCTCAAGACGCATTGAAATGACATTATTTTGCATTTCAACGCCAATACTGAAGAAATATATACCGAAGACTTTATGGGCTATAGTTCCCCTTGCTTTTACAGAGAGAATCTTAAGAAAAAAAAAAGAAAAAAAAACGGCTATAGCTAATCTCTCTCTTTATACTCTGTGGCTATAGTCAATGGTGTATTGTATTTTCTGGATAATTTGAAGATAAAAGTACTTTGAGAGTGATAAATCCTCAAAATTTATATTAAAGTGTTTTAAATTATATTAGAAGGTCTGTACTTAAAAATAATGAAAGTGACACAAGTATCGGTCTGCAAGGCTGCAGTAAGTCTTTACTTTAAACATGTAATTGTTATGGATATTTAGATAATTTATTTATATTAATTATTTACTTATAGTTTTCTATATAAATAGCAGATGTGATATTAATAATAATGGTCTCTTTTGTTAAATAACGTTTGTGAAGCAGGTTCCTACGCATGCATTAAAAGTATTGATCGTATTTTCTCGTCGGTAAACCTTCGCGTTTCGTGTTAAGAAAAGTTTAATTTACTTCTAAAAAAACTATAATGTTATGTATTTATCTTCAATATATCGGGCTTACACGGCGGCAATATCACTTTCCCGTTTTGTTCATATTAATTTTATTGTTTACCCATCTCAAACCTGACATGCTTCTATCCACCAATCACTATTTCCTATTACCACATTAATGGCAGCCCTAATGTTTACCTGATTGAGAATATCTCGTAGTTTTAATTTATTTATTTTGTCCAATTTTATAAACTATTAGATGTGACCTGATTGACATTTTCTTGTTTTGTTCTGGAAAATGTCCTTATTAGACATTAAGTGGAAGTGGAGTCTAAGTGGAAAACATTACTATTGTTATAATCTAAGTATTATCATATCACATAAATACCAACATAATATATCCCTTGGTATGTACATACATTTTCCTTCCAATTCAATTGTGATTAAAATAGTAACTAAGGGGATTGTTTAATACACCATAGTTTTCATTAGATAGTTGAATACATAACTGATGTAGATGGAAGATGGAATACTTGCAGAGTCCCTGTATCTTCTTTTCACATCCAGAAAAAAACATGGCACAAACAATTTGTAGGTAATAGTTGGAAATGTGTTGACTTGTCATTTTTGTTATAGGTACCTATGTAATTTTTAATTTGAATGCAATTCTATTTAGTGTTTTTGTTATTTATTTATTTTAAGGTTTATAATCCACTATTTCATGTTTGTATTTTTAATATTATTGCACAAAACTGTACTTTATTATGAAAACTAAAAAAAAAAGATTTTGTTTAAAAAGTTCTTATTTTCTTACACTATGCTTTCCAATGCATCATTACATTCCAAATCTGTTGAAGAATCTGTTTGGGAGTGACTATCAGAAGGAGATAAAACTGGCTGTATTCTTAATCTCAATTGTTTTTATCATCATCATTCATGTCATATGATACAAAAATGCATACAATTCTTACTAAAATAAAAACTTAATGAAGACAGAATAGGTATATTCAGTATTATTATTTGAAGACCAAAATAAAGTAAACAAGTAACTTCTTGAAAATTATAATACTATGCAGTAAAAGTAACTATTCTCTGATTTTCTGACATTTAGACAAAGGATCTGTCTGATATTTAGAGGGATACCATTTTAGGGAAAACGTAAACAAGTGTTATGCTCTTGACGAATTGAAGTTCGATTGCTTGATCAATTGTTCATCCAGAAATCAAACGAAAATTATCCTTCTTGCATATTATTTTTAAATGACTAATAATTCCAATGAAATTATAAAATTATATGTTTACTTCAAATATTTATAATTAACACATTTGTTCCAATATGACTATGTTTACATTGAATCTTTTGTTAGTTTGGTACTATTACAAGTTAATAATGTGCACACCTACCTACAAATGAAAGATTTTACATGTGTTCAGTGCAGTCCAAACTAAATAAATAAAGGAAGAATTAAATTAGATTGGACAAACAGTTACATCTATTCAGTTTTCATTATTTGTTCAGTTTTTCACTTTGTTTTGTTTGGGGAAGTAAATGTATAAGGTTAGTAATTAAGCAAATAAAATCCTGCTTACAATCATCATTTATGTGGGAATGTGAGCGAAGATGGCACCATTAGGCTATCAGCAAAAGAACACATCAAATGACTTATGAGTGAGCGAAATGGAATGAGGAGTGAAAGAAAGGGAATTTTGTCATTTGAAGGGCAAGACCGTGTAAGATATATGTGCGAAATTAGAGTTTTTAATAAAATGTTTACAGATTTTACTGCTTATTACAAACATGCTCAAAACATGTCATAAAATTCAATTGAATCAGTTAATTTATTGTACCACAGCACTTCATTTATCAACATTAAAATAAAATAGCATTTCTAGAGTATATAAAGCATTCACTTTCAATCAGTTCTAGTTCATATATTTAATTTATTTAATTTCAGTTTCATTAATAAAAAAGAAAGTAATTGACCAAATAAGCTGTGTGGCCACTATTTATTGGAAGGGATTAATAATTATAGTAAATTATTTATCCCTTCAATTACCTTAAATTATTTGGATTTTTATAATAAGAATATAAAATGAATAACATCTGAATACATGTTTTTAATTTATATGGCGACAATCATTTTGGTCAAATTTTAATGAAAAAATGCCATTTTTGAATTTCAAATAGTCAAATAAAGTCAATAGTCAATTAGACGTGTTCGAGCGGTCTGTACGACGGCCTCAAGGCGTCGCCATCTCGAGAGGTTCTGGGTTCTGGGTTCGGTCCCCAGTGGGGGCAGATGTTTGTGTGATGAATACAGCCATTTATTCTCCAGTCTTAGATGTTTATATATGTTTTGTATATATTCTGATATTTATATGTATTTATCTATTAAATATACTTATCATCACTCGTCATTTAGCATCCGTAACACAAGCAGCATTAGTTGCTTAAAATGGGGCTAGTTGATAGGTGTGAATGTCTGAAGATATTTTATTATTAGATTGTGTTTTACGAGACATGGTAAATTTTAGAGTAAAGCTGCTTTAGAAATTTTAAAATTAAATAATTTGGTGGTGTTTATTTGTCTACAAATCAAAACATTTACATTAAAGATGAAGTGGTTTTTAGGTTTTGAGGGACATTATTTGGATAATATTTAAAGTATACTTTTTTATTTGCTATATAGACGTAAGAAATGCTTAATGCTGGGTGTTGATGCGTCGGAGAAGCCGCCGTCGGCGAGTGATTCGTCACATTCGGTCGAAGCCTCTCGATTAGATCTTCATCTTCAGAGACAACTCGAAGAAGATATAGCCAGGTACTAACCTCTAGCTTAATCATAAATACACTACATTTCGGGTCTACTATACTGTAAGGAACAAAGCCGTAAGGTGTTGTGCATTTGAATTAGCTCGCAACGCATGATGTCATAATCGGATGTGACCATCTGACGTGCTATTTACATAAGTCCAATGATCGTCGTATTAATTCATCGGACTTACGACGGCGGCTGATAATCAATATTTTTATCGTTTAATGGGACCCCTAGTATCTTTTCGCTGACTCTCGTTAGCGTGTACGAGCAGTCTATCTCGGACTGTGTTCTAGATCTGTTGCCTATAAAATTCACAAAGTGTGTTTATTAGGCCGTGAATTTAATGTCCAAATAGAAAGTATAAAAAGCGGACTTAACTACTAAACATCGCTCTCTCCCAGTTAAACTTTGGGCATGTATATTAGGAAAGGGGGAGAGGTACGGCTGTATAATTTAAACAAAACACCTAAACAAATTGTTTTGAATTATATTATTACCTAATAATATCAAAAATGATGTTATATTATTTATTTATATTGATGTGATGATGTGAAAACTCCGAACCTTGACTTTAAATAGATTTTTGATTGGATAAGTAGTTTTTAATTAAGTATTCAGTAGTTCTCCAAAGAGCGTTCTAAGGTTTATCGCCTTCACTGTGAACGAATCTGATATAAACCCAACCTGTAGTTGCGGTAGCTATGGCATGATGATTTTAAGACCCCAGCAGGATCGAAGAATTCGGTTGCCTGTGTCGCCGTGAAAGTAAAATTTCTTTTATTTAAAAGTAATTTTTAATCCACCGTATCACATCAGTAGCAGTGGACCAAAAATTGTTCCTTCTTAGTACGACTCGCGAACAGAAGTATGGGTGTTCAGTGTGGAAAATAATTTTCTATGTACTGTGTCCAACGAGTCACAAACTTTATGACAACAAAATTAAATGGTTATTTATTCAGTCAAAAGTAAATGAAATAGAATCCCACTAAGATGCTAGAGAAATTGTAATGTCCAGTACAGGTGTACTCAACATAAAAAAAACCAAGTAACTATGTTTCGCGTAAAAATATAATAGCCCCCTAGCTGTTGTGGACCCCTGGGACCCCAACCATCTTTTCGTTGACTAGGCATCCTAGTAGCACGCGGCTCGAGATAGTCTCGTAGTCTGTACGAGCAGTTTATCTCGAGCCACGTTCTGGATCACTTACCTATAAATATAAATATATAATTATTAAGATATAAGAAATTATAAGAACGTGTTTAGTTATAAAATCATGAATAAAAGAAATTGATATTGTTGATAGTAATACACATAGTAATCACATAGTTAATATTTCGTGTCCTGTAATATTACATACCTAACCTTCTATAATACGTTTTATTTATGATAATATCCTCTGGATTTTTGTTGCAGATTATTTGATGAATCTATATATTCAGATGTTGAAGTTGTGTGCGGTAAACTAAAAATACTTACCCATTCTTGTATTCTTCAAGCTCGCACAAATAAATTTTACAACAAACTTGAGACAATATTACGATTTAAAATTGGCCGAAGCTCTTTCGATGAGATATACTCCTTCATAAGGTAAGAATTTTTATTTGTCATTAGAGTTTTAAATGTATACGACCCCAGATTACCCCTTTAAGCTTATTGAGAAAATCTATAAAACCGTCGTTAGATTTGTTCTAAGGTATGGATCTGAATGTTGAGCAACGAAAGCGATGGATGAAAGAAGACTGCATTTAGCAGAGATTCGAATGTTACCATGGATTTGTTGCGTGGAGTCTCTAAGAATGGACGAGATCTATTATGAGTATATAAAAGGAAGCGTGAAAGTGTGCAGAAAAAGTGAAGAGCAATAAGTCAGCATGGCTGGGACATGACAATGAGGAAGAATGAATGTCACGTAACAAAAAGAATATTAAATATGGATGTAGATGGAGAGATGAAAGGAAGACCAATAAAGCGATGGATTATGTATATGTGAGTTCTACTAGCCTATTCTTAAACGCAATCTCAATTAAAACTCAATAATAACACAATCCAATATCGCGAAATACCGAGACGAGAGAGGCGGTACGGTAACTCAATGTCATTTAAGTCACCCAATTCATTATCCATACAACTTGAATTCAATTATGGCCTTAGTGTCGCAACTGAAGAGTAAGAAACATCACAATCTCAATTTCGAATTGTCGATCGATCGGGTTTGCGTCAAAGAGTAAGCTAGCTCAGAGTAAGCTATTTCACTACTTAATCGTGGACAAAACAAACTTTTTTGTGCATATAATATTTAATCTGCTTAATGTATCTTAAAATTCTTATTTTTTTTCAGTGATACATATACCGAATGTGATATAAAGCGTCAAGAAAAAGAAATATTAGATTATATAAATTCGTACACCAAAGAAGAAAAAGATGTGTTTATGAATCCACAATGCGTCAGCCCTTATATTGATAAAAGCTTAAAAAGAAGTGTTAGTTCTAGTCCAAGCACAGAACTCACAAAGGAATATTATGCATTAGTGCCCATTGAAAATAATTTATTAGAAAAAGAATTAAAAGAACAAGAAGCCCTCTCTAGTGCTTTTAGATCAATAATTAATTCACAGGTTGGAAATATTTCTAAGTTTGATAACCCACAACATAGCAAGCCTACTTCATTGACTCTCTATTCTAGTCATACGTCTAAATCAGTGCATTCCAAGGGTAGTGATATTTTAAATATAACACATCATAGTAGTAACTCTTTAACTGAAAGTGATAAATATAACGACAAGAAGCAAAAGTATTTGAAGTCGTGCGAATTTGCTCCAGATAAGACAATTGAAACAACATATTCACCAGATAGCTTAATAACAGACGATCCGAGTTCTGCTTCGGACTATTTATCAGCTGCTTATACTTGTTCGCCTGAAATCAGCTCAAACTTCTCTACTCATCTAATGGCCGAAGACAATACTACTAAAATGGAAATGAAAATGTTTACGTCCTCAGACTCAGGGCTAGAAAATACAGGCTTATTAGAAAGCCTTACGAGTCATAAAGACGTCACTTTAACAGACGTTTCGTTAACAGAAAGTGCAATACAAGACCTTACTATAGAGGACAATCCACAATGTTCAACTTCAATATCTAATATTCCAGTCGTTGATAAAATACATTCATCGGCTGTTAAATCAGATAGTTTAATTAAAACAATTCATCATTCTAACAAAATATCCCCAGAAAATCACTACATAACTCCTCTCGCTGGGAAACACAAAGATGTTAATAATTCTACAAAAGAAGAAAAACAAAGACAAAACGAGGAGATAGTCATATTAGAATCTTCTTCCTTGTCATCAGAAACTGGTTCTTGGGAGTCTGTATTCCCCCCCAAACTCACACCAAAAGATATTTGTGTGAATTTTATTCACAATGAACGAATGCATAACCATGAAAGTAATCAAAACGAGAAGGAAACAACAAATCAACGTGGATTCGTTACTCCTAATCATGTCCAGAAATCATCATTTAAATCCACGTCTTGTTTTATCGATGCAGCTAGTTTAGCTGATGAAGAAGATACTTCAATAAAAGTAAACTACGCAGAGAACATTGTTGCTAAATTCAATGCAAGTTTACCTGTCCCAAGTAATCCCGTACCTTGTACGACTAATAAGTTAGATTTAAGTCCCAACGATTGGTCTGAAAATGACAATGATGATTCATTAGATACCGATTCAATACAAAAAGATCTGTCACCAACAATATTTGAAACAGAAATTGGTAGTGGACCTACAAATATAAATAATCAAAAAGCAGAAGAAAAGTCTCACATTGATACATCTTATTCCAAGCCACAGAAGTCTGTTATGGTGTCTAGCACACCATATAATTCTATTATGTTTTTAAAATCATCTTCATTTAAACAATATGAGTCGGAAGAAAGTGAAAATGATAGCTCTATTATAGCGCGTAAACCACAAGCATCGTTGAATAATGTCAAAACATTAAATGAGTCGTCACCTGTTATTGTTAGTTATTCCCCGAGCCCAAAAATACGTAGAAAATTTGATTGCAAATATATTGCATCTGAAGCCTATGATCCTCCGTCTGAACATGATACTAAATCATCGAGCTCATTTGTTACAACTATGTCAACGATATCTATGCAAGAAACTGAAATAAGTTTTAGTGCTGTGAGCCACCAACGACCTATCGATAAAGCTTGTGAATCGTTAAAAAATTCAAATAAAAGCTCTGTGTCTGAATATTGCTCCAAGAGCTCTGTTGATTCTGATAGCTGTGAAAGGTCAAGTCAGAAATTTTATGTCGATTTATCTAGTCTACCGGACGTTGAACCACCAAAAACTATGAGTGAAACCGAGAGCGCTAGTGAAAAAAAAAATATGTTCTCTATGTTTATCGATTTTGGTGAAAACTCTGCTTTAAAGGAAATGCCATCAAGATTAACACCGTTAAGTACAAAAAAAAACACAGCAATCGAAATAAAACAATCTCCAAGAAATCAAACATTCAAAAATAATAATGATTCTCGAAATTCTACGAAACAATGTTATGATCTAGGCAGAAGCAGTGTTTTTGAAATGTGCGAAGATTTGTGTGAGAATCCTAATATTAGCGTCTCGGAAATACTTTGCATTCATAAAAAATATCACAAAGAGTCAGAGTTGAAAAATGACAAAGAAGAGAGAACAAAAGGTTATGATCAATTAAAATCTGGAGATAAAAGCTTACACCGTAGTTTACGCACCACAATTCGCGAAGAGGAAATAAATGAAGAAGAGGATGAACTTTTTGTAAAACTATCTGACTTAGATAAACCCAGCTCTATAATTGATACTTCTGAGGGAAACCATTACGACAAAATGTTAGATGAGCGTATGACACGATCTATTCCTGAGAATAATTGGGGTGATCCAACTCGAGCAAGGGCATCAAGATCTAATGAAGTCATTAGTTCTTTTCATTCTGAAAATGCACTTAGCTTGAATAGACTTTTTCCTCATTTGAGAAACGAATTCAGTAGGAGTATGCCTGGATCTTTATCAAGTAGAACTCGATCTACCCTCAGATTAGGTGCTTCTACTAGTTCAGGCGATATAGACGATCAAGTTTCAGAAACATCAGAGATGAGTAGCGTTCAAAGTAGCTTCTGTCGTTCTATAGTGGGTAAGAAAAATTATTTTATTTTTGAATTCCTGGGTTTTTAAAAACCCCCTATTTTCATTATTATTAATCATCGTGAATGTCATGCCTGATGATAATCTTAATTAAACAACTTCTTTAGTTAAACTGGCGAAGTTTTAACTTTTTCTCGTGTATTTGAGTACTGTATGGGCTGTATCAATTGGGTGACAAGATCTATTATGTACATTAAACAAATCTTTACATATAATCTACCCATTGATACACAGTATTTAATATTTTATATTTAAAATTTTAGAACATAGCACTACTGAAGAGACTAGTCAAGCGTCCAGTCTTATAGGGAATTGTCAATCACGACTAGGACAAGATCTACTCCGAATGTTCTTAGAAGAAATTGCTCCGGATGTAATTGTGGAAGTCTCCGGTAGGCGTATCAAAGCGCACAAGTGTATACTATCGTCAAGGTAATATAGTTTTGTTGCTACAAACCACTGTAGGAATTTTGATACGCATTATGCGTTTTCTTTTTTATTTTTATTCGCACGTGGTGAATGAGACCTATTTTATTCATCCATCTTTATAATAATGTGTGTTATTATACGCCTTGTCATTGTTAATATCACCATTGTATTGGATTAATTACTGTACCATTACCTCAGAACTCAATACCACAGAACGCATTTTCTTTGCCAGGAATAGTATCGTATTTTGAAATGAAACTCAAAATTAAAATTAAAATTAATTTGCATTGTTAAAAAATCTTTTGCTGTCTGTCACCTTACCAAATTTACCTTTTGAGCTGACGATAATTTTAAGTACTTTACTCAATTAGATTTTAAAACAAAACATTTTTAAGATCTTAAGAATTTGTAAACAAAATATAATTCTGATTAGGTGTCAATACTTCGCTGGGATATTAAGCGGCGGCTGGGTTGAAAGTGCTGGGAACGTCATCTCATTGCCAACGTAAGTAGCATGTTTTTTTTACAAATTGTTATGTTGTTGAACAAACGTGTAAATTTTTTTCTATTACAGGTTTTCTTTCAACGTTGTGCACTTTGCTCTGTGCCACATATATTCCGGGGTATCTACTATACCTGATTCAATTAGCATTCTTGAGTTAGCAACACTCGCAGACATGCTAGGGCTAGAAGGACTAAAGGAGGCCATTATGTTTACGTTGAAAGCTAAATACTGCCATCACTTCCATAGGGTAAGTAAATTTACAGTAATATTTATCAATTAAACAAGACAAAATAGAAATAATTACATCGTTCGCGAACGCCGGAATTGGCCCCCAAGGGGTTAATACGAGGATGGATTGAAAAGTTCGCAGCCTTAGCAAGAAAACAATATAAAATATAAACAAAAGTAATTTTTATTTTTCCACGTAATCTCCACTTAACTCAATGCACTTTTTCCATCTGGTTTCCAAAGCCTGTCTGCCGGTAATAAAAAAAGTTTCTTCAAGGCCTCCAATAAAGTCACCCACTGCACCTTCGACCTCATTTGATGAAAATAATTGACCTCCAAGGCGTTTTTTAGGTTTGGGAATAAATGAAAGTATGAAGGTGTCAAATCAGGGGAATAGACGGGATGGGGCAGTAATTTAAAGCCACAGATACAACAGACGTGTGAACGTATCCTGATGGAACAAAACTTTCTTGCTGAGTAATCCTGGCCTTTTCTCTTTGATTGTCTCACGCAAACTACGTGAAAAGGTGCAGTAATAAGCCAAGTAGTAGCCCACCATGAAGACACTCTTAGCATCTCAAAAAACTGACGCCATGACCTTGCCAGCTGACAAAATTTTTTTGGATTTTTTTGTAGTTGGTTCATCAGGTTTTTTATACTGCTTGGATTGCTGTTTTGCCTCTGTGGTGTAGTGATGTACCCAGGTTTCATCCATTGTCACAAAATCTGGCCAAAAAATCTTGTGGATCAGCCTCAAACATTGCCAAACAGTCGCGAGAAATCATGAGCCGTATTCGTTTTTGTTCAAGTGAGAGCAACCTCCGGTATCCACCGCACAGAAACCTTAGAAAATCTAAATTCCTTGACTATGATGTTTTGTGTTCGTTCATGCGAGATGCCAATAGTGTCTGCAATCTCCCTGATGGTTAATCTCCGATTGGCCAATATCAGTTAACAGATTTCTCCAATGTTTCCTTCAGTCGTAGACGTGTGCCGGAGCGAACGAGAGTTTTGAATCTAAGGGTCATCTTCAAAACTCTCATCCGCGTTTAAATTCTGCAACCCACTTTTTCACAGTCTTAGACGACGGAGCAGATTCCCCACTGTTATTGACATATCTACGTGAATCTCTTTTGGAGTTCGTTTTTTTAAACAGGTATTTGATGACCGCTCGTTGCTCAATCATCTCCATTCTTTAAAAACCGCTGCACTTAAGCTCACAAAATCAAGTCTAATTTAAAAACAGATAAAGCTACTGCGATAGAATTTTACAACTTGAAAACCAGACAGTAAACAAATCGAATAAGGTCAGTTACATTAAAATAGTTCAAGTATTTGCCGCCGCGAATATTTCGATCTACCCTCGTAATTCAAGAAGTAAAACTGCACATATTTTTTAAATCTAATAATGTAAGGCCATTTTTTTCATGTTTGATTTGCAAAATGATAAGTACCTATAAGGAGAAATGTGCCTGATATGTGATATGTAAAATTTAGGTATATAAATATTTGTTACAGCCGTGTGCAGTGTGCAAAGCAGGTGTACTTGAGTGCTTTCCTCTTACTTCAGTGTATGGGTTAGATGACCTGTATAGAAAGTGTCTAAAATGGATCACGAAGTATTTTTCAAAGGTGTGGCCGACTAAAGCTTTTGCAACGCTTCCCTCTGATCTCATTGAAAAATGTTATCAACAAGTGGTCATAGATATGTCTCTTGACAATTGCGTTGAGACTGCTTATGGATGTGGTTTAGCTGGTATGTACAAATAAATAAATAAAATACTAAAATGATTGCATAATATTTTTTTTTTACATGGTCGTTTTGTTATATTTGTCCACAGTTAGCGCCCTGAAAAGTAGTCGCTGGGCGGAAGTAGTAGCTCGTATGTGTGACCGTTTGGCGAGGGCTACAGCAAATTTTATGGCATCAAAGCTCGTGACAGTTCTCCAGAACACGGGAAATTTGCCGCCTAGATTACCCATGTGCGCAGTGCATGCTCTCGATGAGTGCGTTAAAGCCGCTATAGTGAGTGCGCCGCCTGAGCAACTTTGCCGCGCGTACGATTTCATAGCCAACAACATAAAAGAAATTTACAACTGTAATAAATATAGTACAAAACCGGATCATATTTCTAATACTGATGCATCGAATCCAAGTATTTTTGTATCTACTCACGCTACAGCTTGGCTCGCTCTTTGCGAAAAATCTATTGTGCGAGATGCGTCTCGAGTCTGTTGCACTCAAGCGTATGCTGATCTTCCACCTGAGCTCCGTAAACGACTTCAAGACCTTGGTTGTATATCTCGTCCTGCTATATTTTCTGACCAAATCCTGCACACCAGAAGAAGTCGAAGTAAACCCGCCAAGTCTCATAACTCTGTAAAACCACCAGTGGTAGATAATTTAGATATTGATCAAATGCGAGCTTCATTCGTACCATACTCACTTAAACCGGCACCACAAGACACTTTTAGAAATAATGTACATTTGCAAGAGTATAGAAAAACAACTCGTGTTCCTCCTAAAGTAAGGACAACAAAAGCACAAGAAGAACGCGCTAAATTTAATTTAACAAAATCCACACTGTCTCAAGAGCGTTTGCACTCTAAATCTGTGGGAAAAGCATATGATAATCCTAAATCGCGATACTTAGAACAAAGGATGAGCCAAGAGATCAATAGGAAGATGTCTATCCCAAAAGTAATATCGTCTAGCCAATCCAGCATTTCACAAGCACGCAATTTTAAAACAACCTCTATGAAAATCCAGCATGTTGATGAAGAACAAATTGAAGCATCATCATACGACGACTTGCCAGAATTGCGACCTGACCCCGAAGTATTTAAAGACAGTTTGGTGGCAAATACGCATTCACGTAGAGAAGTGCAACTGCAAGCTTTCTCTCGGGACAGCTTGGCGACTTCATCGCGGTCGCGCTCGCAAACGCAAGCGATTACACACGATAGCTTGATAAACTCATCTCGACCACGCAACGATTCACAAATTGATCCTGTGCCACGGAATAGTACAACCACAACTCGAGACATTTCTTCACGATCCCGCAGCAAAGCGAAGGTTCATACCTTATCCCAAGACAGTTTGGTGTCACGACCACGCACAGCTGAACCCTCTACAGATTCATTGAGCGAGTCTCAATCAAGCAACAAATATGCTACTTATACTAAATCGAAGCACACGTCCAAAGGTTCGACTAATTGTAAGTATGGTATTGTACCTACTCTTAATTATTTAACACTTTGGTTTTGAAGTGTCACCAAGCTACTACAAGTACTTTGTAGAACTAGAAGTAGATAAATTACCAGATAACACCTAAATTTTGTATAATTTAGGTGTATCTGGTTTAAAATTCTCGCCCTCTTAAATATGTCTCCGGGGTATGTTGGCTCAACTATCAGGATGTCCAGGTGTCAAATGACAAAAATATAATGTCCAATTATTAAAAGGTCCAGTTTATAAAAGAAATATAATATGTAAATAAAAATGCAACGCAAAAGCTTCCGAATCTCGAACATCGGCTAGTAGCAAGCCACTCAGTGCTCTACGGTTGCATTTTGGTGATTGCGCGCAGAATATGGACAAGTACAACCTAATTATATCACCACTATTCCCATCATCGGCCGACACGTCATGGCGCTTCATCCGATTGTGATCGATATTCCACCTTTTCGTACCATTAGATTCGCGTTGACATTTAATTTTATTGTAGGTTCGAAACGGAAACGCGGATGCAAATAATTTGACCCTAAGGGTCTAGTTATATGAAAGAAAGATACAAAACCAAAGTTGCTTGTTATTGCGCGGTGCAACGGCTAGGGCCTTAAATGTAACAATCTATTTGAATTTCAAATTGTGCATTATATACGTGAAATTTATAACAAGCTTTTCCTATTTTTTCAGCCAGTAAGACAAGTACACAAAGTCAAACATATGTTGTCAATGGGAAGGTAAGGTCCAGAATCCCAGTTTATTTAAATCGAAACACAAAGGGCCCGAACCTGACCGATAATACACAAAAGAGACGAAGCCACACTCTTAAGACGTCTGCAACATCCAGCAACACATCGTCCTCAGTGCCATCCCGTACTAAAATATACGATAAAAACTCTTGTTCCCTGATGAACGCCACTAAATCCAGCTCCGCAAAAATGGTGACAAAGGTGGTAAAGGAAAGTAAAGATGCAAAAATCCACTCCAAGAGTAAAGGTATTTCCAAACACCAGCAGCGTTTCGACAATGAGCCGACTATAGAAATTCCTGTAATGGAGCGTTCTGGTACATTCTTAAAAGACGAACCTACGTTTGGCGATAAATCATTTCTAATTAACGCTGACCTAAACAGAGATTAAATCCACAGAACGCATTTTTCTTCAAAATAATAGCATCTTTATATTGAAATGGAATGTCTAATCATATAATGTAATGTAGAAAACATATTTTTATCATAATATTAGTGCTAATTGAGCATGTCGCAAGGTGATTGTTAAATTCCCCGCTTTGTATCAGTCTGGTATTTATTGAGTTAATTCTTGGCCTTGTCTTACCAGTATTTTCATTGAAGGAGACGCGAAGTTTTAATTACGCCAATTTGTGCCTTATAACATTCATTTTATACTACCTGTATTACCAAAATCGTTATTATTTACTTGAACTGTCAATCGGGTTGATTTATGCTAAAAATCTAATTATACATCTTTTGACAATTACTTAACACACGGCGGCGCTTGATTTGAATTTATGTACGAAATCTTATTGCAATTGATTGACCTTAGCTCTTTAATGATGGACATAAGTTTTATAAAACAAGTCTTACTGAGATAAAAGTGGTGAATTATGCAATCAAACTGAGACGCACTCACGGGGCAATATTGCAAAGTCTCCTTTGAAGATGGGTGTTTTGCATTAATACAATAAAATTTTCATTTTATTACAAACATATTAAAGTTTACTTGGGTATTCAGATATTTTCTCCGAAATATTCTTATTGGACCCGTCCTAGCCTGAAAACACTATTACCATAGTTTGTGTAATCTATTTATTTATTTAATAATTTATTGCACATACGAATATTTACAAAGTAAAAAGTGTATAAAATAATTGTACAAAAGGTGTGGCCTATTTCTAAGAGAAACATTTTCTCTTCTCTATCTAGTAATAGAGGGTAATCAATATTTATTGGTTAGGATACAACTAATGATTAACTATGAATCCAGTAAACTAGCTTTTCGACCGTAATTTGTTCTTGAATTAGGCACTTAAAATAATTAACTAAGTCTCCTTTGACTATATTTTGAAATTTCATTGTTTATTGATTGTTTGATTTTGCAATAGATTTTATCAGTTTTTTAATTTGTTCAGATCTAGTTTCATAATGATATTTACAAAAACATTTAATGATCTTATTTTGCAAAATTTGTAATTCTTTTAATCTAGTCTTAGATGCTATTCTCCATAATTCGATCAAGTAAGGTAAGTCCTTTTCTTGATACGATAATATACTTACTTAAATTTTTTAACTATTATGAAAAAAAATACTATCAATACGTATTATTTTGATTAATGTTTTATTTCTATTTATTTTATAATAATTATTTATAAAATGAATTGCACTTTCCGTGATTCTTTTAATAATTCAATTGATATCGTACGATCCTGCGTATAGATTTGAGGACGTGTATATAGTTATTACTAAGGTACATTGACATATTGCCCTCGTGTAGATATAAATATAATTTGTATTTTATCACATTTTTATGCTGGCTGGTACTAGCGACCTTAGACTAAATAGACATAATGAAACTCTATCGAATTATGAGTTGCGCTAAATTTCGTACTTAGACATAATTATATTTCCAGTTTCTTGACGGCTATACGAATTGTACCAATTACCTATTATGATTTAGTAATAATCATAGAAAAAGTCATGTATAGGTTTCTTAAACACTCATAGGGAGTGTCTAATATATAATAAATCTCTAATTGATATTGTCTTATCTTATTGTTTAATAAGATCTATTGTAGAAAGTTATCATATTAAGTGTAACATTTACATCTTTTTGTATGACATCCTATCGAGCCATCAAGAATCTGGTGATTAGTTTTGTAGTTTTTAATGTTAATAATATCAAAGTATTTATATTGTTTGGAAAAAATGGAGGTGGTTTTAAACCAGTTGATCTGTGTTTGCGCATTTGTAACTTTAAGGCTTATTTATAATAATATACCGTTTAAGTATTTATTAGATTTCCAATGTTTTTTTGCATTTTATTAGTTATTCGCGTTTTAAATTATACTTAATAAATATTTTTGCTCTAGTATATGACTAAATGAATTTCGCTAAAATTATAATTTTACACTTAATTATTATGAACTACTTAAATAACTATTAAGATATATAGTGTTTCTGTCGATGTTTAACTACCGTATCGCAAATATTTTACATCACAACCAATATAACATTTTTAGTATTTGCAGATATAAAGGCCGCTTGGCAAAGTGCCAATAAAACAGTTTTTAATGTTTGTGATTTCAAGATTACAAGATGAATGGCCTAAAAATTCCTTAACTCAGATGAACAACTGAATATTTTATTGTGTTGTAAATTGATTGTTAGTTAATAGTTAATTTATGTTATGTTTTTATTTTGTTTAATTTTTTTGTGTTTATGTAATTTTTTTTATTTTTGACAATTTTTATGTCTATAAATTTATTTATTTATCTGTGTGCATCTGCTATCCAGATTGATGGATACTAATATGATTTATTGGCTTATCGGAGATCAGAAACGTCAGTAAAGTGATATTTGTTTTGTGATCAACCATGTTTATTTAATTAAATTATTTATTTAACTACTATTTGTGCTTAAGGCTCTTGCACATTACTTTTTTACGCGACGACGACGGTGTACCTTTTGATGTTCTGTCTCTGTGTATTCGCAGAGACGTATTGTAAGATGGAATTTCACCAGAATTGCGTACGCGGCGCGTTACAGTCGCGTTCTACGCGCTCAATGTTAAAAAATGTCCTGTGCAAGTGCCCTTAAGCTGGTCGAATTTACGGCATTCGTATATTTCTATAAGCTACAAACAATTTGATATTTCAATGATTTTTGTATGACTATTCTGATAAATTTCTAAGACAATGTGAATCAGCTCATGTAAAATTTATTTACTTTGGTTGAGAAGTAAAATATTTTAGACTTACTTTGTTTGTGCTTAATATTAATTCAAATGTAAAAAAGTTTATTTATTCTAACTATTAAATTATTTAGGTTAGAATTAATTTTATAAATGATCTCAGTGATTCCACAGTATTTATGTTTAGTATGTCGGAACTTTATTTCGCCATTTATAGAGGAATATTTGATAATTTAAACTTATGTTTTAATAAAAAAAATAAAGATAAATATTTTACTCATTTGTAATTATTATAAAACTAATTACTTAAAGGGCAAGATACTTGTTCTAAGTGGTTGTGTATAATTATTATTTTTCATGGAATTTTGTACTTATTCCCAAGCTTCACTGTTCAGGCCTCATAAACAGGGTTACTGGTTAGGTCGACCTAGATCATTGAAGACGTTGTAGTTGGCATCATTCCTGACTGATTTGACTAAGGAACCTATCCCTAACTTAATCTTTTCATGATATTCGACTAAAAGATTTTTTTAAAAGTTGCTTCATTTTTTGGGGGTTCTTTTGTTTACTTGTTGCCATATCTTATGTAGAAGCCTAGTTGTTTTATTACTTTAGATACTAAAATTGCAGTGAACTTAAGCAACTAAGTCGTAGCAGGCGAATGAAACTATATATTGAGATACATTTTTATGAAATATTTTTCATTTCTGAATATTGAAAATATTGTCTATGGCAGTCAGGCTGCAGTTTTTTTCTAAGAATTCTAATGATAGTCTAGCTTGTTATGACTTGTTGGATAGCTGATGAAACGTTAATGTTGTTAAGCACTTCTGCAGCCTGTCTACCATAGACAATACTTTCAATAATCAGGAAGAAAAAAAATATATAAAAAAACTTAATATTTCAGTTTCAATCGTCTACTACGACTCAGTTACTTTAGTCAACTGCAATTTTATTATCAAGAGTAATGAAACAACTATTCTTCTGAATAAAAAATGGAAACACAAGTAAATTAGAGGCAAGAAACTCCCAAAAATATTGCCATAAACAAAAGTAAAGTAACTTTTAAAAAAACCTTTGTAGCCGAATACCACTAAACGGTTACGTTTGGGTTAGGGTGTTCCTTATCAGTCAGGAATGATGCCAACTACAACCTCTTCAAGTAACTAGGTGGACTTAACCAGTAAGTATAATCCTGAATATTTTCAACTGTCGGATTACGGATTAGTGAAGTCACGTCCTGTCGTTCTTTTATTCGCAGTAATAAGTGACTAATGATTCCGTGATTGTCCATTGTTTTCCGACGGTTGGGAGTCTGTTGTCGAATGTCGGATCAATTGGACGATGTTAATGGTTTTTTATTTGTTAAAGACATCTTGGGGTAATGCTGGTTATACGTCGAACGTCCGGTTCACAAATTGTTCATTATCCATCCTCAAATCGCCTTATTCACCGATTAGTTATTACTTTGTATTATTTATTCCTAACCATTTCATAATATTTTTCCTTACAAAACATTACTGAAACAGTACAAAGTGTTGTTGCGAGTTAATTCAAATATATTTACATGTGGTCTTCTATGTAGCCTGTTTATCATAGCTATGATAACCATTACATTAATGAAGTCTGTAATTTTTTAGATTTACGTTACTACTTACTACTCTTTATTGCAATTAAAAGTGTACAAACATGAAGTTAACATTGTTATTAATATAAATATGTTATTTTAAATAACGTTTTCATAAGATTTCATTGTATTTATTATACATATGTAATATAGGATTGTTATAGTATAAAAATTATCAATCTATAGAAATATATTTGAAAAAATGTTAGTGGCGACTTTTTAAACGTCTAATATTCAAAAAGCGCCATAGAATTAAATGAATTTATTGAGTTGTGAACTGGACTGGAACTGTGAACTGGAACACAGTTGTGAACTGGACGAACTACGTATAACTTATCCTCCTCACGGTTTTACTTGTTGATAATTTTTTTAGATAATAGGTAATAATTTTTTTAGTAATCTGTCCTCTTAGCATGAACCGGTGTTCATTAAACATATATCGGGTTTTTATCACGTGCAAGTCGTTCAACTGTCAAAGAACTATGGAGTTTGTCAATTGGGCGTGATTAAAACGTGATAAATGTCATACATAAAATTCATCATGAAGTTCTCAGACCGTTGATACCTTGGTTGAGACCCGTTTTGTGACAAATTAATTTATGTAGGTATCTTGTTGATTACTGTTTTATGCATGTGTTGTATTATCTTAAGTTGTATTGTAATACATTTAAATGATATATCAATGTAATTATATTAAATGTCTCTAAAAAAATTCTAGTAAGTATATCATTGAATTGTCTATCAATGTTAATTACCTATCACATTATATTATGTACGGGCATGTGATGAGGAGGGATGGATGCTGAGCATGGATGTGGACGGACCTAGGGTGAGAGGAAACCTAAAGAAGCGATAGATTAAATGTGTCAAGAATGATATGATAATAAAAAAAGTGGATGCTGAGCTGACGAATCACAGAGGAGAATGGAAGGAGAAAACACGTTGTGCCGACCTGAAGAAGGACAGGTGACCACAGCACAGGGGAAGGTGGCGATCGTGGTGTCCTTAGACACGAACCTTGGACATGGTGTCCCCACGAGTGCATAGAGGAGGCGCTGAAGTACCATCAGGTGCCCCTCTATCTCCGATTCCTCGTCTCGGACTACTTTTGCGAAAGGGTGGTCATTTACGTGTAGTTACGCGGACGAACGCGTCCAGCTGTGCTGGCGGCAGGTGTGCCCCAGGTTTCCGTACCTTCCCTTACGTACGTCCCTTTACTAAGCAACTTGTGGTACAATGAGGTTCTGCGACGCTCTTGTCATGCACGGAGGTCGTCTGCTCTGCAGATGACATCCTCGTTGCGGCGAGAGCAAAGAGATGGCGGCATATATATATATATAAATATGCTCTCGCCGCAACGAGGATGTCATCTGCAGAGAATACAATACTTTGATGATCATTCATGGGTTGACTTAAATGTCTTGAAGACATCTCTTTTAGGGATAAGTCCGCCATTGTAAACAATATTACAAATTATATGATTTGTATTTTTTTTGTTCAAATGCAATATATATATATATATATATTGCAATATATGATAAATAAGATAAGATAAATGCAATATATATATATATATATATTGCATATATTGCATTATTTTTTTTGTTCAAATGCAATATATATATACGATAACAGATACACATCAAATATAACTAACAATAAAAAAAAAAACTAAACTACATCATTATACTTATACTAAAATAAATACACATTTAAATACACAATAAACATGACGGAGTAATGTATTTTTCTGATTCAATAGTAATGTGCGATGTATAATAGTACTTTATTCTAGTTTTAAAAGAAGATATGGATGGACTTTCCTGGATAGAGGCTGGAAGACAGTTCCACATTTGAGCAGCACGGAACGAGAACGAGCTTAGGAGAAAATTTGAATTACATCTAGGCAGGTCCAGCATTTTGGTTACACAAGGACGCCTAGGACGGGAGGACGGCGGACATAACTAGAAACGGGAACGAAGGTAGGAAGGAGCATTAGGATCATAAAGGATTTTGTATAGGATTGAGAGGATGTGCACTTTACGTCGGTCTCGAATTGGAAGCCATTTCAACTCCTGACGATATATGGAAACACGGTCATATTTCCGTAGACCATATATAAACCTTATGGCCAGATTTTGCAGTCTTTCATTTAGCATCGGTTGGCGTTGCCGATGCTGTCATCGTCGCAGCCGTGAAAAACAATTTGAATGTTTCAATGTCATTTATACTTTATCTGAAATTCAAGCCATGATTCATATAAAAAGGTACGGATTTCGCTACCTCTTATAGTTTCGGACATCCCCGCACTATTTGGGTTGATCAACCTGTATATACTGGCTCGCTACATATTAAATCTATGACTGCAATCGAACATTTTGTATACAGGGTTACATCAAACACCTCGCATGACTAGCTAACATAATATCTTAATCTTTGATTATAGAGATATATAATCAAGGATCATAATTAACATTCATAACAATATACAGGTTGACCCATAAGTCATACCGCAAAGTACCTGCATAAAATACGGTATACAATAAAGTAAATATACGGTGAACTCTTTCCTCGCACGTACTGAAAGGTTTAGGGAATCATACTTTCCTCGTACATCCAGAGCATGGAATTCTCTACTGGCACACGCGTTCCCTCTTTCCTACAGTATGGCTCATCTTATGAGCCAGTAAGGTGGAGGTCGCTAGGCCTGCATCCTTTGGCGTCCTTTGCCCATCCTTCGCAAGTGGACTTATCTACTGCATACCATCAGGTGGCGTTAAGTCATTTGCTGGGCTGATTATAAAAAAAAATCTTACGAAATGGGTAGATAGCTTAGGTAGATAGACATTATAATAGTCTATTCATTCGGCACCTCTGGAACGACAAGTCTCGACAGAATCGAAACTGAAATCAATTCATCATCAATCAAAGAGTATGTATGGAATTTCCTAATGATCGATGAAATGCCGAAAATGAAATGTCTAAATTGACATTCATCGGAGTGATGAACGTCAATTTAGAAGAAAAACGTTCATTCATTAAATAATGAAACATTTTTTCAGCTTTTTAGATCGAAAAAGCATCAGTTTAAGTACCTATATCTATGCAAAACTGTATTTTCCGTAAGTAAGTAATAATAATTGACTCTGTGAATAGTATCTCTAAAACCTAAAATTGTACCATTAATTTTTGACATTTCGTGGTCTGAAATGAATAAAGAAAAGAAAACCAAATTTCGTAAAATTAAAAGTAAAATTTTGATGTTTTTTTAAATTTATACAAGTCCTTTAGCCTAACTAAAACCTAAAATACTATTGTGTAAATTAGCAGAATTGGGGCCCTGGCCACATTTTCGGTGGAAACCTATGGTGGGAACATACATGTCTTCCAAGCTTAAAACCCAATAAATATCACTCTACCAAACACAGATCTTTAAAAATACTCAAGACATTTGAGTGTTCATCTCCTCAGTTCACTTCTCATGCCTCCTCTATCCGTAGAGAGATGCGTAAACAGACATTGACTGATGCATCCACAAATGGATCAGCACGAAGCTTCCACATGTTTGAAGGCTAATCAGACTTTGATCATGATAGTGCTCGGCGGACGTAACACCTACGCACTCCAAATGTTTTCTAACTAATATAGCTCCAGAAACATAAAAAATACGTTAATAATGTTGTTTGTTATTTTCAAAAATACATAAAAAAGAAAGAAATAAAATAGAAACCAAAAAATATTCTCTTCCCGATAAAAACTGACGCGTCATCAGACTTGTGGACAGCATATGCGCTCACGCGGCGATTCCCTTTGATTAATCGTATCGACCGACGCAAAAACTTACTATAGACGACCAACATTAAATCAACCTTTCTACACGTCGGAGGACGTAACATCTGCAGACGCATCTGTCTATGTGCACATCAGGCATCCGACAAATCTTTATAGTTCACCCTTCATTTAGATTAAAATTCGGCTAATAAATATCAGCTGGCAACATTGTGCGCATTGCGCATGTCGAATTCGTCATTCATCGCTTCGGTCGACATCGCGGAACGTTCATTTTGCCAACGAGATAACTGCAGTACTATAATTTTCAAAATGCCTAACCAAGTATTAACTATAGAACCTCAAAATGAGCTCAGATTTAAAGGTAAGCTTCTAATCACAATAATAATAAGCATCATCCGATGAATTATGTATTTATTGCATTAGACAGCACACTTACAAGTCGTAAGCTAGTTGCTGACAAATGGAGTTTCTATTTCCAGATATCGGCGTTTTGTCAGGGTGCGGTATTACATAGTTTTGATCCATTGATATAATTTTCATAATTATTTATTTCTTTATAATCGAGCTAATCGTAGCCATAATATGTAATTGTGTTTCGTGTTTAGGAACAATCGATGTGTACTAAAATAATAGGTATATAGCCAGGCAGGCATACAATATTATTTGACGCAAGTTATATTGTTATCTACTATATAATTTAAATGTTCTTTAAACCTACATTTCTAAATTGATATTGCCAAATGAATACCTGAATTCAAATTCCATACTTATTATAATAGTAAATTTGTAAATTTGCTTTATTGGTTAATGTTATTATGTTGTTATTGTACAGTCCTTTTTTTATTCAAAGTTGTGAAATATGTCAACAATAATCATCATTGATTATATGACTGCATTGTGATACTAAAATGATACATAATAAAGTAGGTAGATACCAACTTTTTATATTAACTGAATTCTTTCTGCACTAGGTCTTACCTATAGACTTATTTGTGATCTTTTTACTACCTATTCACTGTATGTATTACCTTACAATTAACAGTGACATTATTTTGTAAACTTTCAATACCTGCTTTTAGGATTATGTAGGTGTTATATATAAATACCAGCACAGCTGTATGGGGTCAGCCTTGAAAATAATGGTTGAAAATCATATCAATCATAAAAGAAATCTTCTCATTTTATTTGCCAAAATTTCTGCCTAAATGTATAAAATAAAAATATGCTACCTTACATTTTTATGAATTTATCTTTTATAATGACAGTAGAACTATTGGTATTATTAACCTTTAGACAGTGAAAAATGGCCTGTGAATTATTTCTTATGTTCATATTTATCTTAATTCCTGGGAAGAAATATTATAACCAATCTTGCCTGTCCTATATTTTTTAATATGTTAAGAAATGTATGAAAGCTAAAGATGAACAATGAACTCTAATAACATCTGTGAACTCCTATGCTTATGATTTTTTTATTTATTGATATATGATAAGAGACATGATAAGGCTCATCAATACTTCAGTTCCTATGGTGCATATTTAATATTTTTGGTGCTTTTGTTGTTTTATATTGACCAATTTTCTAAATGAAATGGTCATTATTAGTGATAATTTTAGTTGATTTTTCAGGACTGTTCGAGCAAGGATTCACCACATACATGCAATTGACAAATCCAAGCACGGATACAGTACTTTTCAAGATAAAAACTACTGCACCCAAAAAATACTGTGTACGCCCAAACTCAGGGGTGTTGCAGCCAAATTCTAAAGTTGATATAGCAAGTAAGAACATACAATTTATTATTATCCACTTAAAATAATTTTATTGTAGTTGTATTATAATTATTAATTTATAATTTCTTATTATTTTTTCAGTTACTCCACAGCCAGTGTATGTCGATTCAAATGAGAAACATAAACACAAGTTTATGGTTCAGAGTGTCATTGCACCTGAGGGGAAAACTAATATTGATCAAGTGGTATGTTTTAAATTGATGGTATTATATACAGATTAAACAATGAAGGTTTTCTCTACTTTTTCTGGCACCAGATGGCACTATGTAATAGTCGTATCCAACAGCTGTCAGATAAAACAGAGTCGTATGATTCTACGGCTATGGTCGTAGGAAATGTGTCAAAAATTGTAAATTGTAATCATTTCTATTTTTTGTTTTAGTGGAAAGAGATTAATCCAGAGCAGCTAATGGACTACAAGCTGAAATGTGTTTTTGAGACCCCACGAGGCACCAATCTTAACGTAAGTTTGTTTGTTTTTCTATTATGTCATGAATTGTGTGGTTGCGGCTCATTCAAAGAATACTTCCAACCTATTTCTTCCCTTGGGTGTCGTAAAAGGCGACTAATGGACTTAGAACTGCACAACCATCCCTATGCTTATAGCAATACCAATAGCTTATACCGGCGACGGATTCACCACCTGTCACGCATAGCACGTGCAGTCACTGCTTGGTGAAACGTGGACTAGTTTTGCGAAGCTTTTGCCTGGTCTTTGGCTAACTCTTTGGGGATAATTGTCGTGATTATATGTATTTATGTCTGTATGTCATGAATTTAAATTACCAAAATTTTTCTTTGGCTTTTAATTGATAATAAGATAAAGCACGATTAAAACAAAATCCGTGTCGTGAATAATCTAGATAATAAATCAGACTATTATCTTTATATAATATAACTTTATTGCAGGACTCTGGAGACAATGTTGGTCATGGCACTGAAGTTGCAAAGAAAAAGGTAGCTGTTGCAGAGGAAACCAAAGCAACAACAAAAGTCCTTGTGAGTAAAATGGTGTTATGTTTCTATTGTACAGTTTCTTACCAAGTACCTTGGAGGTTCATTTCACATATACATACATCCAATGGGCCAAGGTGAGGAACCTAAAAGTGCACGATAGTTACCTATTAGTTTGTGTGCTTTTTTAGTTTTTATTTTGCAACTTCATATATTGTTGTAAGCAAATGTATTAATAGAAAACGAAATGTATATTGTCGAAAGTGAAGTTTGGTTTTTGATAAAATTCCGAGGATGTGAACTAGTGCACAATTCGTGTTTCAAAATGTAGAGAATTTTTTCTTTCTTTTGCATACATACACAACTATTGTCCCTTAAGGGATAGTCATACTAGGCAAAAGCACCGCAAATCAGTCCACTGCCATAGTCCGCGGTTCACCTAGCAGTGACTGCACATGTGCTCAGCGACACAGATGGTGAGCCAGTCGCCGCTATATGTTATTGGATGGTTGTGCAGTTCTAAGTCCATTAGTCGACTTTTAAGACACCCAAGGGAAGAGATGGTTTAGTAGTATTCTTTAAACGAGCCGCTTTCTTATAATTTATAATATCACTCACATTATTGTTTTATAATGATATTTATATTCACTCAAACAGAATGAATATTGCTAATAATTATAGATAGTCTAGTGGTTCGTAAGTCACTCTGGCGGCACTCACAGGTTTGACGCATGTTAAATGACCTGCGATTGCTATAGACACATAAACTGGTCTGGTAGTTACTAAACTAAAACAATTGTGTCGATTTAATACTATTTTACGACACTATATTTTAAAACAGTATAAAAGCATGTGCCTATCATTAATATGAAGGGACATTGGACATTCTTACGCGCGGATGGAGAGCATTTATGATACCCGCGTGCTCTTGGCGCGGCTGTTTATTTGTTTATATTAAGAAATTAAGGAAAATAAGGATTCCCAAAATATGCTGTTACATAGCAACACGTAGCCGAATTAGAAACACAAAAGTATGTTTTCATTAGGTAAATCAAATAATAATTCACATACAATAAACATGGATAATTTTAAGGTAAATAATGAAAGTTATGGTAATTAATTCCACCGCATTTGGGTCGGGTGGCGTTCTTTCATGTTCAAAAACAAAGCAAAGTCCTTTATTGAGTCATATTACATAGTTATTATACTCCCAAGAAACTCTCGGGACTTAACTGTTTCTAAACGTAGACTTTGGCACAGACGGTGACCGAGTGGACTGAGGCGGTCCACGGGCATAAACATTGCGTGTGAGGTCTGTCTGTACATTAACTATTGCCCCAAAGGTATATAAGTACCTATTCTATGTTCAACATTCCAAATTTCATAACATTTCACTAAAAAAATTCTGAATATCAGAGTGGAGAAAGACATTGAAGTAAAACACTGCATCAAAATATATTATGTACTAGCTGTGCCCGCTATGACGTTCGCGTGGCGTATAGAACAGGCGATAAGCTCGATGGTATAGAAGTTGGTACGCTTTGGCTTTCGATATCGAAAACATAGCTACCTTCACCATGTTCAGGTCTTAGATAGGTGACTAAAATCTTTGTGGTTTTCAACTCCTCAGTGCTTTGGAAGGCACTCATCCTCCAATCACGCACGGGTTTGTAACCAAAATTCTCTTCCGAACAAGAGTACGATTCAAGGCGAGAAAGCAATTCATCTCCAATCGCCTACGGGTCTGTGATGCAAATGATAGCTCTGAAAACGTGTTTAAGACAGATGCATAGTGAAGTCTTTTGTTTATCTCAAATGGTAAAAAATCTTAGTATGTCTTTTTATTGAAATAACACCGTATAAAATTTTTATTTAAACTCGTTTGTTCGTGGCGATGGGATCGAACCCGCGACTTCTGAACCAGTAGTGCCATCTTCTATCTTGGCTACCGCTGCCTTTTATAATGCACACATACATACATACACAAAATTACGCCTATAATCCCCGAAGGGGTCGGCAGAGTCCAAGGAAGCACTGTGTCCCTTAAGACCACACTTAAACATACAAATATTGGGTTTGGTCAGATGAAGAATCGTGAAAAGTAGTAACAAGTGGCTAGCTCATCGCCTACCAAATCACAGACGCAGTACCCAATACGCCCTTAGTCGCCTTAAACGACATGCTAGGCAAGAAAAGCATTTGGTACATTCTTTTTCATTCTTTAATAATGCCTTACAAAAAATACTCCTGACAATATGGGTTTCGTGCGTGTGTCAAGACATGTACCTAATGCCTCTCATTGAACACGGTGACAAATACCTATTAGGTTTTAACTAACAGCACAAACCTGAGCGCGTTTCGAGGTAGTACTATCTTCTATTAAACACACACGCAAATGGAAATACGCGTCGCGGTTGTTTATGCAACCATTTCCACCCCCCCCCAATCCGCATTGAGATGATGGTACGGTCCTTATGTGTTCCTCCATGGGAAAGTCCTGTGCCCAGCTGTGGGACCTATATGGGTATTGCAAACATGGTCGCTAACATAGCTCAAGAATCAAGAATCTCAGCGTGATCTAATCTGGAAAGAAGAAATCAGACGTCGCAGAACTGACGGCCGTAGGGGCGTAAATGATTTTATAGGTGGCCCGACGATCTGACGTTATCCACATATAACTTAATCTCTTCTTTTTATCAATATTTCTTACATATACTTTCAAGCAACATGACTACAGTTTATTCTAGAAATGCCCGTGTCTGTAATTCTCATAATATTTATCGTGTCTTAGTTTTCAATGATAGCTATTATTCTTGCAATGGATTTTGATGACAATGTCATTTATTTTATACACGTTCGAAAGGCATATGTTTACATCATTGGAATTTTCTCAGAACCTTTAAAATATTGTTGATTATAGTGTGTTGCATAATTGGTCCATGCTTGGCATGTTATTCCCGTTATCTTACAGGATGCTGTAGAAGGTCTCATTCAAAACGACGCTAAGAGGAAGAACGATGATCACACAGCGGGAAATTTAACTTCGAAAACGGTATTTATAAATTATACAAATATTTTAATAATATCTCTATATCGTCAACAGATTACTTTGATATATTCTTACTATAAGTGATTGGTTTTAAACATTGATAAAGCAGTATCTCTGTGTTCCTTACTTTATTTAGTTTTATATTCTTTCGGCAATATCCTAAATTATATAGAATGCATTTAGTTTTAAATATTAAATAGTATTTGATTTAGTATTAGGTTAAATTATAATTTCACAGCATTAACATTACCGTATAGTAGCTGCTATGTGTATATTTTGTTTGCTATATCTTGTTCTTGTTATTATTTCGTTTTAAGAGTTTTCAATCATGCCGATTTTTTTACTTTATATTTTTTTTTTCCAGACTTTCCCTAAATCGGAAAACGTGGAAAGCGATCTACAAAAGGCGACATTAGAGGTTATTCTTTTGCGTGAAGAGGAAAGCAAATTAAGACAAGAGAACCTTCAGTTAAGAGTAAGTGTAATAATCTCCAAAGTGTGTCTAAAATGTTTTCTGTATTATGCAACGCGAACCTTGCGAATTATAATATTAACTATAACAGATATTGTGACCAATCCTTTATCTCCATTTTGGTTTCATTGTTTATAATATTTTGCTGGTGCGATTAGTTATTTGCCTAAGACAGAAGTTAATTTCAACGGATTGTTAACTCTTTGTAAGTGTTACTTATTTATGCTAGTGCTTATTGTTTTATTACATTCTTACTGATTTATATTTTAATTTATGTAAGCTGTCTGCGGAATTATAAAATAGATCTAATTATATATATCAAACAAAACCATAATTATTATTGTCAATTGTATGGCAAATTTTTTTTCGCGACTCTGTTAATTTTGTGTACGGCGGCCTGCGACAAGATGGGTTGGCGATATTCATTGGTTGGTGGCATTAGGCGAGGCCTAGTCTAGCAGTGGACGACGTGAAAAGGTTAATGATGATGATTACCAGATTAGGTAAAGGTTCTAAAGTGTCTCTACCCATAAGCCTGCATTATGTTCCTACTTTGAATAGTTTCAACGTTAACATTAAGTTCAAGCTTACTTACAAATGAATACCGGTTAATCCTTTAGGTGTAACTTGAGGTGGTTTAAGGTGAGGTGGTAGTTTTACAAAAACAACAAAATATTAATTATTGTTTAAAATATTAATAGTGTAAGATATAAGAATTCACCCTTCGTGCTGACCATGCAGCGACCCATGTTATTTTTATTTTGCTAATTTTTTTTTATTATTATTAAGAATGCTTCCTTTGATTCCAAACGGTTGTGAATGTGGGCAGTTGAGAGTTATTCCCCAGTGACCACGAGCATCTTAAAATGTTCAAATCGTTTAGCTTAAATTAAATTATTGTAAAATATTAACATAACACATCATCACGCCCCTTTTCCCGAAGGGGTAGGCCGAGGTGTTAAACATCCACATTTCGCCAGATATGTTAATTTCCCGTGTAAAAGGTGGCGAGCCTGTTGCCATGCACCTGGCACAATGTGAGGCAAGCGATATTCACAATGAACT
The DNA here is from genome assembly GCA_910589355.1 of Parapoynx stratiotata. Taxonomy (NCBI): domain Eukaryota; kingdom Metazoa; phylum Arthropoda; class Insecta; order Lepidoptera; family Crambidae; genus Parapoynx; species Parapoynx stratiotata. The sequence goes on from OU342457.1 coordinate 12,684,612, forward strand.
GTACATAAGTTTCATTCAAACTCAGTGGTACAGGCGGTGGGATCGAACCCGCGTTTCCCGCGGCCTCGAACGAGTCCGTCCCATTTCGGCTACCGCTGCCTTAAAAATATTAAGATAAATGTAATTTATCTAGCATGCAAAATTTGTCAAAAATCATTCATTTTATGTTCTAAATTGGCATTTATATCGTACTCTCGACTGACATGCGAATATTTTGTTTGTTCCAAATGTTTGCCATATTGTAAAGGATCCATTATTGTTATTATTTTTGTTATTGCTGTGCATTATGCTTTTGACGCCCTTAAGCTAGTCATGATTTGCGCAACACTGCTGGCGAAGACAATGAAATGGCGTGCGTTAAGGGAGGCATATATCAAGCATTGGGCGTATGTAGGCTAATGATGAAAAACAGGTTTATAAGTAACGATTTGCTGGTTTTATCAAAATATTCAATACGAATACGTTCTCGGTGTTGCATTGATGTGGTAAAAGCTGCTATTCCAGATATTATTTTGACTGTCTGTTTATTCATTTAAGATAACATCAAGAGAAATTTTTTTGCACTGCGCTTTGTTCCCATTGGCATCTATTTTTTTTAATCTCACACATCTATTCAGTACAGTCATACCGTGTTATTCATAAAAAATATTAAAGGCTTAATAAACCTATTTTAGTTAAAAAGTGATTTTTCACTTTCTCTCTAATTTAGATTTGAAGAAAGAAAACAAGAAAACAAAACACTCTGTATCTAAAATAGGTTTATTAAGCCTTTCATACTTTTTATGAATAACACGGATAGTGTATCGTGCTTATTTTATAATTATAAAGAAAGATACACGTGTTTGTACGTCGCCATTTTAATTATTTTTAAAACAAATGAATTGTAATGTTTCCACTTTCATAATAACCGAAACAGTAAAGTTCATGATATTCCATCATACCTACGCTCTTGTAAATTAAAACGTGCCCATTGATCCACATTTATAGGTTGCTTTTGTATTTATTACTATTAGTTTGCTTAATTATTATTGGTCTAAGCATAATTTCTAGTACCGAAAATTTACCAAAACCAAATGTTTCAATTCTGTTTTTTTTTAAACACTACATGTATAGAACAAAATTCTCGCTGTCTGTTTGAATTTTGATGCAGTTTTTTTAAACATAGAACGATTCAAGGTAATATTTAGGTATAATATTGGGTCCATACCTATGAAATTGGTGTTTTTATTCTGTCTTAGCAATTTGTCCGTAACTATTTTTTTTCAGAACATTCTTATAAAATAATTGCCTCCTCTAAAAATACACCATATATTTGAGCTCGTATTATTTAATTTGATAATTTTTTGTAAGTTTAATTGTGTTAAAATTAAGACACAAAGACAATTATTTTTAACTGCCTCCCGAATACATCATTTGATTTGCATTAACATAAAAACGATGAATAATTTTTATCAAGCGTGTTCACACACATATTGCTAAAGTTTGTCTAATGATACATGCCAAATATTATTATCTCTGGATTTGTCGTTGTGAAAAAAACTGATAAAATGTTAGTATGTAAAATGCAGACATCCCCAAAATCTCCATACAAAACACTAATTTCATAGGTAAATTAGGTAAGGACCTAATACATGCATTATATAGTAGAAAAACACTGATGATTTTAAACGTTCCCTGTGCGAAGCCGGGTTGCTAGTTATTAACATTCCGTAAATAAGCCGAACAACTTAATGCTGTTGAAAAACGTTGGTGATTGAGTAATTTTTATAAAAATAATAAACTCCAATACAGACAAATACTAGCTCATTTGACGTCATGATTGAACAGCGTCAGCAAATAGGCTTAGTCTTTATTTGCGCTTTGTAACATCCAAAACGAGCTGACTGACCCTGCCTGCTGTTAGATCTCCGAAAGAAACTGTGGTAAAGGTCTGTCTTGCCATTTCCTACAGTTCTTCACAGGCATCAAGGTGAGCAGTCGCGCGCCGATGAGGTTCAGGTGGCCGTCACAGAAGAAACCTGGGTTATTCTTGTTACTATAGTCAAAATTGTCCTATCATCTGCATTTTGTTGGGTCGTATGCCATTGTCTCGTACGTATTCGATCAAATACGGGTATTTAAGTAAAACATTTTTTAATTAAATTAAGATTGTTTAAACTAACACTGGTCTGGCGAAAGCCTCGAATGGCAAACGGCACTACCATTAAAGGTTTTTCCCCACTGCTTCAGGCAAAAACAAAATTCAGACAGTTTCAGACAAAAACAAAATTCTTTGTCTAGAAATGTATGAGAGCATGCTCTTCATATCAGCGGACGGCACATTTTTTGCGGTTCAGAGATTTATAGTGTCCTAACTAGACGTATAGATAGTTCGAAACCTCTCGATCTTGTACCTGCGTCCACTGCGCCTTCCGTGAGTGGCCAAGCGTGTCTACATTGGTCTACGTACACTTTTGTGATGCTTCGACTAGGGTAGTCTCGCTAATGTCCAGATCCAGCGAGGGTTATCGAGGTTTGTGCGTCGTCATTGTGGAGTGTTTTAGTCTGCAGCGCTTACGTACCGCAAGCAAACGGCTTTCGATCTTCGCCCTTGTTTCGCTGCTTTAAGTTGAATAATACGGTGGCGTTTTAAAACCGGCAAAGAAAATAATGCATCAATATAATAGTGTTTTAGTTCGATCTCAAACTACATTTTTACCCATTAAATTTCAACATTAGCCAATGCTCGTCTATATAGTTTGTCGAGTGTGGAAAATTAACGTGACATAAGTTGCTACGACCCAAATATAATGAGGAACCGAGCAGAACAAAGAAGTCAGCAGAGCTTCCCAAGGTTAGAGGCTCTACACTGTGAGCTGTTAACGACTTTGACGAGTATTACCTGGGACAAGTTGTTCAACTGGGTGGGTCCAATTTGCAGAAAGAGGTCAATCGATAATCCAACTCGGCTGGGCAGCCTTCGGAAGCTACGCAGCGAAGTCTCCGCCTATGTACCGTATTGCCTCAGTGCCTCAAGACAAAAGCCTTCATTTCCTGTGTGTTGACATACGGAACTGAGACATGGCCGCTTACAATGGGCCTCAAAAGAAGGTTCAAGTTCACTAAAAGGGCAATGGAGCGTTTTTCTTGGAGATTCCCTGCGTGATCGTGGAGACCCACAAGAGAACTAAATTCACGGACATAGTCCACAGAATTTCGAATCTTAAGAGGCAGTGCTCGTAGAACTGCAACGTATTGTAGCGTAGGCGCAACGTTGGAAGTACCCCCACCAGGTGGAGTGATCTGGCGAAAGTTGCTCTTTTAGGAGTAAGTTATACCTTTGCTTTTGTACGTCATAGTGGTGGGGAGTGATGGAACTGCTAGCGACTCTCTTCATTGCCGTGAAAGTCATTTTCAATTTTAATTTTAATTATTTTAGCGGCATGAATTTCGTTTATAAAATTATATAGCTTATCCACATACACTTATAATAATATCAAAGTTATTGTGAGAGATATGTACTCCGTAATTGTTTTACATATCAGATACGTTTATTTTTACGGAACTGTCATTGTATTACCTTAAATGTGGCAGTACTTATTAAATAAATAAAAAGTTGCGAGAAGTCGGTGGATGTAGGCGGCGCATTACCGGAATTTGTGGAGTTCCTTAAGGAGGGCTGTGTCAGCAGTTGACGTCTGTAGGCCGAGATGATAATGATTAGACAGCAGTCATTAATATAAAAAATAATTAAATTATCTTTAATTATTAACTTTCTGTCATTTATTTTTGGACAAAAAAAGTATGCTTTATGTATTGGGTCCTTACCTATGAAATTGGTGTTATTTTTCTCTCTTAGTATTTTGTCTGTAACTATTAAGATGCAGAGTATTCCTAAAAAATAATTACCTCGTCTAAAATAGACTATATTTTTGAGCTCTTTTGATTTGTTTTGATAATTTGTTGTAAGTTTAATTGTGTTAAAATTGGACACGGAGACAACTCTTTTTAAGTGCCTCCCGAATACATCATTTTATTTGCATTCACCTAAAAACGATAAATAATTTTTATGAAGTGTGATATTACACATATTACTAAAGCTTGTCTAATGATAGATGCCAAATATTATTATCTTTGGATTTGTCGTTGTGAAAAAAACTAAAAAAAATTTAGTATGGAAAATGCAGAATTCCCCAAAATCTCCATACAAAACACCAATTTCATAGGAAAGGACCTAATATTATTATTATGGTATAAATTAAGGTATTATAAGTTAAGTAAAACTTATGAAATCTGATGATAAATTGTTTCATCTAATAATATGACACGATGCCGTTATTTTAGATCTGATTTTGTTGATCGATGCAGTATATATTATAATCACAATATGACTGGTAAACAAACAATTGTATTCGTCACTCAAACATATATCAGGACCAGGAGTAAGACCCGACACCTCAGATTTGACAAACCTTTGAACCGGTCTAAAAGCCATTCATTTATATTCGTATCTCGTGTTTCTATTGAGAATATAGGTAATAAAGACACTCTTAGAGGCACACATTTTACGAACTCTGATTTGGTCGATGTAAGCGTTATATGCCTTAAATTCTATACACCAATAAGTTTTGCGTTTTTTTCTATTGTGTAAACATTTTTTGGCAGTATTACTGTGCGATAAACATAATTACATTACCCCATTATAATTATATAGTCAAATAGGGAAATTACTGGATACTGTGACTTTACATCTTATGTCAGATTGGCAACATACATTGTGTGGTACTAAGTTACAAGCAAATACAATTTTAACATATATTACATGTTTATGAGTTGACGTAATTAGCTAGCGAGCTCATCTTAAGCCCCCGCGCGAGTGTTAAAATTTATAAAATCACTTTATGAAGGTATTATGTTAAAACAAGAAAACTCGCCTCAGATTTCTTCGAGCAAGCGCGCAGAATTTGCCTCCAATGAGGTGGGCTGTTCTGTCTGCTTGTTTGCTGTACTCGTCCACTGCTGGACATAGGTGTGCTCTTGCAAATGATGCCTAACGTTTTCCAACGTAATAGCGTAAAATTAATTTAAACAAGATTGACATCTTTCAACATAACAATTTTATAATATTATGTTATTATCCGAATAACAGAAAGTATTACAAGTCGGCGACAGTAAAATCATAATTTAGTGAAAATAACACCGATCTATGTTTTGAATGCCAAAAAGTCTCCCGATTTTTAGAAATTAGTGCTTTTTAATATTTCACTTTGGTGTTGTCATATATTTAAATTTAAAATGTTGTTACTAATACATTTGCTGGGCGATATAAAAGTAGTGATTTTGCGTGTGATAGCTAAAGTATTCATATTGTTGTCTAGGAGGAGCTTCTTCGTTTGTCCGCGGGCGGCGACGGGCGCGCCGTGCGCCCGCACACGTACAGCCCCGAGAAGAGCGCGCAGGCGACGTCCATGCCGTGGGTTGCCACCGCGCTACTCATGGCGTTCATCGGAATCATCATCGGGAAGTTCCTCATGTGAATTAGTATTCGCATGAGGAAAAATACCACACCCTAGTGTCCTCTAGGGCTTTGCGGTGACCCAAGATCGCCTCACAGACACCGCCATTATACCACTCCCAACGCCTCCCTCTCGCACAAGGCAGCTTAGCCTGGCGTCCACCAGCGCCGCGGCGAGAGGGGAACATATGTGCAGGGTCTCGTCATTTAATACACATTACCTTCTATTAATATTAAAAGTAAACCAGGTCCAGGTAACACGTATTGCAATTAGCGATGAAAATTGAAGCGTCAGTTTCTCTATAAACAATCTATTCAGAATGACCAAATATTATTTTGCATTAGAATATTTAATATAGTTAGTTTTTTATATTAAAGATTGATTTTCCCCTGGTATGTTCCTAAACTCCTTAATTAATTAGTAGTATAGATTTTATACTTTTTTATTCTTTGACATAAGTCAGATAATAGCATACTTTTTACTTTCTGTATAATTTTAATGTACCTAGTTTCATTTAATGAAAATCCCCTTGAAAATTCCCAAGTTACTTGCGTATTTATAATATCTGCTACTTCATTTTAATGTGTATTGATTTACACGTGCTAGTTAGTTACCTGCAGATTCCAGTACGAAGACATTGTTTAAATATACCATTAAACATTTTCAAAATATTAAGTAATTAACTAACCAATTTTTAATGAAGAGGGCTACAAACGAATAATAAATCGAGTCAATATCGTGCTTCGAGTTCAAAATACTTGGGTATTTATTTGCTTGTGCACATTTTGTCGAATATATATATTTATATATACTTATTTATTATATAAACATGTGATTCTTTTTTTAATTTTCGAAATTTGTCCCATGGATTGATCTTTGAATGCAAATGTATACTCTTTGTTTGCGTGCAAAGAGTACAAAATATATGAAACGAGTTATAACGAGCTCTTTAACAAGTACTATTAATCCACCAGTGAACAATTTGATTTTATTCGTTTTCATCGCTAATAAAGGAATTTAAATGTTACGCTGGGGCTGTTTCAGACTTTATTTTAGACATAGTTTATTTAGACCTGCGCGTTCACATTTAAGAAAGGATTCTGAATTCGAGCACTTGAAACCCCATGTAGTACAGAAGCCGACAGTAAATTTAATTAGGTATCTTTATAAAAGTACATTTAGTCTGTGCGCTAATGACGCCATCCTGCACTTTTCCTGGCATCTCACTCCGGCGTTGCTGGTCTGTTGAACATTACCTACCCAAAGCTTGACCACACCGCACTTGTGACTCTCCTATGGTTTTGTTTTCGACCTTCGACGGTTTTGAAAGTTTCTTGTATGTTGTGTGTCCCTATGTTCTCACAGTAATATACAGGTTTTTAAGGTAACTGTATCGGATAACGCTATTTTCGCCACCTCACTGCAGTCTAATATGTCACTAGTATTACCTTCACCTATAAATCATTTGTACGTTTGAATGTATTTTGTTGTTAATAACTAGGTCATCTAATTAGAATTTTGTCGTGTTATATCTGTTACACGTGTGTCATATGTCTCTAAAAATAATGTGTGTATTATTGTAAAATTCTACTAAATTGCTTTCGCTGAATGATAGGTGAACACCAGTAAAATATAACATTACCTATACAATAAATATGCAATTCCGCAATGGCAGACTGAAAATAAATTCATGTTCGAAAAGATGCGAACACTATAATAGGTGTACAGAAATAACTATATAATTCTAAATGGAGAGCTATTTTATTTTATCCTTCAACGGCATATGTAAAAAAGATAATAATAAGGACTCCTGGACACGGCGTTTTGTTAGAATAGCTTTGGACTGTGATTGGGTCCTATATACAAGTAATATTTAAGAGTTTAAAATTATATTAAAGGATCGCGACATTCGTACTGAACACTTGTGTAGGTTAATGAATTTGTCAAATAGCATTGTACACTATTAGAAAAAAGCTTTCAATATGGAACTTACTTTATGGTCGCGTAGATGATATAGAAAATTATATAGTGTTGTTTTGTATTATACAGTATTAAAATAATGTAAAGTACTGGAACTGTAGCTTGGTGCCTGCGATTGTTTACTTTAATAACAAGCTCTTATTTATTACATCTTGGGGATGGTATTGACGTGTTTTGACAATTATATGTTTTATTAAGTTTATTTATTGATCTTATTCAGTGGCTTGTTAAATTTCTCATTATTATAGTTGTTTCTGTTCTGTTATTTACAATGTGATCATAGAGTTAAATCTATCATGGCAATACTGCTAAGGACACAATATTGTAATTAAAACCTTACCAGAAATATTATTGATCTGACTCTTTTCCGATGACATCAAATGTCTCTGGTACGGTTTTGCAATAGTACCTACATGTACAGTATTGGGCGAGAGTTACTTTCAGCTTATTAGCAATGTACGCGAATATTATATGTAGCTGAATAAAGATAAAGTTCATTGAGTTTAACATTATTCAGTAGTGAGACATATTAAACCTTTTCGCAGTAACCCTTATGTGAGTGGGATTTTTAAAAATTATAGATAAGTTATTGTTTAATGATATACAGAGGATGATTGTACACGAAACATTAAACATGGTATTATGTACTTAGTATTTACACACCTAGTTAACTGTGCCTTCATTTACGCAATAAACTACAAAACTGAATAGATGACTGTCTTCAAATAGACTTGATTCAGTTATTTATGGTAAATGTGTATGGTGTCGAGTTACATTCGTATTATATACAATGTTGTTTGCGGTATATTTTGCATTCAACGTCAAACTATTTGTTTCACCACCCATGAACATAATCCTGCTGACTTTATAAACAATGATTACAGAATGTCTCCTAGCACTCATATATCGCACTTTTATAGTATGATCACTGCACTAAAAGACTACACATGCCTATGTTTTGTTTATTTATTGATGTGACAAAAATATTATCTTCTGGGACAAAATTTGAGGTTTCTTCCTTGTCTTTCACTATACTTATTAATACTATATAAACGCGAAATATCTGCTTTGCTGAAGTTGTCCTCGTTTCTAGTATAGCCTAATAGATATATTATTAATATCTATTTTCATAGAAAACTTAAATGTGACTTGATTGGCTCTCGTATTTGGCTCGTGGGTAAAATTAACCGATACTATCACTACAAGTATATAAGTGTTGGAGTTGTACTCACTGCATTTTTTAAATTAAATTAGTTTTCATTTAACATAAACATTGGAAGAGAATTGCGTTAAATTCCACAAATCGAATTTTATATACTAATTTAGTTACAACGAAAATGTTTTATAGCCAGATTAATATATGGAACGTCATAAATTGAAGCAAAATCATTTTATTATACTTCACCCACTCATTGCCGTAATTTAGTTTATCATATTTATTTACTATGTAAATAAATGCATTAGGGGGAGGGGTGTCATTCAACCAGTGAGGTTATCGCTTAATATATTTAGGGATTAATGCGGCTGGTCTGGCTTTAGCTGAGCTTGTGTTATTTATAGGTATCATTATGTAGGTATTATTCATGACGATAGTAGTATAGGTTTGGAGAGATGGTATAGTAATATGATGAAATCTTATTTGTTTTGGGTTTGCACATAAGGGTTGAAGCTCAGCTAGGTCGAACTGCGTGGCAGTCCAAAGTCCGGATTCGGACAAAATAAATATATTTGTATATTAAACGTGGCACTGTTTTGTAACACCGCAATATATACACCCTTATTCACAAACGCTTTTTAAATATTTCACCATAGTAAAAGACTTGCTTAAAATTTGTACAGCGTTTATGAATAAGGGTGATATTCTGTAACTCTAGATGAGAACATGTCATGGTTGCAGCACTTTTAAATTGTAGACTTGTGTCAGTTTGACTAGGAAAATTCATAATTACTGTTGATTATGTTATTTTGACAGTTTTTTTTATTCATCGAACAACATAAACATGAAAGAAACTCACTTAATTCTGTGTAGGGGTATATTATAATTATATAACATTATAATTTTTTTGTGACTAAAACTTTATATCAGTTGTAATGTGCTTGTATATTGTCTGAAACTATAAAAAAATATATTAAAATATACATTTCGCGGAATCGGACTTTTTATGTAATCGATGATTGCATTTCAAAATAATGCGTCAATAAAAAAGATTATTTAAATTTTAATTACTGTCACAGATCCAATCAAATTGAGACTTGAACTTTTGGTTTGGTATCTTTGGGGAGATGGATTTTGGTAGGTCGCTCACTGCAAGCAGAGACTGGCAACGAGAGGGCATATATGAAGCAAAAGAAATGCGTCAATAATTTATTAGTATTTATTTAAAACTGTCTCATCTTTAATAGTAGTATGTTTTATCCCCTTGTGAGCGTGATTAAGATTACTATGTATACAATATTTTTTAATTATTTTGCCCATTACTTTATATTATTTAATACCATAAGCACGAAGCGCTATAATATGAAATCGATATAATTCTCTTGACAAAGTGAATGTTGCTGCTGGCATTGCGTAAGATTTCAAAACCTGAAAAATGTTAAAATATCCCGGTCATTCCCGGCCGTACTTCCATCTATGCGTCATTGAAGCTGGTTTCTACTCCACTACGGTACTTGTGCAATACGATAACGGTTCGTGCTTATGTTATTTTTGTATCTAAAGTTGCCAAAATCTGTCTGGTAGGTTGATATTGTGTTTTTATTGCTCTTTTGGTTAATATGAATTAATACTTCCTGTTCATGGACAAGTATCAGTTATATTTTTTTGCATTTGACATATAATGTACTCTATACCCACAGCTAGGCTGTTACATAAACAAGTCATACATCGTGCCTGTTTCATAGAATGGCCGAAGGCTTAGTAAATGTGACGGGCACGCTGGGCACGGAGGCCACGGAGTGTTGGTACAGTCAAAAATAGCCAAGTGTATGATTGTCCCGAAAGAAACACGTTTGAAACTTTATATCACAGTCTGACATAATAATTTCGGAATGTTTTATTATTACTTCAAAATAAAGGTAATTCGTTTTCCAAAGTAAAGCTGCTTTATAATGTTGCTGTAATATTTTGGTTTGCTACTTTTCACGCTGTCTGTACGTAAATTAAACGCGAAAACTCTTGCGGTGTGCAATAAGCGTTTATAAAGGCACATTCGCTATTAGTAGGTTTTAATAATGTTACCTACGGAATATTTAGTATGTTAACGCTGTTTATTTAGTTCTGTATAATTATTTCTCATGTTCATTATTTTGTATTGTAAAGTAAATATATTTTAGTTATTCAGTTAGTAGGTTTAATTATACAGCAGCCTAAACTTTTGGGCGCGATAGTACGGATTTCTGTGGAGAACTGGTAATTTAATTCTGCACATTGTATGTCAAATGACGATTATCGCGCTCGCGGTATAATAATATGGGCGACAAGATTTTATGTCTCGACGCCCGAAGGCCCTTACGGCCTGTGAGCGACCGGCCCTATAATATAAATATAGGTAAGTCATATTTTATTTATGATGATAGTCGAAAATACAGCTGCCTTCTTCAATAACCTTGCAGATTACCAAGTAGTGTTAAAAATTGTATTTATCTATTTTCCATTTTCGCTGCTTACATTAGTGATGTTTATTATTATTTAAATTTTGGGAATTTGAAAATGATAATAATTTTTAAGCACTCTTAGTTATCTACATTATGTTAATTAACAGAGAAGCCCTTGAAATTTCTGTATGGTATTGTTGTTATATTAAACTATTATGCTATATTGTATCGTTTTCTGAAATAAAAGACTTAATTTATGAACTCTCTTTTTAAAATCTAACCGTGATTAAACACTTAATCCAATGCTTTAGGGATTAGAATCATAGTTTATGCGTTTTATTGCAGACGGAGGTTGGGGGAGGAGGGGGAGGTAACCCTCTCGTCGCCTCCCCTCCAGCGTAGGTGAGCAGGCAGCAGAAGGCGGTCAACATCAACCGTCTTTCTATCTGCCCTGCCTCGCGTGCCTGGGTGCGCGAATGGGCTGCTAGGCACGCCTTGAGCCCATATTGTACGGACCATCACCCTGCCAATCTATTTCTAGACAATGGAAAGACAGTAATAAAGAAACGTAAAAAAGAAACGTAAAAGTAAAAACGGATAAAAAAAAATACTGTCCTGTGTTGCACAAGATTATTGGTCTCTTATTTTACTGGATGTAATGAATTATGAGATTCCATTAGATTTGACCATTAGATTTTACTTTGATATGATCTTGAAAGTGGGTGCTATTCTTTTGCAACTGTGGTTTCAAACCACACTTTCAATAAAGCTTGAATAAACTTGATATGGACTAGCTTTTTAGACTTTGACAAGTCCTTTAATAACGTGGGCATGAAGAGACCAGCCCCCCGTATTCTAAACTGTCGGAAACTAATCGAATCGCGGAATCTCTATGTCACTTTTCCTGTCACTTTTTATTGCAAGGAGTTAGAGCGAGACGGGACGTGCCTTTTCAAATCAAATCCGTGAACCGATAGTTTAGATTATGGGGGTAGACCTGTTTATGTCCCGAAGATATACAAAATGTTATAATAACATAATTATGCTTAACTTAACGGAAGCTAATAATTCTTTTTGTATTAGCCAGGTAATAAGTAGTTTCAAAAGGAAATTACTATAGTACGTCTCAATCCAAGTTGCCAAAGAGGTAAACAAAACAAAAGTAATGTAAAATGTTTTGTGATGACTGTAGGTAATTGAAATCAATTGAAACGGACAACAATTGTTACCGTTAATTATATTTTCGTGGCAATGTTCATGTATATAGTGTGATTATTGAATAATAAATTCGGTAAGTCTGCAAAATATATATGCCATAATTATCATATCCCCGAATTTTACTTGCCCGAATATTTTGTTCACCATATTTAAGTGACATGAATAGGGGAAGTCTGAAAGTTGTCCCGATTGCTGAAAAACTGAGAGAAAATCGACATTCTTGGTGTGGTGTACATGTAATGAGGAGAGACAATGATCATGTCAAAAAAGTTATGGATTTGAAAGTGGATGGGGAGCGGAAGACCAAAGAAAAGTTTAATGGATTGTGTGAACGATGATATGATGAGGATGGGAGTTAGTGTTGGCTTGGCGAGTGATGGAAGACAGTGGAAGAAGACATGTTGCGCCAAACCCAAATAGAATTGGGGTACAGGGCAGGACAAAGAAGATTATGGCTAATGAAATTCTGGCAAATGGATTTATACTTGATCCACACGAGATGGATATCTCAGCATTTGCATTTCTGTCGCATGCAGTTTTCTTTCGTCTATTGCTTTCGTTCGTTTCGTTCGTTGCCCGACATTCAGTTGGCTTCGTTTTCAGAACGGCAAAAAATTTTTACGTCAAATTCAAATCTTTATCCAGTATAAATCGTTGCATGTAACTTCACAGTGTAGTGTCTCAGCCGCTCAGTCGCTCACCCTAAAATGAAGGCATTTCCTAGTGGTTTTCGTAGTTTTGTCGTTCATTCTTTTTTTAACGTAATTTACATATTCCTGAAGTTGAAGGGTATATGTATTTGCGATCGTGTTGCTTCCGCCGAGCAGTAACATACTAACGTGTAAGACTGATAGGCATTCAGATGCATTCAGACATGTGGACGCTGCGTGAATATTCATCTGCGGATGCATCAGCTGATCTATAACTCATGATATGTATGTGCCGGTTCCCTTTGCCTTTCCTGTAGATTTAGAACATTTTATACCAACCTATGATTCTTTTCAAAGAAAGGGTCTTTGAAATTGTCAAAAATAATTTGGCAAACATGGAATAAAAAATCTAAGGTGCTAATAAATCTCGTAATTTGTTTCATTTGTCTTGAATTTGTATTGCATAACACAGTATGTGAACGTCTATTGTCTGTGTTTACCCGCATAGTAAATATGAGTTATTCAAATATAAATATAATAGTTAATTCTTGTCTAAAATTAGAACCCGGACTAAGACAAAAATTATTAGGTAACTGGTGTAAAGATATTATTGTAGGTTGTTCATCAATTTGTTCACGACCTTTTCATTACTCTCCCAAGTCGCGTCAAGCTGAAAAAGATACCGCGACTGAACTACCGTCTCCACAAGAAGTAAGTAATACAAAAAGGTCAACTTATCTTCACAGAGGCTATGAATAAATCAATATTATGGTATTGGTTTATTTAGCCACATACAAATACATTTAGTACAAACCTTTACTTACTAAAAACACAAGTCAAAAATGCACAATTAAACTGCAACTTCCACACAAGGCTAGGCCTGACTTGAAGAAGTTAGGAAATCGTAAATTTAACAAAAGAATAGGAAAATAAAATAAAAGAAGTGGATGTTAAGCTGACGAGTGACAGAAGATTGGAGGGGAAAGATATGGGGTGCCGACCTAACCTAGTGTAGGTAAAGGCCAGGAAGAAGAAGAATAATAATTTAGGCATTATGGTTCATTATGTGTAAACTGTAGAGTGTGCAGTCAAGTTCAAAAATATCTATGCACATTTAACAACCTCCATGGTCCAGTGGTTTGTATGCCAGTTTCAAGGTGTTGCTGTCTTTGATATACAACCGTGGACAACCAAAGAACCTCAGAGAAGAAATCCCTTTAGACTAAATTGCTGGGACAAAATTTTGTCTCTAGTGACTTTTTTATCTCTTATTAGCCTCTCGATTGGTCTTCAGAGTTTGAGTTGGTCCTGATTTTGTTAATTCTTGTTTATTATTATTAAATACACACATAAATTTATGTACATTAATTATTGTATTACAGGTGACTGTAATTCTTCGTAAAAATGAATTCAATAAAGAGTTTACAACTGGTTCTATTAAATCATATGATTCTAATCAGTTGGCATCCAATGACCCTATTGAGGACACACGAAGCGAGGCTGTCTGTAAGATGACATCAGGTAAACAAATTAAAATATAATGCTGACAGAGCAATAAATGTAACAAATAACAAATATATTTTCAAATTAACATTCTATATAAAAATGTTTCAGGAACTATATAAGATTTTATTTGGTATATTATCATTAGCATCAATATACTATATTTAAACATCTGTAAATAATCAGTAAACATCTGTGAATTTTTCTGAATTTTTCAAATGAGTTGCAAGCCCGATTTTGATGAAAATAAGGATTGCATTAAGTGTCTAGTCATTTTCCACCTTATTATGCACTTTATCTAAACTCTTAATATCATTAGTATCTTATGGGATTTGAATTTGGCACTGATTGACAAATTTTTTTAGTGCATACCTATCTATTATTAGAAAATAAAGTTTGGCATCTTTCTGACCTTTCTCTCACTTTAAGGTAAAGAAAAATCACAATCTATTGGAAATAAAAATAATATTTTTTTGCAATTTTCTGAATATGCTCATGGTGTCAATTGTGCTGCAAGCGTCTACAGGCTGTATGGATATATACAACACCCAATTTCTGATATGTTTTAGTTCTACTCTTCTTAAGCTATGTTTTTCTTGGATTTTATGCTTAATATGCATGGGGTGATTGGTAGTGACGTGATTATATTTAAATACCGGCGTATATTTCTAGCAAGCAACTTGTATGAGAGTTGTGATATTGCTTCCTCGATTTCATCTGGCGATTTAAATGACTTGTTTAGTTGGATATTATTTTCTATGTACTCCTTGCTTACCAATTCGTACTTTTTTTTGCTGAGTGTGACTTCAGTTTCGTAATCAATCACAGTTAATCTAGATGTTAAGATGACTGGCGTGTGGTCAGAAGAACTGTTGGAACAAGACTCAGTTTTGAAGTAGTGTCTCAAGAGCCCACCCACCACTTAGAAGTCCAGAAGATCAGGAATTTTATTCGGATCAGGTGGCCAATAAGTAGGTTCAGCTGCTGACAGTGTGTGGAGGTGATTTTTATATATACTGATTTTTAATTGCCGACCTCTGCTGGTTATCATTAGAACCCTAGTGGCTGTGCTTGGCATTCCACTCACCTCCTGCGATGAATCTGTTACCAAGAGTTGAGAAGAAGTGGCTAAACGTGGGCAGTAGACAGAAGACACTTTAAAATATCCACATTTGTCCTTAACAGTATTTGTGGTCGCTTGTAGAAATTCTGTCTTGTATTCCGCCATCAGGTGATGGTTTAGGGACTTTCGAATAATAACAGCCGTCCCGGCATGACTCGTGCCGTCTGGCTGATTTTTGAAATAAGTGTAACATCTATCAAATTTTATTTTGCTATATTCGGTACAATGTGTTGCCGAATTAAGATGTTCATTTATGAATATTTGTACTTCATCTCTGTTTGACGTAGTCCATTTATGTTCCAAGTTAACGAATACTATTTGTTTTTATTTAATTTACATAGATTTAATATATATTTTTGACTCACCTTTTTTTTTATAAGTTAAGTGTAACTTGATATATTGTTAGTTAAAATTCATCATACGTATTCACACGTATTTGTTTATTTTTTTTATAATTACATTTTATTATTACCTTGCCAAGTGTCCGGCCCACTGCTATCCAATATCCTGGACCCTGGTCCGTTGTCGGCTCTCTATGTTAGGCACGCGATCGATTAACTTGATGCCTAGCATGGTACACTCCATTTAAACAACTTGGAGCTTTCTTATGGTATTATTGGCGTCCACGTTTCAGCACCGTAAGTCATAGTTGGCAGGACACACTAGTTGTGAAGCTGCGACTTGAGATATTGCGGTATTTTTCGGTCCTTAAGAATATCGTCAGAACAGAACTATCTACTTCAGACTTATTCTTATTGTTTTAGGTATGCTAATGGGTGTCTTTGATGGACATGGCGGGCCAGCTTGTGCTCAGGTGATATCCAAACGCTTGCTGAATTATATAGCAGCGGCACTGGTGCCACCAGATGAATTAAAGAAAATAATCAATGAAAGCTCCTGTTGGAGTTTTTTAGAAACCTTCAATGATAGAGTAAGTATCATGTCACCCTCCTTTATTTTAATAACGTGACAAAAACTACATACATAATTTTAAAATAGCATCATTTTATAAGTTAGCAGCATGCCGTATCATTTTTTTAATATAATAGGTTGGGAAAAAGTTTCTTCGCATTTTTTAAGAAAATTCAAAACATTTTTTAATATAGTTTATTTACATTTAACTAAAGTATGTAGCTACCATTTTGTTCGATAACTTTTTGCCATCTTGTAGGTAGGGACATGATCCCATTGCTATAGAAATTTTGGGACTTCTGGTCAAAATACCGCGACAAGTTGTTTTGGCAGTCCTCTGGTGATGTTAACCTGACACTGCCTAAAGAATTCTGAAGAGACCGAAACAGGTGGAAATCTGAAGGTGCAAGGTCAGGACTATACGGAGGATGCATTAGCACCTCCCAGCCAAACTCTCTTAATTTTTGCTGAGTGTCTAAAGATGTGTGAGGTCTAGCGTTATCATGATGAAAAACCACACCCTTTCTGTTGATTAATTCCGGCCGCTTTCTCTCAACTTCTTGCTTTAATCTCATCAGTTGTTCGCATTAGAGTTCAGAATCGATGGTCCTGCCTGGTGGTAACAGCTCATAATTAATAATGCCCTTCCAATCCCACCACACACACAACATCACCTTGTTGCGAGTTAACCCGGGTTTCGCCACAGTCTGTGAAGCCTGACCGGCCTTTGACCACGACCTTTTTCGCACGTTCTTGTCGTACGTGATCCACTTTTCATCACCAGTTATCAGCTTCTTCAAAAATGGCTCGGTTTCATTACGTCGTAATAAAGAATCACAAATGAGTACACGGTTCATTAGGTTGGTTTCTTTCAGTGAGCTCGTGAGGTACCCAAATGTCGAGCTTTTTTGTGTACCCTGTTTTTTGCAAATGCGCCAAAACTGTTTTGTGGTCAATTCCCAGTTCTTCAGCTACGTCGTAACTACTGACATGCCGATCTTGCTCCACTTTTTCAAAAATGGCATCCATTTTATCTGTAATAGGGCGACCAGAGCGACGTGCATCTTTGACATCAAAATTTCTGGATTGAAAACGCTTAAATCAAATTTGTGCTACTCTCACAGACACTGCACTAAACAAATTGGAAAAAATCGCAAATTTTTTCGCGGCTTGCGTTGCAATTTTACCTTTTTTGTAGTAAAATTTTAAAATGTATCGAATCTTCATTAGATTCACTCATCTTGGCGGTACGAAAAACAAATGAAAATCACACATTTTCCTAATTTGAATTTGGAATTATGTTCTTTAAAATTTAAACGTTCAATGATACCAAAACCAGCCAGATACAAATAGTATAGCCAAAGAGATTTTATTACAAGTTTATACATACTATAATGCGAAAAGACTTTTTCCCCAACCTAATAGAAAGTGTTAAGAGAGTAATACAATCAAGCAGTCTCTAGCTCTCTACAATTATAAAACACAAATGAAAATATTTTTCATAACATTTTTAATGTTTTGTTTTACTTTTCAGGTGAACATAGTAGAAGACTTAAAATTAATGTATGAAAATAGCTTTAGAGATTATTTATTAGAACTTGTTGACGAGCCTAGAGATGGGCTAGATGTTCGTTCGTCCCTAGAAAGGGCAATAATGAAACTAGATAGTGATATATCCCGGGAGGTAATTAATCCATTCAAAATGACCGGTACAATAAATCCAAAAACATTATCAGTTGCTTTGTCTGGAGCAGTTGCATGTATTTCACATATTGATGGACCGCATTTGTATGTGGCTAGTGTTGGTGATTGTAATGCTGTATTGGGCACTCTAACAGAAGACAATGAGTGGATAGCAAAAAAGATTACTAAAGAACACAATTCTGAAAATTTGGATGAACTGAAAAGAATATGGAATGAACATCCCGACAAGGAAAGAAAGACTGTATTGCGGCGAGATCGGTTACTGGGCGAGCTGGCTCCGCTGCGCAGTATGGGAGATTACCGCTACAAGTGGACGGCAGACACCTTGACCACCGTAGCAGTGCCCCTGGTAGGTCAGAAAGCTATACCACCAAACTACCACACCCCGCCCTATCTGACTGCGTTGCCGGATATTTACTATCACAGACTCGCACCTAAAGATAAATTTTTAATAATCGCTTCTGATGGTTTGTGGGATATGATGACACCGGTGCAGGCAGTAAAACTTGTCGGAGAACACATGAAAGGTAAAGTATTCTTCAATCCACTAAAACTTCCTAAAAAGGATATACAGTTGGCGGATATCAATGAATTATTGGTGCATAGGAAAGAGAGTCTAAAGAGTAAACCGAAAGATAGGAATGCTGCCACTCATTTAATCCGTCACGCTATAGGAGGCACTGAGTACGGTGTAGATCATGCAAGGTTGGCGCATCTGCTTAGTTTGACTCCTGACGTCTGTCGCATGTTCAGGGACGACATGACGGTAACAGTGGCCTACTTTGATTCTGAGTTCCTGAGGCAATGTCCGGCATAATTACCTTTAGATATTACGTTTGATAATTTTATGTAGACATTGACAATATTTCATTTCTGTCAACACAATAATTAATATTCTGTAAATAATTGGTACCTATTTGAATTAAATATTTTGACTTTTTATTCTTCTTGGTTTCAGCGTCTTATTTAACTGATGCTTTATTTAATTGGTTATCAGGCGGTATTAGATATTTTATAAAACAAAGTAGTTGGTTTTTTTCTTTTTTCGTTTATATTTAACACCTTTTCAGGTGTACATAAAAAATTATGTTATGTTGTTTCCTAAAGGCTTTACAAAACTGATCTTCCATTACTATATTTTTTTTACTTTTTATTTATGTTTATATTGCTACATTGCTACAGAGCATTCAAGGTTTTCTTTTTAAAGTAAAGTTTAGCTAAACTAAAAATAATTTGCAGAAAACTTTTGTAATCAGTAAAGTGTCAATGTGTAATATTTCCAATCCTTTACACAATGTTCTAATTTTTGAATAATATCATATATAAGTTATATAATTATATTTTAAGATACTCAAAACAGCATACCAATTATTTTTGTTACCCAGTAAATACTAACCGCTTTATAAATAAACTAAGAATAACTTTTTGCCCAGTTTAACCAAAAATACGGCTTAGCAATATAATGCCTTATGACGATGGGTGTTAGGTGTAATATTGCTAATCAGTATTTTTAGTTAAAATAGGCATAAAGTTATTCTCAGTTTATTAATAAAGCGGGCAGAGTTTGAGATGTTTAGTGTAAACACATAAATTAATTTCAGTAACAAAATTCGTATACTTGATTGATTTAAGCTACTGAATTTAAATAAATATACTATTCTATACATTGGTGAAACATGAAATATTGTCAATAATACAGAGTGATCCATGCAAATGCGTCACTATGGAAATGTTGACTCATATGGATTAATCGCCCTGTATATCTTAAACTTCGAACAACAGTGCCTTGCCTTCTAAAGGACTAAATATTTGGTTAAATAATTTTTATGTAATCAAAGGTTGTTGTGTGATTTTTATTAATGTTTAAAGCATGGTGTTTAATTTAATGATAGCAATGGTAAAAAGACCACACGTAAAAATATTTTATACGTAATTTTGAAAACGATCTCCGTCGTAAGCGCTGTAGTCAGTGTTATCGTGGGGGTCTTAAGAACATAGTATTTCAGATGGTATAACAGCAGATAGCAAAATATTTGGTACAAATTTTCAAATTAATCCATTGTTTGAATGCTTGTATATACCTACTGAACAGTTGTATAAAAGTTACAATGCTACATACAAGTATATTTGAATGTACAAAGTGCACTTTGGTCTTTTTACTACATTTTATAGTGTTTAGAGCAAAATTCAATGCTAGATATTGTGGATTCCCAGTCCACTTAGTGCCATTAAATTTGGAAGTCTTCTCCCGTCCCATAAATCTTCAATCGGTCCTTAATTCGTTACTAAAAATCGTAATGATTTGCCTACACACGAGGCGATCTAGGAGGCGATATAATGCGCTCCCCACCATGGTCTGATGTTGATATAAGAGACGTGAGTCGACCCCTTTATTGACTATGTAAGATAAATCGCTGTGGATACTTAGATGACGGTTGCAATATATAAAAGTCTAATCAATAGAATTATCATATAGAGCAGGCGCTAAAAGATGTTGAGTGTGCAAAATATGAGGACCGCGTTCTGTAAATGGTTTTGAGCCCAGAAAAGCTTGTAAATTGATTCTGAATGTTGCCAGGAGATTCTTAGGTCCATTTTTTTATTCGGACCCTTGGGATATCGAGTAAATTGACAGTAAATCGATTTGGAACTTAACCACTAAGTTTTAATCATTTCAAGAATGCTTTTTCAACGGTGTAACATATAGCTATTGGAAGGTGCCACCGGGGTCTATAGTACATCTCAATCCAAGTTGCCAAAAAGGTAAACAAAAAAGCCGACTTACCGAGTTTGTTATTCAATAATCACACTTTTTACATGGTCATTGGCACGTAAATATAATTAACGGTAACAATTGTTGTCCGTTTCAATTGATTTCAATTACCCACAGTCATCGCAAAACATTTTAGAGATAAAATAAATAAATAAAAAATAAATATCCTCAGACATTCACACCTATCAACTAGTTCCATTTTAAGCAACTAAATGCTGCTTGTGTTACGGATACTAGATGATGGACAAATATATTTAATAAATAAATACACATAATTGATTGATTCAGAGATGAAACATTACCTTTGTTTTGTTTACCTTTTTGGCAACTTGGATTGAGACGTACTATTATTCATAACGCGTATAAGTTCCAGTTTTAATAAAGAATACTCTGAACGGACTAAGATTTCGAACTAGGCGCCATAGTCACATGTTACAATGCAATAAATAATTTGACCTGACTTTGGCTATGTGTGTTACATCGTTGGAAAGGTATTTCTGAGCTGAATAAAAGTTACTATGGTACTTCCAAATATTAGTCCGTTAAGGCCTAATTGCGCGGTCGAGAGTTAGTGCCTAACCCTGGGGCAAATATATGGGCAAACCCTGGGTTAGGCGCTAACTCTCGATCGTGCAATTGGGCCTAAGAGTAATTTTTAATTAAACATAGAAATTATACGCGTTCTGTAGACCTTTTTTTGAAATGATTAAAATTTACTAGTAGGTCGAGTTCCAAGTCGAATTACTGCCAATTTACTCGATGCCCCAAGGGGTCCAAATAAAAAGAATGGCCCAAGAAATCTCCTGGCAACATTCAAAATCATAATCTGCAAGCATTTCTGAGCTCAAAACCATTTACAGACGCGGTCCTCATATTTTGCACGCTCAACATCCTTTAGCGCCTGCGCTAATAATCAAATTGTGTGTTATTTATGGGATTTATAATATTTTTTGTTTCTCACCAAAGATGTTGGTTGTATGATTATGAATCGTAACGTTCCTACTTATTGATCACAAAGTATAATGTAATTTTATTTTAATATGTACTATTTTTTATCTTACGCGTATCAAATTTTTGTATAAAGTTACTCTGTAAATTAATTTCGAACGCTATTCAAGTTCTGAATACGACCTTAACTGGGGCGTCATGACGATGCAGTATCGTGTTGTAATAAATATTGGACCTATGAAATTGGTGTTTCTATTCTGTCTTAGCAATGTGTCCGTAACTATTAAGTTTCAGAACATTCTTATAAAATAATTGCCTCTTTTAAAAATAGACCATATATTTGAGCTCGTATTATTTAATTTGATAATTTTTTGTAAGTTTAATTGTGTTAAAATTATTATTTTTAACTGCCTCCCGAATACATCATTTGATTTGCATTAACATAAAAACAATGAATAATTTTTATCAAGCGTGTTCACACACATATTGCTAAAGCTTGTCTAATGATACATAAATATTATTATCTCTGGATTTGTTGTTGTGAAGAAAACTGATAAAATATTAGTATGTGAAGTGCAGACATCCCCAAAATCTCCATACAAAACACCAATTTTATAGGTAAGGACCTAATATATCGATTAATGTAATTTAGTTATTCACTTGGCGATAGGTTGTCAACGCTAGTAAGTAATGAAGCCTTCAAAATATGCAAGTGAAAGCAGTGTGTTTTGTTATCAGTCAGTCTAGATTTTGGTTCTCTTGATGGACAGGCGCATCGCATGGTACCCTCATAGGTCATGAGAATACACGGCCTTGAATACGATTTTTGTGCGTTTCCTACGTAGACCGGATTGCCTTGGCATGGAATAAAACTTGTACCAATCTTCATTCGAACCTATCCAAATAGAAATCCATAATAATATTAGATATACATGCGAAAGTAACTCTGTCTGTCTAGTTTTGCTAACTGCTTAACCGATTTAATAGAAATTTGGTACACAATCTAGAGCCTGAGAAAAGACATAGGCTATTTTTATCCTGATATTACCATGGGAATGGGCACCACGCGGCATTCTTATGCCTTAAAATGATCTCCCGTGGCATCGTAAGGCATGACTCACCGCGGGGGCTTCTGGCTCGATTTTTTCCTATTATTAACACCTGCCTACCCCCTCAGGGATAGAGGCGTTATGATATGTTATGTTGTGTTGTAATTTTTTTATTTGGATATGTTTGATAAACAATTTAATCCTGTGCCAAACCTTTCCGGTCTGCTTAGACCTATTTTACTAATTGCAAGGTATTATGTTTCTACTTATAAATTAACGCAGTTCAGCATCACGTAATCCTAGATGAGATAGAGAGGTAGATTTTGAGCTAAGTGAGCACGTTGGCTTTTATCTTTATAAAGGAGTATTGTTTTCGCCATGCATAAATCTCATTCACGGTCTTGTGCACCCAAAAGTTTTTGTGTCCGTTTAAATAAAGCATTTCTAATCTTAGGCCCTTCGCACACGAGGCGTGGTACAAGCGTATCGTTACTACGTTCGTCCAATGAGAGCAATACACAACATTTTCAAAAAATCCGCACACAAGATGGTGCTGCAGCGAATCGTATGTGATGCATAATGAGTCATTAAGATAGGCGCAATGTACTGACCTAAAAATGTGTACAGCCATTTTACCAAGTTGAATACCTGTAAAAAAGGAAAAAGTTCACCGCGCGGCGCCTTGCGCGGGGAACACAATCGACAATCGATGCACTTACGACACACGCCATGATTTCAACTGACATACATACATACAATCATGCCTGTAATCCTCGAAGGGGTAGGCAGAGTCCAAGGAGAACTGTGTTCCTTAAGACCACATTTAGCCATACAAAATCTGGGTTTGGTCAGATGAAAAATCGTGAAAGAGTAGTAACAAGTGGCCAGCTCATCGCCTACACAATCACATACCCAGTACCCAATACGCTCTTAGTCGCCTTTTACGACATGCTAGTTTTGTGTATATATGTTTTCATTCGGACCAACACGGGGATTTCAACTGAACAGACTAAAACTTATGCGCCTACGCAACAATTCGTTTGTAGAGCACTGCAAGTCTCGTGTGCTTACGATATGCCTACGCTTGACTCGTGGTGGTGGCCTTACATTTTTACGTAGTATTGACAATTATTATATGCTTCAATTGTATTGGTCTAATAAATATTAGCTTTATAGCATTTTCTGTGATTAGTTATCTAAGAATTGAAGATTTTATTAGTGTGCAGGTTTAATGTAGCGCAGCACTTACTTTGTATTTCCAATAAAGTGATGGTAAATACAACGATTTTTTATATTGGTTTATTCCATCCGGTATCTCTTTGAATTGGGTTATGTGTCTCAAATTTTGATTAATAACATGAAAGCTTCTACACACTACACCTGTGTACTATACATATTATATGTAGGTATATTAGGAGCTCTCATGCCAAATATCAAGTTTGTGGGTGTTATAGTTTCTGAGACTTCGTATTTAATCCCGATTTTTATAATACACACATAAACAACATCTAGGGATATTTATTTATAATCAAATATCTTAAATTCTATGAAGAATTTTAGTACACAATAAAATGAAGAATTATAGATTATTTAAAGGTCCTTTATAAAAAATAAAAAAGTTTTGTTTTGTTTTACATATGTTTTTTTAATTCCAAACATCGTAAAAATTACTACGACAAAAAACTTAATAAAAAACTATAAATTGTCATGAAAAATTAAAAAAATAACTTGTAACAAACATTCCATAATTAGTTCCAACGACTGTCAAGAGATGACGCTACTAGTATTCGACAGCGCGGTAACGTGAGCTCCCACCGCATTGAATTTAGGTTTATGCAACCTGCAGGTATCAATGCACTCCATAAAGGCTCTCAAGCTTTTAGTCCTGGTTGGGCACTTGGATTTGGAACCATCTAGTGTTGTTCACTGTATTAAAAACAAATCAAAAGAGCTCAAAAACATAGTCTATTTTTAGACGAGATAATTATTTTTTAGGAATACTCTGAATCTTAATAGTTACAGACAAAATACTAAGAGAGAAAAAAACACCAATTTCACAGGTGAGGACCCAATACAAATTATTGGTTTCAACAACAAGACTTTTCTTCCCTGACGACATCATCGCAGGCCCGCGTCTTCCCAGAAAACTACCTACAGTACTTGTATAAAATTCCTAGGAAATGTATAATATGATAGATATTAGGAAGGTTATTTTTTTGACAATATTTGTGTTAAAAATCACCTTGTGAATAGTCATTATAGACATTAGGCAAAAAACCGTAACATAATATCTATTTTTTTATTAGGAATGTACCGAAATTCGTTAAACATTCGGTTTAACCGAATTTCGGCAGCTCGAGCCGAACTTCGTCCGAAATTCGGTTTTAATGCCGAACATTCTGTACAAAAAACACCATCATAATAGATATAGAATGAAATCAAATAAGCCTGGTGTACTCATAACAGTGATCGGAGTAGGTGAGCTCTTTTATGTACTTGCCATATGATAGAATAGTATGGATATGAAACAATTATATTTATACAAGAATCAACAATTATTTAACATTTTCATTGCTTAATATTACAAGAACATATATCATTATTTGTATCTGAAGAATCGAAACATGATTGAAAAGAACACACTATTTGTATTTAACTACAATAAAATCTTAAAGAAAATTAACAACACGTATCAACAATAAATTACATATTGGAAAAAAACTAAATTTTTTATTATTGATAAAAAGAATTATAATAATCGAATCCCAGGAAATTTGTCGGAATCCCGAGGAATATCCATATTAACATGAATATTTGCGGTTAATGAACCTAAATAGCTCTACCTATTCCGATCAGTGCTCATTATCGTTTACTAGAATTGAAATAGTAATTATACGCGATAAATGCAACAATAAATTGGCCTTTTAGCTACCAGTCTTATACAATTTTACTTACTCAATTAAACAAAACAACGAAACACCGCGGCGAAATTGAACCGAAGTTCGGCCGAACTTCGGCCGAATTTTTCACTTTTACCGAATGTTCGGCCGAAGTTCGTATTCGGTTCAAACTACATTCGGCCCATCCTTTATACATTTTCTAAAAATTGTATAAATTGACGGATTACATACATTTACGGTAACATACTCGTTTACTTACATAGAATTTAAAGTCGACATTTCAGCAATGGCTCTGAAATCGCGAGGCGGACTGGAGGTTTTAGTTTTAGCTTTCAATTTAATACTCAGGCGAATATTTAATTAAATGTGTAAAATAAAAACCTCCAGTTTGTGAAAAATACACTGTAAAAATACATGTAATAGTAGATTATACATTAGGAAAGAAGATATAATAAAACAGCTATTTAATTTCAACTCGTTTATTATTAATCATTGTTTATTAATAAAAGTGAATATTATGTAATAACTAGATATTATAAAGTAGGCGAATAATCTTAACTATTTACAGACAGGGGACAAGCATAGGCAAATACAAAACAATAGGTGTAAATTGTAATTAACTTATTGTACATACTATAAAGTAAATCTGACTAGGTCACCGGCAACGAAGCATGTTCATTGTCAGGTTTTGTGTTAGAAATATAAAAACGTATATATCCAGAATTGCTGGGTTGACTTTACATACATGTTAGGGATAATATAATGTTATTAACTACATTTGATCCTTCGCCATTATGCTTCTGTTCACGTAAAACACCAATTATTATGACAACATTTAACCAGGTCCACGCCAGGTTATCACAGTTTCGCCGCCCTCTTAGCATAAACACCGCATTATAATTAATATCGGGTATTTATCACGTTCAGCTGTCAAAGTACTATGGAATTTGACAATTAGGCGTGATAAAAACGTGATTAATATTATATCGCGCTACTCATGCTACTTAGGCAGTAATCCGCGTGCATGCCGCACAACCACTAAATTTAACTCGAGTTTGACACATTAGCCTGTACTGTACAAGTGTACTGTACAGGCAAATGTGTCAGGTACACCCTAGTGTCTAACCAACCTGCTTTAGCTTGAGCATGATATAAAATTGGTGTTTTCTATGAAATTTGAACTAAGCTGAATAAATCTTCACGGTTCTTTAAATCACTTTAAAGAATAACAAACACGGGAAAGTGGGCCGATTGTGTCATTATAGAGAACTTAAAATTATCTGCAACTGCTACACTGTCTTTAATGAAAAAATCACAGGAAAGTTTGCGCTACTCATCTCTGAAGGGTAGATTAAAGGATTATTTACAGTTTAAGTGTAACCATTGTAATTACTGCAGTGCGAGCATAGAACTTCGATAGCCGCAATATTTGATCTGTCAAATTTATCGAATTTATGGACAATTGTCGATCTTAGACGTCAAATTGGGCTAATCGAATGTTCTATGCTCGTAGCGCTGGGCAAACAATCTTCCGATTCTTTGCTTGTATGGGAATGTAAATAATTTATAAAGCAATTAAAATTTGTTTTAGTATGTAGGTGGCACGGTAGTCGAGAAGTAGGAGTAGAACACTCAAGTTGCACGAGGACAAGTTTTGCATTACTAGTCGTGCCACAACACATTAAAATATTCTTGGAATACTTAAATATTATCATAATTATGTTGATAAATAATTATTAATACAAAGCGGAATAAGCAAAAGTTACACTTTTTAAATATTAGATAAGAACAAACAAATAATTACAATGTAAGGTAAGTATATGACCATAAAATGGTTACAGTTGAGTCTATTACGAAGGTTAATTTTGGAAAGGGCAGATTATGGAAACCTTAAATGTAGGCACTTATCTTATATCCGATCGCACACGATTAAAATAGGTATCTATTATAAAATAAATTAACTTATAGCGAGCAGTCTTACATAACTCAAGAAGGGGAGGGATAATTAAAATCAAAGATTGCAAGTATCCAATATACGTAGATTGTAATACAATATTTAAAAAAATAATAATATAATTAATCTATTTTTTTATTAATAATACGTGTGCGCTCAGAGAATTTTCACAACATAGATTTCACATGATAAACCATCTACTGATTGTTAAATATTCCGAAGTCAGATTAACCTTTATTTAATAATCTCTATTACCAGAAACGCCAAGTTTGTGTGCAACAGTTAATACGAGTGTTTATACGTAAAGTTATTTACGTATTGGTACTATTTATTAAATTTAACCACTATGTACTATATAATGTACTTGCTTATGTGTATGATTATACAACAATCTTAATATAATGCAGTATACTTTTAAAAATAAAGTCTGATAAGTAATCAAGAGTATAAATTGCATATAAAATAACAATCGAAGCAGTCGAAACGTTTTATAAAGTAATGTTGCCATTTGTCCGATTAAATCTTCGCATTGCGGCGTCCGGTTTGCTACTTAAATCTAGTCAAATGCACAGCCCACGACAATATTCCTACGCTAGTTCGTTTGAAAAACGCATCTTAACTCCTACAAACAATGTCGAATGACAAATTGACTCGCGATTCAAAACTACCATAAAATTTTACCTACTCTCTCAATATTCCGAGCAAACGTCGAATGCGACGCCAACAATAGCTGAAACGTCATACAAATAGCGAATAGTTGGTGGTGCATCGATGCCGTTGGCGACAAACGAATGCGGGACATAAGTGAAGAGGTGAGCTCATGCGCTGGGCCGAGATAGTCAATAACCGAACCTGATATTGAAATATTGGAGCCGTAGAGAAATAAATATTCATGACAAAACAGAGTAACATTATAAATCTTCTACTTCCTGCTATTTTCCTACACTAGGTGGGGTCGGAACAACATGTCTTCCCTTTCATTTTCCTTTGTCACTCGTCAGCTTAGCATCCCCTTCTTTTATTCTAATATCATTCTTCACGCATTCAATTCATCTCTTTTTTGGTCTTCCTTTCATTCTAGGACCATCCACATCCATGCTCAATATTCTTCTTGTTCCCTATGTGGCATTCATCCCTCCTCATCACATGACCATACCACGCCAATCTATTTATTGCTGCTTATCTTTTTTGTCACTGGTGCTACTTTCAAACTACTTCCGACATACTGCGTAACATTATGAATGAAAAAATTTAATAATGATTATATCGAGTTAAATCTTATTTTTCTCAATAAATAATTGCGACAAAAACATCATTTTTAATCGTAAAACCAATCTTCACACTGAGACTTATTTCTCTAAGACAGTCTAGGACACTCTATTCACATTTTCAGTTATGTCACAAATTTGTTAATGTCGCGCGTACATAATCCACCTGAGTTTTATGAAATACGTTAATAAGTATCATAAGAAAGTTAAATTTATAAGCAAAAGATAACAATTGTATAAAGCTGTAGTTAGATTTCTTACACGATAAGTAGATTCTTAACGATAAACACTACATTAAGTTGAGTCGCTAACGGAAATATCCAAAAGTCCTCCAAAATATATGTTTTCAGAATTCGCCAAGAAGGATGGAGAGAGATGTAGAGAGAGATCTACGGGTATTCGAAGAGTAATTTGTACACTAAATTTGGCAAAGACGCTATATGTATAAAGAATAGTGCTCTTTGGAAAGTGAGAAATAGTCTGAGGACTACCTTAGTGGCGGCCGAAACACGTCTGTGCTAAACTGGAGGTACACACTCTACGCCTGCTACAACTCTAATACACGGATGAATGTTCATGAACCAAGTAATTAAATATATTTATTTGTCACATTTTTAAAAACTCGACCTGGCAGATTGCTTGCCGTTTTGTCTCGTTAATACTTAACATCTTAGAATTAAAGTATTATAATATCCTTCAATATTGAAAAGATCATTTATTATCACTAACAAATTGCTTTCCAACTACATATCCAAAATAAAATGTTGTAGAATGAATCAACGTTTCTCCTCCTCCTTATTTTAATAATTAAAATACAATTTTTTCATAAGGTTTAAAAATGTGTCTTACGACTTTTATGTACGTACTAGGTATGTATGTAGTCTAATAAAAATGTGCACTCGTCCTTTTTAAAAAGGAGAAATTTTAATTTAATGGCCTTGCCAATCAGCTCTTTAGAAAATTTAATTAACAATCTGGGGCTGTAAAAACCCAAATAATTATGTTGCCAAAATGTTATATTGTCTTAAAGTGAAAATTTATCCTTAATGGGGCGCAACTCTTAAAAACCTAACAATGTTTTAACAATAACATTAAATCGATAATAAAGTTTACTTTCGATAATGATTTAATAAGAATTGTTGATTGTTTGTTTTTCATTAATGTTCGCCCACTTCATTCGAAGTGAGATGAAATATTAAGATAATGTAAGCATGAGTTTGTTAGTGACCGTATTAAAATTTGTTTTTAATAGTAGGGTTTTCATTGAAATTCTACATTTAATCACGTCATGATTGGTAGACATATATTTAATAAGAAAATTATATTAAGTGTTCCAAGTTACAAACGTTAGAATAGGTAAGAATTTAAAGTCTAGGGTGAAAATCTACGATGACATGAAAGTATAAAATATTACTGCAGTGCATAATATATCGAAGTTTGTACAAAATTGGCTATAGAGCCAATATTCATCTCTCGCACGGTTCTTTCGCTAAATGTGTGTAAGAATAAAATTATCTCTGCTCTAAGAAGACGCTAGACTCAGTGATTTCTAATGATTTGTATGAACGCGTAGGATTACCGCTTCTACAATTAATATGTAGATATAATAGTAACCTGACGTGAATATTACTTTAGACAGATTAGTAAGTTATCTATGGAACCTGCGTTGGAATAAATGTTGTGAATCTAACGTCATCTTATGAAACCTGTTCTCACATTCTTTGAGAAAAGAAGCGGGTCCTGTAGCGATAGCTAGTTCAACATTTACTTGATAAAGAGCATTTAATTTGCCAACACGAAATAAATGCCGAGGTGCACGTCAGATCCGTCACTCGCTTCATACACACGATATATTAAATTATATCTAAACAATATTTACAACATCACAATGTATGCAAAATGTTTTATAGAAATCAAAACCAAGGGCAGGATAGCAACAGAAATTTGAATGATTTCCGATGATCCCATGTGTAGTTATTATAGACTGATTTTATGGGAATAATCATTTTATAATGGGACATTGAATAAGTTTTATTAATGCCAATTCATTTTTAATACTTATGCAAGACGGTATTGACGTGTTTGGTATAAGCATTCATGCTGGCGTAACGGTCCAACCGAGGTTGTTGAGTTGGCACGCTGCCCGCACTAAAGCTTACTGTCGTAGCCTTGTCCCACTAGATCAATAAAGTAATCTCAGAGGCACACCAAATTAGTTACACACTACTCTTACATCCTCCTTTCTATCCGCACGAATGGTTCAAACAGAAGAAGGGTACAAGAGCCCTTATACTAAAAAAGTACATACGTAAATATAAATATCATACAATAATAAGCGACCGCACTTCAAGTACAGTCTTCAATAATACATGGGAAAACATAAATCCTCGCTCTTGCACCATGTTCATATTGGCAAATATTATTCATAAAGATTTAAACCAAGATAACAGTCGCCGCGTGTCTTATAAAATATCGAAAATGTTATTATTTTAATTTAGACATTCTCAGGAGTCTCAAATATCGAGTGTGACTAAATGAAATATAGTACAATGCACCACTTTAAAAGACTTAAAATTGGTATGCATTTTTGCAAATGAAATGAAACTTAACTGAAATTATGTCAATAGAATGATAACTATGTAATTATATTATAAGAATATTAAATTTGAGACTCCTTACACGATTTAAATACGTTATGTTACATTCAAAATACAAAAATGCTGATTGAGCGAAAAACAGTTCAGAGCTTGTTATGGTTGGGTAAAGAACCCAGACTCTTTAAAAACGTGATTTTCTGTGATTGCCACAACGTGACAATGATTTTTATATTCATTGAACATTTTCTAAATTGTAACGAATACATAACAATATAAATAAATAATATTACGCATAAGTCATGAAAAGTGAAAATTGACACAGATTACAACTACTACTAGAGTACCTAATTTCAGGCACATCATTCAATTTCTTAATGATTACAATCACGGGTATCTTAAATTTTGATTGTGTCAATTCACTTTCGGTGACTGTCCAATATTTAGACATCAATGGTGAAACATCAAGCTTATAAATAAGTTAAAGTGTACACGCGGCGTAGTTTTCTGGTAGCTCTCTAAGTAAATGTGAAATCCGGCGAGAGGATAACCGTCGATTAATCGCCCCCTAAGGAGAGAGCTTGAACAATGCGCGGGTCAGCCTTGCTGCCCTCGCGGAACTCCTCCAGCGTGAGGCGGTCGTCGTGGTTCTTGTCCATCTGGTCGAAGATCTTGTCCACGCGCTTCTGCGGGGTGTTCTCGTCCTCAGGCTGAGGAGTTTGTCCCTGGAAGTGCAAAATCTTCATACACTACTCTGTAGGCACAACCTTTTAAAAACAAATTAATTACTGACTCTTACGGTTCTAAGAAGATCAAAACTTTTAAATATCTTTGAAGTTAGACAAAACAAAATAAGTGTTTTATACAATCTAAGAAATACATTTTGACGTTTCATGGTTTTCAAGATGAAATTACTTTGTACAGGCGTAACTCGCACAATGACAAATACCTTTACAGTAATTCTGATGGAACTATAGAGCTACTTTTATTTAATAACATTATTATGTACAACTAGCTGTTGTCCGCGACTTCGTCTGTGATTACTGGTTATTGAACTATCCCACAAGAACCCTTTAATTTTCCGGAATAAAAAGTATACAATATGATGACCAGGGATATAAGGTGCAAGATGCAAGAAATTGGTTCAGCCGTTTCGGAGATTAGCCCGTCCAAACAGGTTAGTCTTAACAGGTTAGTCGGTTAGACAGAAAACAAAAAAATATATAGTTTCCCTTTTTTACATCCTTCCCCCCTTCTTTTTTTTTATTTGTTTTTAAGCATTTTTTTTCTATGTACAGACATTAGACCTCTACAGTTTTATTATATGTATAGATTCTTTATCACAAAATTAAATTAGTGTCTTCAAAACAAAGCAAAATAACCAACATCATAATATAATTTTACAGTAAAAATCATAAATGGCTTTTAATCTAGACTTCGTTTCAAAGTCACTTATTATGGTCCACTGTCGTAGTGTTGCGACTTTTTGATTTCACTTTTTAACCAATATTTTTGAATAATCGAACAAATTCATAAGCGAAAGTTTTCAAACCAAAATCCTTGTAAAATTGGAAATTCTAATTATTTATTGTATTATAATATTTAATAGCATGTAATTTTAAGCTTACAACAACTTATACTGCGTTTTATTGGAATTAAAGGAATATTGACTGTTTTGTTTATGTATGGTCGGTTTTTTAAATTTTTTGATAATCTAATAAATAAGTTACATATAATACCGATGTAAATAAAGGTATTGTATTCATAAATAAATCTTGGTGAACATAAGCAAAAATGTTTAAATGATTTCTTTTTGTTTAAATCTGATAACAATATTATTATTTCCAAAACATTTTTATATCAAACAAAGAACACAAATCAACTAAGGTGTTGGCGATTGGTAATGTGCTAAGGCAATATACGTGCAATACAGTTATGTGGGATTAATATAAACTTACGGACACGTAAACTGCATCAAAGTAATAGACGACATTGAAATAAATATTTTATCCAAGTATGCAAACTTTCTATACAGATTTAAATTGAAACCTCTAGATTGGTTCGTGAACTTTAAAACAGCGTAGGGTCATATCCTTAAGTTTAAGTTTGTGTACTGGAAAGGACCATACTTTTTTAAAGAAAGAACAGAAATTTAAGGAAATATATTTTTTAAGGAAATTGGTTTTAATAATAAACACAAACTTTATGCAAGGGTTTATTTGTGTTTTAATAAGGTGAATTACCTCCACGTGCCTATTACGGATTCTAATCGGTTCCGCAGATTTAATAAGGGTTATTTGATTAAGATCTTGCGGAATATTGTCCCATTCTTCTGAAAGTGCTGTTCTTAGTGCTGCCACTGTCGTGGGCAAAGTGTTTCTCGGATAAACAGCTCTTTTTAAATTGTCCCAAACATGCTGAATGGGATTAAGGTCCGGGCTGTGTGCTGGCCAATTCATTCTACGTATCCCAACCTCTTACGCAATATTGTCGAACTTGTGCAGCACCGTGCAGCCGGGCATTATCCTGCATGAAAGCAAAATTTTCGCCTATGAATCCCATGTAAAGCATCACGTATTCTTCTAAGATCTCTGTTATGTAGTGATGTGCAGTCAAACCCCCTCTATTACCGTTTTGACGGACCATGTCTATGAACACAAGTTCTGTTCGCCCGTTCATCGATATGCCACCCCAGACCATACAGGAACCGCCTCGTAAAGGAACACGCTCCTCCACGTCGACGATAGACTCTTCTGCGACCATCTGCACCATACAAACATGTTCTACACTCGTCCGTAAACAATACGGAGGCCCATTGCTCTTCTGTCCAATTCAGGTGATCACGCGCAAATCTTAAGCGAGCTTGTCTGTGAACTACAGACAACTTTGGACCATTTGCTGGTCTAAAAGGAGTGATATCCGCTTCCTTTAACCTTCTTCTTATTGTTCGTGCACTCACGTTTACTCCACGCACTTCATTATGCTCTGTTTTGATGTTAATTGACGTGAGGAAACGATTTCGCAGGGAAGTTATAACAATAAATCGGTTATCACGACGGTCGGATACCACGTCTCCTTCTGTAAGAACCTGTCTCCACAAACCTTCTGTATATTCTAGAAACCGTAGACTGGTTTAAATTTAAATTTCTACCAATCGTTCGTTGATCCAAGTCCTCCCGCACCAATGCTACAATTTGAGCCGCTTGTTCGGACGAAGCATCCATATTATGGTTCAAAAACTAACACAACAATTCTGCTGGTAACAATAATTCAATTAACAAAACAATAAAAAATCAATGAGAATCACTTTAAAACTTTGCTATAAATAACACGCAAATCTGATACTACGACTAAATTTTCTTTTCCCGGCTATATTCATTTGTTTTACTGCAGTTCTATTTTAAAATTTTCCTTTTTCCTTGAGATGAAGAGCCAGTCTTTCCATATTTATATTATTTTATATAATTTAATCTAAAAAGTTTGCATACTTATTATAAAAAATCATTTCAAAGTAATCCGGAACTTTGATGCAGTATATGAGTCCGTCAGTGTATTATATATCTTACTCTAACCAACTGGAATGTTTTTATGGTGTGAAACTAAAAGTAACTTAAACTGCGAAAGGCAACATCAATAACACAGGTACAATGTCGGTACAACTGGAAGACCCGATTTTACTCTCTCTTAGCTGATTTTGACATTACCTACTTAAGATGGTATATCCTTTGGTTTACAAGTAGGTAAAATTAGGATATTTTTTTTTAGGAGACGAGCTTTTAGATAAAACATAATTATTTATATAAAACTCTAATGCTCATCCATTTGTAAATACTAATAAATGAAATCAACATCCTCTATCAACATAATTTATCCTCATCACTATACGTCAAACTGTCCAGAAGTGTCAAACGTTATTAAGGGTGGTTTCCAAAACGGTTAAAATTTACCTCCACCGGTAAAAATAGCCCTTGTTAAAGTAAATTTGGAGTAAATTTCATACATTTGGTTTCACACTCGGGTATTTTGGAACGGCCTAGAGTAAAATTAACTCTGCTCCGAGTAGATTTCATTCATTTTGGAACGCACCCTAGATTGTACGAACATAAGTAGGGCCTTAATATTTTTTACGCATATTTTCATTTAATATTTTCAACTGTCACCTATTCGATATTTTTTTAAATTTCGTCTCAAGAAAATAAAACGGTATAGAAACTTACCACCATCTGATAGATCGCGTCGACTATGTTATACATTTCTTCCCGAGTTATGTATCCGTCATTATCAACGTCGTACAGGCGGAATGCCCCTGAAAGTAAAAAATAATATTGATAAATATCTATAACTTTAAAATAAATAATTTATGAAATACTCTTCATGTCAGGTAACTTACAATGTAGCTTTTCGTCCAAATTGCCCCTTGACGTCACCGATAACGCTCGAATGAATTCCTCGAATTCGATGGAACCGTCCTGTAAAGTAACACCGAATTAATATTATAATGCAAAAATATCTTCATTAAGGCCATATAGCAAAAATTACATCAGGTTTCCGCTCTTAGAGATTCATTGCAGTGTTTTTGATAATTCATAGATTTATTAGTTACCTTATTGTAATTTTATCTAAATCTGATCAAAATTTATTTAAGATTGAGTATTTTATTATATTTTTAAGTTTTTATTTTATTTGAGTTCTAGGAGGTAATTCTACTAGGTATTCTGTTGCCGTGAAAAGCTTTATTCAAATGGCTGAATGATTCAGGTTTATGAATAAAATGTTATCTGTAACAAAATAGGAATAAGCATTTTCTATTTACTTTTACTTGAACAATCACGAGCCTGTTTACATACATTCTTATGGCTAACACAAACAAAACACTGTAACCGTGATAAGGACGCGTGTCTCGCGTGTTTTTTCTTCATAAAATATATATATTATTATGGGAAGTAATTTATTGGGCAGCCATTAATTGAATGGCTCAGCAATAAATAATCAGCAGAAAAATCTTTTGGGCAGCAAACAAATATTTTGTCAGCAATATAATTATAAGGGCGGAAAAATAATTATTTGGACAGCAAAATAAATATTTGGTCAGCGGAATAATAAGTTGGTCACCGGAATAATTCGTTGGGCAGCAAAATAATTAGCTGAGCTGCCAAAAAAATTACATGGGCAACATAAATATGATGAAATGACTCTGTCTTAGTTATGTGTACTCGTATAAGGCAAACATTAAGATAATTGAACGCTATATATCCCAAGATAAGATGTACAATGTACAATCGAGCTGCCGTGTGCGACTTCTCCATAACAATGTTTGATTCGTCAAAATTTTATAAACGCGTCCACAACTCCACACTATCGTAACCGCCAATAGATTTTCGGAGACATAGTATCAGAAAGATAGTTGGCAATATGCCAATTGATCCCGTTCTTCATGAACGACTATCGAACCAGTAAGGTATTAGACATGTCGGAAATCGCAAACATTTGTTTGGCATACATTTCGAATTAAGTTATCGTTTTAACTTAGGGTAAGAAAATATTCTGAAACTAATAATACCACAACCTCCTGCTCACCTTAAGTTATATTATGTATAAAGGGAGATTTGAAATGTGGTCAAGTGCCTATCGTACTGACGAACGGATAGCTAAGTTATTACTCTCTCGAATCACTAATTTCTTAAAAACTCTGCGTAATGTACATTACATCTTGTTAACAAGATAAAGAGTTTCAGACTGGTCTTCTCAAAAAGGTCTAGTTGGAGAAATTCAATACAACACATAAACAAAACATACCACTTCATGCAGGTTTATCTAATTACTATATCAAATCAGTCTATTGACATGCTTGTAGTCTTAGTTTATGATTCGTGAGTCTAGTGGAATATAAGTCTTAATATTGGAGTGAACCTTACATTGTTTTCGTCGAACACTCGAAATACTAACGACGCAAACTTGCTCGGGTCACCTTGAGGGAAGAATTGTTTGTAAATCTTTATGAATCCCTGAAAATAAAAGATTAGCTTTTAATAATAAGTCACATTAAATTACTGTAATAATTTCAAGTACTTTAGCTAGTGATGTAATTTTAGATTATTAATGAATTAATGTAGTAGTAGGTACACACCAGTAGTCAAGTAACGTGTCTAACTTTAGTTATGACTTCACCCGATCTATTGAAAGTTTAACTGACCCATATTTTTCAACAGACGAAGACTATGTACAGAATGTAACTTATCTTACTGACCAAACAGAATGTGTCTCTGTCTATGTTACTAGTTTCTACCGAAAAAGCAGTAGTGCTTGCACTGCTCATGGGTAGGAGAGACAGTAAAATTTCTGGGTACTGTCACTTTACTCTTTATATCGAAGATTGAAAGCGTACACTATCTTTGTTTCTACAATATTGTATGGAACTCCCGTTCCATGCAATTGGGATACTAATCTTACAACCATATATACCATATAAGGTTTTTGTATTATGTACCTGTTCTGTCAGCAAGCCGTTGGGACAGTCCTTCAAGAATCCTTTATGCCTGTAAACAAAAAAAACGTGTTACAGTGGATTAGACTATAAAAAAAAATTATTCTACTTTAATGTTTATTTGTGATCCAATTCAGGGTACAATTATTAAAAATTATAACCTGGAAAAATCACGATTTATGCCCAAATTCTTCGGTTCGAGGCGGATATTACCTAAACCTTTAGAACGTTTCCGATTTGGTATGTACCGTGTACTTTACCCGTACCTTCGTACGGGCTACATGCACCGCAGGAGTGGCAGCAAGGTCTACTATGTCTCATGAAGCAGGTAAGATTCCATATCATCGGGAACGACGAAGGGTACGCCACCCCAATGCGTCGGGCGAGGAAAGCCTTAATAGGAGGCCATAAATTTCGATTGAATCGTTTCAGTAGTTTGAAAGAAAACATTTAATTGTTAACTTCCCGCTGCTTAGTATTTTTCAATACAGTTATATTCCTTACATGAAATTGAGACGATTCGTGTTAAACATTTTTTTACAAGTCACGTTAGACAAAAAAAAATTAAAAAGGCCTAATGTTGCTATGACTTTTCTTATGAACTCAATCAAAATAGAAAAATCTATAACTCACTAGTAACCAGTAAGTAACAGTGTTACTAACACTTAACATTATGTGCCTGATTGCCGTGAAATTAGAACCACTTTATGAGCAAGTGTGTTGAAAATTGTGTTTTTGTACGACATTACAAATTATAGTGGTTTCTGTCATAGCTCCGGCGCTGCGGGGCTCTGGCGGTCCCATGCGAGCTTTTCGTCGCAGATGGTTTTCGCTCACCACCGCAGCTTCGCCTCAGACGCGGCGGCGAGCTTTCAAAGCACCTGCTCCTCAGCTCGTTCGCCTCGTTCCTCAACGCCTTCGCGCTTTTATATTGCACTCTAGGGGTAGATCAGATAAGACTTCGTGGAGCGGGGGTAAACAGAGTCGATTTAAATACCCTTTTTATCATTCTTCACACACATATATACGCCTTTACTAGCTTATTTTATATCTACATGTAATAATAAAAAATGGAAAAATAGGCGGAAATAGGCTCATTTCTTGCTGAAATTATGGTCATACTAAAGTGTTATAATAAAGTGGGATGCATTAACTTTGTTTTTACTTCTTATACCGGCTCGTTTTTGGGGCTGAGTATACACCCTCCTCTTGTACGCAGTACTTTCTATTTCGATGTATTTAGCATACTTTTCCTGAGGTTCCCTAATTTGACTTATATGTCACATTTCAAATATAGAATAGGGTTTTTAAAGTCATAATTCCATAAACATTGCTTAAAGTCTTGCATAAACATAAATAGCGCTTATGAATGCATATGAAATTCCTATACTCCTAGAAAAATATTATATACTGAAACTTTTGAAAGTGGGGGCAATCCGATATACTTACCAAAGCCGAATTTCTTTTTCCGTAACTGTAACAAAAGAAAAAAAATAATTATATTAGTTTTTAATTAGGAGCACATAATAATAAAAAAAATACCGTGAGCGTGATAACAATTTAAGTTCCTAAAATAAACAAGGAAGGACGACTAATAGATGAAGTTTTTATAAAGAAAGCGTTATAAAGAAATAAAGAAATAAATTTAATTATAATGTTTATTGTTAATCTTTGTATAAAAACTGTAACTTGACTTTAAAACTTTTTTGAAAACGCGTCCTCCACCCCTAGTGTAAGTTATCCTTTTAAAAAACTTATCTTGTTTAGTTGCGTTATAAGGTCAATTTCTTTGGGAAACGTGATTTCTGATACTTTTCGCAAGGAACGCTTTACAAGCTTCCCATAGAATTGACCTTCTTATAGCAACTAAAAAAAGGTTTCAAATGGTAGCGGCAACTAACATATTGGCTAAATAGTGGATAGATTATCCAACCAACGTTGATTTATTTTGTGATATTCCACAATGAACATGTAGTGACGTAAACCGCTATTGACGTTGCCGCGTTCCGCATAATGTAACATATGGGATGTTTTGCGCTCTGTTGTGGATGTGTTCTCTGCGTGAAATACGTTCGGGAAAGCTCTCGTTGGAAAATTCATAGGCTCATACGAGTATATGCTCATATATGTTTGGCTGAGTGCTACATGACCAATTATCTTATTTTTTTTTAAATCTAACTACTCACATAAATAAATAACACTCAGTTATAAGTTGACAAGATATAAAGATCTGTTAAGTCCGTTGTACGTAGGCATTGCAAGTAATAAAAGTTTAATAAAATAAATATAAAACAAATTGCAACTGTAATTGTTTCTACGTGTATATATACACCTAGTACTAATTGTACAGGTAGTCATTTCATATTCGTACTTTTATAGATATTTTTTGACCATCATTATAATCTACATTTGTGGCCGCAACTTATAATAACTTAATAATCAGCAAGCCAATTTTTTTATTTTGCACTTTCTCGTCATACTTTGTTGACCGTTATTTATAGAGCATAATTCGGTATATATTAGGTCCTTACCTATGAAATTGGTGTTTTGTATGGAGATTTTGGGGAATTCTGTATTTTCCATATTACAATTTTTTCAGTTTTCTTCACAACGACAAATCCAAAGATTATTTGGCATCATATTTGGCATCTATCATTAGACAAGCTTTAGTAATATGTGTAATATCACATTTCATAAAAATTATTTATCGTTTTTAAGTGAATGCAAATAAAATGATGTATTCGGGAGGCACTTAAAAAGAGTTGTCCCCGTATCCAATTTTAACACTAATTGTGTTAAAATTGGACACGGGAACAACTTACAACAAATTATCAAAACAAATCAAAAGAGTTCAAAAATATAGTTTAGACGAGGTTATTATTTTTTAGGAATACTCTGAATCTCAATAGTTACAGACAAAATACTAAGAGAGAAAAAAACACCAATTTCATAGGTAAGGACCCAATATTTGACGAACTCCGTGGTCAAGTGGTCTGTGTGCCGGTCTCAAGGTTTCGCCATTTCGAGAGGTTCTGGGTTCGATCCCCGGTGGGGGAAAATGTGTGGGTGATGAATTTTCAGGATTTTTTTCTCTAGTCTTGGATGTTTATATATATTTAGGATATTTATATCTATTAAATATATTTGTCCGTCATCTAGTGTTCGTAACATAAGCAGCATTAGATGCTTAAAATGGGGCTAGTTGATAGGTGTGAATGTTTGAAGATATTTATTTTATTTATTTATTTATATCGGCGGACAGGAATTAATTATAGAGAGAATACCTAAACTTATTGTAAACTTGATATGTATATACATATATACCCATCATCAGGGTAGGGAGAGGTGTTATGCACACCCACAATTTGCCAGTAATTTTGTTCGTCCCACGTTATACAAGGAGTGGGAGAAGCCCATTGCCGTTACTGGGAACTATAGAAAAAAAACTAAGAAAATCCATAACCACTCTGTAATTTAAGCCAAAATTTCGACAGCAAGCACAGACCTTACATTTCACTAAATTGAACCCTTCAGTCCTTGACATATCAAAGCCACAAAAAAGTTTTCTGACCGGTTTCAATAACTTACATATAATTTTAAACTCTCCGGCACGGCTCAATAAGAGTATGATTAGAGGGTTACCGAGCCACTAATAAGGCAACGAGTAATTACTAAATCAAAGTCAATAATAGTCTATCCTAACTACAATGACTAAAATGCTCATAGGGGGTGATCAATCCAATGGGTCAGTAGGGAGAAATCCTAAACTACGACAGCGAAATCAGTAAGTAAGATCTATGACATCATGACATCGATTTTGGATAAAGTGATAATGGCATTAAATTTTTTTCCAACTCTCATACCTAACCGAGATTTGAAACAACACGAAAATTAAAAATTAAATTTTCCTTGATTTTGTTGTTGATGTGAGACATAAATAACAAAGAACACATTTTAAATGGAATCCTGTCCAAATATTTAAAATAAGCTCTAAATATTTATGATTTTTTAACAGTTATAAAATTGTAGTCATTTTCCTTGATGCTTAGGTTAATCGTCTTGGGTAACGAGTGTAACATTGCGTTTTATTTTTATTTTTTCGAGGTGCATCTGCGTTAAAACACTCTCCAAGCCTTCTTACCTATTTAATCCTCAACAGTATTGTGATTTGATTGGATTAGCTCCAGGAAATGTCTACTATTTTGAAATGATACGTTATCTGTATTGGATCTGTACCAATCCAATCAAACTACGCCTCTTCAATCATATTTCAACACTGTTGAAGATTTAAAAAATGGCTTGGAGAGTGTTTAACACAAATGCACCTCCAAAAAAATTACACTATTACACTCGTTACCCAAGACAATTATCCTATGCATTAAAGAAAATGATTTTTTTTTAAGATTCTCTCTATAAAAGGGAAAGCAAGGGGAACTACAGCTCATACAGCCAAGTCTTCGGTATTTGCATTGAAATGCAAGTGTTACTTTTCAATCCATCTTGGGAGAGTTTGGCGTTAAGCAATCGATCGCAGATACTGTGGTGTTATTTCGATGAAGTGGATTACCACGATAAAAAATCTCATCGTTCTTTATACCACTTGACGCTTATTTCAATGATCTTCCACATTGCTCATCACTATTAACACTTATTATACAAAACTACACTGATTTTATGCAACAAGATCCAATCCGAAACAATATTACAATCACTGTAATAAAAATCACGTCCGCCATAAATGAATGGCGCCAAAGACTCTATTTTTTTTATCATAAATATTTTGTGTTTTTAATATTCACTACCTCCCATAGTTTCCAATTTCTCCTTACTGACCCATTTGGATTTTGAAACCCTGTATTTTGAAACACTTACTTATTATATCACTTTAAAATTACAACATTATAAACCACATAAAATATTTAAACTAAAGTTCGCAAACTCACTCCTCGTTTTTATAGTAACCTAGCATTACGTTACAATAAATATACGGCTGAAAAAGAATCTAAGTGGCGCATGAACTTGAAAATAACTGTACTAATTACAGTTCTAGGTGTACTAATTACGGTTCTAGGTCATTTAACGTAGAAAAAACAGT
Organism: Parapoynx stratiotata; assembly: GCA_910589355.1. Taxonomy (NCBI): domain Eukaryota; kingdom Metazoa; phylum Arthropoda; class Insecta; order Lepidoptera; family Crambidae; genus Parapoynx; species Parapoynx stratiotata. Next base: position 12,727,856 of record OU342457.1, read on the forward strand.
CGCTTCGCTCTTTCACCATTCTTCAGGCCTTCAGTGGTAGGTGGAGTGCGCGATGAAAGAACACAATTAGCTAAATTGCTGAATCCAGTTTTAAAATCTCACAATTTCCAGACCGTTTCATTTTCCTGAGAGTTGCCCATGATCTCTAAAAAATGTATACTGCTTTAAAAATATTTTTATTACAAGTCCAAAGTCTTTTGTTTTGTTACTAGTATGATACAGGTATAGGAAATGGAAAAATAGTAGCTTCATTTATTAGAAGAGGGAGGGCTGGTTTCAGACAGTCACTCAGATAGTCACATTCCAACAGATAAAATTATGGATGAAACCAACATCGTACGGATATATACCTGTTAGTTAGTATAACAGAAATATATCTGGAGGTGGTGAATCTGTAACCGGCAATAAAGTTACTAACGGCCAGTTCATAAAGCGGTTAATAAATTACGATCAGTGTTTTGATGTCAATTTGTGCGCAGTTACAAAACAGTACAACCACAAGTTCAAAAAAACATCACTTATGTTCATTAAAAATATAAAATCTATACATAAAATAAAACTGTAGAGGTGGAATGAAAAAAAAATGCTTAAATCCAAGTCAGGGGGATGTACTACAAAACTTGTTTTTTTTTGTTCTCTGTCTGTTTGTACGGGCTAATCTCCGAAATAGCTGGACCGATTTTAATGAAATTTTGCATGGTGATGATACCTTATACCGCTGGACAACATCTTAGATACTTTTAATTCTGGAAAATGAAAGGGTTCCTGTGGGATAGTTAAAAAACCATAGTAAACGCGGAAGAAGTCGCGGGCAACAGCTAGTAGACTATATACCTAGTACTCGTATAGTGTCGTTTTGCGAACTTAGCTGAGCTGGGTCCTTGAAGATATTAATGTCAATTAATTTGGAAGAAGCGTCCGACAGAACGACGACGAAGTTATTTTATGACAGTTTTGATTGACACAGAGTAAAGTATTAAGAGAATTGTCAGCAATTTTGAATATGATTAAATCGTGACTGAATAGGTAACCATTTTCTTCTCTGAATTTCTCCGTCAATTCCTAATCAAGTGTTTATGAGTTAGCCTCCTAATCAACCTTAGTGTTCATGAGCATTTGTCAGAAACAATATCAATATTTAATATAGTTTATAGCGTAGGTTTCTAATGTTTAGTTTACGTTGCAAGAATCTCCTCGTGAACGTTTCTCAATGAATTAGGTATTGTTTTGTGGAATGTAACTCAACTTCAACATGGCTACAGGGCGAGGATTATTAATGCTTTCATGGTATTAAAAGGTTTCAGCGGGGTTTCAGTGACGGAAACACGAACGAAGCTTAATTATCGCCTTTGAAGTTAACACTTCTTCCCCAAAAATAACAATACGTACCTAACATACAAACACTAAAAAACCTACACACAAACACGCGGCAAATCCTTTCTTTTATGATAGATTTCCTCGCTAATATAATAAATAGCAAGGCAATGGACCGGTTATTGCGGCACTAGCCGAAGATGAAAAATATTTATTGGATGTTGTTCAGGACTTAATGAAAGACGATTCTGTTTTGTAGCTAATAAATTTTCTCTCGATTGCGTCACTAAAAAATACTTGTATAGTGTGTTACAGAAAAATATTATCTAGGTATCCGTATCTACACATATAATAAAACTGTAGAGGTCAAATGTCTGTACATAGAAAAAAAATGCTTAAAACCAAGTCAGGGGATGTAAAAAGAGGGGAAATACCAAAAAATATATTTTTATATTTTTTTTTTCTGTCTATTTGTACGGACTAAACTCCGAAATGGCTGGACCGATTTTAATGAATTTTTGCAAATTTTAATGAAATTTGAATTTTTTTATGAAAATTTCAAAACCGATTGAAATGAAAAATGAATCCCTTTGAAGATAGATGCATGATGATATTTTACGGTGTAAAAATCCTTTTGCTAGAACTGCACACAGCGAAAGAATATGAAGGGAGCGTACACATTCACATGTACACATTCGAGCGGTTTCTCTTATGTTGCAATAAATTCACCCCGGGGCTGTGCGACCCTCGATATCCCATCTTCCAATCCTGTATTCGTTCGGTTGGGATTTCTTTCAAATTATATGTTGCTCCTTCCAATCTGTTACAGCAAATATTTAAATACAGCATTTTGCACGTACTTAGCGAGTTTTTTTTAAAGATACTTAGCTTTTGCGCTTGTGTTTACTCTTAGGCACAATTAAGTAAGTATATTAGGTCCTTACCTATGAAATTGGTGTTTTGTATGGAGATTTTGGGGAATTTTCCATTTGCTGCAGTTTCCATACTAAAATTTTTTCAATTTTCTTCACAACGACAAATCTAAAGATAATAAATATTTGGCATCTATCATAAGACAAGCTTTAGTAATATGTGTAATATCACACTTCATAAAAATTAATTATCGTTTTTAAGTGAATGCAAATAAAATGATGTATTCGGGAGGCACTTAAAAAGAGTTGTCTCCGTGTCCAATTTTAACACAATTAAACTTACAACAAATTATCAAAACAAATCAAAAGAGCTCAAAAATATAGTCTATTTTTAGACGATGTAATTATTTTTTAGGAATACTCTGAGTCTTAATAGTTACAGACAAAATACTAAGAGAGAAAAAAACACCAATTTCATAGTTAAGGACCCATTACATATACAAACATTAAAAATTATTTTAACCCCTTGGCGGGCACCGCGAACACCGGTATTCGCAAGCATTAGATGTTTCTATTATGTCTCGTTTTGTGCCCGTTGCCTAGTCAAATATACATCCATCAAAGTTTTTCTTGCTCTAGGACTCGAACTCTGAACCTCAGAGATGGCGTAGGTATCAAATTTCACCGCGGTAGCCATTAATATAATGATTATTTTACATATGACAAGTCTTCAATAACTTCCTTCTTCTATCTGCAAACACGCAGGTTACTTTATAAAAGTATTAAACATATTAGAATTGAACAAGAATTTTATCTCATCTTGAAATCCCATTACTTTTTAACTTGACCAGAGACTTCGTCACTGTTGGATTGTAGTTTACTTTAAAAAAAAGGGAAAACTGCCAGTCACAGTCCGCTCTAAATTAGATAGGCTAGGATAGATAGGTATGATCCGTGTAATGTTCGGAAAACGCAAAAAATACATAATTCGTAAAGCTACTTAGTAAGCCTACGAATCACAGACGTCTATGAATTTACACCTCAAATATAAAAAATTAAATGTTTCTTGATTAATGCGTGCATGCCTAATATGTATGCCTAATATGTCTACTGTGACGTCGCAGCCGTAATTTCGAGACGGGAGATCCAAACTGATTGAAAGATACTGATCTAGCCGATGCCTCTCCGCCAATTATCACACGAGGCATTTTTGTAGTATTTGCAGACTAGTTAGCTGCGGCCAACCCCGACGTTTGGTCAGGGTTTTCGGACCCGCGCAGTACATGCATTTTCGTCATCTATGTAAATGAAGTGATTTTTTTGCTATCTATTGCCACGTACGCGTGATTTAACTTAAATAAGAAAAACAAATATTTAAAAAGTTTTGATTGTATGCCTACGTTATATTTTATATGTCCCGCATTCGACAGCCTACCCCTTCGGTAGGCACATGGTACGTCGTATTGTACCTATTTGATTGTCGATCATATGTCTAGACATAAAATAAATCACTCCCACGCCAATGAAAGGTTGTTATAACAACAGAACAGAGGACAACCTATTGTGTTACCTATTTGACTTTATTTGCCCTATCATGACATTGTTTAATTAACGAGAGTGTCGGTATATTCAATATTCTCACCTATTGATATGATTTTTTTTTAATTTTAACTGTCTCCAAAGCGGAACAGGTTCCTTGAAAGTTATTGTTGAGTTTATTAGAAGTCTCGATAGCGTCGTTACTTAGAGCAATGGATATTTGTACAGGTATTTTTTTAGACAAATTATTTGCCCTTTGCTCCCTACCAAAGGATTTATTTATTAAGTTTGGGCGTTACACCATGCTGGTCCAGTAAGAGTTGGTAAAGTCGGGACCTCGTTTGTTTACTCTAGAAGTACGAGTATGCCGAAGAATATGCTCAACACAGCAGCGCGGCGCCGCGCAGCGCAGCTTCTCGCCGTTTTTGGAGACATTCTCTCTCTTCCGAGTGTGGTATGCACTATGCTGGAGAGCCTGGCGTCTTGAGAGGCAGTCAATTCCTTCTGCGTCGACGTCATGATGCAGAAGGAGGCAGCGGAACGAGCCCGGGAAATTGATCCTCAGGCTGAACCGTGCCGTCGTCGATGGGTCGGGCGGAGAAGGCGGCAGTTCGCCCGTCTACTTTCTCCTGATGGTAGCCTGCAGGGCTCGGGCCTGGGAAGCCCGAACCCTATGATATGCACAGGTCAGACGCCGATGTTCCGGACGTCCACGAGCATCGCCGGCTTTCTCCTTTTGGGGAGGTGAGAGGGGCTTGCCCTAGGCGAGCTAGCACCGGCGGGGTCGTGGAGGTTTCCGTAAGGGTTCAATACTCAATACTCAATACTTTATTGCTTTTCACAGTGTGGTTACAGATCAAAATCAAAAAATCAAAATCAAAAGCATTTATTCAGTTTAGATGCGTCTTAGCGCATGCTTATGAATGTCATAAACATTTTACAATATTTCGTGAAAAAGAAAAATTACGCCATCCGTTCACAAAACTACCAGGAGGCCTTGTTCTGAGAAGAACGGGCAAGAAACTCAGCAAGTTTCTACCCTCCCTTTACATAGCAACATTTAAAAAATGTCATAAACTACAACGTCATTGAAGTTTAAAAATAAAAAAATAGATATCTAATTTGAGTAATATTCTGCAGTTTACCACATTTTTCATTACAAACATGTTCGGTGATAGTCTAAATTATAATCTAAAAAATAGTATCTACATTACAATTATTGCCACGCATTTTTGTCTTCTAGGTAATCATTAACGGTATAGTAACCTTTAGACATTAATTTAGTTTTAATATATGTCTTGAATCTGTGCAAAGGCAACTCGACAATTTCACTAGGGATCTTGTTAAAGTAGCGTATACTAAGGCCCACAAATGAACTATTGATTTTCTGCAGCCTGTAGGACGGCAGAAGAAGCTTTCCCTTATTTCGTGTATTCCTATTGTGAATGTCAGATATTACAGTACGTTTATGATCACTGTGAACCCTGTCGGGCACAACAACAATGGAGAGGAGGAACATTATACATATTTCCTGGGGTTTCCATCACCTACTCCAGCAGCAGCACGGCTGCGTTCGGCACCTCTTCCTAGTCCGAGGATAGCGATGATAAGATGTCGATTGCACGCGTGTTAGCGCCAAGGTGACCCAGAAGGACGTCGTTGGTTTTTAGTGGGTAGACCTTTCGGGGAGAGTCCCGCATATCCATTGCCAACGAACCAATGCATTTTCCAACGTAAAAAAGGGCCTCGTCTTTTGCTCGGCATCGAAAAAGGGTCCACTTGGGTCTAACCACCTTGGCTACAAAACCTCTATATTTGTCGACTACATACAACAATAACAATACAGGGCTGAGCACTATAACGTTTCATGAAAATCAGCACACACATTTAGCTACAGTCATGCAATACAAGAACAAATGATGATAATACCATGTTGTCTATCTGTACAGAAAACGCAAAAAACTTCGAAAAAGAATTGAAATATCATGTTTTGAAAAACAGAATTGGATCATGTTTTCTTCGATTTTGTTTAATGATGTCTTTAAACATAGAAATATCACGATTTGCGTCCAACTATCAACTTTTGATGTTTTTACTACAGAAATAAGCATGATTTGTACCACGCCAGACCACCAGTTAAACGGGTGACAGCAGCAGACGGACGGGAGCAGCATTTACGGTATTTTGTGGAATGCAAAATACCGTAAATTACGTCACCGGTTAACTTTATTTTTTATTTTTTACAAACGGTAGAATTGTCGTGTTTTTTCTGTCATCATTTTCGGTCCACATTATTTTAATCAATAGTATTACTTCCACACTACATTCGCAATCCCTTACCTTACAAAGAATCCAAGGGCACGTCAATATACTATACCTACCTACTTATAAAGGTGTGCATTATAACATATTTGACAGTCAATTATTTCTCAAAATTAATGCCGGTTAACACCTAAGTTATATAATTATGGTAATTAATTTCGCCACGTGCCGTTTCCCTCCACGCATAATGTGACACCAGAATACTGTGGAACAAGCAGTTTTGTGCATCGTGAAATAGCAAGATTTATGTTTTTATATTTAGTTTTACTTAATCAATCGTCTATCAATCTTAGACGGTATGGACATTGTTTTAAATTCTAGGTGCCATAGGAATAATACGGTATACTGTTACATAAAAGAAATAAATATTGTTTAAAAATTTAGGGCCACTTACGAAGTGTTGTATGAACTTTTGATAGATAGATAGAATAACACTTTATTGCACAAAATCAAAGTACATAAAATTAAATATAAACCTCCGTGTGTTGTACAAAGGGCGGCCTTTTGCAGCATAACCATCTAGATTTTGTCACATCTTGTAGCCGTAGACCGTCGTTTGTTTTTCACAATCACGGTCGGGAGACGCGAGTAATAGGCTAGTTGACTCATATCAAAAGTAATTAAAATTTTGTGTCATTCACGTAGTATTTAGTATAAGGATACGAAATATACCAAGTGCGATAAAGTTCGATAAATATAAATAACGGATTGCTGTAGAAATTCAATTTAAATATGTTTTATTTTTACTTTTTTTTTAATCTGCCAAAAACGCTATCCACCATGTTTGTGAAATTTGTTCATGGTAACGCTTTATGGTAACAATTACTACGCATAGTCAAAATCCGCCAAACGCCAGTCGTAACCAATCAAGCATAACTGTCGGCTATGTCACGCATGCGTATTGAATTGTTTACAATAATCGTGACGAAGGCGTTTTTGACATATTATAAGCAAAAATGTAATTTATAATTTAAAATTTATTGTGTTATAAGCTTCAGAAAAATATTGTATTATTTTTTATGGTGATGGGTATCAGTAATGAATCATTTGGGGCCCAATAAAAAAATGGGTGAACTAGCCTATTGCAGACATGTTATCATGTAAGTATTTAAAAATATATATTTTTTACTTTATCATATTTTTTTCAAATTTTATGTTTTGTTTATTTTGGTGTAAAAACAAACGTTACAAGTTGTTTGAAATAAGTATTGCTGAGAATGCTTTAAAGTTTTCAGAAAAAGATATCACATATTCTTAATTTTACAATTGGTTTGGCATGATATTTACGATAATAACGTCCGACAAAACAAACATTAGACGTTCAACTATATTCAATCAAAAGTACATGTTTTTTTGTTGATAAATGTTGTTTATTTATAGTACGTAGGTAATAACGCTACGAGTTGTTGTGTGGGTAAGCACTTTTGATACAATCTGTTCACTTAAATGCTAGACGTTTTATTTTTCAAAGAACAAATTGCTGAATATCAAGAATTCTACTAAGCTTTTTGTTATTCACAAGGCTGGCCAATAAACTCTGAACTACGAAATTATCTTGAATCCTAAACGTATTTCGGCTGGGACGAGTCGAAATGTCTCTCATGTTATTGAATCACTTATGGAGAGTACCTTATTTTCTGAAGGATCACATAGCATTGTGTTTAGCTCCACAGTTGTGATGCTAAACTATAGTTCAATGAGTGGAACCTCTCTTTAAATGTTTTTTTTTTAAATAAATAGCTAATAACAATTTAGTTTAGCTAATTAACAATTTAGCTTTAGCAATAGCATGGAAATCAAATGATGAATTCAGGAGGCACTTAAAAAGAGTTGTCTTCATTTCTAATTTTAACACAATTAAACTTACAACAATAGCTTTATAGTTACAGACAAAATACTAAGAGAGAAAAAGAGAGAGAGGTTTCTCATTACGGATAGAGCATTTTTGCTTTCGATATCTGAGGCAGCGGTAACTGTGTTGAGAAAGCAGGAACTACTCGTTCAGTAGTCGCGGGTGGGATCCCACCGCCTCCATCACTGAGTTTGAATAAAACTTAAGTATAGTTTTAAAATAAAATAAAACCCAAGTGTTGCGAAATGAAAACTGCTTGCGGCCACATATATTTGTTTTCTAAAATTTCCAAAATTTGATGTCTAGAATTTGTTTTTATGAAATTTCACTATTTTACGAGCTTTTTTTGGTTTTTGAAAAGCAGTTACCCCATTTGTTACTTCAAACGGTATTCTCGTAAATTGGTAGATATTTCCACAAGCCGTTTAATTTTTTTCTTTTGCCAGTATTGGCACTAAAATCTATCTAAAAAGTGCTTATCACCAAAAGCCAATACTGACGACCGAAAAATATATATTGTATATACATTTGAAATTTATGGAATATCTACCAATTACCGTCCAATTACCGTGCTGCATCCGTCAATAGAATTTACAATTACAATCACAAAACGGAGGATCAGGGATGTAATAAAGAGATTAATGGCCACAAGATTTTGGACATACATATAGTTGATAGAAAAGATTTTTTTTTGGTTTCAGAACTGTGAGAGAATTAATTTGAATTTGATCCAAATAACGTCGATTCCGATAATATATGGTTGCACTGGAAAAATACTTTCAATAATTTTCTTTCCGAAGAGTTATCTGACGATTCTATGAAGCTAAAACTATTATCTACGAATACATTCGCTTAACAGAATGCTCCAAATACACAACGGCAATGAGTCTATCTATCTATCTATCAGCCTATTGTCGTCCACTGCTGGACATGGGCCTCCCCCAATAATCGCCACAACGACCGGTCCTGAGCCGCCTGCATCCAGCGACTTTCTGCTGCAGCGAGCTTTGTCAGATCGTCAGTCCAGCTGGTTGGGGGCCTCCCTAATTTGCGCCTCCCAGTACGCCACAGTGGTCGCCACTCGAGAACCTTTCCGCCCCAACGACCGCCAGTTCTACGAGCAATGTGCCCTGCCCACCGCCACTTAAGGTTCGCAATTCTGTGGACTATGTCGCTGACCTTGGTTCTCCTGCGAATCTCCTCATTTCTGATTCGATCACGCAGAGAAACTCCAAGCATAGCCCTCTCCATTGCCCTTTGAGTGAACTTGAGCCTTCTTATGAAGTCCATTGTAAGCGGCCACCACTGGCAACACGCACGAGTTGAAGACTTTTGTATTCGTCGTTTTGGTTGATTTTCCTCTTTCTGGAAATTGGACCTACCTTGTTGGACTACTTGTCCCAGGTAAACATACTCGTCAACAATTTCCAGTGTAGTGCTTCCAACCTTCACAGGAGTGGGACCAACATGGGAAGCTCTACATAGGTCGTCGAGCATTGTGCTAAGGTCTTCCAGGGTCTCAGCCATGATCATCAGCAAGACGAAGGTGAGTCATATACTTGCCGTTTATGTTGATGCCATGTCCAGAAGCTTAAACACGTCCTCCAACGCAGTTGTGAACAGTTTCGGCGATATTACGTCGCCCTGTCTCACACCTCGCTGGAGTGGAATTGGTTTACGGCAATGAGTAATTTAGAAAAAAATATTCGTAAACCGGATTTTCTATAGAAAATCCGGTTAAATTCGGTTCAGTAGACAATGGCAACACTAATCTCATAAGTAAAAAAAGCATAACCAATATGCAAATACAAATAAAATTAAAAAACATTCAGACATTTTACAAAAAATTATGCTACTCCTTAGCTAAAGGTCAGTATTTAATATTTATAATGCCAGCACTAACAGACTCACAAATAAAGTGATAAAGTACGTCAATATGCTAAGTCAGCTTGTATAAGTTTGTGTGTACTCTGATTGTCATTGTATACAATGACTAGCTCTTGTTGGAAAATAAATTCTGCCTCAGTAGAAGATAGCACTACAACGTTCTGCTTTTTGGCTCTCCAGTTTAATAATGGATATCCGTATAAAATCAAAACGCCACAATATGAACCCCTATCTATTACGTCTCCGGCCCAATCAGCGTCACACAAAATTTGTAATTTATGAAAGCCTTTACGAGTAAAATTTAGTCCAAGCTCTTGCGTACCTTGTAAATAACGCAATACACGTTTCGCGGCTATCCAGAGTTTTTCATTAAAACAAGTATTATTCTGACTCAATTTGCTGCAAGCGACATCAATGTCAGAACGAGTACTAACAGCTAGGTACATGAGACTGCCCATTAACTCCTGATATGGTAATTTTGTGTCACACGTTGAAACTTTTTCTAAATTAAAGTTCAACTCCATAGGAGTAGAAATAGGCTTACACTCACTCATTCCAAACTTATATAATAAATACTTCACATAGAGTCTGCGAAAGTTTCAATGTGCCATTGGGTCTATCTCTACATACCTCCATAGGGCTTGCTCAACAGGCCCAAGTAACTTAATTTTGAAATTCCTGCTTAAGGAATCATAAAGCTCTTTCTTTCTTTTTGTACTATCTTTAATATTGACACTAACATTGCCTTTTCCTTTACTTTTTACTTTTATTTGCATCTGTAATATCCATAGACTCAACGTCAGTAAAACTAGTAAACCAATTTTTATGATTTGACATATGACTAGTACAGCCAGAATCAATTACCCAACTACAATCATTGTCAAAATTATTAAATAAAGCAGTATGGAGCACACTGTTATCTTCTAACAGAACACTACATTGATTTTTCTTATTATTCTTTTTCTCATTTCTGAACTTCGGGCAGTTCGGTGTAATTTGTCCTTGTTTATTACAATGGTGATATACTGGCATGAATTTGGTTTTAAAAGAAAAAGCAGACGCTGAGGCCTTTTCAGAATCAACGGCGCTTGACAAAGAAAAATCAGACTTTTTAAACTCTCCTCTTAATAGCTTTTCTTTAACGAAGTCAACAGTAAACTTAGTTTAAGTACCCTGAAATGCCATAATCAATGGATCATAGTCTTTAGATAGACCTAACAGCAACCATTCAGCAGACTCTTCATCATCAATAAGACAGCCTAAGTCAGCTAACTCTTATGTTATGGAAAGATTGTTACAAATATAATAATCCATAGAATCGTAATTGATCAATTTCATTTGGTTTAGCTTACGCTTTCACTGCAACCTACGACTTATCCCAGAGTGTCCATAGGCCTTATTTCAATTGTTCCATGATTCAGCTGCAGTTTTGCAATTTTTGACATGTGAATAACAAATTGACATAAGCGCTAAACAAATTTTAGCGTAGGCACTATGGTCAAGTAATGGATCAAAACTGTAGATGGATCAAAAACTGGATCAATTACAATATTCCACAACCTTTGCTGTATAAGCAAACTTTCATTTGGAATTTCCAATTACCGTAATTATCTTTTCCATTCAATTTATCTACATGTGGTCCAAAACTACTCATATAAATTGGATTGAACACATCGGATGTCGATGTCGACGGACTTACTGGAATAGTTCGTGAAACTTGCGCATCACCATTATTCATCGTGTTTTCGAATCAGAACAAATTTAACCGACTAAAAAAATTACACTTCTCTTTTAACTTGAAATTCTAATTGAAGGCCCACAACCTGATAGAATTAATGAATAATAATAATGCCATAGAAATTCAGTTAAATATATTGTGACAAGATATTAAAATCAGTAAGACATAAAACAAAACAAAAACATAGAGATATTTGTTTGCCACCAGAAAATTCTTACGGCCGCGTTCAGAAACGTCATTTAACCTAATGTTTATTATCAAATTTAAAAATCATCTTTAAGTGCATTGAAATAAGTGTACATTTTTGTTATTAAGTAACCATTAAATATACTTAAAGACATGTCATGGTTCAACAAGCGGTTGTGCCCATTGATTATTTAAAAAGCCATCTCACTAAAACTATCCTATTAAAAGGCCAATAAAACAGAATCAACAACGATATCGTCCATCCAAGTCGATCCATGCCCATCTAACGCTACATATAAGAGAAGCACCCACCAGCCCTGGGCACAGCCGGGTCCGGCTCCTTTTATTTATTATATTAAGTTTTGAAGGGTATAATGATTTGTTTTTGTAGACAGATACTTTTTATATTATTTTAAACAAATATCGATAAAGTACTTATGTTTTTAGTAGAAATTTTATTTGGTTTTATAAGGTAGAATGATTTGCTTGATGTTTTCATTAGAATATTTTTATTTCGTTTTTAATGTGTTTTTGTTGTCAGATAATCTTATACATTCACGATTTTTTCAGTCGTTTTTTCAGGGACACCTGCAAAAGAGAGTCCCGTCTTTGTATATTCATGGCGATGTTCAACATCTCACGAGGAAGAAAAGTGTGTCTCACCTGCACTTAAAGAAAAAAACTACCTTTGTTAAGAAATTCAAACAAAAGCTGGAAGTAAATCAGAAAAAATACAAAACTTACTAGCGAAGTCTACGAGAAAGAGTGTAAACTAATCACATTACAAGATGTAATCAAAAAAATTGAATCAAGACTGGGGTTAAAAGATTACTACAGTGATACCACCATGACATGTAGTAATGAGCTAATACAATATTTTATTACTAGAGTTAATGATAAAAAATCTGGGAAGATACAGGATTCGTCTAAATACAGCGAAGAGTTACTAAAATTTGCTCTCACTATACATTTTTATAGTCCAAAAGGGGGGCTCCAGCAGTCCCACGCGAGCAACGATCAAAAAAAATTTGTCGTGCGATAAATGAGCAATTAATTGACTAGAACTACGAGTATCTATTTGACTGTACTAGCTCTAAATAGGTATTGATCGGGAAGCATAGCGAAACCTGCTTAATTACTCAGAGTATGCAAGGCAGCTAATGTTTTCGATGGTCTCCCACAGAAATGTATATTCTAATGGGACAAGTACCGGTGAGCCACTGCAAATATTTTGACCCTGCAAAGTGTGTCGTATTGTGACATTGCATTTTACGAGTATCTATTTTAAATACTTTTTTTATGTAACAAAAATATGTTATAATTAAAAACATTTAAAATAGGATATCTATATTTTTTAGCTTTTACTTATTTGACATTGCTTATTTCTCTCATCTCGAGGCCATAACATTCATGAAAAAGAAAAAACAAGACATGGGAGTTTTTGGTGGCATTCAACTATGCCGGACGTGATTTTTATTTCGATGATTGTAATATTATACGGAGTGGATATTGTTACGTAAAATCAGTGTAGTTTTGTGTAATAAGTGTCTGTGAAGATGTGCAATATTGGGGATTATCGAAATAAACGTCAAGTGGTGTGAAAAGTGATGAGTTTTTTATCGTGGTAATCCACCTCATCCAAGTAGCACCACAGTGTCTGCCATCGATCGTTTGACGCCAAACTCTCCCAAGATGCATTGAAATGCATTACACTAGCATTTCAATGCAAACTACTGAAGAAATATAAACTGAAGACTTGGCTGTATGGGCTCCGTTCCCTTTGCCTTCCCTACATGGGAGAATTTTACAACACAAAAAAAAAACAAGACATGATCGGCGCGGCCTACGAGATGAGAAAAAATCGAGTTGGTCATGCAAGCAAATTGGAAAAATATGTTTGTGTTCAAAACACGAAATAATAATTATTGATTAGAAATATAATTAAATAACCATTGAAACATAAAAACAGAAGATTAATATTGGTATATTTTAACTCAAATTGTGTCCGGTGCATGGCTACAGGCTCGCCATTTATTACTTAAGGAATTAACATATCTGGCGAAATTTGGGTGTTTAACACCTCTGCCTACCCTTTCGGGGAAAGAGAAGAAGAAGACTAATAATATAAATGTGGAAGTTTCCAATTGATAATAATATCAGGACCCATTGCATTTCAACAATAATAATTAAATTAGTTTAAATTAAAGCAACATTTTGTAGACGTTTTTAATTTAAATTAGGTTTAATTCTTAGCACCTTGGCAGGCACTGCGTATACCGGTGTACGTGTAGATGTTTCTACCGTTCTGTTCTGACGGTTAAGAGGTTAAAGAGCGAGCTAAAGCAATTTCGTATTTTTTAGGATGACCTGGACCGATCTGAAGAGCAGATGGATTTTTCAGTAGAAGAGAATATGAATGTCGATCCTGTAGAAACCAATGAAGACATAGAAGAAATAACTGAAACGCCACGAGAGAACGAAATGTGGACAAAAATTTACGCTTTTTATTATTTTCCGCTAGGAGATTTAGAAAAATAAAAAGTTATCACAAAAGAATAGAAGACTAGATATTAAGAATAAAAACATTGATTAATGTTATAGAGGAACTGAAAAAACGTATGTAAAGCGAAGAAGAAGTAATGCAACTAAATGTTAATGAAGAAACAGTGGGATTGATGGAAGAATCAAAAAACCTTAAAAAATAAATTGGCTTCTAAAAAAATTCTGTACATACTAAAAAAATGCTTTAACGTTAAACTTTTACTCTCCTGCTGCCTATAAATATGTTTGGTCGGCATTAAATAACATATTACCTCATCCAAGGACCCTGGCCAATTAGTACAGTAAAATAAACGGTGATCCTGGATTCACGGCACAAGCCTTTAATGTTTTAAAAGTTAATAGTGACAATTCTGAGTCACAAATCATTTGAAATCAACAAAAATTTTTTGATGGGAAGAAGCACCTCGGATATGTTGATTTTGGATTAGGTGACACAAACGAGGAACGAAATCTAGCATCTTCCGCTTTAGTTTACTTCTAACATGTTTAAATCAAACATGGAAGATTGGTTATTTTTTCACGCATGGGTTAACTTCAGGCAAACTTGCAAATATAAAAAATTTGGCATTAGCAAAATGCTTTAAAATTAATGTTGAAATAGTTACAATAACATTTGACGTCAGTCAGACAAATATTGCTGCATCAATCACATGCAATCACAAGATAAAATGGAAATACATTAAATGTTAACAAGAAATTCAGGACATTGAAGGGCTTAGGACTGGCAATAAATTAACAAACCGCCATCACCATTTTCGCAATAAAATTATATAAGTGAAGTTGGCATTACAGCTACTGAGTAACAGTGTTGCTGAGTTACTTCAATTGGCCATTGATTTTTCGTCAGAATTTTCAGTAAAGTGTAGAGTGTAAACTCAGAGCAGAATTCATTAAAATATTTTTGATGTTTTGAACTCCAAAGGAAATCCTAAAGCGAATGTTTAAAAAAAAACTGTAAAACAAGAAACGAAAAATAGTATATTCAAACTAGGTAATTGAAAAATACAAAGAGTATTTAACAAATCTAAAAGTACAAGTTAGTACAAAAAATACCATTAAACAAAGGGGTCATATACAAAATATAATTTTGAAAAAATGCCGAATGTTTTAGATTGTAAATTTAAAACTGGATTTTTAGGATTTCTAGTTGGTTAAGAGAGTCTAAAAGTACTGTTTCCACGGCTTAGCGAGACTGCTGTGATGAAATACATAGCGACATACAGACTGTCTCAAGATTACCTAGAATTGTTCTTTGGTTGTATCCGACAAAGGAGGTTACAATTATAATCCAAACGTAATGCAGTTTAAATCGGCCTCCAAAAAATTATTGAATCATCTCGAATTAAAGAACAATATCAGCGGCAATTGTGTGCCCCTTGAAAAATTTATGCATTAATGTATTACTTCTAATAACCATGTCGAACAGATAAATAATTCATGTTTACAAA
Organism: Parapoynx stratiotata; assembly: GCA_910589355.1. Classification (NCBI taxonomy): domain Eukaryota; kingdom Metazoa; phylum Arthropoda; class Insecta; order Lepidoptera; family Crambidae; genus Parapoynx; species Parapoynx stratiotata. The sequence goes on from OU342457.1 coordinate 12,743,576, forward strand.
GCATTAATCAATTAGGGGAAAATAATCAAACAGATTTAAATAGAGATTGGGTCTTACAACAAACTTACGACAATGTATTTGCGAACGTTATTACAAAACAAATTGTTGGATACATTTCAGGTTATGTGTTCGATAGAGTCGATAATGAGTTTAGATGTGAATCATGCATCAAAGCTTTATTGGCTACAGAACTTAAGTGGTTTCACAAACTGATAAGTATAAAAAGATAAAGGAGGATTGTGTTATCCATCGGAGCATGCTTTTGACATTTGTATGACTTGTGAAAGCATTATAAGACATGCTATAAGACTTTCGGGCACCAAGTCCTTGTCTCCTAAATTTGAACTCATGACATTAGCAATAAGAACTTTAGAAAAACTTAAAAACAAATCGCTTTAAAAGGAATTTGCTATACACCCGGGACATCATTTGTCCTCAATATAAGTTAAGTTGATCATTCATTTTATTTATAAATGCAATAATTCATAAGAACTATAAAGTAAGATTGTACCATGAAAGTAAATTATTTACGCAAACATTCAAAAAAAGAGTCGAAACGGCAATTGTTAACCAAACTAATGTTACGGAGTATGGTTGTGATACAAGTTATGATGGGCAGCTATTAAATCTCAACAAAAGAAATCTTGAGCGGGATAATAAGGACTCTGACTCTGACCGGTCACTGCAAGCTGAATAGACACATCTACAACGCGAATCTAAAGGACACTGATGCTTGTAAATCCTGTTACCAAAAGCGTAAAACTCCATTCGTAAAGCACCTCTTGTGCTCTTGTGAATCACTAAAAGAATAAAAGAATCTGCTTCTTTACTTGGGAATACACTATCGACTCAGGTGAAATAAAGCGTGTTAGCTTAAATATTCGAAAAAAGATAGTAATAATATTTTAGTAATGTGTTACAAAATATCACATATATCAACGAGATTGTGAATTGCATTTCATGAAAGTAAAAGATTTTTTTTAGATCCGGATAAGGAATACATACGGTATAATATTGCTCTTGCATTCAGAACACGCGCCAGTCTCGCGGAGGAAGCTTAAAGGCATTGAATTCGCGTATCCTTAAAAAAACGCAGAGATTTATATTAAGATCTTTTAGCCCACGAAGTCTGCAATACGGTCGTGGTGACGCAGCGACAAGTTTATTGGTACCCTTGGGTGATTAACTATCAATTAGAGTAAGAGCAGCGGTTAATATGACCTTAATTACGAAGGGATTAAGAAGGAAAGATAACATAGGCTCATTGTGTTTTAAACTTTAAATATTTTATGTATTATGCTCTTCTTTACTAAAGTACCTAAGTTTAAAGCTAATTTTACAGCTTACCTTGTGACGTCACATCAACAACAACAACAACAACTTTTTTTTAATTTTGACCAGTTTCTATTCTCGGTTAGATATGAGAGTTAAAAAATAAGGTAAAAAAATTCTTTAAAACAAGCTTTTATTTAAATGCGCTAAAAAGAAAGAAATAATTTTTTACTGTTAACGTCATTTCAATAACGCCATGGTTCCTAAAAGCAGACTTCGCTATCTCTCATAGTTTCGAATTTCCCCTCACTGACCCATTTGGGTTCATCAACCTGTATATTGCATATGTATGACCGTCTCTGAAAAATTCAATGCTGAAATATTACCTCATATAAAATTTACATTGGGTTTTATTTTAAAACTAGCTATTGCCCGCGACTTCATCTGCGATTACTATGGTTTTTAATATCCCACGGGAAACCTTTAATTTTCCGGAATAAAAAGTACCTAAGGTGTTGACCAGGGATATAAAGTATCACCATGCAAAACCTATCAAAATCGGTCCAGCCATTTCGGTGAATTGATATTTTCCCTCTTTTTACATCCCCCTGACCCCTTGATTTCAAACATTTTTTTCTGTTCGTACAGACATTTGACCTCTATAGTTTTATTACATGTATAGATGACTTGTACATATTTCTCGTATATCATTTCTAAAGTTTGTACTCAATTAGTTTACTTAATTTTATCCGTTAAGAGTATTGAACACTTGCTTTGTAAGATAAATAAATAAACTAAGCGCATAGCACAATGCATTTGAATTGGTTATGTATACTAACATGCCTTGGCTCAATGATATTAATCAAACATCCTTTTATTTTTTCAAACAGTGTCGCTCACATCGGATCAGTACGACGGTTCGTTGCAGTACTTGCAGTGTGTTTACGAATCTTGATAGCGGAGGTAAAGATATGGCTTATGTGAGTGTTATATATTAATTAAACGGTAAAATAGCCATTTTCATACGTTGTCAAAAACATTATACAAAGATGTCAAACAAGTTTACAATCCAAGTAATGGTAAAGGACTTTTAAAAGATAGTTGTTATTTGTGTACTTGGCATGTTTTTGTGAGTTGAGGTGACATAATATCTTTTAGTATGTCATACTAAGAATATGCCTGTATGAATTTTGTAAGAAGAATAATCTAGGGTCAGTGCTAGAAGAAAATATCGACGCTTTCCGGAACAAAGGCCGTAACTCCAAAGTACTTTTTGGCAAAAAGGAAAAAACTATAAAAAAATATTTAAATTTAACTGTTTTATTTATAAAGTGAGTCTGAGTCACTCTGAAAATAAAAATGTGTAAGTCACATTATTTTCAAGGTGAGATACGTTGATAATTATGAAGAGAAAATGGTATATATAGCTAAGTGTCACGTGGCAGTTTATGAAATTGACTTTTACATTTAGTTTTCATCGGAATAATATATCATGCTTACTTTGCATCACAAAAATCGTTAAAGCTATTTTTTTCAACGAAGCGAAACGTAACCTACATATAGCGTGATTTATTATAATAAGACCACATTAGAATGTTATTTTCATAGATATAATGTATACAACCTTTGTTGCGAAAAGCATCGATAATTGTGATATATTTACGGTTTGTGTGGTTCTTACCAACGAGGATTTTGAAAATTATTGACATCCAAATCGTACTTACTAGATTTTACCTATTTATGTTACAAATAATGATTTTAATTGATATCCACAGCTTATGGCTTCGCTCATGATGATGTGTTCTACAATTTTAATTAAAAGCTACCCAATAAACAATGGATTCAGTGTAAAGTTCAATCCTATAGCAGTGAATGAAGAATTTAGGCTTAAGTCCTTTGGAGCATTTTTCGCTAAAATTCCACAGGATTTAAATGCGCGAGCAAAATTGAGAAGAGAAGTGATATCAAAAACCTATTATCAGAATGGACCAGAATTAGGAACTGGTTGTACGAATCAAGTGGTAAAAGTTGTAACGCCCCCGAAAAATACTAATGGGAGAGAGAATAATGAGAACGAAACTGAGAGCAAAGTTCAAGATGTGACAAACTTTATAAATTTGCCAATATTGAAGCAGCCTTACGACGATTACAAAATATTGGTGGCTACTGCTCCCCCAAATATAAAAATAAATAATAATGATAAAAACAATCCATTGCTCATATATGTTATATTTACGGAAGAAGATTCAGAAGATGCTAATGCCACTAACTTGCCTGCTATCTATTTCGTAAAAAAACGTAAAGGGGAACATGAAGTTAATGAAGTTAGTAGAAAGGAAAAGGCGGATCCTATCTTTATAGTCGATAGCAATAGAACGGTAACAGGATTGAAGAGCAAGGAAATCGAAAAATTTGTGACTTTTAGAAACAAGTTAACTGGCAGATACAAATACGAGGTTTTACGGTGAAATAGACTTTTTACATAAGCTATCACGAAAATGTATTTGATTTATTGTAAGTATAGAAATAATTGTAATCATAAGTTTTTAGGAATTGAGTTTCGGCGTTGCACTGTTTAAGTATGTTTTGAGCTTTCATCTAGAAATCTTTATATTTCTTTAAAGCTATTGTAATTGTTTATTAAATCATCACTAAAGTTTTTAGCTGTACCATAACGAATGCGAGCTCGAACATGCACAAAATGAAGGGATATTGACGTCGTCATTATGAATTCTACTTTGCAGTAGAGGCTTTTTTAACTCCTTCGTCTTTCAATTTACCTTAGAATTTGAAATTAAAATTTTACGGGGTGCCAGCTGCTGTTTTTGTGGAGTTTAATATATGTAATATGTATACCTTGGACGAGCTATTAATTCTCTAATCATACATTGTATTTACCTAACTGCATTCTTTGACCGATATTAAATTAATAACGAGTGCATAAATAAGTTAATAAGTAATTAATTTGATATTGCCTAACCAAATATGTGTATGGTATTTATTTCCGATTCATATGCAAGTAGTCAATATGGCGTAATTTGTCATACAGTAAATATTGCAAATAAAACGAGAATCGTGGGTGATAAATATTAATTATTGAAAAAATAAATTACGAACACTAAATATATTGTACCAATTTATGTCTACATCTAAGAATGGTAACTTATGTTTTATTATAATTGCAATAAGAACTAAAATAGGCAATCCATTTAACAGGTTAATAGTTGGGAAGAATGCTTTATGTTAGTTACAGCCCGTGTCATGGTCAGAACGACGATTTGTTATTCTAATTGTAAAAAAGAATTTGAAGTTCAAGAAAACTTATGTGATGAAATTTTAGTGTGTAGAAATGTTATTGAGCAATATGTATAGTTTTAAGAAGTTACGGTTACATGTATAGGTTTAAATCGGAGTGAAAAGTTGTTTTTAACCGCGTGCTCAATTTTGATGACCGAGCAAGCTTAGGATACTAAAATTGAATCACGAGGCAGCGTTTGATTTAAGAATTAGAATCCTGGGCGTTAGTAAGGAAATCAAAAAAGCACGATAAGTTAAACGGATCTTTTCATCCTACCTCAGCGAAGAAATGACTAAATACAAAAAAAATTGAGTTTATTTTATCCGTAGTAATAGTTACCCTGATAGTTAGCTAGCTATAGATACGTCAACGGAAACGCATAAATGTATGACGTCAGTTTGACAAATTGTTAAATTTGCGATGAAAATTCGAAGCAATATACATCAGCTGCATCGTTTTGTGGTTAAATTGTCTATGATTATTTATTTTAGTTTTATTTGAAAATTCGACTATTGGACAAGCTGTCATATCACGACGTTTTCGTCATTTAACCTGACCACGGATAAAAAAACTGACCGTTAGGGTTTTCAGCTGTTTTCAACGTTTTTTTAACGGAGACTAAATCCTGTTTACGGAACTTACCTACCGTTGGCTTGGCACATGACTATGTGCGGAACTCCCGCGGCATTTGGCGAGAATACCCAGTAAAATATCGCGATATATCTTCCTTCCCTTTCCGTGGGAAGGACCATAACGTGAAGAGAATATGGCGTGCGCAAAGCAAATTAAAAAACTATGATAGAATCATAAAAAAATCTTTAATGTTGCTAAAACATTTCATAGTTAACAAATGCGGCTAAGAGACTCCTATGCTTATGCTCTCATGTGGTGTGACATAGTGTAACCATTGGAAACATTCAGTTTCTTAAACATCTAAAGAACACTGCGTAACAATTATTCAAATAAGGCTTTCGTCTTTAAAACAAAGCGAAAAGGTAATTAGGAGTGAGAATTAGCCGTCGCATCGCCACTGCTATACAAATGACTCAAGGCAACCATGAAGTATTTAAAAAAGTATTGGTTAATCTTAGATGTTATTGTGCTGAACTTTGTCCATAGAGCAGAGAGTGCTTTATTTTTATATTCCTCTTGTCGTGTTATGCATAGGTTCAACTTGGCTATTTATTGTAAGTAAAATTATGTTAGGTAAAGGTCAACAATGTTCTAATTCAAGCAGAAAACAATATCAATAATAAATGTATGATGCCAATTTTACCGCTTCCATCATGACGTAACGTTTAGCAATCTAGGGCATATAGTACTTTCGGCTCTACATGTGCCAATACTTTAAACACATTAAATTCTTATTTTAACTAATATTTTTTTCATAGAGTATTATAAAAATAAGATCGAATTTCTGTTACCTAAATTGTTATAAGCGTTAATTCTACTTTGAGAACACCTGAATTAGAATGACATCAATCTTTAAAATCGTTAGACGTTATAGCAATTTAACTAAGGATGAGGGGTAGAAAAGGACAGTAGTAAAATTAAGCTGAACAGTCAGACTTAATTTTTAATAAGATCTTATTATCATTTTCTTCCCCCGACATTCAATCACGCTTGGAAGATATTTGTTTGAAACTTAAAATTGCTTTATGTAATAGGAGTTGAAGCTTTCCAATTCTTATAAATTATATTAAAACAGCTTATAATAACGTGGTCGCAAAGTTGCGAATCTACTTAGATAATATTAACTAGCTTTTGGTCTGCAAAATCTATAACGCAAAATTTTATATAAGCGCTCCTTTAAGGTCTTTGTCACTTTTCATATAACTGTGACAAAAAATATTATTAAGTAATTTACTGTGTCTAAAATTTACCTTTGTGAACTGTAGAGAAAATGTACGGGAAAAAATCTCGACTTAGGTGATGATCGGTATATCCTAAATAAAATAACAGTAAATGTTTGGAATAGAGATGCTCTTTCTATTCTCTTCTCATAATCCCTAATTATGGCTCATTTTACAATGATTTTTTGTATCTTAAGCTACCTAGACCTTTTGTATATTACCTTTTGTAACCCCTTTAATAAGCAATATAATTTTTACGAAATTTTTCTTGTCAGCGGACACGGTTTTGTCCAACCCCCTTTGTGATAGCGGTTTTTCAATGTCAATGTTCAAAGACAATTTGTCTTTTTTATTCTACGTGGTTTGGATTTGAATTTGAACTTCGTTCTGTTTCTAAATATACTACTATAAGACACTTACAGGCAAAGAAGTCGTCGTTTTTTTTTAGATAAGACTGCGCATGCGCCGACCGTCGTCGCCACAGGCATGAATTTGTGTCGTAAGTTAAACCGTTTTGACAGGTCAAAGGTCGGACGACAGTCGCATTCTGCCACACAAGGAGAACTTTCCATGAGACCTTTGTTCCCGTGGAATAGTACCATAATATGGCACTCTTCTCCGGGTACATTAATATATAAACTATAAGATAACTCTTAAAATATATTGTTAGGTTCCAATAAAGAAAAAAAACACTCTTAATTTAATTACCGTCATAGTTTTTAATTATTTAGTTGCCAGTATTTATTAAGTCATCGCAGTTAATGTAGTGGTATTATTCTTGTAATACGAAGTCATGGGAATAGAATGAATAAATTCAAAAAAATATATTTTACTACTATTTCTATACTTCGAAGAAATAAGAAATTTCAAACTCATTGTTTATTAGCGAAAAGGCTGCAGTGTCACTACCCCTTGCTTCTATAGAAATCTGACATGATCAGAACCATTTATCCAACTTTAATGTTTGAATTTTTTGAATTTGAATTAGAATCAGAAGTAGAAAAAGCTATAAAAAGTCAAAAGATGGAAAAAGCCCCAGGCCCAGATAGAATCACAAATGAAATCAACAAGAGAGGAACAATCCAGGGATTAAGCCCACTATTAACAACGATCTTCAATGAGATTCTACACATGGGTATCATCCCAAGCCAATGGGCGGAAGCACACATAATACTTCTTCATAAAAAAGGATCAAAAGACGATATAGGAAATAACAGACCTGTATCCCTTATTTCAAACATATACAAAGTTTTTGCAAAAGTCGTCCTAGATAGAACATCAATTAGACTAGACGAAAATCAACCTGTGGAACAGGCTGGGTTCAGGAAAGAATTCAGTACAATTGATCATATACACACAATCAAACAGCTTATTTAAAAATACAATGAATACAATAAAACCTTTTACTTGGCCTTTATAGACTATTCAAAGGCTTTTGATAGTCTCAAACACGAATCTGTATGGCAAAGCCTGTTCCCTTGAACAGGGGATCCAAAATGTTTACGTAAATACCATCAAAAATATTTACAGCAAAGCCAACATCAAGCTGGAATCCTTGGAAGATTCCTTTCCAATAGATAGGGGTGTCAGGCAAGGTGACCCACTTTCACCAAAGCTGTTTACAGCAGTGCTTGAACAAATGTTTAGAAAAATAAAATGGGAGTATTTAGGTCTAAATATAAACGGATCGCGACTAAATCATCTAAGATTTGCTGATGACCTGGTTTTATTGGAAGAGGACCCATTAGTCCTTAAATCAAGTCCTTTAATCCCATTAGTCTTTATACAAACTCTAGCAGACAGAAGTAGAGCAGTAGGTCTATAAATGAACTCCACTAAGACCAAAATGATGACAAATTCAATACATAGACACAACCACCAACGGACAGAAACTCGAAAACAGAAAACGAAAGGATAAAGTGAGAAATGTAGACATTACACACAAAACGAAATTAACCGATATCCTGATACGTATCGATCAACTTAAATGGAGGTGGACTGGACACATGCTCCGCTGCAAGAAAGAGAAGTGGAGTAAACAGGTGACAGTTTGGTACCCAAGAGACGGAGCTAGAAGTCGAGGTCGCCAAGTAAGAAGATGGGACGACGACTTCAAAATGACAGAAAGACTCCTATGGATGAGAGTGGCATGTAACCGAAAATACTGGAAGGAGTTGGAGGAGGCCTTTGCCGTTAGGCACACCGAAATAAGAGACTTTTTGTAATATAAGTTTAGTTTTTTTACTTTTATATTTTATTCTTTGTAAATTTTCGGAAATAAAGGCTATTATTATTATTAATGTGTGAATTTGTCGAAGATACCGGCTTCTAAAATGTTTGCTGTAATTTGTAATACATTGCAGTCAAAGGATGTTTTACTAAGGGCGATTTCGACCAAATTTCTATTACTAACACCGATGGCGCGGCCAAAAATCGGCCGAGCACGTAGAACTCGTCCTTACAGCGGATTCGACCAATGAAATTTAAGCATTGATTGGTGTCTGGAGTGTGGTCAAACTCGCCCTAAATAATAAAAATGAATAAAAATAATAAAATAGTTTATTTCTCCACAAAGGCGGTTACAATGTTACTCAAAGATAAATAAATATAATTTACAATTGTCCTTTGTGAGAGCTGGTGTCTGTACTAGATTTTAAACAAAACCTGTATTACAGATCGCCAGGCTCTCAAACACCTCGGATTAGTCAAGCGCAGTAAAAAGTACTAATAGTCACATGCATTGATAATCTATTGTTACATTTGGAGAGAAGACAATCTTATTTATTAATATTTGAATAAAAGGGTGTAAGTGTGTTTGCTGTGTGGAAAAGGGGTGTGTCTCATGTATATGTGGATGTGTTATACTGTGGTGAAGATAATTGTAAAGATACAATTAGGGGCCTTATACGGATAGTATACTTTCTGTATTTTCATAATCTTGTTCCAGGAGCCAGTTTGTAACTATGGTTTTACATTCGATTTTAGATTTTGGGTATATATTTAACATTTAATTTAATTTATTGTAAATGAAGCCACCAAGATAACAGTAATTCCCACGTGCAAGGAGAGAGCTGAAGGAACTACTGGGACAGACATCATGTTTACGACGCTTATTTTTTTTTTTTTGTGGGTATATGGAGTGATTGAATGTGTTTTCATAATTATATTTTAAATGAATTGTCGTCGAACTGTCAACACTTTGCAAGTGGAATAAAGGTTAGTAGTAGGATATAGAAATGGTAGACGCGAGCCTACTTTTAGTATGGAGCGTTGTGCTCGTTCTAATTTGATAAGAGAAGTTTTAGTGGCACCACCCCAAGAGATATTGCAGTACGATGTTATTGATTGACATAGAGCCTGGTATACCAATTTTATCACTGATTTGTCTGCAATATGGCTTAGATTCTTAAAAATGAATACAAGCTTACGTATTCTAGATGACAGTATGTCGATATGATGTTGGAATTTTAATCTGAAATCAATATGGACGCCGAGATATTTAATGGAGTCTGTATTTGCAAATAAATGTGGAATAGGTTTGAGTACGTCTTGTGGATAATTAAAAATGATTTTTACATACTAGTGGTAGGTAAAGTTTTAAAAGAGTGAAATATTATTATCGCCGTGGCTTGACGGTAAGCTCCATAGTGCATAAATGGATTTCTTCGCCAGCAAAAAAATTTTGGTATGTGTAGGTCATTAGTATATAAAAAACCGTTTTAGTTAAAAAAATTAAGCGCTCATAATTTAAAACACAATAATAATAAGATTACATTACATTAATTGGTTAGCTCGACTGACTAACCGAGCGTATATTAATTTCCGAATATTATCTGATCGCAATGCTGCCATCACGTTACCTTCCGCCTCTATTAAGTACAGTCAACAGCACGTGAGACTATACAAAACAACTAAAATTTCCTGATGAATTTCCAACATTATGTTGTTGGACATAAAGGTCACAATTGATAAAATTTTTACTGGTTATGGTGGACTGACGGACTGTTAGCCACCTTTGTTAATTTGGTACTTAAATTAAACAATTAAGCTTTGTTGTACTAATTTCTTACACTTTATGGCATTAACACAATGCAATTGTACGGATGCATTACTGTAATCTGTTTGTTACGCAAAAACAACGATGTTCTAATTTAAGTAACAAAAATATTAAAGGCATTTCACAATTTACTCTAAGAGAAGTATAACACATTAAATTGAGACGTTATGCAACTCTGGCATTGCTCAGACGTGTCCAGAAGTGGCAGGTTGAAAACGAATGTCATGTCATAATGCACTGTGTTTTAGTTTATAATACAGTCGAGATTAGATTTAAATTTGTATATGCACTCGTCTTCTGATAATTTCGTTTACATTTTAAGTTTCGAAACGGATGTTGTTTTGTTTGTCGATCTACTCGTTCAAAACTAAGTTCATTGCTTCTGAATTAGGCGAAGCGTGGCTCCAACGTGCGGGATATGTACTTTTGAATTTCGCCAGCTAAGAATGAACACCACTTATCTCGTTTTTGATCTATTTACTAAACTCTATATGAGGCAGCTAGTGGGCGAGTGTGTGTGTGGATTTTATAAAAGATCGGGATTAGAACAGAAGCCAAAAGAGGTACCATTTAATAAAAGAAAACAAACAAACGACTAATACAATAGTATGAATAACTGTATAAGATTAAATAAAGCATATGACAACATAGAGAATCGGGTATAAAAATGTAAAGCCATGTAATAATAATAATTGAATTACAAACATGTACTGTTACATATCAGGTAACCCAGCTCATGTGTACACAGATACGATTATTCAGCCGTCTTGAATTATATTTGACATACCATTAGCAACATTTTCTTTGTTAGATCAATATAGTGATAAAATTGTTAGATTTCAGTTCCTTTCCCGTTCCTTCTTTCCACTATGATCCACGATGTTTCGATGTGGAACGATAAATCGGTACATTTACAATTTTCATCATCATGTTCGCTCACGTTTTTTTCTAACATTTTTATTTTTGTGATTTATGAATAGTGTTTTTAGCACAGCATAGCATATGTACAGCTGAAATGGATAAATTATTAGAAGATTTTATTGTAATCAGAAAGAAAATTATTCAGACTTACATATAAAGGAAAATGAGGAGATTATTACAGAGACAAACACCCTCGCCTCTTGCCCTAAAAGAGTGATAGTTGTCAAAATCTACACTTCCCCTGATATGTAACAATGTAACAAGGAGCGAACCTGGTGCCATGCACCGCGTCGAATAAATATCATTCGATCGAGACTGTGTCATGATATACCTAAAACATATAAATACGAATAGCCGTTCTGCTCGGATGCAGGTCGAAGCATTGTTCGTGTTTTTCATTAGTGACAAATTTCACAAAAGCTATTGTTAATTACAATGTGATAACTGTTTTATTATTTTCATAGCATATTATTGATAAAAGGCTTGGCAGCGATATTTTATCTGAAAAAATACTCATGCAAAAAATCCCCAGTTCAATCTCTGTCTGTACCAAAAGTTTAAATAAAACTGAGGTTTTTTAAATGAATACTGCTTTTGATATGATGTTCGTGGTAGGCTCGCCCCTTGTTAAAAAGGGATTTAAATATTTAAAAACATAACACCACTGCCGCTCCGCCAAGATAGCATTTATGGAATGTTTTTCATTTCACCTGTTTTATTTAGTCCACATTACATTAGATAGATGTTTGACCATATTTGAGTTACTGTGTAACTTTCTGAATTAATTTACAATTGTCCGAGTCTTGACGAGATTAATGAGCAATTTCTATAGGCATGTTATAAGACAATTAGTATTTGTAAATAGGGCTTTGTTCTCGAGAGTTTTAAAGTCGACTCCAAAAATATTTTACCACTTTGGACAGTAAATAACTTTTAATAAAGGAAATAAAGATCACTCTCAAATGTGTATACATATTTTTGTACTCGACTGTACATAAGCGTACCATATTCGAAGTAAAATTTGCAATCTAGGTGAATTTTGCGATCAAGGTTTTAAATAACGATAATTGTTTTTATACCCAATTCTGTAAGTACCTACGTGGTGTTGTGTAAGGACATCCTTTCTACCTCTCCTTTTTTGACGAAGGCCTTTTTTCAAAGGCAGCGAGTGCTTTTACTCGCTATTACAAGGCTACTGAATCATTTTTTAGCTAAAATCTTTCAATGTATGTTTCATAATAGTAGATTATACATTAAGGGGATAAAGCTGTTTTTTAATGTCGAGGGCGGACTCGGGCTTTAAAGAATTCTGAAAGACGCGAGGGATTCAAGCCACCCGAGATTAAAACACTTTTATCCCCGAAAAGTATACTCTGCTTTATACACCAACTGTAGCAACAAGAGTAAGAAGTATTAAAAAGAAGAGGATTCATGATAATCGAGCTGGTCATGATCGAATCCAAATCACATTGGCCATGGACTTGTTCTTATTATTTTTTAAAAACAATCAAAGAAACCAAATACAACCAAACGACCAAAACAACCAAAAAAGAACGAAACAACCAAAAGCAACCAAATGAAAAATCAATTACAAGGAACGCAATGATATTATCCGTCTCTCTGTTGATCGCGTTTGTGAGATTGCTAGTGTGGAATTAAAGGAATTTTTAATTGTTTGCATATATAGGCTACCTGCAACTTCAAACTTTAAAGGATTTCTAGTAATTTTAGAAGAATTGTTAGACAAGATTTTTAATGTTAAGAAACCTATTGTGATTTGTGGCGATTTTAACATTGATTTATTATCTACAACTTTAGAGAGAGATAACTTTGTTACATTGTAGAAAAGTAAAAATTTGGACTTTCTATTCAAAGAACCCACTAGAGTGACAACTTTGTCTTCTACATGTATTGACAATGTCATTGTTAGCTGTGATACAAACATTGCCACTAAAAGCCTGATCACAGATTTGCCTTCGGATCATATGGGTCAAAAAGTGGAAGTAATATGCAAACAAAAAAAACTTATTGAGAAAATAATAACATTCAGACCCATGACTACTGAAAGGTCAACGCCATTTAGGCAAAGTGTTATTGAGAAATTGCCTGAACTTATAACTGAGGTCAACGATGACCCCAATGAACTATACGATAGATTATTTAATGTTATTAGTAGTGTGTATAATCATATTTATACAGAACGTAAAATTGTAGTTAAGAAGAAAATGGTGTTTAGTCAATGCTCAACTAAAGGTATTAGGAAAAGTAGGAATACGCTCTATGAATTATACAGTCAAAAATCATACAACACTAGTTCTGAGTTTCAAGACTACGTGAAAAAATACTCCAAGCTATTTAAGAAAGTATGCATTCAAGCAAAATCAACAAAATACGAGATGCTAAAGATAAAATTCCAACTACATGGAATGTAATTAATACTAAAACAGGAAAGAAACCCAAAAGAGAAGTTACACAGTATTTGAAAATAGGAAATAATATTATATCTGATAAGAAAGCCATTGCTAGCACTTTTGAAACCTTTTTTTGAATATATTCCAATAGAAACAACGCGACATCTTCATTCTTCTACGGAGCGAGCTGAAATTTTTCTGAAGCAATATTTAATGAAAGATATTCCGATCTTTGAATTTAGAGCCATATCATATACGGATATAATAAAAACATTCAAAACCTTAAATAAGAAGAAAACCGAAGACATAATATGGGGAGTGTCTGTTAAAGTAATAGAACATATAATTTAACCTATCGCCCCTATGTTGGCATTGATTTTTAATAACTGTATAGAATCAGGTGTTTTTCCAAATTTAATGAAACAGTAAAATAACGCCTATATTCAAGCAATCACCATAACTCTACCGATTATCTACCCGTCTCGGTACTTCCTGCATTAAGTAAAATTTTTGAGAGCATTTTATATACACAATTGGCAGCTCATTTTAGAACTAATGATTTACTACATTACACTGAAGACATTGTTGAAGCGATGAGTGCGGGCTGTCAAACAGGTACTATTTATACAGATTACAGTAAATGTTTTGACCGGATTGATCACCAAATTCTTCTACTGAAATTGCAATATGCTGGTATTAGGGGAAACCTCTTTCGTTGGTTCGAATCATACATCTCTAACAGGTCTCAAGCTGTTGTAACATCAAATTATACATCATCATGGATTACAGTACCCAGCGGAGTGCCCCAGGGTTCTCTGCTTGGCCCGCTTTTATTTGTTATTTTTGTGTCTGACATTGATTACTGCTTTTCACACTCTAAAGTATTAAGCTTTGCTGATGATATGAAAATATATCATGTGATTAGTACTTTAAACGATGCAGAACTTCTTCAAAAAAATTTGGATAGGCTGGGTAGTTACTGTCGTCAAAACAGATTGGACTTAAACACATCTAAATGTTCACTTATTTCGTTTTCTAGAAAGCCTCATACAATCATTTTTGATTACTCGCTTAAGGGGAATCAACTGCAACGGGTAACTACTGTTAGAGACCTCGGTGTCATTCTTGATGAGAAATTGTCATTTCAGGTGCATGTAAACGCAATTTGCAAGAAAGCTTTGAAAATGCTCGGGTTTATTATGCGATCTACCTCTGATATTCGAAACGTTAAATTATTAAAAATTCTTTATTGCTCGTTTGTACGCAGCATTTTGGAATATTGCTCCCAAATCTGGAATCCTTGCTACAATGTTCATATTAAAAGGACTGAGCGCATTCAAAAAAAAAATTGTGCGCTATCTTAACTTCAAAACCAAAGTTAAGTTCGGAGATTACTTTCAGGCCTCCAGACATCACCATTTGCTTCCATTGTGTATGCGTCGATGAACTGCGGACTCAGTATTTTTAATAAAAATTATTCAAAATCACATTGACTGTCCTACATTGTTGAATAAGTTAGCATTTTCTGTGCCGAGCTGCAATCTCAGGCGATCAACGTGTAAAGTTTTTAATTTACCATTAGCATTAGGTAACTATGAACGCAATTCCTACATCTGGCGAGCATGTCATGCCTTTAACGGTACAGTGCATGAGTTTGACTTGGATCCATACTCCATGAGTATAAATAAAATCAAGAATACCCTTAATTCAGAATTTTTTAAAGAGCGATAGCGGTTGTTATGATTATTTATTTTTCTTTTGTTATTTAACTTTATTGTTAATCTTACATTATTCCCAAGGTATTCTTTGGTGTATTTCTGCATTTCTTTCTTTTCAACTTTAATTGTATAAAGAATACCGTACAACGTTTTCTACTAAGATCGGTTAGATCCGCTGTGTTTTTGTTTTTTAATATGTTGTTTATTGTGGATTCTTTATGAGGCACCTATTACTTTTAAAGCATATTTTGTAAATTTTGCCATTAGTTTCCCGAATATAAATAAAATAAATAAATACATAACCAACAGTTTGGTTTTACAAAAGGAAAGTCAACCACAGACGCAGGCGCGAAACTAATGAAGTATATATTGGAAAGTTGGGAGGACTCACACGACACAGTAGGTGTATTTTGTGACCTATCAAAGGCGTTCGATTGTGTGGAGCACAAAACGCTAATTTCCAAATTAAATCATTATGGTATACACGGAAAATATCTGAATCTGATTTATTCGTATTTATCACAGCGTATACAGAAAGAAGGATTTAATAGTGCCGTCTCTCAGGGATGAATAGTAAAAACGGGTGTTCCCCGAGGCTCAATTTTAGGACCATTTCTATTTCTCGTATATATTAATGACCTTCCTTTCATGGTTACAGAAATGGCTGACATAGTTTTATTCGCGGATGACACGTCTCTCCTATTTAGGGTTAATAGAAATAATGCAAAGACAGGAGAGCTAGTTATAAATAATACGTTCAATAAGGTTTGCGAATGGTTTTCGGCTAATAATCTTATGTTAAATTCAAAGAACTTCCAGACTTCAGTGGGGATCCCATATCAAAAGTTTATCAGGAAAGCTTAGCTCGGCTGCTTACGCAATAAAAAATATAAGACAATTGACAGACATACCAACAGCTCGCTTAGTCTATTTTGCCTACTTTCATAGTCTTATGTCTTATGTGGTTATTTTGTGGGATCTGCTGCTGATTTGGAATCTATATTTATTCTACAAAAGAGGGCTATTCGAAATATATATAAAATGAAGTCAAGGGAATCCCTAAGAGAATTGTTTAAAGAGATTAATATTCTTACTTTGCCATGTTTATACATATTTGTAAATATTATGTTTGTTCGACAACATATTCACAGCTACGTTCAGATTAGTGAAGGTCATTGTCTTAATACAAGAAATAAATATAAACTTCGTCTTCCAAGTTACAAGAGAAGTAAGACGAATAAAACTTTCTTAATGAATTGTGTTAGATTTTATAATAAGCTATCAATCAATGTTACCCAAATGACCGATTCCAAGTTTAAAGAATTTGTAAAAAACCCCTCATGAAAAAAGCCTATTACAAAATCAATGATTATTTAAATCATAGTCAAGCATTGGACATATAGGTTGCTCCACACTGCAATCTTACATTTAGTCACTTTCATGATTGTATATTGAAATGTTTATTTTTTTATTATAAATTTTGTTTAGCTATCATAAATTCCTTTTTTTCCTATTATATTAACACAAAACTTTTTTGTGAAACATAGGTATTATTATTGTATCTATTCATATTAGATATAATTTTTTATTTTTTTTTGTTTTGGCCAGGAGAGTGTTTATGTTTATTTTTAAAAATAAAAGTTTGTTTCCTTTATATAAATTAAGCAATTTTAAATATTTAATGTTCTTCCCCTGCAGGGCCCATAAAAAATTTCCATCCTGTGTATGCAATAAAACCATTCCATAAAGAAAATCTATATCTATAAAGAAAATAAGTAAGCTATGACTCAATAACATGTTATAACATTCGGGCTGTTTCCATAAGAGAGTAAAAAATTCGTTTGTCCGATCCCTTGGAAAACACTAAGACATGTATTTATTATGCCATCTGATACAGTTTATATTCATTTGTGTATTGAATTGTGAATAGAAGATGGAGCTATAATATTACCCCGCTGGCCCAATGTGGGTCGGTGGGTGATGACAGGCGGGGTTCCCGCGTTGTCCTCCGAACCATGAAGTTCCAGATCGTTACTAATTTCCCATCGGCCAGCCATGGCGACGACGGTAAAAAACTGGGGCATTCATTCCATTTCACCTCCGTGTTCCGTGTTATATTTAAATACGATAAGGAGGTCGTGCTGAACTTTTGATCTACAAGCAATGCAAGAAATTTTACTTTTGTTGGCAAGAGAAGTTTTGAAGTTGTTGGAATATATTCCAGGCCGTACCAGATTGGGACATTTTTTATTATTTTAAGCCCCTTTTCCATGTCCCCGTTTCTTAATTTTGCATGGTTGTTTTGTTGTGACAATAGTGGTAGTTTCCTGTAGTATCAAATTCGTAATAAACGTAAAAAGGTAAAAATTTAATTGTTAAACTAAAATTCTTGTAGCATAAAGAAAAATTGGGGCTTTTTATGAGATTATGGAGTCGAATGAAGGAGCTCAGAAGCGGGAGGCGACAATTTCGATGCAAAATTCTTGGTCGGCGGCCAAATTTGGTTTGTTTGATTTGTCTCTTTCCTGCGTAACGGTGTGCGCTGAGATAATCAAATGTAGTAATGTAATGGGACGTTTGGGCACGTCTCATTGCTTAGAATAACACTGGTGACCGATACTCATAAATACTTCATTTTGCATATTTCTTCCATGAACGAATATAACGGAAATTACACCTTTGTGAATCGTAAATTGTACCTGTAGTAATTATTCGGTCTATGTTACTCATATAGTGTTATTTTATTTCGTTTATTTCAATTATCAACTAAACAGATGGATTTTAGCGATATGTTAAAAAGAAACAGTGACTACTTATTTCCTACTCTGCGTGTACAGCAGTCTAGGAAATAAGCAGGTAGTCACTGTTTGTTTAATATTATATATTTCTGATTAATTAATGCTTTTATATTTTATTAATGAATGATGAGGTAAGCCTCACGAATTTAAGTTTATAATCTATTGCAGTAATTAGTTTAATTAGACTCATATATTTTACATTGCCTTCTTGCTACATAGTCACATAAATCGTAAAGTTAGATTTAAAATCTGCATCTATCATTTGTTTTTCAAGTAGTTACAACATCATTTCATTTTTAAAGAACAAAAAAATACCTATACCTATTTTTAACATTGTTCACAGAACCGAACTGGAATATTTATATTTTGTTAAATTTTAAGGAGTTAGAACAATATAAAGTGAAAAAAATCACATAAAAGAGATAGTGAAGTGATACGTTACTTTCTCAAATTAAACTTGACCTTTGTTAAACCATTTTCGTATTCACAGATACCTTTATTATTAAACCTTTTTGGTAGACATCAGAAATATCATGTCATATATTAAATCTTTATTCTATTTCTTCTCATGAAAAGACAAAGTAATTTCATTTGTGCTGAATTGAATCATAACATTAAATTTATTTGGAATATGCTTTTATAGTGTAATAAAATTGGTAATAATGTGACAGCAACTGATCATAACTGAAAGTATTATACAATTGCTTTAGAATTGTTTTAGACTTCGTTTATAAATATTAATTGTCTTCAGAATTCTGCTCTTATTTAACTACTCTACTACTAGTCATATTGGTAGCACGAATAATTGGTGTCAAAATAAAATACATGCAAAACAGTAATCAAAAACTATACCATTAACACATATAAATTTAAAAAATGGTGTAAGCCTAAAACAGAAACAAAGATATAATGGGCAATAACAGCAAAGAGTCGTTAATACTGATATAGCGCCTCGTTACACAGTCACCAACAAAAGTATATAAGAGTGAGAGATATTGAGTTCCATTCTAATAACGATAATGCAACTCACAGGTATCACGTACATTCTAGGCGACCGCGATTAATATAATTGAAAAGGAAAGAAGGAACTTGCTGAATTTCTGGCACGTTCTTTTGAAAACAAGGTCTCTTGGTAACGGCTTAAATTGGCGATCTAAACACACACACATACGTATTATCGCGTCAAACAATATCCCAGAATCGGTAGGCCAGAAGTACATGACACACCGACACTTAGCCAGTATTTTTTTAATAATTTAAAAATAAATTCATAACTACTTTTCAATTTAAAAATTGAAACGGACAGGAAAATTACATACCACTAAATAGAATCTTGGCGATCCGAGCAAAAGAGCGGCGTTTATAAGGGTATGTAAGTTCCGACATTGAATACTTACTTTCAGTTTAAGACAACTGTGACCACTTACTTTCAATTAAAATGTTGACTAAAACCTCCATGCAAAAAAGTTATACTTACATACATTTACATTACATATTGTTGCGGTCTGCAATCGTAGAGCTAGCCGCAATTATATTTTTATACTAGCTGTGCCCACGATGTCGTTCGCGTGGCTAATTATGTAAAAGTCTACAAAAAAGTTTTTGTGTGTTTGTTAACATTAAAATCCTACCTCTTATAAGAAAAATGTTGATTGCTGAACTAAAACCTCTAATTATTAAAATAATGAAAATAACATTTCTTGTCAGTGTCATCTGATTAATTGTTGTCAGATATTGATAACCACGGTTAAACTCGCGTGGTACCCGTTCCCATGGGAATATCGGGATAAAATGTAACCTTTGTCCTTTCTAAGGCTCTAGACTATCTGTGTACCAAATTTAAATTGAATCGGTTCAGTAGTTTTGATGTGAAAGCAAGACAGACAGAGATACTTATGCAAGTATAATATTTGTATGGATAATTATACTTATATAATTTTCAATTATATAATTTTCATAATGGAATTGAGTTTTTCTTTTTATACTTTTTGCTATTTTTGTTATTGTGAAGTGTAAAGTATGAGTGAACTAGACATTTTAATTTCAAAGTTCTATTTAATTTCTCTCGCCAAATGTAAAATGGGAATGTACAGGAAATCGATAACATGTATTTTTGACCTACTGATTATTGCAATTTCCTATTCGTTCTAATTTCAATAGGTATGGCGTAATCTGATAAGAGTTACGACTATGTATTTGGTGCAAGTCAACTTGCTCGAACACCAGTTATGATTTATGGGTTATGTTTGACTATCTATATCTAAACATCATCTAGGTACATTCACTGTGAATCCAGCGTGCTGTTAATTGCGAATGTATTTAGATTTTGAAAAGTTTACCCACTTATCATTTTAAACTGAATGTTTGGTCAAGTGTTAAGATAACGAATAACATTGAAAAACATTTGTCACAAGAACCTATCTAAATATAACAGTAAAAACCATTTCCTCGAAGGAGTAAGCAAATAATATGTAGCTGTAATAAAAATAACCCAGCTTAAATCTGAAAAATCCAGAGTAAAAAATCCTGAACCTGAATTAAAAGTTGTTAAAAAGCATCATGCTGATTGTTTTCCGAGTATTTAATACATTTGCGTTTCATTTGTAATGGTGTCAAGTGGTTTTCGCTGCAAACCCAATTAAAATATGGAATAAAAATTCACCAACGATGTGTTGGAATATTGCCAGATACGTATCGAAATGACGCGACGATGAGAATGATCTTACGTAAAACAATTAAAGCTGGGGTCGTACTTACATTTGCGAATTGAGATCATATTCAACCATAGCCAAGCAATCATAATTTTCTTGTATACAGTTGTGTAACAAGAACTAGATGTTTTGTTGAATAAAATAGTTGTAAAGGCTTCTTCTAGAACCTAACATTTTGGTTACCACACCGAGGATCCAATTCGATGATTTCTAATTGTATTTCACGTTTCGTAACTGACTTAACGTAATTTTCGGGCCTTTTAGAGCTATTGTTCGAGTCGGTTGTTTCTCTATTATCTATTTTGATTAATTTTATTTAACAAAATTTATTATTATGCTTGCATCCCCGAAGCGATAGAAAGAGGCGTTAAATCGTAGTGTCGTTTTTTCTACTAAGCTGTCGCTGCCTATTGAATTGTGATTGGTACATATTTAACATAACATAACATATCATCACGCCTCTTTCCCCGTAGGGGTAGGCAAAGGTGTTAAACACACACATTTTGCCAGATATGTAAAGTACATATTTAAATATACAATTATTTAATTTACTTATTTTTAACCTTGAGGATATCACCTACAGAAGAAAGATATACCTATATATTTCAAATAAGAATAACAGTACGGAAAATCTAATTTTCTAAGGCACTATAATTTTTTCGTAGTCATTAGTTTGATATACGTTGTAAAAACGTTCACGAATCTAACTATTAATTTCGCTTCGGATCATTTTGGTAAGAATCATATTTTTTTTATCTAAAGATTAATGTTACTAGCGCTATCGGTGGCAACGATTACGATTATGATCGTTGATGGCACTACTCAGTTTTAATAGGTCCATTATTTGAGAGCCGCCACAGTCGATCGCAGCTGAGAATTTGGAATAGAGTTGTCAAAAAGAGCGAAAGTGGATTCGCCACCAGTTTTTAGCATAGCGCAACTTGACAGCTCAAACTTAAGGCGATTACATACAAACCAGTGCGTTTATAATCGGCAATTTACTAAGTATATCGGAATAATTAACAAATGTTTAGTATCTAAACGTTTTGCTTGTGTTGTAAGATTAGAAATTTTATATTTTAAATAAGATTATATTAAAGTAAGATTTAAGTATTCTTCCGTTTTCTTTTTGTTAATGGTGCATATCTCGGAATAAATTCTATTTTTCCATCATTTTTCATTATTTACCGGTTTATCTTTGTCTAACCAACTTGGATTTGGATCAGTCGATATGTATAATATATAATTAAGGAAATTCAAATTCTGATTGAATTGGATTTCTGTTAATTCGAACACTTTTTTTCAAATGATCAAAGGACATGTCATTCGACGTGACTCTAGCGGACAGAAGAAAATAAATGTACATTTTTATATTTTTGTCATTGTCAATTTCATTGTTGAAAATAAGGGATCTAAATAAACATGACTGTGAAATACAAATTAAAAAAATTCTTTATTATAAAACTGTAACAATTGATGACCCCGACGTGATAACATGAAAGGCGAAATATTAACATTCCATCATTTCCCAAAAAACCATAAATTTTCTATTAACAAATCGATACAACATTCCGATTATTTTGTTAATCCGAAAATATGATTATTTACAATCACAATTGGAGTCAGAATATTTAGAACAAAAATGAGACATAATAGAAAGTACAGAAATCTAGAAGTATAGTTTGCCAAAACAAAGACAGATAAATTTATTTTCGGAAAGTAAAGAAAAAAAACAAACACTATTAACGGGCTTAGGATTAGAAGAAAATAAACCGAGCCAACTATCAATGCAGATGCGACAACTTGCCGACAAAAATATTTCCGACGAATTTTTACGATCCCTTTGGCTTGACAAATTACCATAATTTATGAAAAATATATTGAGTATAATATATTGAGTATTGAGTATAATATATTGAATATATTGAGCGAAGAAAACTTAGATAAACTATCTACGATTTACATTCTCAGAAACTCATTGATAGAATCACAAAATTATTTATTAAAGCCGAAGTCACATCAATTGCAGGGAATGAAATTTTAAGCAACAGCATATTTCGACATTTTAGAACAATTTCCTGATATCACAACGTCAAATTGAATTCCTGTTAATTAATAACATAATATGAAACATTACATTGAAACAGAAGGCGATCCTGTGTTTTCTAGACCTAGACAATTAGGTGGGAAAAAGACAAATCGCCAAAGAGGAATTTGAATTTATGCTTAATAATGGGTATTTTCCTTTATATATTGTAGTGTGCGGCGCACCTCCCATACATTAGTATATAATATTAGCGTAACGAGCATTTAGTAACCTATTAATAAACCAGACGTCTAACCAACAACACCTTTTATTAACTACTCCCTACATTGCATGGCGACCCTGCCAGTGTTGCCTTCTGGACATTGCTGCTTAAAATAATTCAATTATTTGTTTTATTAAAAATCCTTTAACAAGCATTAACATTTGTGAAATTTTTAAAAAGTAAACGTAGATATGGCGAGTTAACTGTAGTGACAACATTATGGTGGTCTGGTGGTGGTAGTATGGTGAAAAGGTCAACATTTGAAAGTATCTTGTAAGTTCCTGGCTGCGTGTGAAGGTGCCAGATGGTGGAGTAATACAGATCGCAGGGAGTGTTCGAGTCGGTAAGGGAGAGTGATGTGTACGGTGTTGGGAGTAGTTGCTGGCCGCGGAGGACGCTGCCGGGAGATGGGCGTGTCGAGTGATGACCTCGGAAAATATGGTAGATTCCTGACAGATATCCCTTGTCACGAGTTGATGATTTCCAACACTTTTTGAAAAATACCAAAATATTTCAAAAAATTATATTTTAACGGCATATTACCAAATCCTAATGGTAGAAGAACATAAGCACAAAAAACTGCTATCACAGCACTTTTTCGATTGTTTGAATTTAATGTAATAACCTTTGGCTTACGTAAAGCGCCATCTACATTTCAAAGATGCATTAATGAAATTAATACAGGCCTTGGATATATATTTGCCTATTAAGACGATATTTTAGTAGCATCTAGCGAAGAAAAATGTCACGAAATGCACCTAAAAGAATTATTTCAAAGACTTGATCAATATGGATTATGAATAAATAAATGATAATATATAAAGTAGAATTTCTTGGCTACCTAAAAGCACAAGGTAGTTTAAACAATTTCAGAAAAAAACAATCTATTTTAGATTACAAGCTACCAGAAACCTACCGTGACCTACGGCAATTTCATGGTCTTATAAATTTTTAGAGAAAACATATTAAAAATGCTGCTTATTCTCAAGCTTCATTACATTTAAAAGGGTCAGCAAAAATTACAAAAGAAAAGTACCTTGTAATGCGAAGACAATGAAAGCATTTGAAAAAATGCAAACAAAACCTAGCTAATACTACAATTTTGACCTTTCCAATTTCAGATCTCTCATTACAGATTCTTCTAGTAAAGCAATCGGATCAGCACTTCAACAATTTTAAGACTAAATTGGAAATATTGCTTTCTACTCCAAGAAATTAAACGATAAACAAAAAAATTTAATTCACGATCGTATGATTATAACCTATTATTGATTATTTTTCACAAAATTCAGGGCCTCAATCATTCTTGGTGATAAGCAAATTACCTTGAGATTTTTTGGAAAGGTATTTGAAGCGATATCAAAAGGGCAAGAAGTTAATGATAATCAAAAAACAAAATTATCCGACATAGTCTAACTATCAAACTTTCCAATCACCAGGTGAAAGATTTGATATCATACACATAGACCTTATAGGTCCACTGCCACCATCCAATGGCAAACAATATTGTCTCACCTGTATTGATAGATATACTAATTGGATAGAAGTTATACAAGTTATACCAATTGCAAATATTCACGCTGAGACAGCTGCAAAAGCCTTTTACAGAAACTGGGTTACAAGATTTGGTGCACCGAAAGCCATGATGACCGATTGACCGATTTTTGGCATTGTCAATTTCATTGTTGAAAATAAGTGATCTAAATAAACATTGCTGTTAAATACAAATTTAATAGATTTTTTTATATCTGCTACATCACATTAAAACAGTATTGATTTGTCAACATAACGTTACAGAGTACGGCACAGGATCTGCAATTCCCCACCCGACCTTGAAAGTCCTAAAGCGACCTATCAGTTATCTTAATAAATATTAATCCCTTCGAAAGCCCAAACGGCATAACAGCGTTTAACAATTGATTAATCTATTATGTCTCGCTTCGGACAGGTATTATTTGATACATCATGATAAAAGATTATCAATTTATTGATTAATAATATTTGGTTTTAATCATAAATAATTTCATATTCATTCTAGGTATTTACTTAAATGAGTGCCAAATTACTTTTCTGCTCGGCCGTTGTCATCACCTTAACGATGTGCACTTAGCTTTGCTACTTAGATTATCTCTTATGATAAATTGCTCGGGAGTGGCGCACGCGCCGACGAAAGTAACGGACCTCGTTAACAATACCGTCACCGGCACAGCCTCCGCGCAAAGGTGTCTCCCATTCGATACGGAATACGGACACTGTAATGTTTTGCAATATACGTCTGTTTACGGCTTGAAGAGAGAAAGTAAATCTTATCCTTTAAATATCTTTTGTTGTAAAAAAATACAAAAGTTTTGCTTTATAGGTGTATATTTTTATTATGGTAATATAAGTTGAAAAGTTCATTTTGCTGTTATTGTCGGGGGTATTTAAAGAAATAGGTACTCGGCTAGATTACGTTCTAGTTTCTCTAACCAAATTGATCGCATATTACAATTACGTAATCGTGATTAGTAGATAAATGTTATCAATCATCTTAAAAGCAATCATAAATGTTGTCAAGATATTTCAAAACACCATTAATATCATTCGTAGGCATAAGAAAAAGAAAGCTGAAAGTATTTTGATGTAAAAACAACAAAATATAATTTAGCAAATGGTTATGTTATGTAGGTTCAACATTTTATTTATTTAATAACTACACACCATATGAGTTTCTAAATGTCCTTCTTACCTAATCAAACAATAATAATTGCTATTTTGCTCACGGAACCGGCACAGACTTGTGTGTTGAGTAAGGGGACTTAGTCAGCCATCCGCATTGTGTGAAGTATATAAATTCGTATGCAGAATTGCATATGTTATGGCAACACATGGCCGGGGTGCTGAATGCGTCTGATTCAACTTACACACATTTCGGAAATTTTAATACTTATATCCGCGTCGCTCTAAAAAGATATAAATTCTACGAGCGAAACTAGAATTGGGCATTCGAGTTGAGTGATGCTTAGTAAGGCATTTGGCAGTTTGGCTCCGTTGTAAGCATTCGCGGCTTAGCTCTGTATTCGAGCTGACTATTGACGAATGAGCTATTTACAAAATGTTGATCTTTCTTTTGCAGTTTTTATAGTCCATGGGGCCCATGTAAAAGAGATTTCTGAAAATCAAATCCTAATTTATACACTCTAGATAATGTTGAGACAAAATACGTAGAAGAAATCTAGCGAGGTATGAATTGCCAGAGACAGAAAAAAACACAATAAATTTTTCACTCAAAACGTCATAGATTCTCAAGCAAGCAAGTCTCAAAATCTTTAAACGCTCATTCACTCGTCAACTCACCTTGCAAAGATGTGAATCCTTATTTGCGAGTGAATGAGAATGTGAGCTTACTCTATCTCTCTATGTTAAGAAATATATCAAGCGTTTGTCCAGAAGTATGCGATTCTAGTCTTATAATGGTGATGGTTCTACTTAAGGTCAGGAAAAAGGGACAGGAAGAACGAGATTAAGAAGTCCGCAATACTCTATCACATAACAGTGGGCGGTAATTTTGTAATATAGTTTAATATTATTTGCTAACCAAGAAAGTACAAATTCATTTGCAAATGGTGCGTGACTCTTGCAATGACCTCGGCTAGTCCGCGAAGATTGTGACTATACGTCCTTAGTTAATAGAGGCAAAGATGATAAATGGCTAATCAGAAGTCGCAGTGTCAACTCGACACGGTAAAGCTTTAAAAAAGTAATGTTGTAAAGTGAAGGTCGTCTGTAGATATATAAGTATTTTTAAGAATTGATGAACTTTGTGGAGCATCGAACGCGCACAAGATTATTATTATTTTCAATATTTTTGAAATCTAGTTCTACTATGCTTTATTACAATAGTTGCGTGTCACACATTTGAATTGTAACAGATTGTATAGGTGTTTCGCCCTATACTTGTTTCTTTCTAAAGACGGTCCAGAGTTCAGAGTTAGAACTTAACTAAGACGGTGACGAATCAAAATTTACCGTATATATAATAAGTGATATGTGTAACTTTAAAAAAATGGAGGTGGTGGTGGAGTGATTCGGGGATTGAGTCGTGATGATATGTTTACACGTGTTTGTGTAAGAAGTAGAAAGAAGCAACTGTAATAAACTGAGCTAGATCTTTTGGACAACTTCGCAGGGTAGTTTATCTTTAGAGTTTTCGGATCACTGCCTTTTTATCTCAGGAACATAGTTCGTCGCCCTTTTGGTGTAACACTGTAAGTCATAGTTCCCATAGTTTTATCATTTAATACTTTGAAGCTGGTGAAAGCTTACCATGTTACTACTGAGTATATGAGGTATCGATTATTTGAAAATGGACTGGTTTGATATAATTTCATTCTGCTAAATCAAACGTTTTTTTATATTTGACGATTACAATATGAAAAACAAATGGCCATGTTTTTCAGTATATTTCACATGTTTATATAGTATAATTATTTTGAATTAGTAGGTACTATTCTTCTTTTTCCTGCCCTCTTCCCAATTCTATTTGGGGTCGGCGCAACATGTCTTCCTCTTCCACTCTCCTCTATTACTCGTCAAGTCAACACTCACTCCCATCCTCATCACATCATCATTCACACAATCCATCCATTTACTTTGGTCTTCCTCTCCCTGTGTGGAACCTGTGTGGAAGCGGGTTAGAATACTTCCACCCCAATTCTACTTATGGGTGTCGTAAAAGCCGACTAAGAATCTCATGACCTGGGCGCAATGCTATCCGTCGCTGTCACCCGACCGGTGGCGGGTACACCACCAACAAAAGTATTCCCAAGGAGGGTTGGCGTCAGGCAGGCGGCCGGTCATAAAACTCTTAGCCAAATCCTCGGCAACAACATAGTAGGTACTATGTATATATATTTGTCGATGTCGCCACCGCCGCCTGTAACCATCTACCATTCTTCTTAAATCTGCCAACGTGTAATAGTTAAATTTAAATATGACTATTATAGGTCAAGCTAACCAAACACATTTTACACCATTAGTCAATATTTTAACTATTGGTTAACTATTACTACGGATCTGAAAACCGGCCCGGCCAGCAAGTGGCAGTGCCACTTATAAGTAAGCGATGGGTGATAAATGTTGTCAGTTAAAAATACATCTATAAATTATAATTATATTTAACATATTGGTTTCCGTACACACTATAAGTACGAGTATATCGTGTACAATTATTCGTGATTACGCATTTAAAATACCTGAACATAAATATCATTGGTGGTACGGTCAAGATCAATGATCTTTGTAAAAGAATATTCTATGACAGTTTTTTTTTGTTCTTTTTTTTAAAACAATAACATAGTAGTTAGTAGTATTTCTAGAGCAAAATTACAAATATTGATAATATTTATAACAAATTTTTATACCTTTATAAATTTTAACTTCGATGGTATGTATGACTTAGTTTAAATAGTTACTACTGAATGTAGACTGAGTAATACAAATCTTTATTCCAGACCAAGTGTTGATAGCCCTTTTCGGACGCAGCAGTATAGCAGAGCGCGTTAAAACAATACAACAACAAAAAAACTAATTGTTTATTAAATTCAAAATCGTAATTAAAATTATAAAAATAAAATAAGAATAAAAATTTATATCGTCTCATCAACATTTTACAATTATATACTTACTATTATTTTACATGATACATTATATTACATATTATATTAGATGAGTAGACATGTTTATTAGTCGGTAAGTCACAGAATAGAAACAATTTTTGATTAGGTAATTTCGTAATTTATTTTGGAATGCTGTAATTGTTGGAAGATGTAGTAATCCCAAAGGATGATAATATTAAGTGAAATTACATAGATATTGTTTATGCGTGTGAGTGTAACTTATAAGTCTGCTTGATGCTTGATGCCTACAAGGATTCGAGACAACCTTTTGATGTACTTACGTACCTCTATACCTGCACTGTCTCTGCCTCTGATCGCCAAACAGGAGCAGGCACTACCACATAATTATGCTGCTCATAATATATTTCTAAAGAAATAGCAGAAAACCATTTTGTGTTCCAATAAAAACAGCCTCATTTAAATATTGCCATAAAAGCAGGAACATTTTTTGCTCAAATTTTGTGTGGCTAAATGTGGTCTTATGGAACGCAGTACTCCTTGGACTCTGCCCTTTGGGGATAACAGGCGTGATTGTATGTACGTATGGAAAAGCAGCGAAATGTGAGAGTTCTCTGTGAGAACCTCTATCTGTTATAATTTTTGTCTTATTCGAGTGACCAAGTTTTTTGGATCTTTTGAGATCAACTGACGAAAGCTGTGTTAATTTCCAGTCCGCAAATACCACAACCACTAGATATTACTTAGAATTATTGTGAAAATGAATTCGAAATCAAATAAATTTCCTGTCACGCGATGATACCTACTATTTGGTAACCATTTCATCGTAAGTATATTTAAATTTATTTTAATTTAATCTACAATTGCAAATTAATATCTATTATGTAGGTATGTTATTATAATCTCTTCAGAATTATTTTTTGAATTTGCAAGTAGTCGTTAAGCCGTTGTTTGTGTTGTAGTAATAAAATATGATTAAAAAACTTTTTAGATTAACAGTTTTAGTGTTGAAACTCATAAATATTTTGCGTAGGAGTGTTTATAATGTTAAACTTCAATATAATTCTATAATACCGTCGTAGGAGTTTAATTATAACACATACGCATTATTCATAAATATAGTGGATTAATTTTAAAATGTTGTTGCTATAAATATACCTTTTAATTATTGGTTTGATTCTTCATTATTTAAATTTTTAAAATATTTATTTAAATAAGATGCATCTGAGCGCATGTTTATTGATATCAAAAACTTTAACATAATTCGTCAACGGAAATCGTCACCATCCATTCATAAAACCTGATAATTTTAAATAAAATTTAAACTATTTGATAAGAAGAAAGATATTGAATAGTAATCGTCTCTGATGTCCAGCTATTCAATACCTATATCTTTATTGCATATTCATTTGTTTGAGCTTAGGTGAATGTGTCTAATAAAATTACTTATTAATCAAATTAAGAAGTAACGATGTTGGGTCGTTCGTGAATGTGAGAGGTCAATGCAAGGCTTGGCACAAATGGTCGTCTGTTCGAATCTGTTGTAACAGCGACCTCCGTTATTAATGAGGAGGCAAGGAAACACAAATGACCACCGCATGACCTGCTGAAAATAGTTCAAGGTCCTGGTCATTCTGTTGAGTTAATGGGCTTTTTGCGATGAGATAAATAGACTTCTTGGTGGAACCTTGTGACGGGGTGAAGTCGGGGATAATTGAAAGGCCTTCCTTATCGTCACTTATGTATTTATATATATAAAGGTAAATTTCACTGAACATACAAAAATAATTTCAATTTAACACTATAATATATTATAAAAGGTAGGGCTACTTACAATAGTGCCTTACAGAAACTTACAGACTTTATAATAAAGCCGGAGCTGGTAATCGAGAATCTTGTGGTTTTTGTAACTTTTTAGGATAAGCTTATAACTTGATCAACGCATTATAAATACATTAAAATAATATTTTAAATTGTAACCGGTGAATCAACCGCTCTACACGCTGACTCTGGTAAGAATGAATTTCGAGAACAAAACAAAAAAAGAGACAGACAGTAAATTTAAAAACGGAAACCAAGAGAAAAATGGCCAGAGAAGAGCGCAATGACAGTAACGAGTCGCTAATATAGCTAGAGCGCCTCGTTACAACCTCTTTATAAACGAAGGATGCAAAAAAACGGTACCACTGTAAGCAGAAAAATCATTGCCGGTAGACATGTCATAATTAATTTATTAGCCAATTCATGTCATTTTGTGGAAGATGTGCCTGAGGAAGTTAAAGTCACTGAACGCTTGATCCGTCAATGGATTCAAAGTGTATACTGCGAATTCATTTTAATTACAATATTTTAATGAAGTATATATGTGTTTCCCGAACTATGTTTTTGGCTAGTACATAAGCATGAGCACACACGCAGTGCTTAACTCAGGCCGTAAATAAACGAACCAAATGACTATGGCTCAACTCGTGCCTTTAGGGCGGGCCTCTTGCAGGAAAATTATATCGAGATTTAAAACTAGATTTAGGCCTTTTTTGATATTTTAGCCATAATTTTTTTTTTAAATGTCAAAATCGAAAATTTTTAAATTTAAGTTTCCATCTTGATTTTGTCTTTCTTACGTTATACCCATAGTAAAATTGTCAAAAAATTATATATCTGTGTTTAAATCTCGATTTAAATTTCTCGCAAGATGCCCTAAGTACATAAGGCCCATTTTGCAGGAAATTTTAAACCTAGTTCAAAACTCGATTTTATAATTTTTTGACATTTCAGCCATATAAGTATTGTAAAAAAATTTACAAAATTTTAAAAACTCGATTATAAATTCCTGCCAGACGCCCTAAGGAGATAAGAATTTAATTTCTCTATACGGCTGTAAGCGCTAGCCATCTATACTGAAACAAGGCCGCTCACAGTGGTTCTTGCTAGTTGCGGCCAAAATCCATAAAACTCCTTGGCCAATACCTACTATTAAAAACGTAAGGTAAGGTTTAGTAGTACACATATTTTTTAAGGTACCTAATTCAAATTAAGTGACGATTTTACTTACCTTTTCATATTAGAATGAAAACATCTTCATGTTTCTAGCAATAATTTTAAATTTAATAATATAAATAACATTCTTGCGAGTTGTAAGTCTAATAAATATTCTGACGAAGACCACTTGTGTGGACATATGAATGGCATTATCAAGAAGATGCGTGCTGCTACGCAACATTTACCCGAGGATAGGTTACATTTCGCTTCGAAATTCATACAGCTTTGCTCTGATAAAAAGAATACTAAAATAAGTAAAATAAGAGTTAAAATAAAATGAAGTATATAAAATAAAAAACAAAATCAGTAAAATAAATTAAAAAAAAAACAATATCTGATCTATATGTAACTATGTAGTACGGCGGCCATGACATATACTCAAACTAATTACGCAATTGATACGTGATAATAACGCTCAAACGAAAATGAACAATCAGGCGGAATTGAACTATCGTTGTCTGGCGTTTTAGTTAGTCGAAAAAGGCTTTAAGCGGTAAACCAGTATGAGTATTCTAAAAGCCTTGATACACGAAAAGAAAGAAGCTTTTTGCTCAGGTTCGTTTTACTTGGCTCAAGTCGATCCCAACTTTGCTCATTATCAGACGACTCTAAAGCAAATTTATTGTGTAATACCAACTTTTTAGTAAAATTGTCTGTCTTTAGGATTCTGGCTCAGAAGTGCTTACATTGCTATATTATCGGGTAATTAGGAGTAGCGTGCTCATGAAGTATTTTTTAACTACACAGCGACAAAGTAAGCTATGGGTGCTCTATGGCCATAGCGCTACTTCGTTTTGGTTATAACTACTTACTTAAAAACGCATTACAAATTAGGGGAAGATTTATTTCACATTCACAAAGGGATAAGACCTATTCAGGTAGATTATTATTATCGTCGATACATTGATGAGAAAACTCTGGAGATAAAAAGTATGATAAAATTATGATTATTTTAACTTCCTAACAAACTTATTCACAAACAGTAATGAACTGGAATGTTAATGGACTGCCTGAAAAAGAATAATTTTACTTTATGTATATTTTTGTAACACCGTGTATTGTATGTTTTTGTGAGTTTAGTAGTCCATGTATTTACAACATATTGATTATATTGTGATTATATGCATGAATGCATATTCTCTGAACCATATGACGAGAGAGAGATATACAAAGCTCAAAGCTAAAATGCAAGCAGTGTTACTAATTTTATAAATAAAGATTTCAGTTTTAAAAGTTTTTAACGAATGTCCTGTGATAAGGATTTTCATCAAGTAGAATGTGAAGGCTGAGCAGTTCGATGAAACGGAATTGAAAAAGAAACTCCAACAGGTAACTTTTAGAGATCTCTCAAAGGGCTTCTAATGAACGGATAACGAAATACAACATTGGTATATTCCTTCCCCTTCTATAGTAACACGTGTTACAGTTAAGGGAATGGAATTATAAAACATACTTTTAGAATTGGTAGGAACCTTATTCAGAAACCGTTCATGTTCAGTATTATCTTTGAATTTTCTTTTGGAATATCGATCGTTGAACACAAACCTAATTATGTTTCTCAAAATACCCAAACCTCCTATCTTAGGATTTTGGTAACTAATATGCATGATATGCATTTTAAGGGTTATTCAAAAACCTTTTACGGATTTTGATGTAACAATACCAAATTTTATTTAAGACATTTTGAGACCAAGCCGGCCTAAGCTGGTGGGTAGAAACGGTCACAATAGCGACCGAAGCACGGACGAGTTTGATATCACAAACAAACTCAACAATCCAACGCCAAACTAAGGCGATAGTAGCAAAAAAATTATATTTTATTTTATTTATAATATATATTACGTACTAGGTGTTAAGTAAAAGGCTTCTTCGTGATAATACTTTTTATTTAATTAGTTCCATACATAATATTATCTTATGCTAAAACGTGGCTTCGGCCAAAACTATGAATGCCTCTGACATCCACAGATACCGAAAAGCGCGCCGATCATTCGGATACGTAACGCTCATTCGGATATGTAACACTAGGTACACATAAAAAGCGTGAAAGATTCTAAAAGGCTAGTTGATAGGTGTGAGGACTACATTTACTTATTATTAAACTGAAAATACGCCAATGTTTATTATTTTTAAAGCATAACAGCTCTATTAAAATTATAAAACCCAGATCCAATCGATGAAATAAAAAAATCGGCATGTAATTATGAAAACTGATATTTCTGGAATCGCAAATAAAATCCAGGTTAGAATTTTGCACGTTTTCTTTTTTGTTTTGTACATTTCTTTGTTATTTACAATGTTGCTCGTCATTTCGATAAACTTTTTTATTTCAGGTATCGTGTTTTCCAGTTTCAATGAGATTTATAAAAGATTATTGCAAAATATGTGGTTTTCATATTTACTGGATTTTTATTTATAAATTCATCTTTTGTATCAGAATTCGCTGAAATTTTCAACGTTACAATCCGATATCTGTGTGTCGTATTGAAGAAAAATGTTTTAGTTACTTTATTACGGTGTAGAAAATTAATATGTTATTTATTATTTCAAACAAACATGTTGCTGTATTATTGTCTAATTACTTTTTATTTCATTTTAATTACTTTAACATAATTACTTATATTTTAGAATAGAATACTTAATACGTTATGTTCGGCTTGATTTTTTGCCATTTGTGTTTAAAACATATAATGTACATCGTTTCTACACGCATATTGTTAATATTCAGGTCTAACTTAGCATTGAAAATAAGTATTCGATTCTAATATGAAATGCTGTGAATGTAAACTCATTACGGCATATCATCTCAAAAATAAATAAATTTCAACCTAACGTTATCATAAATGAGGACTCATGTTTTATCATGTTTCGACGGGCTCTGCTCCATGCGATAATTTTAACCGACTATGAATGGACTTGTATGTACTGAATGTACCAACTAAACTATGGAATTAATTGTCGCCCGCGGTATTTCCGGACCAGTATTACATGAAAACCTTCAAGAAAAGAGCGTATTCCCTCTTAAAAGGCCGGCAACGCACTTGTGACCCCAGTGGTGTTGCGAGTGTCCATGGGTGGCGGTAGTTGCTTAACATCAGATAACCCGTCTGCTCGCTTGCCCCCTATCCCATAAAAAAACCTAACAATAAAACTGGTCAAAACTGTTCATAACAGTGAAGGAAAAAAAATATATATAAATCTTTCCCTAGGGCCTGTACCACAGAGCTTTTCCGTAAAGTAGAATTTATTATGAATGTCTCTTGCCTTACACTGTGCAGTGAATAAAAGGGTCACCCTCTATTAAAGGACTGACACATCTCAGGTGAAATGTGGATATTATCGCCTCTAAACAACCCTTCCTACCAAATTACAGTTCCAGTTTTAGTAGGCGCAGACACTAAGCAACTGTTTCCCAGTGGTGCGTCTCAACGACTTCTTTGTTATGTGTAAACATCTGCCTACGTTTTAAATATACAAGATCATAAATAAATAAATATTTCTTACTCCAAGAGTACCCTTGTGTTGTGATAACGATAATAAGGGTAATAGTCACGTAAAAACATTATAAAATTATTTCCTCTACCAGAACTTGAACCCAAAACATCAAAGGTATCCAAACCTTGAATTAGGCGTACAAATCACTCGGCCATAAAGGTCGTCGGAGACAAACGTTCTGTTTTTTAAATCTTTCACAAATATCGTTAAAGACAATAACAAAGCTATGTGTTTATTTAAATTTTTAATAATTGCGAATGCACCATGCAAAGGCTTATGCAAAATCTACAACATCACAATGGAATAAATTAATTGTGTTGTGATTTCATAAACAGCTTTTAAAAAGAATTGTGGGAAAACTTTTTACGAATTCGAATAATTGCGAAGCATCCTTCGGCCTTCAACTCAGTATCTACTATACCTTTTATGTTTATCACCATCTCTTCATCGACTTCTGGAAATCACCTTAACTATCATCGTGTAAGTGTAAGGCCTTACCCTAATAAGCCTGGGATTTACGTGGAGATTACTCTGGAATTAGATCTAGATAACGGTCACCGTAGTAGCTTGAAATATAGCATATTAACTTAGGAGATCCTCTATTAATACTGTGATACTCGAAGCCGGGGTCTGTTTCAGTTTAATAGTCATAAGCTCTATTCAAGAGTGATTATTACGCTCGGACTGCAGAGATTCAGTGTAATAAACAGTTACAACTTTAAAATCCTGTCTATAATAATTTAGTTTTCAATTAAAGAGTGGTTATGGTTTTTCTTTCGTGCCCAGGAACGGTAACAGGCTTGCTGCCTATTATGTGGGACCAATATAAGTACTGGAGAAATGTGGATGAAATTAGAAATCAAATATTTATTATACTATAAGAAAATGACAGCTTTTTGTTACCACGTGTTTTATATCGCAAGGGAAGGTGAATTATATATGTAATTACATCTCGTTAAAATTATTGATTTACTAAAGTGTAACCATTCCTTTCCATTAAATTTCTAATATTTAACCCATCAAGTCCCACTTTCACGTAAATTAAATCTAGATTGAAATTAGACTCGTCATCAGCCTATTGTCCCACGGCAGGCCTTCTTCAAGGAGAAACACATGAGGAGTATGGGCCGTAACACCACCACGCTGGCCCAATGCGGGTTGGTGGGACGAAACGGTCACAAATGCGACCGGGACCAACGGCTTAACGTGCCTTCCGAAGCACGGAGGAGCTCGAGATCACAAAGCCTTGGTCACCCATCCACGGTCTGACCATGGCGAAGGTAGCTTTGTTTTCGATCGAAGCCAAAGCGCACTGACCACTACGCCACCGAGCTCATGACCATTTTCGAAAAAGTAATGTAATGACGTGATGTTACAACTTCACAATATTTTTCATCTTACAGTTGTTAAAACAAAATTAATGGACCGTGGTCGTCCCGCAGAGGTATTTCCTTTCTTGATGATTGTAACACTAACCAAGTTTTACCCAATTTGCTTGCCAAAAAATTATGTTACATATGAATAACAACTGGTTTGTTTACCAAATGCTATAATATTGTATGCTTATGAAACATTAATATTAAATATTAGTAGTCAGAATTGGCTTTTCGACAGAAGTGTATTACTGGTTTTCTTTGAAACAAGTTACAGAACTTTTTGTACGATTTCAACCAAGTAATGAATGTTTTATAAGAACTGAACGAATTCCAAAGAAAAGTTTAGTATCATACTGAAATTTCTTGAAGCTTGAATATTTTTGGAGGAATTTTTATGGAATTAATCGGTATTGCTTTTTAGAGCGTTGAAGCGTATAAGCTGTATCACTAAGTCGTATCTACATAATTTATAATTCCATTTATATTGGAAACTCTGATTGATTTGTACTAAATGATTAATAATTCTATAACATTGTTTAATATAGAGCAAATAATCCTGAATAAGGTATGATATAATAACGTACTCAATTAACTAGATTGATTTGAACTTCACCTTGGGTTATATATTTTACACCCAAAACTAAAAATTACTTAAAAAGGGAAGTTAAAAAACAATTTGTGTAAAAAAAAAATCTATGCCGTCCGTCCAGTTCCAAGCACAACATGAATGTTATAGTAGGCAAGTAGCCTTTTGAGAATTTATACGCGATATTCAGAACGAAATAATTACACATGGTATTAATTAAACTTACGCTACACATTCACTTAATCAACTGGTTTTACTTTTAAAACTGGTTCCGAAAAAAGAGCGGTCATAGAAGGGGCGGACTGGAGAATGTGTGGTTACGACATTCGAAGCGAACTTTTTCTTGTATTTAAATGTTGTGTATCATTATGTCGAGAACGTATCAGTATCAGGTTACACGGTCTATGTCAAAGAAACAGGGCAACAATTGGGTTAATCCACGGCTTATGTTGCACCAGCCGAGATACGGAAAGTTTAAGATAGCACGCAAACTTTGTCCTTGCTTTGTTACACTGGATTTTGTTTCTCCGAGCAACAGAATAATATTGAGTCCTTACCTATGAAATTGGTGTTTTTTTCTCTCTCTTAGTACTTTGTCTGTAACTATTAAGATTAAGAGTATATTCTTGAGCTCTTTTGATTTGTTTTGATAATTTGTTGTATGTTTAATTGTGTTAAAATTGCACACGGAGACAACTCTTTTTAAGTGCCTCCCGAATACATCATTATATTTGCATTCACTTAAAAACGATAAATAATTTTTATGAAGTGTGATATTACACATATTACTAAAGCTTGTCTTATGATATTATTATCTTTGGATTTGTCGTTGTAAAGAAAACTGAAAAAATGTTAGTATGGAAAATGCAGAATTCCCCAAAATCTCCATACAAAACACCAATTTCATAGGTAAGGGCCTAATATGTATAACCACAGATATACATTTACATAATTAACGCAAGTATAACGATTCGTATTGAAACCAAGTGTCAACTTTTTAACGTGTACTGTGACGTTACAGCCGTAATTTTGAGATGGGACATCCAAAATGATCGAAAGATACCGCAGCTCATCCTGTGCCAATTATCATACAACGAGGCATTCTTTTTAGTTTTTATGCAACTGTTCGGACGCGCGCAGACCAGTTAACAGCGGCCAATCCCGAAATTTGTTCGAGGGTTTCGAATACGCGTAGTACATGCATTTGCATCACCTATGTAAATGTATATCTGAGAATATAATTTATAAATTGACCTTGTCTTATTGCATTCATAATACAATAGTACAATTAAGAAGCAAAGCAGCTTACAGTTAGGTGTCATAATTATGAGGGTCTAAGGTCATTCGAACGACAATGGCTTGGAGTGTATCAAAATTAGTTCGCTTCGCAATACTTAATTGTTAAATGTTCTTTGTAAGATCGGGAATGAGAATTCACGGCCATGAGTGGAAATGTTCTGGAGTTGGAGACATTTAAACTGACACTGGTTGACACACTGGTAATGGTTGTGGAAAGCCGTGGAATGGGTTTATGTCATAAATTGCTTACTTAAAAGAAGCGTATAATAGTATTCTAGGTACTACCTTCTAGCGTTCGGGATGCCGGAGATAAATAGAAGCCAGGAGGTCGTCACTTATATATATTAAAATAAATATATATTAAAATAAAGGTAAATATATATTTAAACACTTTAAGCATACAGAAACAATTTACAAAAGGGTAAATTTCACAAATCACTGAACATAAAACTTAAAGATATTGTCAAAGGTAGGGCTACTTACAATAGTGCCTTGGTAAAGTTATCTGAAACTTTTGAACAATTATTATCGTTATAGTTTATTTATAAATATGTTATTTTATTATTGTTACTTAATTTTTATAATATTTTATAATAATTTGCGTGGAGACCGCCGCTCCAGACGCTGACTCTTATAGGAATAAAATTGGAGACCAAAAACAATGAAAAAAGGAGACCGATGGTTAGTTTAAAAACAGAAACAAAGAGAAAATGGCCAGAGAAAAGTGCAATAACAGCAAAGAGTCGCTAATAAAGCGCCTCGTTACTAACTAAATAAAGACGAGATTACTCACATTGTACTCGTACCAATAATAGCTGGTTAAGTAATAAAAAAATTATGTAAACAGCATAAATAAGTCCAACTGACTGATGGGTAGAAACGGTTGCAATAGTGTTTGAACCGGAGCTAACGGCTTAACGTGTCTTCTGAAGCACGGAAGAACTTGAGATCACAAAGTTTCGGTCACCCATCCAAGGGCTGACCATTGCCAAAGTACATTTGTTTTTCATATCGAAAGTTAAACCACTACGCCAAGAAGCTCTTCAAAATTATAAAATTGAAGTTATGAACTTAATGCATTTTATAATTGCTATTCAACACTGTTTGAATAAAACACGTACAGTCAAATAATAATATCACATGCCTATTCTATACGATTAAAATATGCACTAACAATGCAAGTTTAAACTTTAAAAAAATACGTATTGTATATTACGCTTAACGCTTGACTGTCGGAGTCACAGATGTCTTGCCAGCAGAAACTCAGTCATTTTAAAATCCACCTTACCAAGATTTTCATGCGAGTTCAACTGGGTATGATTACACAAATTCGATCTCAACATTATGAAGGCGACTTAACATTAAAATTTAAAAAGATTGAAAAAAATGACAAATATAATATTAGATATGTCTTTTGGACCGACTGAAGCGGTAGACAAAGGACAAAGCCATGAATGCGAAAATATTTTCGCAAATCACTAATTTACATAACTTGAGCCTTGCAGAACCCAAATTTTTTCTGAGTCTAAATACTTTTATTCTAAATTACGTTGCTCTCGGAAACCTCGTTATGGTTTCATGTAACATTTATTTAAAAGAAACCAGGATATGTGAAAACCACAATACTAGAGATTTGCAGGAAGCTCGCATGGATTTCGTTCGAACAATGGTATTGTTGAAAAATTTTATTGAATTATTTTGGTTCCTATATTTTTGATGAATGTAAGTGCATTGTGATTCTAACTGTACGTATCATCGTACATGTCGTTATTAATAATAAAAGTTGGTAAGAACTTTTATGAAGTTTTATTTTCAAACTCAAAACTCTTCTGTTTCCAGATAGAAGCTTAAACTGAACCTTACAATATATCTTGACTATTGCTGCCTTTGCTCACTATTAGACAATAAAATAACTAAAGCACCATTTTGCATGAGTATACTTTACAATTTTGTTATTTGAATAAATGTTATTAATTTTAATTTGCTACATTAGAGCTACATTAGAGTTCAAGGCTAAAAAATATTAGATATATAATTATCATGATGCAATAACTCCCTTATCATATACGCTATTTAAGTTTATGCTAGTACTAGTACAATGTTTATGGAAATTTACTTCAAAAACCCTATTCTATGTTTGAAATGAGACATATCTGTCAAATTAGGCAACCTCAGGAAAAGAATGCTAATTAACAAAATGGGGGACGGTAGACAGCTGTTATTTTTTGACGTAATTTCTACCAAACGGGCTGTCAAAGTGAACGACAAATACTTATTAATTAAAACTGTTTTATGATTGGAAATCTTAAGCATGGCTTAAAACTTTATTAGTTGATTGGCTAAATAATGCATAAGTAGTTGATTATCGTGTTTTTATGAATAAGCGTGTAAAAGAAGAATAATAGTAGCTGTTTCGATACCGCGGCAACCTTATACAAATTTTATTACTTAGAGAGCTTTTGTAAACATTTCCTGGCGCTTATAGGTTTAATATTGTTGGTTTTGCAAGCGGGGCATCATGAAAGTGATATGAAGCTATTTGGATATGGTACGATTTTTTGGCACCGTCACGGAGTAACCTACTTACTTTAACTTTATGTGGTAGGACCATTTGGTAACCACGTCTGGTACAATCATATTGTAATACTTATAAAATAATTGATTACGGATAGTGTACTGATTCGTATGCTATCATTGCGACATTATAGCAACCCTCTTATGGCGCTTATGTATATAATATCTTATTTATATTATTGCTATTATCATATCACTGTTACAGTTTGCCTATAATGTATCTAGATAATAACAAATATTAATATTAAAATGTTAAAGTTAATAATATTTTTTTTGAGGAGATCCTACATAAGTTCACAATTGGGCACAGATTACATTACAACAAAAAGGCTTCGTTCAGCGTATGTCTGAAATATTAAAAAAGAGCCCTGAGCCTTGGGAATAAGATTCCATTTATAACATTCCAGGTAACTATTTGTTATGCGTTATGTGTTCCGTGCACATCGCCGTCGACTTGGAAGTAGAATAAAAATCTATTGCACTTTGAATACCAAAAGGCAGCTTAACACAAAAGGAACGATTTGTGAAATCTTTTGTTTTGGTTTGTACATTGCTTTTAGTTGTTACAATGCATAGTTGTTACAAAAGTGTTAAGGGCTATTAAATATAAGATTACTCCATTATTAACGAATTAATATCTTCTTAAACTACAGCTTTTAAAAATAAAACAAAAAAAAAATGTTTATTTTTACGGTTATGTTCTCAGAAACAAAAAATGTGTGTATGAATTATCATGATTTTATAGGGCATAGTGAATTTGAAAATGTCCAAGTGCCTTTAGTTCTATGAGTATCCTTAGCACAAAATAGATATTATTATGTTATCTTTTCCTTAATATCGTTATTAAAATGATTTTTCTTTAAATTGTTTTAATAGCGCTATTGTTTTAATATCGCTTGCCTCACATTGTGCCCGGTGCATGGCAACAGGCCACCTGTTACATGGGGATCTAAAATATCTGGCGAAATGTGGGTGCTTAACACCTCTAGAGTGGTTTTTAATTGGTTTTGGTATGTACAGACATTTGACCTCTACAGTTTTATTTTATATTTAGATGTATAGATTACTGAGTGGTTGTGGATGTTGGTGAAACACCTCTGCCTATCTCTTCGGCGATAGAGGCGTAATTAAACGTATACACCGTATACGTATACCTACAGGTGTCTTGTCTACGGGCTCTGGGCTTATCTATTAATCTATGTGTATTGCTGCGTGGAGATCAATAGAAATGATCATGATATAAGAACTTAATATACTCCATACTAACTTTCAATAGTACTTGATGAATCTATTGACTGATGCCTTTAAATTAATTCAATAGGCAATGGTCGATAAATAGAATGCACTAAATAAACGACATTTACTAAAGAGAAATGAACTAAGTGATACAGGATTGAACCGCCTACCTCTTGATGATGTCGTTTCAGATCAAGAGTCGGGGTGAAAAAGAACCCAGGATATAATGTGTGCCATTACCGGCACTGCACAGATCGAGGGAACTAAAACTAAAAAAGATTGCGTTGAACAAGTAAATGGGCATAAAAACATAGTAACTCTTGAATCAGTCCCCAGGGAAAGTATAACTGGAAAGGAAAAAGCCGATGAATTAGCTAGAGCAGTTGTATATGGGATAATCAATGGGACCCCATCTCCTTCAATGAATCTCCAAGAACCAGGCCATTCAGCATTAAAAAGGAATTCTCATGATAATCCACTGACTATTTAATATAAATTGCATTTAAAATAGAAACAGATTCATATCAGATACGTAGATTTACACAACAGCGAATCTTTTCTGAGTAAGTAACCATCTACGAGCTTAATTAAGT
The DNA here is from genome assembly GCA_910589355.1 of Parapoynx stratiotata. NCBI lineage: Eukaryota > Metazoa > Arthropoda > Insecta > Lepidoptera > Crambidae > Parapoynx > Parapoynx stratiotata. Next base: position 12,786,737 of record OU342457.1, read on the forward strand.
GGATCAGAAGCGTAGTATTCAGCTGGGAAAGCATGCGTGGTTTAATGAAATAAAAATTCCCGGAGTTAGTATAAGAACTTTTAGCCAGTAGATCATAGTGGTACAAACTCAGCTTTTATACAATGATATTAGTGGTGGGTAATAAATTATCTTCTAGATCAAAGTTAGAACCGTCTTTATAAATGTAGACTAATATAACGGTAGAGTGAAATCAAAATTTATTTTAACTACGAGTTCTTTCTATACCAACATTGTATCGTAAGACTTTATTTTTAAAATTATGATATTATAAAGGTAAGTTTGGTAATGTTCTTAATTACAATCCAGAACCTTGACAACGTTATAAATGCAAGTATCGCAATGAAAATATTAATTTTAAGTCCAAAACCATCCAAGGCTTACTACTTATACTTTAAGGTTCACTACAATTCAGGCAAAAACTTGTTGAAAAGAGCTCGGTAATGATAATGATGTGCTCTGCAATTGACCCGAGCGGTGGGTGGACCCATTGGTTTAGTTTATATGGCTTGTTGGACCCACTGGACAATTGCATGAATCGATACTGAGTATATTATTTTCAGTTCGTAGTCACCTACGTCGCTTATTACGAGAATTATTACAAAAAACCCAGTGACGACATGATGAGTGATAGGAGAGAGCGAAAGACGAAGGCAGCGTTTGAAATAGTGCAGGAAAAAGAAGAAGAGAAAACATGGAATGCCGTTCTTAGAAGTACATTATATTGTTTCTGATCTCAATGAATATAAATACTAATTTTTATATTGTTTGCTTGCCTGCTGGCCCTTCTGTGTTACAAGGCTCCATTCATTTATAATAAACGGATTTTCCAAAACTTCTCATGTGTTACTCATCATGATTTAAATTATGTCATTAACATTATGACCTCCGAATTGCACGATTTGTTAAAAGTTTTCATCTCCTTAAAATCATGGTCAAGTAAGCAATGTAACGCAATAGTGTTTAGTCAATAAAATGATGTACCTACTTTATTTCGTAATTTTCTTAATTTAATACATATTACATGTGAGACGTCATGCGACCTTGTCCGAGTCAACCTCTGACATCTATCATTCTTCATCCATCCGTATGGTAGACATCGAGATTAGATTTACGTAACTCACAAATAATAATTGCCTTATAATTAGATCTATGTATGCATATTGTGTTCTTTTTTATTGTACCTATCGTAATGGTTCGATGATTGTAGGCATTACAAAACTATATGCGATTATAATCTTGATGGATGTTTCATTACCACCTTGGATGAATGATACATTTAAGCCTGTGTCTTCAGCGCGTTTAAATGAAAAAAAAAATGAAAAAAAAATCATTTATCACCATTCAATCAGTTTGGATCTCTCGTCTCAAAATTACGGCATTTCTAAGCTTATTTTTGAAATAATCTTATTTCAAAAATAAGCTTAGAAATGCCGTAATTTTACTTATCTAAGTACACTTAAAAAAGTTGAAATAATGATTGAATCTTGGAGTACGACGAAAACTATTATTAAATTTTGGACGAAGGCTTTTAGAATAATATGACGGTGTTTGATAAGTAAAATATAAAGATGTTCAATTGTGTAAAATTTATTCTACACAGTTTGTTGTTTGGGCAACGAGATAGGAGTGCCACATTAGCAGTGCAAAACAAATTGTCTACGAAAATAAATTCTGATTTACGAACGTGTTTCCTCGTTTTACCCTCGATATTAATTAATCTTACGAATGCACGGAATCTGTGATCCCAGCGGTGAAATGTGTGAACATTCTATGAGTGCCTCGTAGCTACCGTGTTTGATTGGATATCTCTTTTATGTTTTCTACTTTGCGAGATTTTTTTCCTGGATATGCTTCGTGAGCAGTAAGCAGTTGCTTGTCAGTATATAAAACTGAAATGAAAATATTTTTTATTTCAATCTATTGAATAATTTTATAAAATGTTTCAAGTAGATGATCGATACTTAGGCTGTCTTACATTTAGTTTAACTAAACAAGTAAACTACATTCATAGTTTAACCGCTGTGGCAAATCAGTGAAATCTAATAAAACTAAACTATATGCCTACTATGTTAATAATTATTCAACGACGATACTTACTCCAAATACAGAAATACTATAAACATAATCGTTGAGCAACGTAACGTATAATCATGCGTGAGAGTTAAGGATTAGTCAAGTGATTGCATAAGGCTATAATGCCTAGGCCGATTCGTTGGAAAAACAACATAACATATGCAAATACATTGATTGAGTGGAATTCGTTCAGTGTTACATCTACTAAGCATGGAGATATATAAAATAGAAACAATTTACCATATAACTGAATGGACGAGTTTAAGTAATTTATTGCATATTAAGTTAAAACGGTCCACTCTGTTAAATGATTTATACTTGAATGGAAAAAAGTTCGTGTCCCGATGAAAGCACATATTTCTGAATAAAGGAACATAATTTTGGTTTTCAGGCATGGCTATTGTATCTTATTAAGTACTCTATCGAATCTCCGGTGAGTGGTTTAGTCCAGATTGAACCGGTGATTCTTGCACAACCAATACCGTACGACTTACTCGGCCAACTAGCTGCCGCATAAAGGAGCAACCAGACTATATGTATAACAAAACATGTTATCATGGTTATTTATAATGTTATTCACATTATAATGTGTGTATAAAATATATCACATTTACAATGTGATATAAAAAAGCTATCATTTTTCCTGTTCCCTTTTAGGGTTGTGCTATATCCGTCTGTCTCTTTGTCCGTCCGCGGATAATATCAATGACTTTTAGCACCTGAAAGCTGAAATTTAGTACTAATATTTATATGAATCACGCCGACAAAGTAATCAAATAAAAAGTGGAAAAAAAATATTAGGGAACCTCCCCTACACGTAAAGCGGAGAGAGATATTTTTTGATTTCAACCTTAACGGGGTTTACTAAAATCTTTTTTAGATTTAGTTAATACTTTCGGAAATAATCGCTCCAAAAGTAAAAAAAAATGTGCTTCTCCCCTCTAATTTTTGAGCCATAAGTTTAAAAAATATAAAAAAAATCTCAGAAGTTGAACTTTATAAAGACTTTCCAGAAAATTGGTTGTCAACTTGATGGGTTGAACAGTTTTAGGAAAATTGTACAAAATAATTTCTGAACTAAGTTTGTAATTTACTCAATGCTATACCTAATTTAATATATACAAGCATTTTTTTAATTATGCGGAATGTATGTTTTTTCAAATAAAAAAGAATTTTCGCAATCAAAAATTACCACTGAAAACCGGACATACATAAACCGTTCTTATCGAGAGATGGCGCGAAAACTATGGAACCCGGCACGTACTTAGACGGTTTATTTTTAAATTGAATAATTTTTCAATAGGTGATATATTGTTATATTGTTAATGTGGAATGTGGTCTTGTTATAATGTTGCAATATTATAAAACACGTTACACAATGTGGACTCACCTTTACAGAACCAATTGCAAAACTATGCATTCTAAGTAATAAATCGACCATTTAAAAAATTCGTCGACCAATTCAAAACATCTTCACTAAAAGTGTACGTGTTGTTATACCGAGTGGATGAAATATTTTCCTTTATCACGTTTATTTGAAAATAAAAGAACTTCTCGTGTCGTTTTTGTAATTAATGGGATAGTTTATGGATGACGAAAACAAATGTTATAACAGAATAAGACTCGCTTTAGGATTAAACTGAAACCAAGATGTGTAGGTTATGCGCTGAATATATTCTTACTCGGATAGTGTCGCCTTAGAGTAACATTATAATTTTAAATAATGTCGTATATTTATAATTAGAAATACAAAACATTTACTTGTTTCTACTTTAAGGCGTACTACCTACTACCTGTGATGTGGACAATCTTGAAATTTGCTATACATTACTCGCATGAAAGTAACGGTATGAACAGAACCTTCGTAAAACCTGTGTAATGTTCATTATGTAATTTATTTGCTTGTTTGAAAATGTTGCTGAGCACCTAATTAGAGTTAATCTCTTGCTTTTCAGATGATTTTCAGAACGAATGATTACTTGCTTTAATTTATTTCTATTGTTTGCTTGAGCCTTACGATGTGTCGTTAAACTATGTTTTAGCCTTTGCGTTTGACTTAATGTTTTTGTTTTAGTTGCTAAACTAATTATACTTTATTGATAATAAAAATGTAGTTTTATGATAATGATATAAAAATCTTTTGTTGTCGCAAGAGAAAAATTTAAAATTATTTTATAACTCATCTACTTTTGTGGGAATAGAATAGAGATTTCTCTACTAGAGGGATGACGACCATTATCTCCTAAGGGTTAGTCAGAGACTAGGCAAAAGCATCGCAAAAGCTGTCAATTGCCATAGTCGCGCTTCACCAAGCAGTGGCTGCACTCAACGTGACAGGTGGTGAGCCCGTCGCCGCTATAAGCTATTGGATGGTTGTGCAGTTCTAAGTCCATCAGTCGCCTTTTACGACACCCAAGGGCAGAGATGGGTAGGTAGTATTCCTTTAATGAGCCGCTACCACACGACTGAAAATGATGATAAAATTTTATTGTAGATTACCTTTAGTCTATTAAATGGAACATAAAAACCCTAAAAGAATAAAACTTTTTTCGATACAACAGAAAAATAAAAAAGTTATCGAACGTGTCTTGTACTTTCCATTAGTCTCATGAAGGTACTTGTAGAAATAAAGTTGCTAATTTCATTAAAAAATTTAGCTTCCTGTGTAAAATGTCATCCCTAATATTGATCTGTTTTATTTTGATACATTATTTTTAACCGCATTTATTACCAATACCACCCGTTTCTGTTTTATTACAATCAAACTATTATTACTATTATATCGAATTATTATAGCCGAGTTGGGACGGACGCCACTAGTCGTTCGAGAGTTTATTTATTAACCAAGAATGTTGTACTGTATGATGGATACCTAACTCCCATACAATAGCATGAGGCAATGTTCTGTCTCGATCAGTAGGTGTTCCCTCTCATTCTATCACTTTAATGAATGAGTTTAACATTTCGTAGTAAAGCTTTCTATTACTACTAATGACGTCACACAAAAATACACACAAATTTCTCAAACAAATACTGTCATTTAATATGTGATTTTTGTCTCACCTATGAAATGATAAGGTACATCCAGGATATCACTCACTTACACAACATAAAACAACGCACGTCATCACCAGTTTTATAATTTTTTATTTAAAATATTGAATTACAAAAATTTGTAACAATTTTCAGTCTAGGTGTTAAAATGGCGTAAATATGACGGGTGAGATAGAAACTATGGATAGAAAGAGAGGATGAGGATATCTCACGGATAGCCTTCATTCATAAATAGTGATAGAATGAGAGGGAACACCTACTGATCGGGACAGAACATTGCCTCATGCTATTGTATGGGAGTTTGGCATCCATATAGAGTACAAAATTCTTGGTATTAACGCGTTTGTCGCGTTGTTTTTTTCGTGATGCGTGCACAAAGATTCATATATACAGAGAGACAGACAGAGTAATTTTTAAAAAAATGGTGATTTGGTATCTATGTCGATTTCTTTTTACGACTATTAAAAGTTATTAATTTTTCAATGTAAATACACATACTTTTTAATTTGTAAGCCTAAAATAAATCGTCATTTGATTCTATTGCAAATAAAGTGTATCTCTACCATTTACTATGGCTTCTCTGGGTTAATAATTGCTGCGGACACGCAAATAACATGAAGCCGTTTAGATAAATAACTAATAATGTAGTATTTGTATCTAAGTAGCCATAGTACTAGAAACATTCAATCTGTCTGGGGATCTCCAGAATATACCCAGGATAGGAATCACCCTGGGAACGGCTCGAAGAATTGTTTTGGCAGAACTCGAGTTGATAATAACTATTTGAATACGAAAGCAACGAGACTTTTTCGAAGGATCTTCCTTTTTTTCTTGTATTGTAACTAACAACCTATCAAAACTCTTATATGATCCGCGTTACCATCTACCAATGTTGAATAATTTCTTTCTATTTGGAATTTAGATGATAAAGAATAGCTTTGCCCAAGATTCACATTGAGCTTTTTAAAAGGTAGTCAAAACTAAGTTACGCTCAATATCATACAGTCCTTTTTTTAGTGCTGTTTTGTACCAGTCTTTGTCACCTTCTGTTTATGTTGTAATGTTAACTATAGAAGATGATTAAGTCTCGCAGCGACAACTCAGTTTTTCTACCGTAAAAAGTTGTGAGTGTGAAATCTACGTAATGCTTAGTCGGTTTAGTTTTTAGTTAAATATAAAATATATTTATAGGTCATCTTGTAACCGCAACGCACGCAGCATTAATTGTTTAAATTGGAGCTAGTTGATAGGCGTGAATGTCTGAGGATATTTATTTTATTTATAAATTTTATATATTCATCTTGTTTAGGCTATTTATTACAATATTTACTGGTAAAAAATAAGGTAAAATAATTTCTAATAGTAACATCTATACCTAATAGCTTAGTTTTTCGATAAAAAGAAAGTAGGTATTTTTATTTGATATCTATGATAATATTATTCATAACTACTAATGTTAAGGCCTGACTTGTAAATTCTTCGTTTATTTGTTAAGGATTGGCATTGAATACAGTATAATTTGCATCGGATCTTAATTTATTTGTATGTTACATAAGCTTTCGCTGGATTACTTTCGACCATACGGCGTTTTATTGTTTTCGATATTGGTTAATGTGGCGTTACTGCAGCTCAGAATTATTTTGTAACATAAACCAAGGTTGTGGAGTTGCAAAACGTTATAGATCGTAATTTTATTAAAGATGAAGTTGATAAGGCATATGCTATCATGCCTTGCACGGACTTAAAAAATAGTTTGGAGAGAAAACAAAATACTCATTGCCTCAATACTACTACGCATGCATATTAATCAAGAACATTACTACAAAGACCACTCACAGTAACTTAAAGAATTCACACAAGAAGAAAGAAAGCTGCAGTTGCCTTCCAAGTGCACGAATTACGGGAAGAAGACGATATTATTTGCGTCGGGCACAGCTGTACAATAATCTACCATACAATATCAAGAACGTAATGTAATTACTTTTAAGACGAAACTTAAAAATGATTTATTTACTTTGTAATTATTACCACTGGCATTTGTAGAGGGGAAAAGTTAATGTTTTACTGTAATAACTGTTAAACTCATTGTAAGTGAATGTGTTTTTATGAGAAATAAAGTCATATAACCTAAAAGGTTCAATGTGAAGAATTGGGAATTTGGGACCTTATTTCATTAGGACGCCATGCGAAAACTTCCATAGAATTGTTGGTGGCGCGATCGGATGGCTTTGCACGGGTGGTGGATATTACAAATGCAGGTATTGCTGTAGATATATGTAAACGTGACAAAAAAAAATATAGTCTGATTTCTTTAATGCGAAAGTAACTCTGTCTGTCTCGCTTTCACGTCAAAACTACTGAACCAATTTGATCGAATGGTACACAGATTGTCTAAAGTCTGATAAAGGACATAGGTTACTTTTAATGTCGATATTCCCATGGGAACGGGAAACACGCAGGTAAAACCGCGGGGTGGTTTCCCGTCAGTATTATATAAATACGACTATTATATGACACTACTGATTGTTGAAACTCTTTGGATCCTTTTAAAGAACAATAAGTAGTAAATTGTAGAAGGTTACCACACAAATTAAATAAATTGATCAATAAGAATACGGTTACCGTGAAACGTATTGAAGACTATAAAAAAATGTTCCTAAATAATTATTGATGATTGCAAAATGCACATTCATTGCAATTTCAGAACTATGAAAACCACGCCTTAAGCAAAATTAAACTAAACATATGTATTTTTATAATCTTTATTACTATCACCGTGGTTCAAGTGTGATGAATACAGGCATTTGTTCTACAGTTTTGTACGTTTCTATATATTGAATGTTTTATGAATATTTGTACGTTTATAACTAGTATGTATATTTATTTACCAGTAATTTATCTGTTCTTATGCATCTGTCTATAGTTTCTAGTATCTATAACACAGGCGGCAATTAAGGTTATTTGGTCTAGATGAGCGATTGTTAGAAAACATGATAATTTATTTATCAGTCGATAGGCATTCATTAATCCCGATGGAAACTAGTAAATAACTAAACAGTTATAAGGACACGAGTAGCAATTTTTTTTTATTTTTTTGTTTTATTTTTTTTTTTTATTTGAAAACAATGTAAAGTGCGTACTTATTATATAATCTTAGTGCAAAGATATTTTACGCTATTAGTACGCTTGCATAATAAATTAAAAGATGATTTTGAAAGTAGAGAATTATAGGCGTTGATGATTTTTATTAGTTATAAAAAATATAGAGATATTTTGATGTTTTGCTGTTATTTTCTATGATTTGAGTTATCTAATATGCTGATATCGTCGGACTGAAGATTGTTTGAAGGGGAAAGGTTGAACATCTTTCAGTAAAAAGGCCATACAAAAAACAACTTTTGGCTTTCATGTAGAGTTTCTTTGTGCCTCTGAAAGCACGGTAGATGTGCGTTAGGGATGTCCATACATCTGGGTAGAAATAGCTCCAAGAACAACGCTTCGATAACAATGGGATCATTACGTCCTATATTTCTCATAAGCTTTTACTATGTCAGAAGGCATGTACCCCACTAAATGATGTTTATTCTGTTGATGATAAAATTAAAATTTTAATGAAGCAAAATATTCGATCAAGGTTCAAAAGTTTTAAAACAGCAAGCAAAGACACTGATCGTGTATGTTCCACTTGAAGAACATCAAATGTGTTAATCCTTATTAATTAGTCAACGGGCACAAAACAAGATACAATAGAAAAGTCTATTGATTGCGAACACCGGTGTTCGTGGTGTCCACCAAGGGGTTAAGAATATTAAAACTTCTTTATTTAAATATTTAGTCTTTTTAAAAATACTATTTGTTATATGTAACGTGTGCATTTGCATAATTTTATAAATCTAAGGTGTGAACATTTCTGTAATTTTCTAATAATTTAATATATTAATAAATTAAAAATAAAGCAAGAAATATCTTTATTTCATAGGCCAAGCTTGGCACTTAAAATAGTCAATATAGGAAAACACCCAATAGCGTTTAAATGATAATGATGTTAGTTAAAAATATAATAGTAAATAATAATTTCCTTCTTGAAAATGGTGTGTCAAGAAGAGTAACTACTCGTTATATAGTACCTAATTGGTAGATAGTTTCAAATGAGTCATAGATTTAAGTACCCAACGATAAAACTTCATGAGCAATTCAGTGTTCATTGTATTAGAGTTGCCATAAAACCAATTATCGCCGGTATTTACTGTTACGTTGCACGTTATTCTCATAAGTGGTAAACTTTGAAGTTGCACGTGGTGCATATTGATTTTACATCCAGAATTCAACAAGTTTTCCAATATAGTTTTATGGAAGTTTGTTTAGAGCTTGCCTGAGGCAAATTTGCGTGGGTTACACGCTCTAAGCACATGCGGTGCAGTCTCCAAATTATTATTGCGGCTGTTTTGCTATTTTATGAATTTCTGTAAGTCAAGTCGTGTTGAAAATATATTAGTCTTGATGTTGTTTGTAGGAATACATTGCAACACTATGTATAGAATTATGGTTAATTAAATCTGTTGATATTTTGGTAAATTTGGTCTTTTAACCTTCGAAGCCTTGTAATTTTCAAATAATCTGCGGACGTTACTAATATTTACGCATAAATTTGTGGTTTTGATGACAGATTATAGTGCTCTAAAAACCCAAAAACAATAATTTCGTAATCTATTTGCATGAAGGTTGTTGGCCGTTATAATAAAGGATTATGCTTAACTGCGCATAACTGACAAGTGAATTGAATTTTTCGATTGTGATTTTTTTGCAAAACATTTCACACGGTTTTCGACCTTAGTGCACAAGAGCAAGGTGCGCACACGCAGCGCCGATGCGAGCGGTAGTCGCTAAGGCAGCGTATCGAATGTGCCCCGCGGAGCAACCGAAAAGAAAGGACTGTATGGTTGTTAAATAATGACGATAGTTGCACGGTACCAAGTGAAATGTCCGTAGGGATGGAGTGTTCTGACGAGATGAGCACATTGGTATTTAAGAGCGGGTCGCGTGGCGAATGTCATCAGTTAACACGAACTCACAGCGATAGGAACATCTCCAAAAATTGGAGCTGTTCTCGTGGGTCTAACAAAAGTAGCTCGCTAAGGTTTCGCACAGATAGGAGCCACCGCCCTTAAACAAAATATGAGAGCATTCGTGGTAAGTTGGACGAGTTATTAGTTGTGCTAATACCGATATCAATTACTATATGGCATCATATGTTGTTCTACATTTGAACTATTTCTTCGGGATCTGGAAGTGTAGTGTTTTGTGATATGAAGTGCCAAATAGTGATTGTATTCGTTTGTAATTTGTTCCTGAGTTATAGCGTGGACAGTGAGTGCTTGATCTTGCAGTGTTTCAGTTCATTATTTTTATTGTAGTGCTAAGTTCAAAGTCAATTACAGGAACACCTATCGATCTTTGTTTTAAACATTGATATAGGATGCAGGGTCAAATACACATGACATTTAAATCAATTGACCATTTGTTTATATTTTTTATAGTAGTTATATCAATAGGTCTCGTAAATTGTGCTATGAGCACTTACTTAGATTGTCTTTTGTGATATAATGAGATGCAAATATTCCCTGGAAAACATAGAAAACTAAAATCGCAAGATCTCATGTAGAAAAAGCGTTGATCTTTATTCAGTGCGGGTACGGTTCACGTTTCACAGCATTCGTTTGTACACATCGCGACGGTTTGACGCGGCGATAAAAATAACTAGACCATCTGTATTCCAAGTAAGGGTCAAATCACCTCCGTTCGAAATTCCGCACAAGCCACCCTATTGCATAATTCCAATTACTTCCACCTGTTTACAACAATTGCACAGCGTTATGTCACGCTGCGGTCTCGGCAAGATAGTATCTCCTTACACTGGATTCACTTTCATCTTTGGTACATTTTCATTGCAAAATTTACGAGCCTCAAAATCTTTTTTGTTAATGATATGCTGAGCGAATATAATGCTGTGCCATTTTATTTTAATTATTTTTTTGCTGTGCTTTGTTTCAACAAAAGTGTGTAATACATTTTGTTGAGGCAGACATCTTTCACCTGCCTATTTTTGTTTAATGTGGTTTGTTAATTCGGAATTTCATTACGTAACTGACCGCAGCTTTAAACTGTTACATATTTATACGTACAATTTAGGTTCGATTGTTTCGAAACCGAAGAATATATGCAGCTCGTTCTAAATAAACAACTTTTAACATCTTTTTCTTTATATTACTAGCCATTTCAAGTTATTATTGACGATTGTGGACTAGGCTAAACGATGTATTTATACCTTATTTGAGTAGTCGGTTATAGCGTAATCACGGCTCTCATCGTGGTTTGTCGTTACCAGCTTATAGATGTAGTGCCGATATACGGATGGTTTGTTCTCTGCCTTGAAATATAACCAACCAAGTGGTTGAAACTGCCTCTGAACTTAGGCTTAAATCAAATCTTGTATTTTTTACAATAATTGAATGTGACTTCTGCCATCTTTTCAGATACTCGCCTGCGTGTCGCTGGCTTACGGCCGCCCCGAGCCCCCGGTGGGCTACAGTTACTCCGCGCCCAGCCGCATTCCCTCTGGAAGCTACGGAGCCCCCGCTATCGGCGGACACCGCTACGTGTCGGTCGGAGGTCACTCTTCAGGCGGCATTTCCCTCGGCCACTCTTCAGGCGGCATTTCTCTCGGTCACTCCGCCGGTGGAATTTCCCTCGGAGGTGGACATGGAGGATTCGCTGTAGGCAGCGGCAGCTCAAGCTTCAGTGGTGAATCTGGATTCGGTGGTGGATACGCTGGAGGTTACTCCGGCGCCCCTCTCGTCCAGAAGCACATCTACGTCCACGTACCCCCACCAGAACCCGTTGAGCAGAGGATTCCCCGCATCCCAGCTGTAGCGCCTCCCCAGAAGCACTACAAGATCATCTTCATCAAGGCCCCGACTCCCCCCACCCCCGTTGCCCCCATCATCCCCGTCCAGCCCCAAAACGAAGAGAAGACCCTCGTTTACGTCCTCGTCAAGAAGCCCGAGGAACAGCCCGACATCATCATCCCGACCCCCGCACCTACTCAGCCTTCCAAACCCGAAGTTTACTTCATCAAATACCAGACACAGAAGGAATCCGGCGGTGGCGCTATTGGTGGCGGTGTCATCGGTGGTGGTGCTGATTTGGGCGCTATTGGTCTTGGATCTGGATCTGGCGGCATCATCTCTGGAGGCATTAGTGGTGCTGGCATCAGCGGTGCCGGTATCAGCGGTGCTGGCATCAGCGGCGGTGTCAGCGGCCACGGAGGTGAAGAGATCAGCGCTGATTTCGGAGCCAGCGGCGCGGAGGAGGTCAGCGCTGATGCCGGTCACGCTACCAGCACTCAGTACGGCCCACCCGGACACGTTGCGGGCCCTCTTCATTAATAAATTTAATATCACTTAGCTGCGTGGAAGGAAAGGTGTAATTTATTGCTGTGCGTGCAGGATTTATCAGTATTCGCAATTCGTTATATGAATGTTCATAAGCCTAAGTGATTCCTAGCGCGCGCACGCGCCGCGCCCGAGCGCCCTGTAAATAGCCTGACTTGTGCTCGGGCGCGCTCCTGGCACGACCCATCGTCCTCATCCACTCATCTCTACTCGTTATTAGTGCACAAGTGTTAATGTTATCTTAAAGGAGGTAATTTACAGCGACTGTTACGTTATATATTAAAGCTTTTTATTTTTATAATAAAATCAAATGTGATGCTGACTCCGTTGTTTTGTTGTACTAGAATGGGAATGGATGGTTCGGACAGTTGCGTCACGACCGAAAGCAGTCGTGAAAGGTTGCCCTGTCGTGACTGAGGGCGGCAGTGGTCCATTCTCGTTCTGAGCGGACATTCGATTAGTTTCGACATAAAATTTAAATTGTTAACAATCAGATTGGATATTTATATGGTTGTTGCGTAAGAAACAGTAATGACGTGGAACCGTGCAGGCGTCCGGTTCTGTGCTCTGGTTCATCGGTATGCGCTCTCGTTATTTTCGGTCTTAATGGATCATATGTGTAATTATACTTTTATATAATTTTGTAGACGTGATTGCGTAAGCTTTCGACTTCATCTCACGTTTGTCATTAAATATGTGGATTGTGGTAACCCATCAAGTCATATAACTACACCATCAAGTTCGTTTATTTAATCTTGACTTGATTCGTAACACTCAACCACAGAGAGAGTTTTTGACGTGAATGGGTTTTTGTGTTTGGTTAGATTGAGAAAACTGATTGGTTAGATTAATAATTTAGTATAGATGATATGCTTCAAAGATAAACTAACAAAAATCCTTAGATATCCTGTCTTCCTACATTGAGAAACACATGAGGAGTACATAATATGTACTCCTCATGTGTTTCTCAATAGTTCGTGCGACACAATCATAATGTATATAATTTCTTCCAAATTAGATTCTCGTACCTTGCGTGAATGGGAAGAGCATAAGTCAAACCACAAAAAGCTAACTCCGAACATTATGACAACATTCCTTAAAAATAGAGCAGATTTATTGGAAACTCTTGAAGTAGGTACATTCGAGTATAAAAAACAAGAATACAATTAACAACATATTTTTTCATGGGCTGTGACAGCATCAAGCTAGAACAATTATTAGTGGATAGAATGACCAGGACCAACGTCTTAAAGTGTCTTTCGAATCATAAAAAAAGGTTACATAAAGTTTATGTTCAGGAATAAATTGCTTGGAAGCATTACAAAATTATTAACCGACTTTTAAAAAAGGAGGTTTTCAGGTTGACAACTATGTAGGTATGTTACTTATGTGTTTGTTCTTGATTAATTCTTGAACCGATTTTGATGCGGATGCACCAAAGTATTGGTTACACTCGAGGAAAGGTTTTTGTCTATGTTTATCTACTATACCATTACAACTATAGTAAGCTAACGTTTACATGAAGGAACTCTTTCTATGAAGGTAAAATAAAGGAGGAGTATTTATCTAAAAATATATATTTGTCAAAAAAGCTGCTGCTAAATTAAATCTATAAAGAAACCACAGCCTCAGTCACAGACAGCGCACGTCTAATCTGTGTAAAGATTGATCTATATGACGGCTATGCATGTAAAAGCTAATTGAAGTAAATGGATTTGTAAAGCATTTATATACAGCTATTAATTATGATTGTCCGGTCTGTTGAGATTTCACCATAGGTACCGTGTTTTCTTTTTAGTTCTCTTCGGCCTGGTCAAACGCCATGGTCACAAAGTATAATGGATTCTAACACTAAAGTAATTAAAATTCCTTTCTTTGAACAAAAAGCTATTTTTCGTTGAAGTAAAACAATTACTATAATGCAAAAATAATAGCATAGTCACCTTAACTGCAAAATTTCGTAATACGGTATGAATTGCTTAAATTTTTTCGGATCTTTGTTAAAACAACAGAGTACGTGAGGCTTATGGATTTTCTAGAGAAGTTGCTAATTAAGCAACTTACTCGGCGAATGAGAGGAAATTTTTTAACTGTCTACGTCACTTCTGCCTAATGATTCAATGCTAATGCACACATTTGACTGAGGAAAATGTGTGATGCAAGATGAGAGTTACATATCTTAATCATATTACCACATCAGATTATTAATTCTAACAGCCTTTTGCTGTAATCAATATTTATGAATTGGATTGAATAATTAATTCGATTTGGTTATCTACATCGAGATTTTATTTCAAGTTTTTTAATGGCCTCTCTACTATTAGCAAATACTTATTACGAGTATATATATTTTTACTCTAAGAGTTGATATTATTATATTATTATTATAACAGATATTAACATGCAGTTATTAAGGATAAGTAGTTTGTGAATCGTCTTTAGCAATATACGTCCCACTGCTGGGTTCAGGAATTCTCATGGAGAATCACATGAAGAGTATGGACCGTAACACCACAACGCTGGCCTAATGCGGGTTTGTGGGTAGAAACGGCTGCAATAGTGACAGGAACCAACGGATTAACGTTCCTTCCGAAGCACGGAGGCGTTAGGAATTACAAAGTTTTGGTCACCCATCCACGGCCTTTTTTTTTGTGGGAAATGCTTTACGCATACTTTGCGACGATGAGGGGCCGTCGCAAAGATATGTGAGACTCTTTATACTCACTAAAACCCACAGTACTCAATAGTGCCAGCCCCGCCGTACGAGAAAGCGCGTGGCGCAATATTTTGCGCGGCGGGCCCAGGCCTTTATGGGCCTCCATCGGGGAAAAGGATGCACATTTGAGTACGCATGCTCAACCCATCCACGGCCTGACCAAGGCGAAGGTAGCTTATGAAGGCTAAAGCGTGCTAATCACTACGTCACTGAGCTCCTCAGTTTGAGAATATTTTATTTAAAAAATAACACATGTACTTAACTAGTCAATGGTCTCAAAAAGAGACACATTAGAAACATCTTTTGTTTGCGAACATTGGTGTTCGCGGTGACCGCTAGGGTTAATTATCATTATTTATTAATCCCGTATTCCTCTAGAGTTGTTAAATATTTAATCTTTTTCTCCTGAAAATAATTACAAAAGAATAAATATGTCCATCGTTCATTGACCCCTGTTGAGAAAACGGTGAAAAGTATAACACCTAGTCATTAAATACGTAATTGAACAGATAGGAATTTGTATTAATTTACTACCGAAGTTCTTCTTTATAGCCGTCATTATCTACTCACGAAATGCTTAAACATCAAAGACTAAATTTAAAATAATGATAGGCTTGGAACAATTGGACCTATTATAAATGTAAACTGAATGATGCAAGGGCCTCGTGTACGAGTACATTCCGACAAAAATATTTACTTTTATCTCACTTTCAAAATGAATGGATTGTGTTTGGGAGTTTGATCACGGTGTACAGTAATTACCCGTAAAGTTTCACGTCTAACAGCCTCAAGAATATTTTATATCACGAAAGCTCAATAACTCAGCTATATCAGAGTTATTCTGTAATAATACCTTTTTCTACAAATATTAGGTCCTTACCTATGAAATTGGTGTTTTGTATGGAGATTTTGGGGATGTCTGTATTTTACATACTAACATTTTATCAGTTTTCTTCACAACGACAAATCCAGAGATAATAATATTGTGCATGTATCATTAGACAAGCTTTAGCAATATGTGTGTGAACACGCTTGATAAAAATTATTCATCGTTTTTATTTTAATGCAAATCAAATGATGTATTCGGGAGGCAGTTAAAAATAATTGTCTTTGTGTTTAATTTTAACACAATTAAACTTACAAAAAATTATCAAATTAAATTATACGAGCTCAACTATATGGTCTATTTTTAGAACAGGCAATTATTTTATAAGAATGTTCTGAAACTTAATAGTTACGGACAAATTGCTAAGACAGAATAAAAACACCAATTTCATAGGTAAGGACCCAATATTTGCTTAGTATATCATTCAAAACAAAGGCGACAAAATAACTTATGCGTGAGTCGTGAGGTGACAGAGAAATGTACTCTTATATTACGCTTGGTTATGTACTCTGCGCCGTATCGGAATATAAAAAGGTTCACAAACATTTGGTATTACTAAAATAAGACTATCAGCATGTCCACCGAGAAAAGGTAAGATAAAACTTTTTATGCAGATTCAGAAAAAATACGTTTTGAATATTGAAGGGAATAAAATACATTTATTGACCAATATACATATATACAAAAAAAGACAATTACTCACATACAAAAGGAGAAATAACTAATATTGTTATTTTTATATTTATTTCGGCCTTTTTATATAACACACACAGATTTCTGCAAGACCTATAAAAATTCAATTTAACCGTGTTAAACCATAACATAATAATTATATTTCCTCCTTGTTGTTGTTTCATGCAATACACAGGTTTTTTATAGCCTCGTATAACCTGAACTTTTAACGTGAATCGGAGTATTTTAAAATGGACAGACCGGAGTGGACAGGCTCTTTGGAAGCAATATGCCCTTGTCGTAGGAATGGAACAAGCTGCAGGCTACAATCGATGCTTTATTAAAAGGCATTCACATTTAAAGGTTGATTTTTTACGCTTACAGAAGCTATATATAGTTACGGGACCTAGGTTCAGAAAGAAAATCAGAATAATATTATACGACTGGCTTTCTCAATTTCTATGGGTTTCTCAATTTTTTGATCCGTGGTCAGGACACAGCTAATGTATATTGCTTCGAATTTTCATCGCAATATTTACAATTTGTCAAGCTGACGTCACATATTTTTGCGTTTCTATTGAAGCTATTGGGCTACAATTTAACGACTGCGGATCAAAAAACTTACCCTCAGTCTACCGCTTGTGACGGATTCAAGAAATTCAAGGAAGGATTATAGAATAATAAGGGATCAGAAAATCCAAATTAATATAATATTAATGAATATATTTATATACAATAAATGAGATGTATAAATGAGATGTGATACAAAAGTGTACTTGGCATCTTGTAAAAGCGAGGTCACAGTATATAATTATTGCATGTAACCTCTGATGTCCATAGATATACGTATGTACAGATCTACCACCACTCAATCTTTAGTTTGGCATTGTCCCAGCAAATTTTATGAATAGATTTGTGTGAATGAGAAAAGCTCGTTTCTTAGTAGAAAATTTTATTCGAAGAATATATTTTGTCTTTCGTATCGTAATATCATTACGCCTACATCCCCGAAGAGGTAGGAAGAGGCAAGTCTATATTTCCATTTTTAAAATATAATCAAATCATTAATTTATATTTAGTGAACCAATGGAGAACTACGATTTTTGTTTGGCTTTCGATACTGGAATTTTAATTCTCTTAAATTATTTTTCTTTATAACATAATTATTAATGTATTATAGAACACTTTGCTACAAAAATCCAGAGGTACGAACGACGCTGTCAAAAACAGTTATTAGCGCTCATCACGCGTCCAAATTATAAAAGCGGGTGTGGTTTTTAAATACTAAAGTGACGGTATTTATTACTGAACTACATAAAGATGATTTCCCCACTCTTTCGAGTGAATGTAGACGAAAATAATTAAGTATAAATACGAGGCAGGGTTTATTGCTACTCGATATTTACACTGCGTCTCGAGATGTTCGTAAGTTTATACTTACCCACTATTCATATTTTTGCTGCCTAGGTTGGCTGTGTTCTGTGGAGTGACAGAAAGATAAGGGGTTCTGCGTCCAAAACCTGGTAACAGCTGATATTTGTGCAATAAATACAAAAATTTTCAGTCATGAATTTTAATGTATTCGTTAGTATATTATCATATTTATTAATACATGCTGCTGATGATGACGATGATATAATTTTTTTAACAAAAATAAAATCGACTCCAAAAAAAAACAAAACTAAAAAGCACTCAAAATTAAAAAATAATTTCTCCCTTTGTAAATACTTAAGTAACTTTGCTGTTGGTATAATAAATTAAATTGAGAAAAATAGATATTTAGGGATTATCGCTGTACTCTAATGGTTGAGGAGTTGTACCATCCATCATCAGTTCAGCACCATAATTTGAAGACGATCAGACGCAAATGCTTGAATAACATTAGAAAATATATGAAATGTGCCATACGTGTGTATAAACTTTGAGGGATGCCCTCAATTTCTCCATGATCCCATCATCAGATCCTGACCTCATGACAATGGAACCAACAAGAAATTATACCCTTGTATCGTCGAATTGAGAACCTGATCTTGTTTTCTTTGAAGTCGTTTAAAAATTCAACCGTTACCTAATCCTCCATAACAAAATAACAAAAACGCGTATGTTTTGGAGTGTCTGTGTAATTTTGAGAGACACTTATTAAGATATAGTTATTATATTTTTACAGAAATAACTACTTAGCTGTAAGATATATTCATGTTTCAATGGTTTGGACAATGGTCCTACATTCACAAATCTGGCATGTGGGTAAAATACATATATTAGGTCCTTACCTATGAAATTGGTGTTTTGTATGGAGATTTTGGGGATGTCTGCATTTTACATACTAACATTTTATCAGTTTTCTTCACAACGACAAATCCAGAGATAATAATAATTGGCATGTATCATTAGATAAGCTTTAGCAATATTTGTGTGAACACGCTTGATAAATCATCGTTTTTATGTTAATGCAAACCAAATGGTGTATTCGGGAGGCAGTTAAAAATAATTCTCTTTGTGTCTAATTTTAACACAATTAAACTTACAAAAAATTATCAAATTAAATAATACGAGCTCAAATATATGGTCTATTTTTAGAAGAGGCAATTATTTTATAAGAATGTTCTGAAACTTAAAAGTTACGGACAAATTGATAAGACATAATAAAAACACCAATTTCATAGGTAAGGACCCAATATGTGAATAAAATAAGTCATCGTGACTTTGCCATATTATCAATCAATACCTCTAAAATACAATGGTGACTCGGCTCTTTTTATGGCAATCAACTTCACTGATTTAAAATACTTTAAATATTTTCTATTAACTGCTTGTCAATTACATTATTATAAACCCTCACATTGAGCCCAGGGGTAAGTTTATGAGTTTCTTGCCGGGTTCTTCTCATGAAAAGTCTTACTCTCGGAATCCGGCCTCTTGTATCGATCACAACCACAGTCAAAGATGTACCTGTATTGTGCTGTGGATATACTCGTGATTGCTAGAAGCGCTCGCGGTTATGAACTTTAATAAAATGGTTTAATACTCTAATTTTGAAATAATTTATAATAAACTATTTATTTTGTAAAATGCATAATATGTAAAATGTTGACGATTTTAAGTGCTAAACATGGCCTATGAAATAAAATTATTTTTGATTTTGATTTTTGATCCTGCTCGCCCCTGTTGGGCTGCCAGTCTCCTGGAGCTGAGAGAAGAAGCGGAGCTTGACCAGTGTCAAAATTGATCAATAGAATTTCTTAAATTCTCCGCTTAACTATTCCTATATCTCGATAGACAAATATTGTTGCATTTCCGCTCTACTAGTTCTGCGTTAGTGGAGAAGTATACTTACGCCACGTTATGAGCGGTAGCGGGCGGCGCGGGCGGAGCAGCAGTGCGGGCGATTCGGGCGGTTTATATAGATACATATATACAAATCAAGAATTTGATGAAGGCGCGTGCTTTAACCGACCGCTCCACTCCGCTGCCATCCAGAATGAGGCCTTATGGAATTTTCAGGTTCAGGTTACAATGCTGTTCCTCTACCTTTTATAGATATGGGCGTGGCAATATGTTATGAGTGTTTTTGTACTAATTTTGTCAATAACTTTGTTTAAACATTGTTTTGAATCCGATGAAATCAGTTGAGATAAACTTCGAATGATAAATAACGATATCTATGATATTTTTAGAGAGTTAAAGTATAGCTTTTACGGCAAAAAGAAATAAAAAGTTATTTAAAATAAAACTGACTTTCTATGATAGGCTTAATAAGTAATAGAATAATAATAAGGTAGGTGTATTAACATTATTAACATAATTTCCATTTCAAACACGTGTCGATTAAGCACAGCAGATAAAATATAGTGTTAGTCATCAATATCAAATTGTCAACGCCAAGTATAATATAGTATAGTATATATAGTATAGTATGTATCTATACACCTTAATAATTATAATTATACTAAAGTTCTAGTTGATTACACGCTAACGCGAACGCACTTCCAAGCCTGCGTTACGTAATATCACTGATTTGTTTTATGAGGTTTTTGATACGACGCATCCAATTTAGTAAATTGGTCTTTTGTGGCTAATAGAGGCGATGCCACAGAAATATATTGGCATTGATGGTAATGTAGTTCAGTAATTTCTAAGTTAAAAATCCATGAGCCGACTTTCACCAATCATTCTTAATACCTAGTATTTTAGCAAACGATTTTTTAAAATTATTTTCGATATTTTCTTTTTCTTTGACATTAAGGCATTATTATTTGTATACTTTTTATAAAGGACTAGACAGATGGTATCATTTTATCCGATGCTAAGTAAGAATGGAGACCACATGTAAGGATTAGGTAAAAATGTGGCGTAATGCCTTTTCACGCCTCTTTTTATGGTCACAGGTAAAACACAAAAATAATATTGTAGGTACTGGGACCTGACAGCGAATTCTATTAGGATTAATATAACTTACTTATTGATTGACAAATATATAAGCATAAAAATTAATAAAAATCCATGACTAGACTAGATAAATATTTGTAAGTGTTCACACAAATTACTTTCACTGAATATATGTAGGTATAAACATTTTTCCACTAGAATTTGAAAGATGACACGCAGGACACAAACTCAACTAAGCGGGTCGTCGATACTTTTCACATAATGTTAGAGTTTCTATATTTTAAGAAGATACTTTTGAGTATGATACACACGAGGTAGTATGACTGATGATGATGATTGTAGGCGACAGATCTTCTTTTATACTTATTTTTAACCTTTTTGATACTATTTTACCTTTTGACACTATTTTGTATTTTGATAGCTTTGTCTTGTTTTTATTATTGTCAGTCGTTAGTGTGTGTCAGTGTGGTAAAATAAGTAAATATCGTTGTTATTATTTGTTGTGCTTTTATTAAGAAACATAAACTCAGTTCACTCCTCAACAATGATGATGGAAGTACATCGTTTATTGTTGGCCCAATTGTACCTCAGTTTGCATAATGTCATTAGTTATTGAATATGTAATATGATCGCCCGACGTACGCGTATCAACAAATTAATTATCACATTGATATAATACGATTCTCTTCATACGTGACCCTATTATTCGCTTATGTAATTAATTTTTCACTACATAATACGGCTGTGTAAAACACAGTAATCCAATACCTGTAGGAATATTCTGATAATTCTGTGAGATTCATAGTTTGTTTCGTAAGCAACTCGGCAAAATGTAATCCTGCCATATGTTTTTGCTTAGGTAATCGGCAACGATTACATACACATAGCCCATAAGTTAAGGATCAAATGCAATTATTAGATTGAAAGGGTCTTTTTAACAGATAATCCCAAGAAAGTAGAGACTACCATCATTTCATTTCCAACCTTCATTTTATAAAATGTTCTAACGACTTAAGTACTCTCCTTAAAATTTCTGATCAAATAAAACAAAACGAATACAAAGAAAATTGTAAATCATATAATTTATTGTCTTTATGGAATGTGGTTTCCTTATTAAAATACATTTGTTTAAATGGGCATCATGGTTTAAAAGTAATAGCGCGATATTAGAAAAAAAAAACACTTTAAACCATAGTGCTCATTCAGAAAATGTATTATAATAAGAAAACCACCTTAAGTATGTGTAACAAAAGAATGATATATATCCCACTGCTGGGCATAGGCCTTCCACATTAATATACGTGATCTGATCTTATTAAGTAAGATTGTTTGTTGTTTCTTTCTACTCCTACTCGAAACTGCTTACTTAAATAAAATAATTCTATTCCTTCCTAATTCTATTTTCATTGAAAGTTTTATAGCACTTATGAAGTTCCTGAGTCCGTAAAACGTGCGGTATAAACTCGTAAAATAACAGTGTAGAGTAAGACAAACATATATTGTAGAAATTGTTCCTTTCTTAGTAAATAATGTTTAAATATTTCATTATATCTTGTATTTACACTTTTAAGAAGCTTTTGCTGTATATCAATAAAACTTGATCTCATATATCGTGTATTCAAAATTGTCTACGATCAGCTGCCTTACGCTCAAACCAAATTTCAATGGATGTGAATTGGATTTCTGTCACTCCGAACTCTTTTTTGAAATTATCAAAATACATGCATTTGATGTCGCATTAAATTAATATTAATTTGTCAACATTACGTTACAGAGCAGAGCAGCAGTTAATACCATGAAATCCATTGGTCACATGAACCATAAAATGAAAAATAAAAAACCGATAAAAATAAAACTCTAGGAAAAAGGTACTGAATCACAAACCACTACTCTGAAACAAGACGGATTAGTGGCAGAAACTGTTGCAATTGCAGCAGGGACCAACGGCTTAACGTGAAACACTTCAGTATCGAAGGAGTAGTTTAGGTCAGCCACTAGGGAACAATGCGAAAGTTGTTTTGTTTCCAGAATCTACTTGTTTATTTATTTGCCCGCGGTTCACCCACCAAGATCACTTAAGTGGACTGAAGGATCCATTTTTATTTATAAAGTCCACACGCAGCATGTCAAACAATTTTATTAGCTTGTTTGTTATCGATGCAATTTTTAAGTATAAATAGAATCAATCAAAAGTGGTTAGATTTTTTTCTTATAATTATAACTAATTAAGATTCATTTCGCTCAAAGCCTTTCTTCACATTTTATAAAATATTGTGTTACAGTAAAAAAGTGAATTCTTTACGAAGCAAAAAGTTAAGCTAACAATTTTCTTACTTTAAATCTCGATCATCGATCTACAACATGGATGTTTCAAGAGGCCAATTGCAGTATTCAGTAAGATAAAAGCATGGAAATGCTTTAAAATTACATTAACTTGATTTGAAACAGTCGTCCTACATTCATATGTGTCATTTAACAACATACATAACTATTCTTGTTCGTCTGGTATAAAGGTCGACAAAATTTCTATTCAGTGCCACAGTCCCTACCGTTTTGCATCAATTATCATTATGACAACAACTAACGTGGGTTGACACGCACAGGGTGACACAGTTCTGCGATGCATGCGTGTCTTGCTGTGTGTTTTGTCACGCTGTTTATGTTACCGGTAGAGGCGTGCCTGGCTTTAAGGTTTGAGTTTTGCTTTAATCATTACTTTTATAATCTACACACATTGTAGGGTTTTAGTACAAATATATCTTTAAGCTAAACCGACGTGAAGAAGGAGGACCGGCATTACTGACTTAAGAGATCGGTGATTTATTCCTGCTTTTACAGTTAAAAAAATATATGCACTTTTGACAGTAAATGACTCTTATTGAAAGGAAACAAAGACTGTCACCTGTCAAATGTGCGTAAATATTTTTGATCTCGACTGTACGACCCAAATATATCGTAAAAAGTAGATTAATACTCTCGCCTTAGGTAGAAATTTATAAATTGGAACTTGTAGTGCAACCTTGAAGTGGGCTATCGATTATAATATCATCATGTCTTTCCCTGAACGGGTGAGCAGAGGTGTAAAACACTTACATTTTGCTTGATATTGTAAGTCCCTTGTAACTAGTGGCGAGCCTGTCGCCATGCACCGAGCTCAATGTAAGACATATCACAATCAAATTAGCCTTCGTAAGTTTTGAATAAAACTCAGTGGCGCAGACGGTGGACGGTCGAACCCGCGTCTGAATCTTTCTCATCTTGGCTACCGCTGCCTAATGGAGAATATAAGTCATCCGGTTAGCGATAGGGATTATTAAGCCTTTATTTTTTTTTTAAATAGGTTTGATGAGAAGAACATAATTTTATATTCTATGTTTTAAAGGAAAGCGAGTAGGGGTGATGCAGAGGAGTGTGTGCGTTTTCATGCAATTAGAAACTAGAACTTACAAAAAAATTGGTTAGCGATCCAAGGGCCATGGTACCATGGTGATGGTTTGTCTTCGATATCAATGCACGCCTCACAGGCCCGAAGGAACAATTAATATAAATTATTACTTTGACAGGGAAACGGGTAATGTTCTTTTTATTTGTGGCTTGCAAAATTATGGAGAAGGCTTAGGACCCTGCGTTGTTACCTTACCGTTCTCTGTTTTGATATGACAGAGTAATTTTGTATAATAGGAGACCGTTGCGGTTACCGTAGGCTATCAAACAAATACTTGACAACGGCCTACTGACATTTTGTTCCCAAAGGGAAATCGGGCCGTGAAAAGGCAGAAGCAATCTGCCTAATAAATATATACATAGGTACTTAAATGTTTAGAAACATTTTTTACGGCGTGATTTATGACTTGACATTTTCGTTTATTTTAAAAATTTATTTTTGGTACTCGTAGGTAGTCTTTATTATTATAGTTTTTAATCTGAAATCGGATGAAATGGTTTGAATCGAAGTTGCTGAGAAAATATTTGTCAAAGTGCAATAAAAACTCTTTCTCTATAAGAGTATGTACAGTCGCAGTCAGATAATGTTTACCACCCTAAGTATCACAATTGCTTGCATACATTGAAGTCAAAAAAGTCGAAATCACGAAATGTCTATTAACATTGATCATAGATTATACCCAAAGATTAACCTATATATTTAAAAACACGAGAATCCATCGACGACATTTGATGTATATCGATAATTTTTTAAAGAAAACTTAAAGAAAATTTTTTAAAAAAAACTTTAAAAAAAAAAATATAAAACTGGTGATGACGTGCGTTGTTTTATGTTGTGTAAGTGAGTGATATCCTGGATGTACCTTATCATTTCACAGGTGAGTCAAAAATCACATATTAAATGAGAGTATTTTATTTGAAAAATTAGTGTGTATTTTTGTGTGACGTCATTAGTAGTAATAGAAAGCTTTACTACGACATGACATACTCATTTATTAAAATGATAGAATGAGAGGGAACACCTACTGATCGAGACAGAACATTGCCTCATGCTATTTTTTTAAATTAAAATATTGATTTACAAAAGTTTTTAACAATTTTTAGTCTAGGCGTCATAATGGCGTAAATATGACAGGTGAGTCAGAAACTATGGATAGAAAGAGAGGAACAGGATATCCCACGGATAGCCTTCATTCATAAATAGTGATAGAATGAGAGGGAACACCTACTGATCGAGACGGAACATTGCCTCATGTTATTGTATCGGAGATTGGCATCCATCAGAAAGTACAAAATTCTTGCTCAGAACTTACCAGTCGATTGTGAAACAGGCCCTAAATAAAATTTTGTCATCTTATTTTTAAAATGACTGATTATAATTTCGCCTTTGTCCGAATGACGTTCAAACAATCATTTTATGATAACAGTCATTTCTTTATTTGTCTTTTCCATACTTCATATTGTTTATTAATTTTTAAAGAATTTATTAAAAACAGAGTGATAAAGAATCTAATTTGAAAACTGATGAACTTTTTCTAAACGCGACCGTACCTTTAGACAGTTACACCACAATCTTGGCCCAATGGGGATTGGAGACAAGATAAAGTTATCGCAACAGGGACGGCGACTTCAGAAGCGCGAACTCGATATCGCAAAGTTCACAAACAACTACGTTATAAGCTTCTACTGCAGTGTTTATGTCAATATAACCCGTTGCTTCGCTCCTCGCTAACCTAAGCGACATCACATACACATTACTATTACGTCTATATCCCCGAAGGCGTCGGCAGAGGAGCGTTACACACCCAAACTTTGCCATTAAAAAAGAATTTCGAGAAACGACGACTTTGACTTTTCTAAGCGATATGTCTTTGACTAATGGTTGAAAAAACGGTTATTTTGACAAAGTTGAGAAAACAAATACTTGTATTATAAATATTTATTTTTATGATTTGGTTATTTTAACTACGGATCAAAAAGTGGCCTTTCTTGTTCGATAATGAATTTTTAAGCTATTGCATAGCTTCTATCGCAGGCCTTGAGCGCGGGGACCGAATCCAGAAATTCCGTAACGAAAAAACCTCATGCTCCCCACTCCGATGCGCATGGAGGTGTGGCTTGAAGGCCGTGCATCGTCTAACGTCGTTTCAGTTCGGCAGTCTTCGACACGGCGTTAAGATAATAAAACACACATGTATTGTAAAATAATAAAAAATATTTTAAACATATTAACTTTATTTATTTATTTAATAATAGAAAAATTTGTTTTCTTATCGGTCACCACGCTCAAAAAGTGTAACTTGAATTAATATCAAAGAAAAATAAATACTGCATGAATACAATAAATAAATAAAATTATAATTGCATAAGTTGATTCAAAATGCTATGCAATAGCTTTACCGCGGCAGTGCCCGAGTGCCACACGTCTTTTTTTACTTAAATTTTTCATTGAAATAATAGAATCTAATCACAATGTTAAAAAGGTTTCAGACTGTATAAACTGTAACAACAATTTGGTATTGTATTTTTTTCTGCTAATTATTATTTATAAATAAACCATTTCTTAAATAAGACATCCCAAAATGTTTACTTAGAGACAAGTTACGATACAGATTACAGAGATACAGAGTGACTGTAAGTGTAATGAAATTGAGGTGATAATTTTATTATAAATAAGTTACACGGTAAGCGTATAAAGTTTAAATATTAATTCATATTTTATGAGTAAGCATTTTTGTATAATAGCCTGAGCGTATGTTGGATTTAAATTAGGTTAAGTAGCTCAAAGATTAGCAAAAACGTAAGAATCCTTTATTTTTTAATAAAATGATGAAGATTTTCACTACAATATTATCTGCATCTTTTACTAATGCCATTGAATTTTATGGAGATGGTATCCCGAGTTCTCACTGGCGTAGAGTGCTCGCTGGCGAAGAGCTCGCTTTGGCTTTCGATTGAAAACAAAGCTACCTGTGCAATGGTCAGGCCTTGGATTGGTGAAAAAAACTTTGTGATCTCGAGCTCCTCTGTGCTTCGGAAGGCACGTTAAGCCGTTGGTCCCGGTCGCTATTGCGATTAGTCCTACCCACCACCCCACATTTGGCCAGCATTATGGTCTTACGGCCGATACTCCTCCTGTGTTTCTCCGTGTGGAAGGCCTGTGCCCAGCAGTGAGACGTATATAGGCTGAGGACATCCCGAGTTCTGACAATATTGATATGAAGTTTGATATGAAAAACAAGTTAAACACCCATTCCATTGTGTTGTGTAACTTTGGTAGCATACATTACGCCATTTGGTCAATATTTAATAGTTTGGTAAACTCAACTACGGATCAAAGCACTGGCCCTTGGTGGAAGACATTAAGCAGTTTCTGCTTATCCCAAATATTGATAGGCTTATACAGACTAACAGGAAGATTGAATTCAGGGAAACAATTAACTCTGAAAAGTGCCTCAGTCATACATTGCACCATTGTTTGCTGGTTTAAACGGTCTTAATGTAGCTCTTTGATTAATGGACTACTTTGCTAGGTTCGGAATACCAAATAAACTTAGTGTATTTGTGGGGGCGCAGGCTTTTGTTACCGCTTCTACGGGCTTCATAATAATAACTAAGTTTTACCTAGAAACAGAGCAGAATTGCTGCTTAATTAATTAAGGTTTTTCAACTATAACGTCATTTTCAAACTTTAGTATTACATAATATATCATCACCCCTCTTTTAGGCAGCGGTATTAAACACCCACATTTCGCCAGATATCTTATGTCCCCATGTAACAGGTGGCGAGCCTGTTGCTATGCACCGGGCACCATTATTTTTATTAGTATTATAAAAAAAATGATGTGATTATTAAATAAATTACCTTTGCTCTTTACACTTTATTTAAGAATATATAAGCCATCATAATAATACATCAATTCAAAAAGTTCAGGTATTCATTAGGATTAAATGAAATAATTTTACATTTCAATTTTCTTTTGTATGGTCTGTAATTATTTTATAATTTACTTTGAAGCTTATGTTTATATGTTTCCACTGTATTATAATAACAAAATATATAAATACATTTGTTTATAAATGTCACCTAATTAACAAAAAACTTAAGTGTAAACAAAAGTTAATCTCTTTTTATTTGGTAAAAAATTACGGTTTTTCCAGGTGTCGGGCCGTTTAGGATTGTAGTATTTTTTTAAGGAATTTTACTTTTGAGTCCACGTTGGATAGCAAAAATTTGTTTCCCACAAATGGTTTAATTCATTATTCTTAAGTTGAACATTATTTTTATTTTATTTAACAAACAGACAATATAGCAGGCCATTTTTTTTGTAAAATTCTCCCATGTAGGGAAGGCAAAGGGAACGAAGCCCAAACAGCCAACAGGTATATATTAGGTTGGGGAAAAAGTCTTTTCGCATTATAGTATGTATAAACTTGTAATAAAATCTCTTTGGCTATACTATTTGTATCTGGCTGGTTTTGGTATCATTGAAAGTTTAAATTTTAAAGAACATAATTCCAAATTCAAATCAGGAAATTGTGTGATTTTCATTTTTTTTCGTACCGCCAAGATGAGTGAATCTAATGAAGAAATTCGATACATTTTAAAATTTTACTACAAAAGAGGTAAAAATGCAACGCAAGCCGCGAAAAAAATTTGCGATGTTTATGGACCTAGTGCAGTGTCTGTGAGAGTAGCACAAATTTGGTTTAAGCGTTTTCAATCCGGAAATTTTGATGTCAAAGATGCACGTCGCTCTGGTCGCCCTATTACAGATAAAATGGATGCCATTTTTGAAAAAGTGGAGCAAGATCGGCATGTCAGTAGTTACGACGTAGCTGAAGAACTGGGAATTGACCACAAAACAGTTTTGGCGCATTTGAAAAAAACTGGGTACACAAAAAAGCTCGACATTTGGGTACCTCACGAGCTCACTGAAAGAAACCTAATGAACCGTGTACTCATTTGTGATTCTTTATTACGACGTAATGAAACCGAACCATTTTTGAAGAAGCTGATAACTGGTGATGAAAAGTGGATCACGTACGTCAAGAACGTGCGAAGAAGGTCGTGGTCAAAGGCCGGTCAGGCTTCACAGACTGGCGAAACCCGGGTTAACTCGCAACAAGGTGATGCTGTGTGTGTGGTGGGATTGGAAGGGCATTATTCATTATGAGCTGTTACCACCAGGCAGGACCATCGATTCTGAACTCTACTGCGAACAACTGATGAGATTAAAGCAAGAAGTTGAGAGAAAGCGGTCGGAATTAATCAACAGAAGGGGTGTGGTTTTTCATCATGATAACGCTAGACCTCACACATCTTTAGCCACTCAGCAAAAATTAAGAGAGTTTGGCTGGGAGGTGTTAATGCATCCACCGTATAGTCCTGACCTTGCACCTTCAGATTTCCACCTGTTTCGGTCTCTTCAGAATTCTTTAGGCAGTGTCAGGTTAACATCACGAGAGGACTGCCAAAACCACTTGTCGCGGTATTTTGACCAGAAGTCCCAAAATTTCTATAGCAATGGGATCATGTCCCTACCTACAAGATGGCAAAAAGTTATCGAACAAAATGGTACCTACATACTTTAGTTAAATGTAAATAAACTATATTAAAAAATGTTTTGAATTTTCTTAAAAAATGCGAAGAAACTTTTTCCCCAACCTATTATTTCTTCAGTATTTGCATTGAAATGCAAGTATAATACATTACAATGCGTCTTGGGAGAGTTTTGCGTCAAACGATCGATGGCAGACACTATGGTGGATTACCACGATAATAATCTAATCGTTTTTCACACCACTTGACGATTATTTCAATGATCCTCCATATTGCTCAACATAATTGATACTTATTACACAAAACAATATTGCAATCACTGAAATAAAAATCACTTCCGCCATAGTTGAATGGCGCCAAAAACACGCCATCTAGTTTATTTCAAGAATTTTGTACTTTTTGATGGATGCCAAACTCCCATATGCATGAGGCAATGTTTTGTCCTGATCAGTAGGTGTTCCCTTGGTGTTATGGGAGTTTGGCATCCATCATAGAGTATAAATTTCTAGGTTTATTTAATTTGCTAACATTACAGATTATATAAAATAAAGCACCAAATTGATATCACGCAGTTTTGCATTTCTTAATTTATTTTTATATGAGTGAAGAAGGTTGTTAAATGTGTTTTAAAAATTTCCAATCAATTTTATTATAGAGCAATGAAATACGAAATTAATTAAACGAGAAGTTTTATATACCCTTTCCGTTCAAAAACACACACAGGATAGGGCCGGTCGGCTCGCTTAGCGAGTTCCCATAGGGAAATACTAGAAAATTTTCAGACTACCTATTTGGACGTCCGAATATTGGACGGAAATTGGCGAGGAACTTCTATTAGATGACAGAATGAGAATTCCTACTATGCTGTCAGTTTTACTCGCAATTGAGCTTCTGATGAAATTAATATGTGACATGGCTTAGTTTTATCTCCAGACTATTGATAATAAAATGTTGGCTGTTATTTAAAAACTAGCTGTTGCCCGCGACTTCGTCCGCGATTACTATGGTTTTTTAAACTATTCCCTATAAACATAATTTTTTTTTCTATGTACAGTCTCTCGATCTTTACAGTTTTATTAAATGTATAATAAATAAATTAGTAAATATCTTCAAACATTCACACCTATTAACTAGCCCCATTTTAAGCAACTAATGCTGCTTGTGTTACGGGCATTAGATAACCGATAAATATATTAGGTCCTTACCTATGAAATTGGTGTTTTGTATGGAGATTTTGGGGATGTCTGCATTTTCCATACTAACATTTTATCAGTTTTCTTCACAACGACAGATCCAGAGATAATAATATTTGGCATGTATCATTAGACAAGCTTTAGCAATATATGTGTGAACACGCTTAATAATAATTATTCATCGTTTTTATGTTAATGCAAATCAAATGATGTATTCGGGAGGCAGATAAAAATAATTGTTTTTGCGTCTAATTTTAACACAATTAAACTTACAAAAACTATCAAATTAAATAATACGAGCTCAAATATATGGTCTATTTTTAGAAGAGGCAATTATTTTATAAGAATGTTCTGAAATTTAATAGTTACGGACAAATTGCTAAGACAGAATAAAAACACCAATTTCATAGGTAAGGACCCAATATTTAATAGATAAATACTTATAAATATCCCGAATATGCAAATATAAACATCCAAGGCAAGAACAAATGCCTGAAAATTCATCACCCAAACATTTGCCTCACCGGGGATCAAACCCAGAACCTCTCGAGATGGCGACGCCTTCAGACCGGGCGGCGTACAGACCACTCAACCACGGAGGACGTCGTATATGTATAGATGTCAATTTAGTTTATTACTGCACAGAAGACGTATAGTTAAAAATGTTCACTTTTATACATCGTAATCATTGAATGCTACATTACAGCGCCATGGATTAGGCATTTATCCACTCGCATGTTCTAACTTTTCTTCGGCCTTGGCTAATAAAAATGTAAACCTTGGTTTTCTTTTTACTGCGAACTTTTCATTGTGAGAAGTGGACATTTCGAGAAGTTGGCTTTTTGCGAAGTTGATATTCTAAGAAGTATACGTTATAAGAAATATGCATTTTTCTCCGCTAGACATTATGAGAAGTTTACATTACGAGCCGAAAGGGGTTCCTATACGTAAACCTTAATAGATTCTACCCTTGGCTTCTGTGGGTCTCTCGGGTACACAATTTTCGGATTAAAATGTCTTCTCCGATGTACCTAGGGAACGTCAATTGGACCGGTTTGGTAATTTAACGGAACAATTTACTAGTACAACTCTTGCAGAAAAGAAATCAGTTAAGTTTTGATTTATTTCTATATATTTATATTTTTTACATAAAATATTATTTCATTTAAGTTCACTTAAATTCCTCATTCCCATTATTAGATATTTTATATTATGAATGTATAGACTTTTTCAAGAGACAAAATTCTGTCAGATTATCAGTGGGGTTTTATATTTTAAAAGGTCTTTAAAGATTTTCAAAAAGCATGAATATCGAAACAACGGAAGGCAAAAGTACTACTTTAAAATGTTGTTTTGTCTTCCGTTGTTCCTAGACATGGTCTTTAAATACAACAAGGCCAAGGAACTCTATTTAGGTACATTTTTATGTAAATTATGGTCGATACTAGTTAATGATAATAAAGCTGTGAAAGTAGCCTTCGTTGTTATTTGAGTAAAATTAATATAACATATCATCACGCCTGTTTCCCCGAAGGGGTAGGCAGAGGTGTTAAACACCCACTTTTCGCCAGATATGTTAGGTCCCCATGTAACAGGTGGCGAGCCTGTTGCCATGCACAAAGTACAATGTGAGGAAAGCGAAATTGACAATGAACTGTAGGTACATAAGTTTTATTCCAATTTAGTGGCACAGGCAGTGGGATCGAACCCGCGTTTCCCGACTCTCGAACTTCAGAGTAAAATTAAACTGGTTTGTATAACAATTTCTTAAGATATTATTAAAAAAGATATTTAAAATTAAAGATAAAAAGTTAAGGGTAAAAAAATATTAAATAAACTACATTGATGTAACTTTCCCAAATTATATTAAAAAAAATATTCTTAAAAGCAGATAAAAGTTTATTCTTTCCTGTTGAGTTCACTGACCTTCCGTGCATGGATATCAGCCTTCGAGTCACGTATACTCCATTCCTAGTCATTTCATTTTAACTTAGCGCACCCAAATCCATTTCAACCTTTGGTTTGGTTTGCCCAAAACGTGTTTAATTAAAAAAATGATGAAATAGAAGTTCTTGAAAATTTTAAAACTTAAATGAAATGTAATGATAATAAGTATAGAGAAGTCGGAATCCTAGAGATAGCGACATGTCGTCTTCGGAACTTTGGCTTTATTTTAGATTTATTAATTATCGTTTATTTGAATGCATTTAAATATGATTAACACCAACAATAACAACGAAAAAAGGTGGGCAGGTACCTTTAGGTAGATTATGAGTTGAAAAAGTTTAAATGTCATTAATATTCAATCGCCGCCATGGTTCCTAAGAACATACTTTGCAATCTCACTTCCTCATACAAAATTCATAGCGAGGAAATACGAAAAATAAATGTTGAAAAAGCCGTTTGTCCGTTTCCTGTTTGGTCAACCGCATAAAACTTTTGACGCTGTTAGCGCGCGGTTCAAATGCAGTGTTGGACGCATAAAACCAACGGAGCATAGTTTCTGTTATTGTTCATATAGTTGTTAAATAACTGTCACATAGTCGTTATGAATGTTAGCTCGTATGAGCCCACTACTGAGTATAGGCCTCTCTCGCAGTACGTTTATTATCCCGAGCCAAGATATCCAGGTGCGGCCCAGAATAATTTCTATCGTTGTAGTGATCAACTAACACCACTACAGTACTAAGTAGTTACAATGCATATTCTTCCGTCATTTAGAAGTTAAGAGAACGAAAGATGTTTAAAAGATAAGGTATGGTGATTTTCAAAAGAATCACGCCTTGACATTAATTCTAAAATATTATTAGGGTGAGTTTTTTTTACTTTAATAACAGTTACCTCAATAGTTAAAATCTAGACCAATAGTTTCAATCGAAACACCAAAATGTATGACGTCTGCTTGACAAATTGTTAAGTTTACGATGAAAATTCGAAGCAATATACAACAGCTGTGCCGCCAGCCGCCATTTTACTAATCCTAGCACCGTGTTGTGGTTAAATTGTCTATGATTAGGTATTTTTTAGTTATATTCGAAAATTCGACTATTAGACAAGCTGTCATATCACGAAATTATAAGTTTTCGCAATTGGTCCATATTTTAGCCTACTAGTCAACATGGCCACGGTTGTTTGACAAAATTTTGTTGAATCTAAGTAATTAAAATAAATTGTTTTCATTTACAAAGCTATGTAGTTTCCAATAATTAGAGTGTCTATAGCAAACTAAGTGGAGATGGCACAAATTACTTAAAAATATATATTTTTGACAAATTGTTAAGGAAGTAACTGCAATTTTTTTTTTATTTACATAACAACATACAAGCCCGTATTCCCGGGGAG
This sequence comes from Parapoynx stratiotata, assembly GCA_910589355.1. Lineage (NCBI taxonomy): Eukaryota > Metazoa > Arthropoda > Insecta > Lepidoptera > Crambidae > Parapoynx > Parapoynx stratiotata. The sequence goes on from OU342457.1 coordinate 12,821,541, forward strand.
GCCGAAATCCTTAATCCACATTCCACCTGATGAGCTTAACATGGATATTATTGCATAGATATATTTAATTAGGGCAGGACTCATATGCACTTAAGAAACTTATTTGATCGTTGCTTATAGTCTACGATAGTACCACTCAGAACTGCACTCACAACTGGCTAATTCGAAAAATAAACACAGTTAAGCGTTAATCCAGGTAAATATTCGCAGCAAATAAAAGCGTTTTATTACATTCACGATGAAGTTGCTCTTTAAATTTAGATTTTAACGAGGTGAGCTTAAATGACAACTTTAATATTACTCCGTCGAAATTCAGTTTAGTTATGACTTAATATTAGTGTAGCACGGTTAGCATCTCTAATTAAAATTCTCTCTGGCTACATTAAAATTGCAGTAGATAGTAGTTAAAAAGTTCCAAATATTACAGAGCTCAGGCTCAATACCTAGCAATTTTATAGTCATATTAATTATTACATTTTGTACCAAATGAAAATATTCGACTAAGGGCGAATTCGACCAAATTGAGATTAGTAACACGGGAATAGTAAAACCAAACTGAGTTCACATGATTGGTTGAATCTGCCCTAAGGGCGGAGCCGATTAGCTATCCTAGTTTATTTAAGTTTGGCTACACGCGAGTAATATTATTTTAATGGAGTACGCAGTTTTTCGCGCACGAATGTGTCAATGTCTCGTTTGACACAGGGCAGATCCGACCCATCGTTTCAGCTCAGTTTGGTATTACTATTCCCGTGTTACTAATCTCAATTTGGTCGAATTCGCCCTAAGTCACCTTTATTGGTAAGAACATACAGCAAAATTAAGCGAAGTAAAATGGTAAGCACGTTTGACATTTTCAGAAATAAGCTATTAATTATTTTTCAGAATAAGCTATTATTTTAATAATTATCTCAGTAGAACTAAAAACTAAAGACATTATTGTAGTTTTCTAGTATTTAACGAAACGTAATTTTCCAGTCTGGTCCACAACATGGACGATTTCATTTTGATATCTTGCAAACGTAACTCTTAAGTTATCCATGAGACAACTTGATCTTCATGCATTCCGAAGTGAAGGTATTTTCTAGTATTATTATTTGTACGGTATATTTACATATAATCAAAAAGGCGTCAATACTTATTATTGTTGTCATTTTTTTACAGATTGGTGATGATTGGTAGACAAGAATAGGTTAATGATGTCAATTACCCCACCTCCCCCGTTGGCTGAGTAATGGTCTTGTCGTGTTGAAGCGAAAAATCGGGTAGATTGATGTCATTTTTCTAGGATCCTTTTATAAGACTAATTAAGCACGAAAATATTTAACGCGGATGGTTACTTAAAAAGGATAAATGTGTTTTAAAATTCATTTTTCTGATTAAAGTGATAATAATGTACGTACAATCACTACCTTGCTCGAAAGGACGAACTTTATAAGGAAATTATTAAAGTTGGTTAAGGTTGAGATTACACAATATCCGCTTCAGCTGAGAAAAATAAATTTCCGAAGTAATTTTTAAAAGGTAGCTTGGTCTATAATAATACTAAAGCTCTGAGTTGATCAGACAGTACGATAATAAAACGTGCCGATAATATCAATGAAATCCATGTTTCGAGAATGTTCCACATAGAAATCGAAAGTGTGCCGTCATTTATGACCTCATCGAGGACTGATTCTGGTACAGTAGTTACGTTTATTTTATTACAGCCTTTCGAATGCTAATCGGATACACTAACAAGACAAAACATTCCAAAGTTATGCTGAGTTTTGCTTATTTGGAACCAAGATAACATTTTTCTTCGTGGCTATAGAACCGTCATTTCCGATTTATTTTCCTCTAATTTATTGTCTTATGTTGGTAATTAATTATATCCTCTGCCTCTATCTGACACCATATCTACCTATACTTTTCAGTGAATTGGTGCTGAACAGTCAACTTGTGGAATACCACCAGGAACTTATATGAGATTTTCTCTATTTCTCTGATCCAAAAAGTTACCACTTAGGTGTAAAATAAGTATAGCTTTCTTTGAAATCCATTTTTTTTACTTACACCCTTACTAATAAATGAGGTATAAGGTTGAAATAGTTATTGTGTTTTGTCTTCGTCAGACATGCAGTAGACAGTAATTGTCTGTCAGAAAGTGACAAAACACTAAATAACTTTTCCTTCCTTATAACTCGTTTATTAGTAAGGGGGTTAATCTATTGGTACGTCTCATGTTCAGATCACTTCGCAAATACTAAAATCAAGTGAAGTCGCGACAGCTAATTCTCCCAAATCTAACAGAAATCCTTGGAAATGTTTTTATGTGCAGCTATAAAAAAGTTTTATGTCGAATAGATAGGGCATGTTAGGACGAAGCATCGTAAACTTTTCCTTTTGTGTATGTGTTATACCCTCGGTATAATATTTTCTGTATTCACAAGATTTTAATATTGTTTTACTATAAAAATGAAGGTACTTCTTTCATCTAATGGAAAATTCGTGTATGTCTTTAATGTTGTCAATATTCATCTATGGAAAGGTTTTATTATTTTTAGTTTTCTTTATCGATACAAATAAAGAAAACAGAAGAATGAGCCTCATACTGTTTATTTGACAATCTTAATGCTCAACATTAAAACTAAAACGAGTTGCCTTTGTCTAGTCTGTTTTATGTAGATGTTTCTGACAGTCACTTAATCACAGTTTTGAATTTCTCGGATTTATTTTCTTGTTTCATCCTTTTAGATTTCTTTCTTTAAGTTTATTAAAGTTTTTTTTTCTAAAACCTACCGTGCAAATATTATAAGCAATAAAGACAGCATCGATTGTTTTAGGTAACGAAAATAAATAATAATTATTAGCTTTCAATTTCTTCCCTATGCAAAATAAGTTTGTAAAGCCCTTTTGGGAAAGATTACTCACGAGCGAATTTAATTATTTTATTAAAAATGGAAGACATTACGGCGAAAATGAGTCCATGAACATTAAATTATAAATTCATGGAATAATTTTCGACATTGTATTTGAATACATCAATTGTTTCATATTTGATCAGCTGACATGCAACAATTACAATATTACCCTATCTATACGATATGAGGACAGTACTGAATAGCAGCGGTGAATTGGCTTCTGCGACAAAATGGAATGTAGTTTATGAAGTATATGAAGTAAAGCGATCCCAGTTCACCATATGAGGTATGCTTCTTACAGAGCTAGAGATAAAACAATAATAGTTATAGAATACACTCGCGTGTAGTACGAGCAAAACGTCTAATGTTTTATATAACAGATGTTACGGGATATACTCGTGATTCCATTCTTTATCAAATTGTCCCCGTTGTTATGAACACAGTGCAATCTACTAATGCCAAAATGATATATCTAGTATTATGGTGTACGTGGTAATTGTAGTCTATATTTATATAAATAAATGATTGAATTTCATATAATGTACACCAGAAAAAAACTTATAATATAATATTCGTATAACGAGACCTTATAATTAATGATTTTCTGTCAGTAAAAATCATTTGTTATACATTTGTGTACATAACAGTTTTCAAAATTATTTTTTTTAGATCTTAATCTTATCTGAACATATCATCATTATAATTATAATAAAGTTATGAATTTTCTTACGCATATGACTAGTCAGATAAAATCCTTACTAATATAATTCAGTATATTTTTTGTAAATTGTGTGTGGAAATATTTTTTAAAATCTTATATACTTGTGTGCCTTGGCGTCGTCGTCGTCGTCTTTTTGTTTTACCTTGCACGTGAGTCAACGAAGCGTAAGCGAGTCTAAGTGTTTGGCTTTTAAGCTGTCATAGCGCGGGTGTAAAAATATTATGAATGGTGTATCGTTAGTAAAACAACATGGTGTAAACTGCATTCATGATGGACAGTGCGCCCCTTTGAAATCGGTTTCAAATGGTATAATCACAACCTTACTTTCAAAAGTAATAAAATAAATTAAGCGGCAAAAACACTGAATGGGACACTAAAATGACAATTACTTACTATTTTATATACTGCTTGCTTTTTAAAAGATAGCCTATGTCCTTTCTCGGGCTCTAGACTATCTGTGTACAATTTCGGTTAAATTCGTTTAGTAGTTTTGACGTAAAAGCGAGACAGACAGAGTTACTTTCGCATTAATGTTATGGATTTTGGCTCGAACAGTATTTTTAATAGTTAGATTAGGGATTCTATTTTGCCCTGTAAATATTATAGTTTACAGTTGAAATTTGTAACAAACTTCGAAATATGGTTTATTTATTGCTAACAAGGGTCGGTTTTTTGATCCGTGGTCCAGCGATCCGTGGTTGACCATGTTGCTTAAAATATTTACTAATGGCGAAAACGTATGGTGTTGTGATATGTCAGCTTGGCCAAAAGTAAAATTTACAATGGTGGCTGGCTGCTTTGCTTCGATTTTCATAACCTTTGGTCAAGCTGATATTATACATTTTGGTGTTTCCATTGACGCCATTGGTCTAGAATTTATCTATTGGTTTGGATATTATTAGAAATAAAAAAATAACCCTAAGGGAGCGCAATTTAAATGCAACTATAGCACAGTTTTTAAACAAACTAATAATTTCTGGGACTCAAATTAAAAAAGAAGTAATCATGAAATGGAAGCCTGTCGTCCTAGATGCAATGGGAGTGCATCTTTGAGAGCGAATAACTAGGATCGCTTTGTACAGAACTGCGTGAATCTGTTTCCGTACAGAGCAAAGAGCCAGCCAGTATTTCAAAAGCAGGTACACTTTTCTCTAGTATATCATTTTCTATAGTAGGATATTTATACAACACGTGGAAATTGTTTAAGAAGCGGGCTATAATTTTTAAAATACTAATATTAAAATACATTATTTCTTATTTTACGTTCAGCACGTTTAAAAATATTTACACACCATTGACAGTTAGTGACTCTCATTACCAGGGAATAAAGACTGTGACCGCTCAAACGTACTCCGCTTTTATTGATTATCAGATTCGAACGATCCTGTTTATCCACCCACCTACATAGTTTTCATTTGATCCATGACTTTTGGGCCACAATATGAAAATTACTAGTTTAAAGAAAGTGTAATCATGTAAATGATATTGCAACTATTTTCAGGGACGTCATATTTTTTTATGTGTGTCTCTCTCTCTCTACTATAGAGATGCGAATGTTGCGATGGATGTGTGGAGTCACAAGAATGGACAAGATCAGGAATGAGTATATTAGAGGAAATTTGAAAGTAGCGCCAGTAACAGAAAAGATTAGGAGCAATAGGATAAGCAGGGATGAATATCACATTACATGAAGGATGCTGAGCATGGATGTGGACAGACCTAGAGTGAGAGGAAGACCAAAGAAGCGATGGATTGAATGCGTGAAGAATGATATGAGAATTAAAAGAGTTGGATGCTGAGCTGACGAGTGACAGAGGAGAATGGAAGAAGACATGATGTGCCGACCCCACCTAGAGTGGGAAAAGGGCAAGAAGAAGAGCTTGATAGGAGATATGCAAATTTTTTTACCTACCATATATTTATGAAGAAAACCAGAAATGTTATTTTAGGACAACATGATTAGCCGAGCAGTGTGCCAAGCAGTAATATTGTATAATGGCTATGATAGTCGGTCAATTAATTACTTGCGTTTTGAGATAGCTTGAATTTATCTTTTGGCCCGCGTGGTCCATACTGTCTGGTATAAATATTTCCCTACTTATTATATTGTGACATGTGACAAGGGTAATTGTTAAGGTAACTGTTTGCAACCAAATGAAAAGCGTTCACTGAGCGAGCGCAGCGAGCGAGCCACGGTAGTGACCTGCGCACCGACAGTGCATATTTTCAAAGTCCGTCTGTTTATTTACTTGGTTTTTGGCTTTACCCCAAATAGAGTGACAGGTTAACACGCAATGACCATTTCAAAGATGCGTTGACACATACTGGCATATTCATAACATAATTCTGAAAAAATACTTTAATATTATTTTATCCAGTTTAGGGGGTACCTCTTTGATATTATTGCTTTTTAAAATAAGAAAACACGGTGGAAGCGTTTTGGTGACTTTTAAATGGAGCTGAAATTAGAAGTATATTACAAATGCAACAAGTCTGTTACAGAAAAATCTTAGATCGCTTGGTTTTGAGAATGACAAAGATTAAACTCTAAAGTTGATACCAAGTTTTATCTTCTTCAAGACTTGGAGTATCTCAGATAGATAAACTAACTTAGTGCTAGTATAAGTTCTAAGATTTATTTCAAGATTGCTGCTGCGAGTTTTGCTATTGTTTGAGGGTTTGATTCGATTGATGGAAGGGATTCATAAAAAAACCCTATCACTAGCATTTTCCTTATTTAGTTATTTCAAATTATTATTTGTTTAAAGTACGGAGTTTGTGAGTACTTCTTCCTGTATTCAGACTACGCATCTGAGAGCGTGACTGTAAGATCCGTCAACGCCAGTATATGGGCGCCAGTATTTTAAATGTATTGTTTATAGATAGATAGATGAAATTCTTTATTACAGCCAATAAAAACACAGAAATATAGTAATGAAAAAATACCATGCAACATAGGCGGCCTTATAGCTAATAGCAATATCTTCCAGGCAACCTTTGAGCAGAGATTGAATGAAAAAAAAAATAGGTGTTATACACTCGCGAGCAATAATAAAGGGTCGGTTAAGAAAGTTAGAATATCTCTGAAGATAAAGACGCTGGCGAACTGAAATAAACTGTGCATGATAGGCAATTATATTCTTATATTATATTATATTCTTAAAACAAAATAAAATATTTTTCATAATTAATTTATATTTCATTAAAAACATAAACTTAAACGAAAAAGGATATCTTGCGTGAACTTAAATAAAATGGATAATACAATATTTCCACTCGGAGGCAACACCAAGTACCTACTAAAAATTAAATAAAAATAAAATTTTATGAAAAACTACTACTACTATAAACTACTATATATAAATTACATAATATATTATATACATATATAAAATTACTTACTATATAAATGCTATAAACCGGTTTAAATATTTAATAAATAATTATAAACATACTTACTAAATATTTTTTTAATATTTTTAATTATAGTTTACCATAGTTTTCTTTTCTAGAGCCACAATTAACGAATCATGTTTTTTTACATAAACCAAAACATCATTACCAGCCTATTATATCCCACTGCTGGCCACAGGACTTCCTACATCATGAGTATGGTATAAAGGCCGCCCAGATCCAATTATAATTTTAACGAAATTGTATTCACCAATCTTTGTTTGCGAATATTATTTCGCTATGAATAAATTCAATAGACACCAGACCGCACGTCGTTCTACGAATTAATTCGAATAAATAAATCGAAAATTCAATAATGGGTTAACATTTGTAGTGAATAATAACATCAACGAATTTTGTAGCAACAGATTTCATCTGAAAATTTTGTATCATTTTAATCAATTGGTTTTATGGTTAAGCTTTTCTCTAAAATCGGGAAATGCGGGTGATAATTTTTGTGAAGTTGTACCCTACCCTTTCGGGGATTTGTGCAATTTTAACAAGTAGAACCAGAAGAAAGATAAAACTCAGTTTTCAGTGAAATTAGAAGTTATATAACGTAGGAGATAGTGCAAATCTTCGAATCTACCATATGTTAATATGCTGCTTATTTAGCGTGGATTGTACGCCAAAACTCAAATTGGCTAAATTTGTCAGATACGCGGAATCATCCAATGCCAGTTACGCGGACTTACATTATCCCAATAATAAAAAGATTGGCCAGCAACAAATTAGAGCAGCAAAAATATAATTTGTGGGAGAAAATGCCGGAATGCCATATGGGACACGAAGGGTTAAACTCTATGGAGATAATATTCAAATTCTTAAGTTTGATATGTGTAAAATGTAGGCGAAGAAGTAAAAAAACTTTAAAATAACTAAATAACCTTGATTTACTGAGAACAAAATAAAAAAATGCGGGTGTATAAAAAAAAATTGGAGAAATATTGAGCCAGCGGTTGACAGTGAAATAGACAGATTTATTATAATTGAAGTTGGAGATTTGAGATGTCGGGCACGCCCTGAGTAACATATATCTCGGGTGATACCATGATTGATCATAGTTTTAATAAGAAGATAATGTTATCTTTGTGTTTTATTACCACCCCGGCTTCAGAAGATTTACTTTCAAAGTGACTTATGAAATAATGTCCAACTACTACATTAGAATAATAAGTTAGAAGAACACGATATAAAGAATGGACTTTTTCTTTGCACTGAATTACACACTCTCTGAATTGAAAGGGTTACGCGATCACTAGCAGTTTGATAGCTATTTGTATACCTGGAGCAGTTGATAGATGTGAATTCATGTGAAAGACACGTTCCCCCTCGTGCATAGAATAAGGACATGGTTATTTACACGTGTGTTATCTAGCATCCGTAACAAGTGCTTTATATACATAATTAATGTTAGATAGGTGTGAATAAACGAGTTAACGTGTAAATACACATTTTAGAGCATTAGCCATTGTGAGAACTGGGCTTTGCAAAATTTGCTATTTTGAGAAGGAAGCATTATGCATCGAAGCTTTTATAATGTTATTAAATTCGTAAGGAAATAGTTCATACAATTACGTTTTTACAGTAAGAAGAGATTACATAATAGCTGTACCAAATTTATTTCCGATCCAAATGCTCGATCATCGGTTAAGCTGCGTCGGCAGTACTACGAACTCTATCGTAACAAACATAACAAAAAAATGAACGCATTAGCGTGTTTCGGAGTAGTATTCTACTTTTCGGAGTAGCCCTTCAGATCTGCGATATGTACGATTCAGGCAGGCAAAGCTGTAGTCTCATTAACTGCTTCTTACATTCACTAAAATTCATAAAAGACGACGTAAAAGAGCACTTACTTTATGTCGACTTTTATGAAACATGTAAATTCCTCTAAAATACCTCCTTTACAGACATTAAGCCAACGATCGAACATTAATGATACACTCACTCATTTTTTTTTGAAACGTGAAATCTTACAAAGCTACACGATATTTCTTTATTTTAAAATTTTATGCAAGTCTGTATTACATTGAAGTTGTTTCTTTGGGAGAATAAAGACACTAAGAATAAAGAATAAGGACACTAAAAATAAGTCACTAAAGACAGAGATTAAGGATTTATACACTGACTAGCCGTTGTCCGTACCTTCGTCCGCGGTTACTATAGTTTTTAAGTATCCCACGGGAACCCTTTAATTTTCCGGAAGAAAAAGTGTCTAAGATGTTGACCATGGATATAAGGTATCACCGTGCAATATTTCATTGAAATCGGAAGCCATTTCGGAGATTAGCCCGTACAAACAGACAGAGACAAAAAATGTTGTTGTTCTTTTCCCTCTTTTAACATCCCCCTGATTTGATTTTAAGCGTTTTATTTCTTTGTTCAGACATTCGACCTCTACAGTTTTATTATATGCATAGATGTAGGAATTCTGTCAAAGGGATATATAAGTAATCTTATTCTCAAGAATATCAAAACATTTCTTGCTTATTATATCATTGAAAGTTTGAAAATAGAGGCTTCGTCATTCCATCACCCACCTATGATATGTGCGAATGCTGGATACAGGCCTACCTACTTAGAAATATTATAAGAATGGGTCGTAAAACTATCACTCTGGTCCAATGTGAATAACGTGCTTTAATACTTAACCTTAATAACGGTTAACGTGTCTTTAAGATAAGATCACAAGGAACTCCAGGTCACAAATATTTATTCCCTTAGTTTGGCCGAAAGCGAAAGCATATGGAACACTACGCCCGCCACCAAGTTCCTCAAAATAATGATTCCTAGATGGCATAAGAAATTCTGTCATTTGCCACCTCGAGATTTATTTAATTTTCTGAATTGCTTGTAGAAACACGACGCGAGGCTTCCCTTATTAAACGTCTAAGTGCATACGTTTCTTAATAAATTTAATTACGTACCGTACACGGATTGCGTTTGCTACAACTTCACTAGGAATTTCACAGTCAAGAATAGAAATACGTTTCTGTTTATGATATTTTATTTAATTATTTGGAATAAATACATCGGTAGGTTGGATGAAGACTGGATAGCAGGCCCTTGTTACGAACCAATAGGAATAAGGCAGATGTAACTATGCAATAAGTGCAAGATGAGGATGAGAATGATAATCTCATTTATTTTGGCTTCAAATATATTAAGAAAGAAAGAGAAACATATAAACTATTTTAATGAAAACGCAAACAAGTGCTTGGAATCGTGAAAACTGCACTTGACTCCATATATTAGTTTTTACGCAAAAGTCCCTTTAAATCCAAAGAGAAACAAAAATGTTAAAACTATTGTTTTTATAGATTTATTAACACCTGTAGTTGTTATGGTTGCCTTACTTTATTATAGACTCTCATTTGACATTGCAATGTAATATTTCAAAGATAATTTTTCTTTTCATTGAGTACACGCTTATCTTCGAAGTGCACTATTTTAATAGACAATAGACGAACGGGACTTACATTATCTTTTGTTCGATCTTCACAAGATCTAGACATGTTCCCTAGCTCATGTTTTCCATCTTATTTAACGATATATTAAGTATACCAGCCGGGAGGAGGCGGCGCCGTCACCAAACAATAGGCCCTCAGCATAGGCATCCGTCATCCTGTATGAGCATGGCAGCGAAATCTCGGAAAATGTTTTAAAATATATTACACAATACAAGGTACCTTTTACAGAGATTTAATATTTTATGGGTTGGTTATTTATTGCTTTCGAAGTTTGTAACAAATAACCTTGACTAAACTGAGCATAAAGCCTACGTACGAATCATCGTGGAGCCGACGCAGAGCTTAAGCGTTCCGTTGCGGAAATAAGTCAGAGTGCGTTAAAGCATGAGGTCATGGGATGGTCATGGGATGGTCATGGGATGGTCATGGGATGGTCATGGGATACAATGGAATTTCATATCACCCATGAGCCCGCAAATGGGTGGAACCTGGGAGCGGCTTATACGCTCCATAATGCCTTCGATAATATGAAACAAAACCAGCAAATTTTATTTTATGTAAAAGCAACGTCGTACAGGTTTCCGTACAAGAATTGGCAATCTCCTTTGGTGCAATGCCAAGTGAAATTGCAGAGTATTTAGATTTGCCTGATGCTAATTCTTATACGTGACATAGCTTTAGAAGAAAGTCGGCTAATTTGCTAGCTGATTTAGAAGCCGACGTATTAACGTTAAAGCGACATGGTGGATGGCCATCTGCCGCTGTTGCCAAATCCTACGTCGAAGACTCAATACTCAATAAGACTAGCTTATACGCTAATATAACAAGTGCAATCAATTTAAAACCTCCGACCTCCGAAAAAAACATTTTTGAGCCTCAACCATTTAGAGACACTAGTACTTACCTACACTAGTATTTACCTCACAATAATAAACCTCTACAAGAAACAAAAATCAATAAAGGATTTAATTTTACCTTATAAGCTCAGTCAGGACCATCTTGAGCTAGTTTGGGTGTAATTCGCAGCCATGGTCGTTGCAACAACAATCCGAATGCACGATAATTTATACCTTATTTACAAAAAAATATTCCTTAGTATGAAACTCCTAGAAATTAGCGAGTTCGAAATAGGAATGTATTCCATCGGACACATTCCTATTTTAAACTGCAGTTCAGCGACTAAAAAACAATGCTCGGATTTACACATGAACTCCAAAATATCGAATTGAGCCATAAATTTACTACAGATCGTTTACTGCCAGAAAGAGTAAGGCAGACTATTGGGTATATTGAAGGGTATGTAGGGAGTAAAAATGCAGACAAAAACTGGAATGCTCTAGCTGCCTCGAATAGTTACGGGCTGACGAAATTTTTTTTATTAATAAATTAATATCTTTGAAAAATAAAGGGGGTTTAGTTTCCATCCATCCATCAGTTGTTCACAGGATTTGTTTAGTGTCTGAGACACTGCTTGGACAACTTTTAAGTGTTCGGAGTTTTTACAAAACTTACCTAAGGCATTTTAAATACTGCTTCACTGGAGGAACAGTACGGATGTACAGTCGTAGCTCGAAGCGCCAACTATTTAAGTCCACGCTTTCGGGCAACACTGGACCCGAAAAAATTATAGACACAGTTATTGTTGGTTGAAATTCAGTTCTACCATTTTCGTTTCTTATTTTCCTAGTAAATCGTCTCATACTGAATATATTTTTGGTTGTAGTTAAAGCGGCTTAGATTTGTTGGTTAGACATTTCATTTTAGAGTTTATGATGTTGTTTCATTAGCTACCACTGGTATCGTAGAAATAAGATTGTAGGAATCCAGGATCTTTTTATCTGTAAGGCCTGGTCACTCAAAAACAACACCTACCTTGTACTGGTTTATGCGCCGAAGTTGTTTAATACTCTTGTTTAAGCGTTTTATGCAGGTTATAGCCTGGTCTTGTTTAATAACATAGTTCTTTATACAAAAATCTTTAAACCTCATTGTCATACTTTCTCTCCCAGAGACTTGAACGAAGACACATCGCTAGCGTCGAATACACTAGAACCGTCATCTTCACTCACTTTTTTTGCGATTTATTTAATGAATTTCAATGTTAAATACATAATGTACATTTGTTTTCCGAAAATAGATTCGGCATTGTCAATGTGATTGTTGATGTAAAAGGTAGGAAGGGGATCTTTTGACCTTCAAATATAAAACAAATATTTGAATCTACACCATAAAACAAATATTTGACTTTTTTATTTGAAGAGTTTTAAAACATCGCATTCAAGTCAAAAGATCCCCATCTTACTATTAGGTCCTTACCTATGAAATTGGTGTTTTGTATGGAGATTTTGGGGAATTCTGCATTTTCCATACTAAATTTTTTTCAGTTTTCTTCACAACGACAAATATTTATCATTAGACAAGCTTTAGTAATATGTGTAATATCACACTTCATAAAAATTATTTATCGTTTTTAAGTGAATGCAAATAAAATGATGTATTGGGAGGCACTTAAAAAGAGTTGTCTCCGTGTCCAATTTTAACACAATTAAACTTACAACAAATTATCAAAACAAATCAAAAGAGCTCAAAAATATAGTCTTTTTTTTAGACGAGGTAATTATTTTTTAGGAATACTCTGAATCTCAATAGTTACAGACAAAATACTAAGACAGAAAAACACCAATTTCATTGGTAAGGACCCAATATTTGCATCAACAATCACATTGTCAATGCCAAATATTTAAATATCAAAAAGTATTAAGTTTCTTCTTTAAGCGACCATAGAGGTTCGCTACTGCCTTCTTTTATAAGTGAATAAATGAAATCTTTTCAAAATATTCTAAATTAAATAAATTCTGTATTATAACTATGGAAATAATTATTATCCTCAACTATTTTACCAAGGCCCGATTTTTCAATCCTCAGATAAAACTATCTGTCAGTCAAATGTTAGCTCTGTCACTTTTCTATTTATGACTTTAGAAAGCGACAGTAATAGTTTTAAATGGCGGATAATTTTATCTGAGGATTGAAAAATCGGGCCTAAGTGAAGTTGCACAGCAATTGAATGGGTAGGCATGTAAAGTATTAGGTTTTGTATTGGGCACATTAGTATTATCAGTGTAATGGTATGGAAAGCGATAATGTGGTGGTGGTGGTGGCGTAATGTAATTTTTATGTTAGGAAAGGCCTAGGCCATCAGTTTAGTTAACTACCTACGCAGAATAAAAATAAAATTAAGTTTTGGGAAATTAGTATAGTAAAAAAAGTGCTTCCTGTACGAACACATTCATACGTAAAATAATAAAGTAATGAAAAAAGGATAAAAATTGAGGCAGGTAGGGTTCTTTGGCTCGCTTGGTCGATATTGGTAGGTAGAAAGTATATTATCTCCTCTATTATCTAAATCTTCTCCAGGGGATGTTCAATGAAGGGTACCTTATGACTCGAACACACTTTTATTTCCTGTGCTACAGTGGACCACGTAAACTAAAATAGTGCCTGTTCACTCTTGCCTTGAAAATCCCCAAAAATGAAATACATCGGAAACACGGACGCAGGAAGGCTATTCAATTCCTTTGCGGTTTGCAAAAAATGTTGCAGACAATCATTTGGTGCGAAAAGGGTTTGTTTTTCTATTTGGGGTTTTCTTTCAACACTGAGACTTAAGCATTCTATCTAACCGAGCTGCTTTTTATTAGAACTTAGTCTTAAGTGTACAAGAAAATACCAATTTTATTAATTCACGTAGTATTTAGTACAAGGGTCCGAAATATTAGGTTGGGGAAAAAGTCTTTTCGCATTATAGTATGTATGAACTTGTAATAAAATCTCTTTGGCTATACTATTTATATCTGGCTGGTTTTGGTATCATTGAAAGTTTAAATTTTAAAGAACATAATTCCAAATTCAAATTAGGAAAATGTGTGATTTTCACTTGTTTTTCGTACCGCCAAGATTAGTGAATCTAATGAAGAAATTCGATACATTTTAAAATTTTACTACAAAAAGGTAAAAATGCAACGCAAGCCGCGAAAAAAATTTGCGATGTTTATGGACCTAGTGAAGTGTCTGTGAGAGTAGCACAATTTTGGTTTAAGCGTTTTCAATCCGGAAATTTTGATGTCAAAGATGCACGTCGCTCTGGTCGCCCTATTACAGATAAAATGAATGCCATTTTTGAAAAAGTGGAGCAAGATCGGCATGTCAGTAGTTACGACGTAGCTGAAGAACTGGGAATTGACCACAAAACAGTTTTGGCGCATTTGAAAAAAACTGGGTACACAAAAAAGCTCGACATTTGGGTACCTCACGAGCTCACTGAAAGAAACCTAATGAACCGTGTACTCATTTGAGATTCTTTATTACGACGTAATGAAACCGAACCATTTTTGAAGAAGCTGATAACTGGTGATGAAAAGTGGATCACGTACGACAAGAACGTGCGAAAAAGGTCGTGGTCAAAGGCCGGTCAGGCTTCACAGACTGTGGCGAAACCCGGGTTAACTCGCAACAAGGTGATGCTGTGTGTGTGGTGGGATTGGAAGGGCATTATTCATTATGAGCTGTTACCACCAGGCAGGACCATCGATTCTGAACTCTACCCGGGTTAACTCGCAACAAGGTGATGCTGTGTGTGTGGTGGGATTGGAAGGGCATTATTCATTATGAGCTGTTACCACCAGGCAGGACCATCGATTCTGAACTCTACTGCGAACAACTGATGACATTAAAGCAAGAAGTTGAGAGAAGGTTAACATCACGAGAGGACTGCCAAAACCACTTGTCGCGGTATTTTGACCAGAAGTCCCAAAATTTCTATAGCAATGGGATCATGTCCCTACCTACAAGATGGCAAAAAGTTATCGAACAAAATGGTACCTACATACTTTAGTTAAATTTAAATAAACTATATTAATGTTTTGAATTTTCTTAAAAAATGCGAAGAAACTTTTTCCCCAACCTATTATACCAGGTTCAATAAATATAAATTAGGGATTGCAGTACATATAATTTCAATTGAAACATGTTATTTTTTATACTTTTTTTTCAACTGCCAAAAACGCTATCCACCATGTTCGTGAAAATAGTGAAGTAACGCGTCATGTAAACAATTACTTTGCATGGTCAAATTCCGACAATTGTAGTCGCAATTGTTCGCAACCAATCAAGCATGTCTGTCGGCTGTGTCGACCTGTGTCACGCATGCGTATTAAATTGTTAACCAAAATCGAGACCCAGCGGCACGGATAAAAATAGAACATCATTGTCGAAGGGGTTTTTGACAGTTAAGCTAAAACGTAATTTTAATGGACCCCGCACACAATATATGGGATTAGTAGTAATGTGGCAAATATTTTTTTATGCTCCCGAACAACAGTCCCTCTTCTGATCAGTCATTTGACTTGTCAGCTCCTCCAGAGGCGACCAGCTCCCCGCTTCCACTTCCCCCCTTGCCTTCCCGGTGCGCACTTACATTTCCTCGATTTGTGGAAAAACTGGCCATTATCTTAACGAACGGATTTTTGGAAATCGACACTGGTGACAAACGGAATCTTTTGAGACGAATTTTATCAAAATTTATCGAAATATCTGATCCCATATATTGCGTGCGGGGTCCTTTATTGTGATATAGACCTCAAAAACAGTTATATTTTTTTTTACGGTGATGGCTAACAGTAGTGAATCATTCAAATTCAAATCATTTGGGGCCCAATAAAAAAAAAGGGCCAACTAGTGCCAGTAACTCTAAACAGTACAAATCTATAGTATCAATAGACTATTGAGATTTTATGTGACATAAAACTCTATGTGCGTGCCAAGTCATTGTTTGTTTCGGAGTTGTTATAAATCTTGTTTATGTTACATTAGGAATAGTAACTATTTTTGTTAGCATTCTTGTCTAGACGACAACCTTTTTTGGAAAAGTTATTATGCGTTTTACAACGTTAATTTATGCATCTTTATTGCTTTTCAGCTCTATTTACCGTATTTGTTCGACATTGTTTGTGCAAATGCAAATCAATCGATGAGTTGCTTTTAAAAAAAAAAAGTTTCGATGCAAATCATCCTATGTTTGGCAAAAGACAAGAATCATTTTCAGACAATGTGTTCATTGGCGTACTTTGAAAAATTATCCTCTAAGCTCTTTTGAGTGTATATGTAATTTTATAAACATTTAAAAGTCAAACTTCGGTTAGAAGTCCAATAATTGTTTGACTATTATATTGATTGACAGTTTATTATTGAATCTCCAGATTACTATTTATATAGTTATGTCGAGATTGAGATGAATATCGATTAAATTAATTATAATTTAATCGATTTTCAATCAACACTTGTTTATATTGCGTAATAGTTTCAAACCACTGCAGTTGACTTCATCAGTGGCGTAATGAAGTTATTATTCGATAGCCTAAATTCGATCAACGAATATTACGTTATGATACCACTATGTTAATAGTTTAATTAACCCGTGCCTTCCCATAAATACTACATTTCACAATATTGTGCAATATTATAATGTGTCATTATTCTTCTTATTATTAATTTGGAAATTCCTCTCTAAATTTGACATGCCCAATTTGGGTCTACTTATGGAGTCAATAAATTATTGAATCGAATTAAGGAATAGGCATTTACATATAATTTGGTAAAAATATGTTTTATGTGGTACAAAATTGGTATAAAGAAAAAAAAAACATTTGATACATTCTTTCAAATCAACAAATTCTGGTAAGGAATTTCATCGAATATATTTTTTTAATATTATATTATACAAGAATTTCGATTACTCCAAATGAAAATTACTTACACAGTTAAATTTATTATTTTCTACATTAAAAATAACGCGTGATATATTATTGCGTAAGAAACCCAAAATAATCTCTATAGAGAGCGCCATATCATCGTTACTAAAAAGAGGAATAAAGTCATGGCAATAAATTGTCGACTTCTTGACAAATGGTAGACCCTGTCAACCGGAGGGTATTAATTTTTAGTGAAGTAAAAATGTAACACCGAAAAATATAATGTATATCTATATAAGGCGTATACGTATATTAATTTTTCTACAACACATCGTTAAAACCTGCTAAATTGACAAGTTGTTATGTTGACGGTGTATGATTTACCTAATTCATACATTGGGAAAGATATGAATCCGTAAAACATTGGCGTTGTGTTATTAACTTTAACCAATAAATTAGCTGAATATTTGTTTTTTTGGGTCTGATATGTAGTTTCGATTGCCGTAGTTGCGAAGCACCTACGCTATTGCGCGAAAAATATTTTCGAGTGGTACACAGTGGTTCGAGTTGCACATGTAAAGACAGTCCTTTACATATTTTAATTGTTTATTGTCCCAAATAAAGCGAAATAAAGATAGATTTGAATAGGCACTCTGATCGCAACAATGGATTATCATACTACATATTATTATAGTTACTAACTGAATGAATTTCGCGACAGCGTGTTAGCGAGATCTTCATTCGATTCAGCGATTTTCGATTCAACGACTATTTGCAAGGGCGTACTGTTATGTTATTAAATGAAATTATTTAATGAACCAACCATTTTCATGTCTCTGAAACGGGAGCGCATGATTTCGCATAACGTCGATTGTCATAACATCGTTTGTCATACATCGAATGGCATAATCATCAAATAGCATAACAATCATGTCACATATTCCTTCTTACTCATAACATATAAGTGGCATAACTGTCTAAAGGCATATTATTATAAGGCATAACTATAGAAATTCCTAATTTCATTTAGGTAGTCCTCAAATGAATCGAATAATCACCCAGATTCGAAAGAACCAATCCCAAGGAAATGTGTTCTGATAAATATTAGGTTAAGGTAATTTTTTTTATGACCCTTAAAAACTATATTTGTGTCATCGAAATATATTTAGTTAACGATTTGGGGCAGAGAAAAATATTATGCGTTGTGATCATTATGCTTTTCATTAGTTGTGCGTTTCAAATTTATGCCTTTTAATACTTATGACAAACAATTTTTTATTCGTAACAGCGTACTTCGGCAACTACGACATTCGAAACTACATAATTATCAGGCCCTTTTTTTAAGAAAGGTCGAACAGATTATTGCATTTCTGCTGATGTTAAGCAAGCTTTAGCTATCCTCACCTTATAAGTGTGCAATGTCCTGAAATTATATGTTCCTTATATAAGCTGGCAACGAATCCATTTAATTCCACTAATAGCCTGCCCAGCCCAAAGGCATTTAGGCAGCATGGTATATTGAATCATTTGATAAATCTTTGCCAAGTGTACCGTAAATATTACTCTACAGATTTCATAAGGGACATATCGTAGCATAAGTTATGTGAAATGAAAATCTTACGGGAATTTTGTCTCGTGGACGAATATCAACAAATAGGGGCTACATTTATGGACTATGATTTGTTTTATGAAGAGTTTGACAATTATAATCAAAATTGTATCTTCTATTTTTCAACGCAGTTGACAAACAAATATTCATTTTAATTTTATTA
Organism: Parapoynx stratiotata; assembly: GCA_910589355.1. Taxonomy (NCBI): domain Eukaryota; kingdom Metazoa; phylum Arthropoda; class Insecta; order Lepidoptera; family Crambidae; genus Parapoynx; species Parapoynx stratiotata. The sequence goes on from OU342457.1 coordinate 12,840,612, forward strand.
TTTTGCATTTTATAACATGTAAAATTATGAATTTAAAGGAGAATCAACTAAAAATCAGCGTGGAAAGTAACCGTGTGTCATGAGAACACATTAGCCGTTGTAATCGGTAGAGTGCACTTCCGTATTAGTGACTATATCCGGCCTGCTCGACGGAAGTCAATATTCACAATACACATATTTGTAATTCACCTATTTTTTATAACCAGTTAAGCGAACCCATTTGTATCAGTAATAACATGCAATATTGCGCTTCAAGAGCTCGGTGGTGTAGTGATGGTAGTACGCTTTGGCTTTCGATATCGAAATCAAATCTACCTTCGCTATGGTCAGGCTTTGGATGGGTGACCAAAATTTGGCCTCGAACTTCGGAACTCCGTGTTAGTGATGGTAGTGCGCTTTGGCTTTCGATATCGAAAACAAATCTACCTTCGCTATGGTCAGGCTTTGGATGGGTGACCGAATTTTGGTTTCAAACTTCGGAACACCGTGTTAGTGATGGTAGTGCGCTTTGGCTTTCGATATCGAAAGCAAAGCTACCTTCGCTATGTTCAGGCTTTGGATGGGTGATGTCATGCCCCATACTCCTCATGTTCTTCTCTTCTTCTTCTTCGTCGTACGGGCGGTTTCCGCAACTCGACGACTTAGCGCCTATTTTGCGTTTGAGGGTGAAGGCTGGCTACTCCAGCCAGCCCAACTCCGCCAGGAAGTCGCCCAGCGCCTTCACGTTGAGGACAGCCTCGCGGAGGTTACCCGGGTTTCCCAGGTACTTTGCCCGGTAGCTAGCTACCCCAGTGCATTCCAACAGCACGTGGGCGGCTGTTTCTTCTGCCCCCATGCACGCTCTGCAAAGGGGGCTGTCGGTGATACCTAGATTGAAAAGGTGCCTGTTAAAATAGCTATGACCTGTTATGGCTCCCGTTACTAAACGTAAGCGAGCCTTACTTAGCTGTAGGAGTTTCTTGGAGAAGCGGGGGTCTATTCGTGGTAGCGCAAGTCTAGCCTGCCTGCATTCTTCCAAGTTGTTCCAGTAGTTCATGTGTAGGTTTTGAGTATTTCTCAATACTATACCTGTAAACCAGCTTTTAGGGAGAGGTATAATAGGCTCCGGTCCCACCGGGTCTCTGCTTGAGCCTCTCCTTGCTAATTCATCAGCAGCATCATTCCCTCGTGAGCCGCTGTGTCCTTTGATCCATTGTAGCGTGATCGTATTGTGCTCGCCTACCTCATTAAGAGCGTGGTGACACTCTTCTAGAAGACCTGATGTCAGTTTTGGGTTTTGTAAGGCCTGTAAAGCTGATCTGCTGTCCGAGAGGATTCTTAGGTCATGGTACATTACCTCTCTGGCTAAGATGGCTTTCGCTGCCAGTAGAATGCCCATACATTCCGCTTGGAATACAGTGTTATAGGTTCCCAGTGTTTTGGTGATGGATATGTTCAAGTCTTCAGAGAAGACACCTGTCCCAGTACCTGAGTGCGTTTTTGAACCATCCGTGAAGACATCCAATGACCTGTGCGTTACGCCGGTATCGTCATCTTCTGCCAGATGTATTTTATACTTTTTGTCAAACCTGAAGACTGGTGTTATGCTGTCGCAGACCGCCTCCATGAGCGGCTCTCGGCTCCAGTTCTTCGTAATGTGACTGATGTGTTTTACCTCATCAAACTTAATAAGTTTGTTGTGCTTCAGTCGAATCACTGATAGTGCAGCCTCCTGTTGCACGTGGAGGTGTAGCGGTGCCATGTTTAGCATGGCCTCCATTGCTGCTGTCGGCGTGGTCCTCATGCATCCCGTGATTGCACAGCATGCAAGTCTTTGGAAGCGACGTAATTTGTTGGCACAAGTCGCCGTGTTCGTCTTGGGCCACCAAACTAGCGCTCCGTAACTTACCATTGGTCTAATAACCACAGTGTAAAGCCATTTAAAGATATTTGGAGCAAGTCCCCAGCGTTTTCCTACCATACGCCTACATTGCCATAAGACAATACCTGCTGTCTTCGTCTTTTGGTCTATATGGTTGTTCCAAGTCAACTTGCTGTCCAGTATGACACCCAGATACTTAACTTCTTTGGAAAGGGTGAGTGCCGTACCAAACAGGCGAGGGAGTCTGTGTTCTCCTAAGTTGCGTTTGTTGGTGAACATTACTAGTTCAGTTTTGGTAGGATTGACTGTTAGTTCATGCTTACCACACCACCTCTCCACCGTCTTCAGTGCCGTGCGCATGATATCACAGACCACGCCTGACTGTCGTCCAGTGATTAGAATCGTGATATCATCCGCGTAGCCCACGGTGTAGAAGTGTCTGTCGTTCAGGTTTGTTATGAGGTCGTTTACTACCAGGTTCCATAATAGAGGGGAGAGTACGCCACCTTGTGGGCACCCTCTCATAACCCTTGCCCCCCGGCTGCAGTCTCCACCTATTTTTACAAACCTGTTGCGGAGCATGTTTACGATCCAGGCTATGAGGGTGCTAGGGGTTTCATGTTCCCTTAGTGCCGCTTCAATGCTGGAGAAGTTAGTTTTGTCAAAGGCACCCTCGATGTCGATAAAGCATCCCAGACAAATTAGTTTGTTGTGAATGGCATATTCGATCTTACCTACTACTTGATGTAGTGCCGATTCAGTTGACTTGCCTGTACTGTAGGCGTGCTGGTTTTTGTGGATTGGGATACTCTTGAGTGCACCATTCCGTAGGTAGTTGTCGCACATCCTTTCCAGTGTTTTCAATAAGAAGGATGAGAGACTGATGGGCCTAAAAGCTTTAGGGTTTGTGTAGTCTGTTTTACCTGCCTTTGGTACGAAAATTACCTTCACCTCCCTCCACAGCAATGGTGTGTATTGGTGGGCTAGACAGGCTCGAAACAGCCAAGTGAGTATGATGACTAGCTTGTTACCTCCCCACTGTAGCAGCGCCGGAAAGATACCATCCGTCCCAGCTGTCTTGAAGGGTGAGAAGCTGTTGATCGCCCATTCGGTTTTATTAGGTGTTACCACTTCATCTGCTAGGCTCCAACAGCTTTCTGTAGGGTGCATGACCTGGTCGTTCCAACTTGGTGGTTCACACGAGGTTATGCAGTTTGGAAAATGGGTTTGTAGGAGAATATCTTGAGATTCCTCAACGTCCAGAGACAGTGAGCCATCAGTCCGGCGGATTACTCCTATTTCAGTAGGACCCTGCTTCGCGAGAATTTTCCTTACCCTGTTCGCTTGTTGGTTAGTAGCAATTTCCGTACTGAAATTCCTCCATGAGGAGGACTTCCAGAACCTTATGCGCTTTTTATACCTAGCTTTAATGGCCTTGTAGTTGTCCCAGTCCACTTCATTGTTGGTGTTCATCGCCCTGTTAAGCCTCTTCCTGACAGCTCTACGAATCCTTTCGAGCTCCGGCCCCCACCAATCATTCTTACCAGAGCGCGACAGACCCGAGACACTGACAGGGCAGGCTAGACAGAAGCATTTGTTTAGACAGTCTGTGAGTTTCGTGACTTGTTCGTCAATTTGTGTCGTACTTACAATCCTGGTGCTGATATTGTCGGCATCAAGGTTGCTTTGAAGCAGCCTGGTATAAAGGCTCCTGTTGGTTTTCCTCGGGATTCTCCTAGGTTCAGGATGTGTCGATGTCTCTCCATGTTTCTCCATGAGAAGGGCCTGTGCCCAGCAGTTGGACGTATATAGGCTGGCGATTATCGGAACACCCTTTATTTCTTTCAGTTTCAAAACGATAATTTATGTATTTTCAGTCACAAAAGGCAGTTCTCTATTTTCGTTTTTTAATACGTGGAATTCATATGCAACTGATATTATTTTCAACAGCATTTTCAACAGTTTCTTTAAGGTGTACAATGTTCCTAACATTTTAACAGTCGTGTAATGTCGTAATTTATAAACAAAACTATTCTGCGATCCGTATAGATCTACATTTTATGGACAAAATGTCTAGGGCCAGGGCAAAATCATTATAGTTTTTGGGTAGAGCCGTTTATAACTTGTACTTAAGGTTGTTTCACGTAATCAAGTCTGATTTCGAGTCTGAGTCTGATTCGTGTGGTAGCGGCTCGTTAAAAGAATACTTACAACCCATCTCTTTTGGGTGTCGTAAAACGCGACTAATGGACTTAGAACTGCACAACCATCCAATAGCTTATAGCGGCGACGGGCAAACCACCTGTTACGCTGAGCACATGTGCAGTCACTGCTTGGTGAAGCGCGGACTATGGCAATGGACTGCGTTTGCGGTACTTTTGCCTAGTCTCTGACTAACCCTTAGGGGATAATAGTTGTGATAATATGTATGATGTAAGTCTGATTTCCTTATTGTCTACGCTAACTATATGTAAAACCGCAGCCCTTTTTTGAGTAAGAACACGTCTTTAGTGAAATTTTTAGTTTGTAATGTTTGAGGTAAAATATTTTTTTTACTTTAGTGTTAAATATAGACGCCACATGTAAATCGTAAGCGATCATACGCAGAGTTATATCGAGTCTCCCTAAAAATGGTAATGAGGTACGTACGGAAATCTTCAATGTTAAAAGCTGTGTTTAGTGGCCCGTCGGGCATTTCAAAGTGATGGAATGAAAAGTTTACTAAGTAACGGTAATGAAACGGTCGTGACGCAAAAAGGTGTGGGGTGTAGAAGTGGCCGGCGACACGCGAGCTGACACCACGGCGTGGCTGAGCTCACACTGGAAGCGATACGATAAATATTGTATCGCATTTAAATTAATTCAATTGAAAATAACACTTTATTATTTTAGCTATCGTTTGCATATATTGTTTTTATCTTTACAGTTAAAATGCTAGTTGAGAGACTAAATAAATAAATTCGACTACATTATCCAATTTTTACAACTCGTAAATAATGAGTTTGTTTAACCTTTTTTTTTATACCACCAGGGTGGCAAACAAGCATGGCCCACACAGATGGGCAGTGGTCACCGTAGCCTATGGACGCCTGCAACACCGAGGGAATCACCAACGCGGCATCGCGTTTAACCCTTAAAAACCTACCTACCTACCTTGTCTAACCTACGTAAAAATCATCAATTTCATCATAGAAATAACATAGAAATTTTGCTTTCTTCAGCTACATCTATTTCTGCCTTAACAACATTATCGCTGGACCTCTAAAAAAGATTTCCGCAAGCAGACCGTCTTTGAGCATAGCTGGTTCATAAGCGATCATTGCCAGATAGTCTCCCTCTATATTTAAGACTACTTACTATATATCTCAGATATTTATTTATTTTTTACTTCTAGAACTTCAATGACGTTGTAGTTTATGATATAAAAAAACAACTATGTTGATGTAAAGGGAGGATAGAAACTTGCCGAGTTTCTTGCCCGTTCTTTTCAGAACAAAGCCTCCTGGTAGTTTTGTGAACGAATGACGTAGTTTGTCGCATTCACGAAATTTTTGGCGTTCATAAGCATGTGCTAAAACGCATCTAAATTTAATAAACGATATTGAATTGAATCTAATTATTATGAAACAAAAACCTTACATGGTGTAAATTTGACTTGAATAAATACACGACCTGAACAAAGTTTCATATTTATACATAGGAAAAGAACATGTTATATTTACGAACGAACAGAAGAAATAAAAATAATGTAATTTATTTTAAAGTGGCAAAGTAAAATATTACGCTACATAAATATTTATAATTTCTATCACCGGAAAACACGCACAGAACAGTTTTAAAACTCCTGCTAAAATAATAATATTTTCTATAATTACTGGATAACACGCACGCAGCTTAAATATTCGGGGAATTTTCCGAGCGTCCGTCCGTCGACAAATATGCATAATATTTGACATTCTAGGTTATTATTGTGTTGCAAACAGCTGGTAAATAGACTGAAGGAGTTCCTTGCGATCGGTGCAACACTTAAAAAGTTGATAAAATTTACTACTAATAGTATTTACCGAAAAAAACCATTCCATCGTCTTCCATTTAGAGTCGGCACAGAGTTGTCCTGAGTTGATATACATCTACTGTCAACTGGGTATTTAGATATTGACGCATAGAATGTTTACTTCGTCTTGAAACTTTTGGCGTGTAGATATTTTTGGCAAATTAACAGTCAAATGCCAAAAGATGCCAACCGTTTTCTATTTTGACATTTTTTTCAATTTATTCATTTTAGTAGAAATTATGATTGAAGAAAGCATAGAAAGATAAATCTAATGACATGTGTGACTTCAGTAAAAGATTGCTAATATAATAGCGACAAACGAGTCTCCGAAAGCCCTCTGAATCAGACCGGACGGCGCCAGAGAAACTTTGCCACTCAACTGTAATTTGCTATAAAAGACACAACTTATTCGTTGACACTCCAATTACTAGAGAACAGAGCCAACTACAACAACAATTTTGTTATTTGTATTGTAGTAAATTTCAATTATAAGTTTATAACAAATTAAGATCCCAATCATACTTATTAGTGAATTTTCGTGATCATTAAATGAATTAGACGGACAAAAAGTGTTTTGCAATTCTTTCTAAAAATTTTCTAAAGGTTGAATAATTCTAGGTATTGACATTAGAAACACATCACTATTTTGTTGCGTCTCTGGTTTTGTATACGCTAAATAAAATACGCATTATATTCTTGAATGAAAGTAAATTTAACTCTATGAACGGGAAAGGTAAGATTAAAAAACAATACTGACTTTAGATTGTATTGGTTTATTGGTAACCAAATTATTTATCATTCTTTCGAAGGCATAAATAAGATTTGGTAATAGAATCACTGAGTTAAAGTAATATAAAGATCCTGAAACCCATACTAATACATGCTAATAATTTTGAATGCGAAAGTAACTCTGTCTGCGGCGGTCTAGCTTTCACGTCAAAACTACTGAACCTATTTAATCGCAATTTGGAACACAAATATTTGAAAGCCTGAGAAAGGACTTAGGCTACCTTAAAAGCGTAATAGTGAGCTCCTTTCTATTACTTTATTGTTCAAAAATATTTTTACTTTTTACGTAAATAATATCGCGTGTACAATTTAGCGTTATAACAAAGTAACTACGAGTATTTCACGCGAACGAAGGCGCGGGTAAAAGCCAGTATATTTAATATACTATCTGTAAGCAACCAGAGATACCAATATTAATTTAAGTTGAAACATTGGATTCTGTATTGTTCCAATTATTGAATTTCAATTGCTTTGTACTTAATTTCTAGACATTATGACTTGTAGACAGCCCACTCATTTAAAAGGTATATAAGGGCAGTTACTGAATACAGAATATAAATATTTTATTAACAGTGAATAGGTAGAGTAAACAATTTGGTTTAATTACTTATGATAATGTACCTAAAACCACTGATAATGGCTAACATAAAATTGAGAAGCAAGATTACCGAGACAATTTATGTTTAGAGTGCATGTACATATGACATAAAGCGTTCTTCACGACTCATCTGGAAAATAAAGTAGGACGACGCGAAGGCGCGATGTAAGTCATAAATATAACAAATCAATATTTTCATAACAAAAATCCAAATTTTATATTTTGATGGGTGGGAAGCATTAGCAGTAAGGTTTTTAAAAGCATAACTGATATTGACATACCATTAAAATCTAGATTATTGTTTGTGGCTTTCGTCCTCTATTATTATTCTCAAAGTTAGTTTTTCTATTTGGGGTAAAAAGGCGCCAAGGTTCGCTCCAACCCCGATCTTTATTTGTCTAGGTATATCAAGGTCGTAAGGTTAAATATCGGTATCCATTTTATTTATGATATTTAGGTATACATTTTTACTATGAATGTCGCTTGCTTACGTGCATGGTAAGACGCGTCTATCTGTTACAGGAGGAGCTAAGCAATTCAAGGAAAATGTCGGTAGCTGTGAATTCGGGGATTGTAAACATAATAGTATATATTTTAAATATGTTTTAAAACATCAGCTTAACTTCAATGGTTTTCGATATAGCATATTCGGAGATAGAGTAGGCGCTGTATGTAGTTGAGAGTGCAAAATATGAGGACTGCGTTCTGTAAATAGTTTTGAACTTAAAAGTCAAATTAAAAATAGTTATTGTTGTCAAAACAGAGGCTATTAAAATATTTAAGGTTTTATATAAAAGAAATTACACAATTCAATCGAAGTGTTTGGCTAATGTGGTTATCCACTTTATGTATCCCCTTAAATGTCCAAATAAATGTCAACAATATTGCGTAATTGCCCTACTAGAGGAAAATGTCGAAGCTGTAACGTCCCGAATTTTTGTCAGACGCGAGTTGAATGAAATAATATTAGGTACTTGAAATAACTTAAAACAATGCCATGCTTTACTTCCTTGCTAAAAGTTTTAAGTGTTAAAATTAATTAGTTTCTCATCTTGTCATAGCAAAACAACTAATTGTAACAGAGGGCGAGGCTGTTGCCTTGCACCGATTCAGTGTAAAAGCAAGCGATTTTCGCAGCAAACTGTATTTTAGCTTTATTCAAACTCAGTATTACGCACAACCAGCCATCATAAGTATATTATCACCACTTGTACAGTCACGTGTAAAAAATTCTATACACATTTGACAGGTGGTAGTCTATATTCGCCTCTAACAAGAGTCACTAACTATCAAAAGTGTATTGTGACTGTATCTTATCGAATTTCATATATTGTAATTTAAGATGGGTCAAGAAATATGCCAGAGATGGAAAACGTGACTCGGTACTGACGAGCTACTTTTGACGCTTACTGTACGTGGAGGCGGGGATTGAACCAGATACTATCAGGCATGTATACTGCCGTTTTCCCAACTCAGCTATCGCTGTCTCCCTCCGATCCTATCAAAATTTAATTAAAATATCTTCCCATGACAGAAAGTTATGTGCGATATAAGAAAACTCCGTGAAAAAGTTTGTAAATTATTTTTCATATAAGATTATAGGCTTATTATGGCAACTAATTTCCGGGAGTGACTTCGGTACATGATTTTTGTTACTTAAAAAGAAAAGTATTGTTAACTTTCATGTATAAATAAAAAAACTAAAAATCTCAAAGGATTTGTCACCGTTACCGTGCATTGTTTCCTGTTACACAAAAAATTCCGTTTGACTTGTTGACTTTAAACTATATCTTGTTTAGGTCAACTTTCCGATATTAAAAGTAAAAATTATGATTATGGGAACAATATAGAAATAAACAGAATTCGGGGATATATCCCAACATATAATTTTGCTAATGGTAATGACAACGAAGTGACTTATAGGTGTATAATAATTCTAGAAAATTAATGGCTGCCTATTTCTGAAAAGCGTTAGGATACGAACCACCAGCCTGAGGCATGTGCCCGCGTCATTAATACCATTCAAAACAAACAGTTAACTAGTTACTTCATCATCAGGAATATAGTTTCGGAATACGCTTTCAACACATCTTTCAAGTATGTATGTTATATAAAGAAGTGATATTGATGAACAAAGGTTCTTTATAGAAAATATAAATAAGACTTATTCCAACAAGGAAATTGTAAGTACCTTCACAATTTTCGTACCAACACGGGTCTACTCTGTTATGCACAATGTGATAACTTTCATATAGATAGGACCTACGGTCATTTTCTACTGTTTACTATGTAGTAAATTTATAACTTAAAAAAACGTATAACATATCATCACGCCTTTATCCCTGAAGGGGTAAGCACCCACATTTCGCCAGATATATTGAGTCCCCATGTAACAGGTGGCAAGCGATATTTATAATAAAATATATTTTCAACACACTTCCTTATATAGTGGCTCTAATCCCATGGCAATTAGGCACATAATGACACCTATAATCAAACTGTGACTTTTTCATTACTATTATTCACGAGTGAGTAATAGTTTTTTTTTAATATTATTGGTTGAGTTACGGTTACAATTGCGCTAAAAAGCTATCCGCGAAAAGCCCAAAAAAAAGAAACCTCATTTTTTAGTCTATGGCCGATGCGCGCGCATAGGAAAACTAATTAATTTTTCCCGCCATTACGAAATTTATTAGTCTATGGCCGATGCGCGCGCATAGGAAAACTGATTAATTTTTCCCGCCATTACGAAACATTTTTCACAACTCGTCTCGTTTTCTCTTTTGAAGTTATTTAGTTAGTTATTAATTAAGATGTCTGCAAATACAATTTATGAAGAAAATGATTTATGTTGTACACCGCCCGATATAAGATGTGAAGCCCAGAACGTTATGGAAAGTTTACTACCAGAAAACTCAAAGGAAAAATATCTATTAGCGTACCAAAATTTCATACAATGGCAGAACAACAAGAATACGCAGTCTTTTTCAGAAAATGTGTTCATGGCGTACTTTAAAGAATTATCTTCTAAGTACAAACCTAGTTCTTTGTGGTGTATTTACTCAATGTTAAAAAGTACAGTCCGAACAAAGAATGGAGTGGACTTAAAAACATACTCGAATTTGTCAGCTTATCTAAAGAGACTATCTGATGGATTTAGAAGCAAAAAATCAAAGGTTTTATCATCTGACGATATTGAAAAATTTATTAAAGATGCTCCAGATAACCAATATTTGGCTACAAAGGTTAGTTAAATTAATTTTAATTAAATATTTAATAGCAGCTTGTTGACTTTAATTATTGTTTCTTTTGTTTCAGGTTGCTTTAATATTTGGTGTAACTGGTGCCTGTAGGATACAAGAATTAACAAATATAACTGTAAAAGATATAGAAAACCATGGCCAGATGCTTTTAGTGAAGATACCTATCACGAAAAATAAAATACCTAGGTCATTCACCATACACGGTCCATTCTATGATATTGTTAAGAAGTATGAAAGTTTGCGTTCACCAAAAACAAAAAATGACCGTTTCTTTCTAAATTACCAGAATGGTAAATGTACCTGTCAGCCTATAGGTATAAACAAATTTGGTTCTATGCCTAAAGAAATCGCTAAGTTTTTGGGTTTAGTAGATGCTGAGAGCTACACTGGACATAGTTTCAGAAGAACTTCAGCTACATTGCTGGCAAATTCAGGAGCTGATATAATGACTTTGAAGCGACATGGCGGGTGGCGATCTAGCAATGTAGCAGAATCATACGTAGAAGATTCCATACAAAACAAGAAGGAAATTTGTGCGAAAATCACAAAAAGAATTAAACTTGATTCTGAGACGCATCCTACTAGCGAAATACCAAGTACATCCAATGATTGGATTTCACCTACCTACACGAATAATGAACCATCACAAATAACAATAGAACGTGAAAGTATTTCAGTAAATAATCTATCTGATGAGACCGCTATATCATCAAAAATAGTTAATTATAATTTTACTAACTGCACATTTACTAATTGTTTCTCTAAATAAACTTTTTATCTACTATGTAAAATGGTTTTTTATTTAAGTATTATTTTATTCAGAAGTGTGTTGAAAAACGTTGTATGATACACGTGTGTATTGATGATTACCGTCCTCGGCTCCTTAAGACCCTCGCCTGACGGCTCGGGCCTCAATGCGCCTCAGCGGTAATCACCAACATTACACACTTGTACCATAATGTACTAATAACCTTGATTGAAACTCAGTGGTATAGGCTCTCGAACGAGTAGGGCCCCGTACGTGCCAACTCGGCTACCGCTGCCTTTATTTTAGTTGATTTATGGCAAACAATAATCAGTCCAGCGGTAGGTAGTGCGAAAATTTGTCAATACCAACGAATTTGTTTACAAGACTAGTGATGATGGTACATGCTACATTAAATAATGTTTATGCTTTCACTTTGCCGAAATTAACTGGTGATAAATACACTCGAGTTTCTCTTTTCAAGTTTTGGGAGTAATTTAGTAAAACTTCTAAATTCTCTGTAGCGGAGAAGATTTGTACGAAGTTGCCTTGGAAACTTGTTTTTGTTGCGGTGCAACGAATTAGTGGTGATAGGAATATAGAATACGAACTTCTCCCAAAATTGTGTTCCATGTAAAGTACAACGATGGGGGCGGGGCTAAAAAAGTGCCCCTGAACGCGTCGGGTGATAATGATAATCCGCTCTTGTATCTACTTTCAGATTTTTTACCAATTTCTGCTTGCTCAGTACTTTCATAATATAAACTATTATCATTGCAATTTCAGATAAAAATACCAGCCAAGTCATTTTATTACAAGTGGGAATCAGCCAGGCGTGCACAAGCGCACTAAGGTTTCTGGATCAGAATGAAAAAAAAAACAACGTCCCTTTGTATTTTACCCGGCTTGCCAGCAGACACTTCCCCCACAAGTATATTTCCTTGGAATCAAATTACGTTTCGATTTCAATAATTCTTAGCGTACCTAGTGTGGAACAATAACAACTGTTATTTCTTGTTTACTGAAATTAACGTTTCTAATATAATATGTGCAACTTATAATTAAGTTTAGTGATGCGAAGTCCCTAAGTTCACACGCGTTTATTTTGAAACAAAACAAAGTTAACTTATTTCAAATTCAATGACTAATCCTTATTGAAATACTCTTACAGAGTTTTGCTCTAGAGCCCAAAATTTTTTGTCGAATACACGTGTGAAGGAAATTAAATCCATAAAATCATTTGAGAGAATATTCCGTTATAACACAGTCGCTGAAAATTTTAGCTGTTACCGAGTCACGCGAGAAACGTGATACACAAATAAGTCAAATGGAAATGATTTAGAGGAAGGTATAGGCATACGAGTGCGTATATTGTATAAGTAAACTAACTTAATATAACGTGCGTGTGTGCCAACGACGCAGTGAAACAATCAAAATCTACGAACACAACAAAAGTGTTTGGGTACGAAGAGAGAAATCTTAACCCTTCCGACATAAAACCGCCGGCGGGTTGTGAGTTACGTTTGTTTACAAAGTCTGTTAGTTACATTCATGTAAGGGATACATTTTCGCAACTGTAATCCTTAGTAGTCATTATTAAAAATGTTTTTTTAGAACCTTAGTCTTGGTGCTTTTAGTACTTGTACAGAACCGTTATACAATATGGGTATGATAATGCTATTTCCTGTCGTAAGGCTTTAGCGCTTGCATTGCTGTGTTCCGGCTTGAAGGTGAGACAGGCAGTGAAATTAGTAGGTTCCGTGATTTACATCTGTTACATATAGATTGTTATTCCTGGAACACTGGAATTTCGCAGAGGCCTAAGCAATGCATACACACGGAGTGTACAGTTGTGTGTATAAAACACCATCTTTTCAGAACGCATTCTTGTTATAGACAACTATAGAACTGACAGCCTAGGCCACCGTTAACACTCGGCACGAGCAATTTTTGCTTCTTTACACTTCATTGATATCCGGCTCGAAGGACCAAAATGTGTGAGTCCTTTACCAACCCGCACTAATATGACAAAATTAAGTATATATTCACGGGAAGATCATTGAAAGACCAATAATATATGTCACATCAAAATATAGGGATGTTGGGAAGCTGTGTTTCCAATAAGTTTGAAACAACTATAACTTATAACATGATTTAATAAAAGATGGTAGTAATGCATAGTCCGATACAAAATAATTGTTTGTTTTGATTTTATGTCAAGATTTTGCAAGAATAGGAAAGGTATCTGGCACAGTTGGCACGCTACAGCGTCTCTGGGGCCAATGTCATTCGACAATAAAACTTATGTATCAAATGCACCAAAAACGACATCTAAGACTGCCAAAATATTCTGAATGTATCTGAAGCATTAAATTGCAAAAGGAAACGATAAATCTGGAATAGTCTGCTTAAAACTCTAATATTACGAGAATTAGAGCGCATATACTCGTAATGTCGCCAAACTGCAACTCGATAAAATGTTCAAGAGAGAAGACGGTTTCATTAAATCCACATTATAATGTATTCGGACAAAGGCACGTCCAATAACCGCAGCTTCAAAAGTCTTACGGGTTTAATTACAATTCACAACGAGAGTTGATCAATCGATTTTCACTTATGATTCCACTTGGCAAGGACGATGAAGCATCGAGGCTACTCGAAAAGCGCAAATTCTAGTTACGTGCTCTCGTAAATGTCACAATTGAGGCCTCGTCGATTATGTTGCGTAATACGGCGTCTAATTCTAATTTACAATTACACATAATAATATTTCCTCACACTTTACCAATGAAGAGGGTTATTGGCTTATTGCTCATCATATAAAAATTTGTTATGGAAAAGTTGGAGGTGGATTAATAAGGAGTAGAGAAAGCAAAATATGTGCCAGGATGGTAGCCAAGTGATCTGCAATCTCTGCCTTTCCCACACGGAAAAAGGCGTGATTGTACGTATATATACACATAACACCTTTAATATAGCTATAAAACACAGATTACTGTACGGCGCCACTAAATTTTCTGGAATGGGTGCCGTAATGGCAAGCCTCTTGATACTAGTCGTAACTAAGCATAAAATGTTAAAAGAACATGATATTACACCCTCGAGGTCATCGGCAGGTCAAATTTCTAATTATGGCGACTTAATGGTCCAATCAGATTTATGATAGCGAAATGGAGGCAAGTTTCACATTTTGGCTTAGTTGTTTTTTATATTTCCTTTGAAAGACAATTAAATACTAGATTATATTGGCCCTTCAGTGAGAATTATGCTTTTGTTACACTGTGGCGGTTTACGTGTTAAATATTTATTCAGCTGCAAGAGCTCAGACTTTTTTTAATTATAAAACAAAATTGCTTTTAATTTGAGGCCAAATTTTTAATAAAAATATTATTCCAATTAAAATTTCACGGAAAACATATATTACAATCTTAGACATGCTGCTGATATTTCTGCGTCAATAATATTGGTTGGAAATTACTGGATTTCAATACATTAATATTCTAAATAAATATGAATTCATTATACATTTTTGCATGTCTATAGTAACTTAAACAATTTTTTTTATTCGGAAATAATAAAAACTAAATTATTTTATTGTTTGTTACCTACATAAAAAAGGGAAACTAAATATGTGCCAGTGCAGTATTCATAGTATGATTAAGAACCAAATAGTTAATTACTCCTACGGCTGTAAATGCGGACGGCCGCAATTAGATCGCAGTGCATATGAATGAACCGCAAAGCAAAGGATTCTACGCGTACACCCTTGCGAATTATTATTTGTTCTTGCATATGTAGTTATACGAGTTCACACAAAAGTACAGTTATCAGCACATACGACTTCCACGAATTATCAATTTTCCTGAATTTTGCACATAAGGGCTCTTTGGTGTAAATTCATTTGACATTCAATAATGTCACAGTATACTCAATTATCATACAATGGTGCAGCATAATAATTTCACTTCTAAGTAAATAATAAAAGCCACGAATAGTGTTATGAAAAATTATTTCTCGTATAAGGATAGAAAACTGTATCGTCTTTGAGATAAAATTATATCATAATATTTTATACGAACATTTTTGAATTATTATAATTTTAAAATATGACTATTGAACAGGAATTACTGAAAATAAAATATCACATTCGTAAACCATAATAAAATACAATTATATATTATGTTATATTGTTTTCCATGTTATTTTAGTTTATTGTACTGTAAAAAGGGTAAAATCAAACTAAAATCATTTACTCGTTATCCAAGCGTCTTACTATACTTTTGTTACATAATATTTACACAACAAATATTTTAAAGTGTAATTTTAGTTCAAAATATAACTTATTAACCAATAACGACGTGACTTTGTTATATAATTAGACAGGTACCTATGTATTTTAATATTGTACTACAAAAGTTCCTATGGTAGTTTATGTCAAGTTATGGTCTGAATAATGGGCGTCTGGCGACTGGCTGCAAGGTTGTACATTTTTATATCATTTTATTGTGTTTTTTGATACTTTTATCCTATTACCTTTATTTGGTTACTAATCCACATCATCCTCATCCTATACTGTCCACACCTCACTCACAGATATGTTTCAACTGATTGCGAGTGGAGACTCGCTCTAAATAATATAACTATTAAAAAATTATTGTAAAATGGTATTTGCGACTTTAACGCTTCAGAGCCTCTTGCAGGAAATTTAAATCGAGATTTAAAACTAGATTTAGTATTTTATTGACATTTTTACTATGGCTGAAATGTCAAAAAATTACAAAATCGAGTTTTAAATCTAGATTTAATTTTCCTGCAAGTGGGCCTAAGTTTGTAGGTAACATGTCAGTTTAACATCTAATTAGACAGACGTTTCTCAAAGTAATTAAAGTATCTGTCCATCATTTACTAAAAATTTCACAAAGAAGTTGATTGTACTCTAAATTTTAATGAAACAATATTGAATTTAATTTTGGTACCAAAGTTCTGAAATGAGAAGACACATTGGGAATAAAGTAAAACAATTAGATTTTCAATTTGTCTGTTAATGTGTTTTCGAAAGTTGTTCTGTTAATCACAAAAGATCCAACTTTGATGTAATTCTTTCATAATTAAATTTGTTGGGTTTATTTAGAATTTCCATAATTTATAATATATGATGAAAATTCTTAATAAACCCAATATAAGGTTTTATAGTTTCATAGACTTGTTTTTACAATTAGTTCTTATATATCAAAATCTACAGATTCTTGAATTGACAAAATCTTTTGGTCTATCTACAGAAACAAAAATTTTTGGTCATCCAATTAAGGTGCAATTGTTTTATATTCTTTTTATTTTGCTTACTTTAAGTGAAGCGCGGACTATGGCAATGGACTGCTTATGCGGTGCGTTTGCCTAGTCTCTGACTTACTCTTAAGGGATAATAGTCGTGATTTTATGTATTGTTTTGTATATTCATGAAATTATTTTTAAGATAAGTATATTTACCAGAAAGCTATTTCTTCATTTGAGACACCGTTTGATAAAAAGTATACTACGGGTATTTTTCTTTTCCTATTTGTGGCGACAAGCAGGAAAATAAGTACCTTCCTCTTTTTATAGCTTCCTCTTTGCTCTGCAGAAGAGTTGCCATACGATATCTTGGTATACGCCATTTATTGGACTGCTTCAGAATACAATAAGTAGGTAATATCTACTTTTATATCTATCAATCGAAATTAGTTTTTAACCGCACAATCAGATTCAAAGAAAAGATGGATGGATTGTGTGAATGATGATATGATGAGGATGGGAGTGAGTGTTGTATTGGTGAGTAATAGAAGATAGTGGAAGAAGAAGACATATTGCACCGCCCCAAATAGAAATGGGAACAGGGCAGGTGGTATATAACCAGATCGCAAGTTTTTTTATAACCATTTTATTTTTAAAATGTAGTGATATTTACAAACTCACTTCATAATACTTTTATAACAACTATAGAAAAGCAATGTTACATTGACAATGTACGTCAAATTGCTAAATCAAAATAACTCAAAAGTCAACAATAAAACAAATAAATATTCATGGAATAAATAATTATGTTACTTATATGGAATTACGAAACAAGAGCAAATGCAAATCGTGCATAGTTTTGATAAGGCCTTGTCCTCAGTACAATACATGGTGTGTTCATGTGGAGCTAGGAGTAATTGGGTTCCGTGATTATGGAGTCATAGGAATGATGGATCAAAAAATCATCATCACCTAACGCAAAATAAATGTTTCAAGTGCAAGTTAAGTGTATACCCGGTAAGATTAGCAAAAGTTTTATCAGTTAATGTAAGTCTTTAGCGTTTTACTCATTGTGTTAAACTCATCAAAGTCATGTACTGTTACTAAACAAATGTCTGCTGTACACCGCGTGCTCGATTTATTTTGTTAGAAAAAAATATTAAATAAATTCTTTATTTTAACTTAAAACAAAATAAAAGGGAATTCATTTCTGATAATATAAAGAGTCTCTGTTTTAATTTATTGCTCTTATTACAGGCCACTCCCTGTATAACCTATTTACAAAACAATTAAAAAGTGTGTATAAAAAATTACAACTAATATTGTTCGTAATCTAAATGACAAACGGCATATAATTTTGATGACCTTCTATCAATACGAATCTTTTAATATAAACATGGGTTTTTGAAAAATCCTACCAAAATGTCCTATCAATCAATAAATTATACAAAATATTGATTTTATGTGTACTAAAAACCGCTATGAATGATCTTGGCTAAGCTTATACGTCCGAAAATAAATAAATGTATCTTTATTCTTCAGTTGTCGGGTCACGGATTCGATTCTGTAAATAACGTCCCGTCTCGCTCTGATTCATCGCAATAAAAAGTGATATCTATAAACATTTCGCGAATCTTTTTTTTTCCGATAGTTGAGAATAGGCGCTGTATCTGAAATGATTGCAAATAACAAACTCTAAGAAATTTATGCAGTGCAGCGGTAGCCAACAACCAAACTTTATTCAAGTTACTACCAGAAGTATCTTTTTTAAAAAACACACTGCCGAAAGTGGACCTTCTGTAGATGCATTAAAGGAGAATATTAATTAAAAATATGAAATTTTTCATAGTTTGTGATTCCTGAAATCTCAATGTGTCTGCAATTGATGAACTAAACGGTTTTGACCATATAAATTTTTGTTCGATGTATTAAATACAACTTCCTAAAATGTAAATCGTTATTTTCTTGTAAATCATTAAATATCACCACATTTTTTATCATAAAAGTTTTCTGATTTGTAAGTGTGTTTCTTATTAATTTTAAAACATACCTATAGATTTTTTACTGTTAAATGTTTTTAAAATGACAGTCCTTATTATCACGGCCCTAATAAATTAACCATTCTTTCACCCAATATTTTATTTTATTTCTTCTTTACCAATAAAACTGAATTAAAGTTTAACACCTGATTGCCTAAAGGTTTTATCCTTAAACTCTTATCATATTTGTACTCGCCAAGGCTCGTTTTTTAATAACCTATATTATGTGACAGTTACATAAACTGTTATTATGTGATCATCAAATCGGAGCATTATTAACTTCCTATTCGCAACAAAAACATTGGTGTTTGGTTGCCAGCTTCCCTGGGTTAGGCAAACAGGGCACGATGTTAACGTATCCCTTGAGTAGGTCAGGGGCAAATATAACATTTTCCTTAAAGAATTTTCTGGATGGGGCACTACTGCCAGTTGTATGTATCAATGAAGTATGCATAGCTTTTCTTTTACGTGCGCTACTACGAGTGTATTACAATTATCACGTCAGAGCTACTACAGTGGAATTTACTGGCGTTGGCTATTAGTGCCTTAATAAAAGAAATTCAAAATTTAAGAGTGGATGTTTTGACAATTTGCAACAGTAAAATACTATTGCGAGAGACGTAGGTGCTTAATGTTTTTAAACATTTTCTATGTTGCTGAGTGTACCGAATCACAAGTATCCGAAATGTAGCCAATTCACCACGGATGTTAAGAAGTTTCGTTGTCGAAGCATTTCTCTTGTACCTTTGTGAAGGGGTTGACTAAAAAGGTTTATGAAAATTATTTTTAATATAACTTAGCTATGTACTTACAATAGGTAGCGCTTGTGAGTCGGTCGATGGTGTCTTGCTTTAGTTTAGAGTTCTTCTTACCCATTTTTGCTTCGGTTGAAGACCGAGTTACACTAGCACAGTATCTGAGTCACTGGTTGGTGACGTTTTCACATATTACCCGAGACCCGTGAATACACCTACAACCTGAAAACAAAAATATACAGTTAGACAAAGATCTTCGGATAGATATCTGATAAGTTAAATTGACAGATTCGCTTGAATTCTGTTCTATTTTTTTAATATTATGTGTTGGATAGTGGTGGTGGTGAAATCAATATATAACGGAGTAAAAAATTTTCTCATCAGATTAATTTTACTAGAATATAAATAATATGTAATGCAAAAAGGTAGAGTATTAATATAATAACCAAGGTAAGGGGTGTAACGATTTTATCAGAGTTCCAAACATTTTCAACAAAGAGTTGAACGCATAAAAGGCCAACAACTCATTTTGAAATATGATGACGCTTTATATCCAGTGCTTTACTGCGGTACCGCGTTAAATCTTTAATTATGCATTTTTACACGCAATTTAAATTACTTTGTTTATTACTGCTTTAACTTCAACAAGAACACGCAAGTAATGAAAAGGTGAAGAGCATTTTTACTACAAAATTAACAATGTTTTAACCATCGTATCCTTTTTATAAAAAATATTATAATCTTTTTGTTATAATTTCTTTGGACAACATAAAAAACATGGATTGAAATGTGTGGAAACTTATACTTAACTAAACCATAGCCATACTCGTTGTTAGCGACAAGCACTGCTATGGCCTCTTTCTTTTCAGCTAAATAAAACCGCCAAATTCTAGTGACATCTTCATACTTTAATAAAACAAATGTATTTTTTGATATGTCATTTACAATTTTAGGCAGTTCAATAAAGATAATTTCCCACGCAAGTGTTCTTTTTCATTGTGCTCGTCAAGACTCATAGTTAGATTTTATTTTTAATTAATAAAAAATCTCTTATAATATATATTGTTCATAGCATAGCGATATCTAAATACCGCATTGGTGTACTAGCGGATAAATAACTAAATTCTTTACTTCAAAAAAATAACGTGTAAGGCATTTCAACCGAGGCTTTAAAGATGTATCTTTTTTTAATAGCAGCAAATATGGCGACGGTACACCAGATGGTAAGTGAACCCCGCCACCCATAGATATCTGCAAAGCCAGAGGACGCACAATCGATTATGGAAATACATCCTTGTCTGAAAGCACTAAGGTCGTATTTTGGCGGGCAAAGCTTCTCTTACGTAACTCTTCCAGTTTGCTGTTATCGATAATAAGATTTAGGCACTAACTTTTATTGTTAATTAATCCAAAACAATGAAACATGGGCTTTGTTGTAACAAACACAATTGTGTTGTACTATTATTAGTTATGCCACGTCATCGCAGAACTTTATGAATATAGCTATCACGTTCTGGCTCTTTGCGTTCACTTTGTCTGTCCTTTTCTGTTATGAGCTGTTTTCGCTCTTGCGAATATTGTGAGGGAAACGGGGAACGGCGAGGGAAGTAAGCGAAACACTTATTTTAGCGGATCTTCGACGAAAACAAGCCATTTATAAGATGGTTATAAATCAAGTGTTCTCTCGTTTGCGTCTTATACCCATAGTGTAACTGCGAGTGTTACCTTGGTGAGAATGGCGTTAATCATAATTTCGTTGGCGCATTCATTACATTAGTTGCTAATAATTTCATGATATTTCAAATGTTTTTTTAGGTATTTTTCTATTAGACCATAACCGTACTGATTTATAGAACTTTGTAAGTATTTACACTTAAACTTTTCGGTAAAGTGGGCGAAGCCTAATACCAACACTGTAAATGATATTTGTAAAACAAAAAAAAATCAAATGAATATCAAAATGTATCACAGATAGATTAGTTCGTGTGTGCTTATAATATACCGAACATTTTATTTAACAAAATTAACTAACACAGGTTAAATTAATGCAGAATCCAATAACAATTATTCTAATTAAAAGCAACCTTCATAATTATATTTTATTATATAGCGAATCTAAAGCAACATTATTCTAGATAAATCTGAATAGAAAATCTAAAATACCAAATCATCTTTTTACCTTCAGTGATTAAACATCTTGTACATTTCCTCAAAATAATACTGTCTTTTGAAAGTTCTTACAGAGAAGCCAATTTTCCCATTGAAAGTACTCGATATATATTTATAAATAAATGAATAAAAATATCCTCAGACATTCACACCTATCAACTAATCCCATTTTAAGCAACTAAATGCTGCTTGTGTTGCGGATACTAGATGACGCACAAATATATTTAATAGATATTACATATAAATATCCTGAATATAAAGATATATATATATATAAACATCCAAAACTGGAGAACAAATGTCTGAAAATTCATCACCCAAACACATGCCCTCCACTGGGGATCGAACCCAGGACCTCTCGAGATGGCGACGCCTTGAGACCGGCGTACAGACCACTCGACCACGGAGGTCGTCAATATATTTCAAACCCCCTATAGCTTCCAAGTAGCTTTCGACGAGAACTTATCTTATTTCTGTAATAGCCTTTTCCAGTGAAGCCAACTAACAGTAGAAGTCGACTCCAAAATGTGTAATCGCATTTAAGAGTAAATGACTCTTCTTAGAAGGAAATAAGGATTGTCACCTCTAAAATGTGTATACATGTTTTTGTTCTCGACTGTACCTATTTTCCGTTCCAAGCTTCTTAGGGAGAGCTTTACCCTGTGAAGTCTTCGAGACGCGTTTCTTTAAGACCAACACACCCTGGGGATCCATAAATGCATTGAACGAAAGAAATAATTAGTCTATGAAACTCCATTCATTCTTTTCACCATACACGAAACTTGCAACACAAATAAAAAGAAAATGAATCGAATCTAGAAACTAGCAGAAATTAATAATTTAAAAAAAATGCGATAGCGTATAAATTAAGTATCTAGTCTATGTTTGGAATTATGCCAAAAACGCTGATTGAATTTTTGTGGCATTTTCAAAATTAAAGTATTTTAAATAAGAATTGTTAAAGTACGGATTCTAGCAATGGATTTCAATGCTAAAAACACAAATAGGCACCCAACAATTTCCGAGGCTTTATTATGTACATACATTATCTGTATGTACATAATAAAGCCCCTGTAATCCCCATAGGGGTTGGCAGAGTCCAAGGAGCACTGTGTTCCTTAAGACCACATGTAGCCATACAAAAATTGGGTTTGGTCAGATGAAAAATCGTGAAAGAGTAGTATCATGTGGCTAGCTCATCGCCTACACAATCACAGACGTAGTACCCAATACGCCCTTAGTCGCTAGTTTTACTACAAGCTAGGTAAGAAAAGCAATTGTTAATTTCTTTTTACATTATGTAGATAGATATAATTAGTCTATTTTGAAAATTCACTATAAGCAGTAATATTACTCTCATCAGTGATCCTGCATGAAAATAATTAGGTACCTTAGTTTCAGTATGAGGTTTAATGTTATTTAATTATAATTTTAAATGTTTTCTTTCACTATCACCAAGGGTTCCTGACTTAGAAATTTGTTAATTCTTAACATGAGTTAGTAAGTTAACTAGTTAAACTTAACAGGATTTAGAAAAGCTTTAAACAAATAAACCTACGTATACTCGTATTGAGTACATAGGTTACTTCAGCGAGAGCGTAGTTCGCACCTAACTTTGTTTTGGAATGTTCAAATGTTTCTGTGAATGACGTTTCAAAGTGTTTCTTGTATTCTATAACTATTATACAGAAAGGAGCATTAGCATGTGTATATACTTTTGGGCAATGAACGTCTTTGCTTTCTTCAAATAGAAGTCAGTTGCTGTCAAAAGTGAATACAAGTTCAAGATCGTGACCACTATTTTTGCACTTTACGTCTAACAGGTTACTGTTGAAAATCTAATTGCAACTTTGTTAATTTTGTTTGGCTGATACATTGACCACTGTTCTTAGCAGTGATTTTTATTGTTGTCATTCATGGTTCTATGTAGTCTCTACAAAAGCTAAAATAAGTTATAATATATAGATAAGTTCTAAAATATATCTTAAATTTAGCCACAAATACCATTTATCATCATTTTATAATAAAAAAATAAGAACAATGTTATTGATGATCAAAATATGTATAGGTAACTAATAATAGGTAATATTCATAGTAGTATCTTTGTTGAGGAGTGAACTGAATTTATCTCAATAAAAGCACAACAATTAACCATCTAAAGATAGTTATTTACCACACTAACACACACTAACTGACAATAAGAACAAAAAAAAGACATAGCTATCAAAATACAAAATAGTGTCAAAAGGTAAAATAGTATCAAAAAGGTTAAAAATAAGTATAAAAGAAGGTCTGTCGCCAACAATCTTATTGCATTGAACACGGCGTAATATAAACCAAAAGAGATTTTTCTGTATGCCGTTAATATTAATCGATATAATGGTTGAGGAAAGCGATGGCTGATTCATGTGTCATGCCTGTGAACAGGTGCCACTGTCGGTGTCTGGTTAAACTCATGCCTGTCTGATTTGTAGAATTGACGTTATCAATGAAGTTTTCTTTGGAACTGTATGGTACGGCAAGAGGTGAAGATACCTATCCTGGTTTTGTATATACAACTTTTTCAATTTATTCAATTAATCAACGGAACCTTAATTTTATTTTATTTATGTAATATTTTAGACTTCTTGCATTTGAAATGGAAAATGTGGTAAACTGCAGAATATATAACACAGATATTTATTTATTTTTTCTTCTAAAACTTCAATGACGTTGTAGTATATGACATTTTTAAAAAAAGAAAAACAATGTAAAGGGAGGATAGTGCTGAGTTTCTGATGCTTTTGACGTTCATAAGCATGTACTAAGACGCATCTAAATTGAATAAATGATATTGAATTTTGAATTTTAAATTCGTTAAATACAAGGTTGAATAATTGTTAAGAGCTCTCAAAACTAAAATACGAGATAAGAAATCGTGGAAAAGCAAAAATATAATTTGCCATTACTGTATTGACCTATTTCTAGATTTAATTTCTAAGGCCCGAGTTCACCAACATTTTAAACAACTGATTATAAGATAAACAGCTGTTTAAATTAGTTTTTGTGTTCACCACAAGTTAACCATCGATTACAGCTTTTAACCAATCGATCAACTTAACCGAGCCTGACAGCAACGTTTAACCTCCTCGAATCTGAATCTCAAATTAGTAAGAACTAGCTGGCACATTGCGCGGGGAATAGCTGCCATTTCTTCTCGGATATTAGTCTTCAACTGGTTAATCGTGGCTGGGTTATTGGAGTAGACCCTACTTTTCAGGTATCCCCACATAAAAAAGTCCGGTGGTTAGATCCGAACTTCTAGGCGGCCATGCAATGTCACCTCTGCGCGATATCAGTTTCCAAGTAAACATATCAACATGAATTTCTTTTTGACATTGACAATTTGACAGTTACCGTTAGTTACGAAAGGTGTTATCCGACCAAAATTAGAACAACGTCGTAGAAAAACGTTCTTATCACGTCATTGCACTTTACAAATTGGAAGAATTTTACGTTATGATACTAAATTTAGATGTCGACGTATATTGCGTCCGTTTAATATGACAGAGCTGCTTCGAAAATAAGTATCCTTATAACATTCGTTTATTCATTCTAAAGCATCGTTAAACTTCCGATTTTGTAACCATGGTAAACATGTTTGCGGTGAACAGTGAAAATTTGAATAGTTGTTTAAACGATGTTTAGGAATTGAACGGCCGATCACTGAAACGTTGGTTAAACAATTATTGGTGAACTCGGGCCTTAATGTTGCCAACAATTTTCGTTGACATTTCCGTCCGTTTCATATCAATCATCAACTTGTCTTAAGGATAAATTTGATAACCAATCCATTTAATATTTTAAGCTGTGTTCAGTAAACTGCATTTGAGACTGATGTATTATTGCGAGTTAATTATTATTTAGCCTACTTTACTTATCACAACAAGATAAGAAAATACGTTATAGGTTAAGAGCAATTTTAGATAATATCTACCTACGAACATGTTCCACATCCAAAAAATCATTATAGGCATGAACCTCAGAGTAAACAGAACTGGAGTAGCCATTAGTCAATTTCTCAAACATTTTTTTCTGCCATTTCTTGCGGGGGGTGAGGTTACCACTACACTCAAAGCCAGCCGTTTTTACAAATGCACACATGCATAATTCGACACACAAATTTAAATTTCACGCACACACACGCTTAAAATAGTCACGTGGGGTGTGCGTTTTGACAACGTCACAGCCGCACTCCACACGAGACTAGCGCTCGAAATTTGAAATCGTAGAATTCTAAAACATGAAATAATGAAGTAAATAATCATGAAATCTTAAAAATTATAATTACAAATAAAAGGTGACACCATCTTTTAGCATACTCGATGTTTTCTATTTATTTTTACAACAAAAAACAGCACAGGCAGGCATTTTTGCGGGAGCTTTGTTCGCCGCAACGTTTACAATGTTATGGCTGTCAAAATGGCGGCTCAACTAGTTTCATTAAACGTGCAAGCATCCGATGCTTGTGCATTTGGCAGAGGGGAATGTTAGACAAAGGCTACTCCAGTTCTGTTTACTCTGAAGCATGAACCCAATTTTGATACTTAACACACAAAGAAAAGTAGAATACCGAACAGACGATGCCAATTGTACTAATAGACATTGTGCAATTACCATTGCAAGTGAAAAGAATATTACTGCAAGCACGTTTTCTTGTTAGTTGGGTATTTGGGTTGTTTGGCTCTCATAAAATTCTTATCATATTTTTTGTCTACTGTTGATTTATATTCATAATAATCACTAAAAACGGAGTTAATAAAAGTTAGTGATCATTATTTTTTTATTCTTAGCTTTTTTCTTTATAAAATTAGTTGATCATAATGTTTAAATTAAAAATGTTGTAACGAAAAAACGATTTGTTTGGAAGAACCAACAAAGTCTTTAATGAGTTTGATATAGTGGTGTACATATTAGAGTTGATTACCTTTCAGTGTGAGTGTATCCAGTTTTTCCCGTGGCACTGGCAACACAGACACTCCATCTCACACTATACACAATAATCGCTTCACAACACTATCCACGACTTTTTGTAGAATCTGAAATAGGGGAAACATTCTCCCGTTACTATATATCGTATGTCGTGTGAACATTCGCCAAGCATTTTTGGAATACGATGAAAACTTCAACAATAAAACTCGAGTAGTTGCAACACAGTTTTTGTTGTTACTGTTTGATTTTTAACGACACAGTAATAATAGAAATAAAATGAATGAATGAATGAGTTTTCACATAAAATTTTTTTTACGAAAAATACAAACTGTGTCAATTGTTTAAGACTTAATATGTAATCGCTCAGCATACTCGCATAGCAGTATTCTATTCCTATTTTAAATTTGATGATATAAAATATGAAACCCACCGTATTCAAAGGTTCAAATCGATCGCCAGCATAATCCCCTATCTTTGTTTTAATTAAATTTTGAGTTAATTATTAATTTCCCCGCAAATTCTATTAAAGCTCGAGGAGGTCGGTGGCGCAGTGGTTAGTACTCTTTGGCTTTCGATTGAAAATAAAGCTACCTTCGCCATGGTCAGGCCATGGATGGGTGACCAAAACTTTGTGATCTCCTCCGTGCTTCGGAAAGCACGTTAAGCCGTTGGTCCCGGTCGCTATTGCGGCTGTTTCTACTCACCAACACGCATTGGGTCAGCGTGGTGGTGATACGATCCTTACTCCTCATGTGTTTCTCCACGAGGAAGGCCCAGCAGTGGAACCTATATAGGCTGAGGCACAGGAGGAAAGAATTTGCGGGGTACTTAATAATTTATACAGTAATTCATTATCCAGTTAGGACGCAGCTGATATCCCACATAACCGTATTCCCATCTCTGATTTGTGGAATAGCTGTATCAGCTATTTTTTAATAAATCAACATACAGATAGAGCCGAGAGTTAGTTCTTTGACAGCAATATTATTTTACAGATAATTGTTTTTTTTTTTGGAAAAGTTTGATTTTTGCACTTATTTCTAACAAACTAACACTCAAATACTCTATCTATGGGATATACAATCTCTTGATTGCTTGCTAAGCAACTATTATTATTCTTAACTAACGTCATGTGAGATGGGTTTGTTTTGTTTTGTTCACAATTCACTTGCTACATTTAGGGCCTGTTTCACAATCGACGAGTAAGTTCTGAATAGCTTACTTGGCAGTTCAAATAACATAAATTTCATATTACAACTGTCAAATTATCTGCCAAGTAAGCTACTCAGAACTTACCAGTCGATTGTGAAACAGGCCCATAGAGTCAATTTTTTTTTTTTGTATGTAAACCAAGTTATGCTCGCTGTAAGTGCCGTTGCTGGATCCCATCCAAGGACTGACCAAGGCGAAAGTAGCTTTGTTTTCGATAAATCACCACGCCCCAGCTCCTTCTTGTACAGAACAGTACAGAACCTAAATTGGAAACAGAGCGAGCATTGACATTCTTAATGCGACCCCAATTCTACGACCGAAGTCATAAGACTTGATTATGGTAATGTATTTCTGTTAAGCAATCAACTAATTGTCTTACCGTTTCGAGATATATTTTAAGCTGACTTGATTAATGACCTACTGATTAATTACTATAATAATAATTGGACAAAGTGGATTGTTTTCAAGAAATATTTAGAGTTGAGTTTTTAAATTTTGTATGTATAATCTCGCCTCTAAAATCAGTGCAGCGTAGCTATGAAACGTCCCTTTGATATATAAGCGCGCACGTGTGGCTGTGAAGCAATTATTATAAATAATATGTTACTATCTCGTGTAACTAAAAACGGGCTCGCGTGGACGGCGCTGGCGACCAGTGCAGTTATGAAACCACCCTTATACTATTCAAATCTGCTTGAAAATTCAAACAGCCGTTAAGTAATTGTCTAAGTTATTTGAGATACTATTTCTGATAAATAATATTGATAAACAACTTGCCGTTAAAGGAGACCTTATGGGTTCCATCATTCAACCTATAGACGCCCACTGATGGACACAGGCCTCCCCTAATGATCTCCACAACGATTGGTCCTGCGTCGCCCGCAGCCTTATGGCCTAGCAATGTTTGGTGGTTGACCTAATTAAGGTTCCTCAAGATACCTTTATATGAACTCATTTCTTATTTGCAATTTCTTCTTGCAGCATTGAAGATGAAGTATTTACGAGCAGCATCAAAATGCTTTTTTTGAAAGTATGTATATTCTAACCATTATCTTATTTTCTATAAATAAACTAAGAATGATCGTTGCTTTGAACACATCATTTTCCATTACTCTCAGCATCGTTTCCCCTTTTTTGGGTGAATATGTAGTGTTTTAAGTCGACGCTACAAACTCTATGTTCACATAGTTTGCTCTAGTAATTATATTGGATCGTTTTGCCTTACAGTAGTTAACGTAAAATGTAAGGAAACGACGGCTTACTCATTAACTTTGACGTTCTACATTATTTCAAAGACTTTGAGTAGACAAAGTATGAAAGTTTAACTATTTAAAACTAGGTAGGTTTAGTCTTGTCGAGTTACGACACAGCAGACCGTACATACAAAAGATCACTGAGAAAGTAACAAATTTTTGTACGGCAGAAAATGCAGCCAACCCAGACTTTTTGGTCACCCATCCAAGGTATCATTGGGCCAGTGTGGTGGTGCTACGGCCCATACTCCTCATGTGTTTCTTCATGAGGGAGGCCTGTGCCCAGCAGTGGGACGTATATAGGCTGAGGACGAGTGAATGAAGCCAACCCAGACTTTTTGGTCACTCATCTAAGGTTCAGCCATGATGAAAATTCCTTTGTTTACAATATCGACCACATCGCTCAAACAGCTGTCTCATATATTGTTTCAGCTTAGAAATTGCTTGAACCTTTTTGTATTTTGCAAATGAAGATAAAATAGTTGTGGTGCTGAAATCGTAAAATTCTCGCTACCAAAATTTTCAATCCCCGTATTTCCGTACAACAAATTTCAGAGATTTGTTCGGTGTCTGATTCGTTAGGGAGCCGCGTTCAGGTGACACAAAATAAAATAGGGACCTGCATCATCGGAATAGCATGTTGATAGAAGTAAATTGAAAACGATATGAAGATCTCTTCTATGTGGTTAAAATGCTATCGTTTTTGTCACTTTCGTATATTTACATGTGTTAAAAGATGTGTGGTTATAGTTTATTATTGTATAAAATGCATCAAAAACTCTCTTTAAAATATTTGAGTTTAACTTGAAGTACAACTCTAATTGGAATGTAGGTACCGAAAAATGGCAAGCGACATCTTGCAAAGGTAAAATGACTTTTCTCGTAAGCGGCATAAGGTTAAGAACTCAATAATATGGGTGACGAACTAATTTTTGAGACTAATGAACTTTTTACTGTTAACCAAAACGTGCAAAGACTATAAATTACTTTTTCCTTTAATCACGTTGGTATAAAAATATTGGATTATTCTTTTAACGTCAAGGGTTACTTAAAACGCGTCAAAAATTCTTTAAAAAGTATGTATTAAACGTAGCAGATACGTATTACTTATTAAAAATAGGTCTTATTTCTCAAAGAAAAGCTCTAAGAAAGCACGACATTATTCCATAGTGACTTCAATCACAGAGCTTTTTCTTTTAAAAGGCATAATAGTAAAGACGATCTGTGTACCTCTACGCAAATTCAATCTTATTGCCATCAGATTTTATAATAATTTCGTAATTATATGAAATAATATATTAATTCCCGTTTACTTAGTAAACCCAAATACATTCGTGTATTTTATTGCAAGGAAATGTCGATTACTTATTAACAAAAAGACCTAAGAATGTGATTGGTATTAAATGACGAAAATAAAGTTTTACAGTATGTCAAATATGCATAAAGCTACTGCGGTAGAAAAATACCTACACCATTGTTAGGTAGGGCGTGGTTACATTAATATGTAAGAGTTAGATTTAAACCAGATGGTATAACAAGAAAGGGTTTTTAAAGAAGCATAATAACAACTACACAGTAAAATATCATACTCACTCAGATAATTCCTGTCCCAAAGCAACACAATAATCTTGCTTGAAAATATTTCAAAATTCTCTGTCTTTAATTTGCTCTGTCACAAGCCTGATACTCTCATCGACCTATAGATACACCTGTTGGCTTAAATACAACACCATTTAAAACTGTAGTTGAAGAGAAAATACCGCAAATGAAAATACACTAAACGCAGTCGCACAATACAAGCGAGCAATACACAGCTCGAGTGAGTTTGTGATCAATAATACACATTATTTATTATTATTCAAATTACTGGTACACTTTCCTCATAAATGATCATTAATTCATACAGTATGAAATCTTGTGAGCTACTAACATGTTGGATGAATGTCGCTCTAGATAAGCATACTTTAACAGTGTAGAGTAAATATACAAACAGGATATGTTTACATTAAATTATGCTCTATTGGAAGATTTTCTCATCAACTATTGCTACGTGTGGGAATATAATTACAGAATAAACTGAATTGATTCACTGAAATCTCTTTTTTGTGGTAATTTTTTTTGTTAGTCTGTACCTATTCACATGTGCGTCACCAGTTGTTTGTTTTCACTTCAAGCGCCGTCATTTTTCTTTCTGAAAGTGCACAAGCAACGCCCTCTTGACTACGCCCTTCAATAGACTTGCTTCAAACAATTACGTACAGATCATTCATATCACCGAAGGGGTAAACACAAAATCTAAAATAATAATTTAAGAAAGATTGTTAGTTGTAGTTTGACGAGCTATCGACTAAACAAGTAGTCTTGATCTTTTTCTTCCTTCCTTTTCTACCTTTAAGAGGGTCGGTTCAACATTTGTTTTCTTCTTCTATTCTCCTCTCTCATTCGTCAGCTCACCTTTTTTTCTTCTTATATCAGAATTCATAGCCGTTAAATCCATCGCTTATTTGGTCTTCCTTTCATTCTAGGGCCATCCACATCCAAGCTTAGCATTCTTCTAGTTATGTGACATTTATCCCTCCTCATGACATCAAACGATCTTGATATAAAGTTAAATAAATAACAAACTATATTTCCTATATATTTCCCTTGCCACGTCATATTTACAAATATGGATTAAAAAAAGAATCGTACAAATTTACTAATTAGTAAGATTTTCTGCTGGAATTAAGGGAGTCTTTAGAACACAAAAGGCATCTGGCTCTGACAATAATTTAGCAACAGTCTGTTTTCAACGCTGCAACATTGTCATTTTTTCAAATTAACAGTGTGCAAATCCAGTGTTGCTGTTATTAAGTTACTTTGTACAGTAAGCGTTGAAGAAAATTAAAAGTTAATGAAATTAAAAGACTGATAGGCATTCTGGACGAAAAATAAATCTAAAATCAGTTTTCAATATCTGTTTGGCAGTCTGTGCGTTAGTATACGACGCGAACACACTTTTGCATGAATTTGAATGAATTAGTATTTTATTAACATTATGTAAATATTACTTGGACTATTTTTACTAGGCTTTATATAAGGCATTTTAGCTTTGGCTCAATATTTATAAACACGAAAACGTATGTATAATATATAAGCAGTAATACAGATGAGAAAGTCTTATAGAAATAGAAATAGAAATAGAAATAGAAATAGAAATATATTTATTTGCAAGAAGTGTGGTACAATATGATCTTATAAATAAGTGTTTGTTTCTTCACAATTCACCAGAAAATGGCATGCAAATTTGTACTGTGATGACCAACAATTTATCAATTTTTAATCAACAATATAACATAACAATTCATCATTCTATTATATATTTAAGTAATTACATTTATACATGTCAATAGAAAAATAAAATAAAAGTCATAAGATAAATTGTCATTCCTTTACATATTAAAATTTAAACATACACACATAAAATTAGATTAAAATTGGTCAAAATTTAAATTTAAAATATTCATCTAAGGAGTAAAAACAATTTTCTATAAGAGTCTTTTTTAAAAGATTTTTAAATTTCATACAATTCAATATAGTCCATTCATGAGGTAGCTTATTGTAAAGTTTTACAGTCATTGCATAACTACTCCGGCTACATAAAGTTGTTCTAAACTTCGGCAAAAATAATTTATTAGGATATCTCATATTATGATTATACGTTTCCGAAATTTTCCTAAACAGTTCCGGGTGTTCTTTCACAAGAATATCTTATCATATAATAAGTTAAAAAAAGCTCTGTAAGTGAACATTTCATTCACAATTCAATTTGAAATAGGTATCTTTTCGAATTTCACGTTTGTGGTGGCGCTATGCAAAGAGTAAATATTGAACTAAAATTTTACCAAGCTTCCTCTTTTACCAATTTTACCAATGTTCATTTTAAGGCTATTTTTTGAAGTCAAATATTGTGTACACGTTGTTTACAACTACACACATATGGTTTAGTTCACAGCTGGACAAAGGCCTCCTCTAATGTCTCCGCCACACATATTAGGTTGGGGAAAAAGTCTTTTCGCATTATAGTATGTATAAACTTGTAATAAAATCTCTTTGGCTATACTATTTGTATCTGGCTGGTTTTGATATCATTGAAAGTTTAAATTTTAAAGAACATAATTCCAAATTCAAATTAGGAAAATGTGTGATTTTCATTTGTTTTTCGTACCGCCAAGATGAGTGAATCTAATGAAGAAATTCGATACATTTTAAAATTTTACTACAAAAAAGGTGAAAATGCAACGCAAGCCGCGAAAAAAATTTGCGATGTTTATGGACCTAGTGCAGTGTCTGTGAGAGTAGCACAAATTTGGTTTAAGCGTTTTCAATCCGGAAATTTTGATGTCAAAGATGCACGTCGCTCTGGTCGCCCTATTACAGATAAAATGGATGCCATTTTTGAAAAAGTGGAGTATGATCGGCATGTCAGTAGTTACGACGTAGCTGAAGAACTGGGAATTGACCACAAAACAGTTTTGGCGCATTTGAAAAAAACAGGGTACACAAAAAAGCTCGACATTTGGGTACCTCACGAGCTCACTGAAAGAAACCTAATGAACCGTGTACTCATTTGTGATTCTTTATTACGACGTAATGAAACCGAACCATTTTTGAAGAAGCTGATAACTGGTGATGAAAAGTGGATCACGTACGACAAGAACGTGCGAAAAAGGTCGTGGTCAAAGGCTGGTCAGGCTTCACAGACTGTGGCGAAACCCGGGTTAACTCGCAACAAGGTGATGCTGTGTGTGTGGTGGGATTGGAAGGGCATTATTCATTATGAGCTGTTACCACCAGGCAGGACCATCGATTCTGAACTCTACTGCGAACAACTGATGAGATTAAAGCAAGAAGTTGAGAGAAAGCGGCCGGAATTAATCAACAGAAGGGGTGTGGTTTTTCATCATGATAACGCTAGACCTCACACATCTTTAGCCACTCAGCAAAAATTAAGAGAGTTTGGCTGGGAGGTGTTAATGCATCCGCCGTATAGTTCTGACCTTGCACCTTCAGATTTCCACCTGTTTCGGTCTCTTCAGAATTCTTTAGGCAGTGTCAGGTTAACATCACGAGAGGACTGCCAAAACCACTTGTCGCGGTATTTTGACCAGAAGTCGCAAAATTTCTATAGCAATGGGATCATGTCCCTACCTACAAGATGGCAAAAAGTTATCGGACAAAATGGTACCTACATACTTTAGTTAAATGTAAATAAACTATATTAAAAAATGTTTTGAATTTTCTTAAAAAATGCGAAGAAACTTTTTCCCCAACCTATTACATATATTATAACTTTTATAACGTAGTTTTTTTAGTAAAATATTCTTAACTCGCTTCGATTTCCTGCGCTAAATTAAAATACGTGATTGTAGGGTGCTGTTAGATGCCTCGATATTGCAATGCGACGGAGATATTTGTCGAACAGAAAGTGGAATGCTTGAATACAACCACATGTGAGCATGTACTAACACCGATACAGCTAACACAAATATCAAGTGATCGTAAAGATTGTGGGACTTTCTCTATGAATGTATCAAATTTGAAGAATACTTATCACGTGCAGTAAAAAAAACATGAGTTATTTGGTGCTTTTTCTGGTACTAATCTGGAAGTGGTGAAACTGGTCCATTATACTATCACCATTTCAGCCCACAGATGTCCACAGTTGGTTATAAGCATAATGACCGGTCCTGCACCGGCCGCATCGAGAGAGTTTCTGTGAAGATCGTCGGTCTCCTAGCGTGGCGCCTTCTAGTACGTAATCACTACTCGAGAACCTATCTGCCCCAACGGCAGTCAATTCTACAATGTGTCCTGCCCGCTCACAGCCATTTAAGACTCGCAATTTCGTTGACTATAATTAATTCTCCTGCATATCTCCTCGTTTTCTGATTCGATCACGCTCCAAGCATCCAAACTCCAAGCATAGCCCTCTCCATTGCCCTTTGACTTGAGTGACCTTGAGCCTTCTTAAGAGGCCTTCGGTAGGTCCATTATACTATTAGTATGCTCCCTCTTCGTTTGTTTCTAACTCTTTTAGTGCAGAGGAGTAGCGAATTCACAATTTCCTTTTGTAACTGTTCGCGAATTTTATATAGGTACATTAATTAAATTGTAATTTAGTTGTTTAGTTTTGTCTTATTTAATGTATTTTTGTTGTAAAAAAATACCTGTTAAATTGTACAATGTCTGACTTCAACTATTGTTGTAGCTACATCGCATGTATTGAACAGTTCAAACAAGTTTCTGTTTGTTGAATGTTTATGTTTGTTCGGACCGATGGTATTCATTTATGTTGCTGACCTTTTAAAGTTTTGTGGCTCCATTGAGGACATTACATGGCATACCTAAAACATCAGGCTTATTTTGAGGGAAATATTACGCAGGTAGGGATCGTTCACATTAAAAATATGTTCTTAATTCAAATTTTTCTAAACTTAAAATAATAGCGTCAGTGATAATCGTGATGTAATCCTGGTTTAGACATGCAAGGAGGGATGAATTTTCGTAGTTAGAATTATGTATGTATAAAAGGGGAAAGGAATATCGACAAAACATTATCGATTTAATCGAATTATTTTATTATATTGTATTTAGGTGATCCTGCTCGGTCTACTTTCGCTACAGGGAACGGTAGATAAATGCTATAGTCGGAAGATAACATGAGAAGCCGGGCTCCATAAGTCCATCCTTTTCGCGAGCGGCCTACGTGTGTATTGGCCTACGTGTGTATTGCTGGCTGCCAGGTTTGGTTTTTTCACCTTCCAAATATACCCAGGAATCTCCCATTGGCACATTCACCGACCTAGTGTGTAACTAGGTCGGGACACCCAGCGAATGGCTTCGAGAATTGGCAGAACCCGAGTCGTTACCGCGATAGGGTTCGAAGGGAATGAAATAGGGGGTTTAATAAGCGGTGCCAGTATTTCTGGTAAGTCCTACAAACACTTACCGCCTAGCCTAGTGGCAGGTGTGGTCCGTAAATTGGTCCGTTCCTCCTCGTCAACAAATAATACAGATTTACTGGCCGCTACTAGCCCAAACTTTTACAAAATTATAAACACCTGTGGCAATTAAGATCAGCGGTCCTACACACTTACAAAATTTCAAGGGATATGAATCGGATTTCTGCCATTTCGAACACCTTTTTTTGAAACATTAAACATTTGAAGTTGCATTAAATCAATATGGATTTGTCAACATTACGTTACAGAGTAGGGCAGCAGCTATTCTTCAATGGATTTGAATTAGATTTCTGTCATTGAAAACTATTCAAAGTAACAAAAGCGCCACAATGATTCAATAAAGCGGTTATTATGTGTACTAAACTTCCTATTGTCTATTTTCGTAACAAATTGGAAATAGCTAAAATTTGCTACTCTGTAACCGAATTTGACGCTAAATATTGAATATTGGATTGCGTCGCCGTTGTCTGTCATTGGTTATAACTTATAACCATCATTATGTGAATCGTCTTTAGGTATCGCTTGATATTGAATCAATAAATAAATTTATCCTCAGACACTCACACCTATCAACTAGCCCCATTTTAAGCAACTAATGCTGCTTGTGTTACGAATACTGTATGATGGATAAATATATTTAATACTTAAATACATAAACATATTTAAAACATATACAATACATATATAAACAGCCAAGACTGGAGAACAAATGCCTGTATTCATCACACAGACATCTGCCCCCACGGGGGATCGAACCCAGAATCTCTCGAGATGGCGACGCCTTGAGACCGGCCGGGCGTACAGACCACTCGACCATGGAGGTCGTCTATCAATGAGGCGCTTTTGTGACTTTCAATAGTGCCAATGACAGAAACCCGATTACACTTCATTTAAATATGGTTAGAGAGTAGGGTAGCAGAACCCAGAATTGTAACGTTTACTTATGTAGGCTTAAAATGTTATTTTAGTAAGAAAATGCTCCGTAAACATAATACGCAAATGCCTTACAATAAAAGAACCTGGGCGGTGTTTACGACATAAACCGTTAAGATAAGCTAATATATTGCTATTATAGCTTATATATACATTAGTTTTATTGACTGTATTTCTGTTTTGTTTATAGTGCAATAATAATATGACAGTCCAGCAGAAAGAGTAAAGTAATATATACGAGTCGCATACATTGTCAAGGTTTCTAAATAAATGGCAACGGGCTCAGAGGCAATTTCCCTCAGGCATAGAGAACTCCGTTGTATAAAACCTGGTCTCAGTGAGTGAATATGAAAGAGTGCTCTATGACAAAGCACAAACGTTCTTTTCCATTAAATGCAAAGTCACAAAAGATGCAAAATCTACTAAAGTCCTATGTTAATTTTCGTTTCTTTATTAATTTATTGCATATGAACCTGCAACTTATAACTCTAGTTTAACAAATGTCTAATATTACTACTTTGACGACCTCCGAGGTCGAGTGGTCTGTATGCCAGTCTCAAGGCGTCGCCATCTCGAGAGGTTCTGGGTTCGACCCCCGGTGGAGGCAAATGTTTGGGTGATGAATTTTCAGAAATTCGTTCTCCAGTCTTGGATGTTTCAGGATATTTTTATGTATTTATCTATGAAATATATTTATCCGACATCTAGTATCCGTTTGTTTTGTTGCTTAAAATGGGGATAGTTGATAGGTGTGAATGTTTGAAGATGTTTATTTATCACTAGTTTCGTTGTTTTTAAAGTTTTTAACATTCAAACACAAAAGAGATATCGTTTTGTTTATTCTGTTCCTTTTTTTAAGTATAAGATACTTCCCGGGGGTATAGGCTTGGGTTGGCTATATAAAGAGTTTATTGTCACAACTCGCCTCGGTGACATTTTAATAACGAGCCGGACGTACCTTCCGAAATAAGGACCTCGAGATCTCTAAGTTTTCATTTAAGCCGTCATTCTCAGACGATACGTCCCACTGCCGGGCACAGGCCTTCCTCATGGAAACTCTTACTTGAGAAGTATGGGCCTTAGCACCACCACGCTGACCCAATGCGGGTTGGTGCGTAGAAACGGCTTAACGGCTCGAAGCACGGAGGAGTTCGAGATCACAAAGTTTTGTCAATTATCCACGGCCTGACCATGGCGAAGGTAGCTTTGTTTTTGATATCGAAAGCCTAACACTAAGTACTCCAAACCAGCCAGTTCTCTGCCAAGCTAATATTGAAACCGAGGTGTTCTAAATAATAGGTTGGGGAAAAAGTTTCTTCGCATTTTTTAAGAAAATTGTAAACATTTTTTAATATAGTTTATTTACATTTAACTAAAGTATGTAGGTACCATTTTGTTCGATAACTTTTTGCCATCTTGTAGGTAGGGGTACATGATCCCATTGCTATAGAAATTTTGGGACTTCTGGTCAAAATACCGCGACAAGTGGTTTTGGCAGTCCTCTCGTGATGTTAACCTGACACTGCCTAAAGAATTCTGAAGAGACCGAAACAGGTGGAAATCTGAAGGTGCAAGGTCAGGACTATACGGCGGATGCATTAACACCACCCAGCCAAA
Source organism: Parapoynx stratiotata (assembly GCA_910589355.1). Classification (NCBI taxonomy): domain Eukaryota; kingdom Metazoa; phylum Arthropoda; class Insecta; order Lepidoptera; family Crambidae; genus Parapoynx; species Parapoynx stratiotata. Next base: position 12,879,146 of record OU342457.1, read on the forward strand.
CTCTCTTAATTTTTGCTGAGTGGCTAAAGATGTGTGAGGTCTAGCGTTATCATGATGAAAAACCACACCCCTTCTGTTGATTAATTCCGGCCGCTTTCTCTCAACTTCTTGCTTTAATCTCATCAGTTGTTCGCAGTAGAGTTCAGAATCGATGGTCCAGCCTGATGGTAACAGCTCATAATGAATAATGCCCTTCCAATCCCACCACACACACAGCATCACCTTGTTGCGAGTTAGCCCAAGTCTTTTCGCGAAAAGACTTTTTCCCCAACCTTATATATTATTTAAATTTTAAAGCGTACAAACCACGATACCGAAGTCCTTAATGAAAATGTAAATACTAGCAAAATCAAAGTAATTTTGCAATGGGTACACAGTAACAGATGCAGGGTAGCAAAGGACCTATAGACGGCTCTGAACTAAGTCGTTTGCATAATTACTAAGTCCTTGAGACCTGATGAAGGTTTTAATAAACGCTTTAGCAGTTAGTGCCTTGGCGTTTGGCGCGATATGACGATCGATTACAGTTTATGATCCATGTATTTGATATATTAAATTGTGTGTTGGCTGCGAATTTTGTCGCCCTGAAATTAAACTATTAACATGGCCCAAGTGGATTGGTGGGTATGAAACGATTGCAATAGAAACCAGATAAGATCAGACGTCGGTTCTGCCAAGATCTGCTGCATCACACCAATATCATTAGACTTTAACTTTAATTGCATCATCAATGACTGTCGCTCTGTCTGATTATTATCTAATTACATCAACAAGTGATGCACGTCCTTAGGCTTAACGTGCCTTCCACGGAGGAGTTCCAGATCACAAAAGTTTTTATCACTCATCTGAGGCTTCGTACTAACTACTACGCCTCCGAGTTCCTCATAACACACGCTGGCCATTTACGTTTCGAAGCCTGGACCGGGACTAACGACTTAACGAGCCTTCTGAAGCGCGAGATAACGAGGTTTTGGTCTCCCATCCAAAATTTACCAAGGAAAAGTAGCTTTGTTTTGAATATCGAAAGCCACGTACGAACCACTACACCATAGAATTCCTGTTTGGTTTGCGGCACGGTATATAACAAAGCAATTACCACCGCAATCCATCTGATGAATGCGAATGGATAATTACAATGCTCTGTGACTGTGTTTAATGAATGTAATCGCGATTGGAACCGCAAACACAAAAGTTACAATAACACTTCTAAACCAAAAATATGGTACATCACAAGTTTGAAATGACGGCAAATTAATTAGTAAAGTAATCCGACAGATGTCGGAAAGTTGTGATTGAAGGCATTTTCGATAAACTTTCGAGTCTGCTATTTATGGAAAAATAAATAAAATTAATTTTCTCTATTCGTCAGCGGATTGTGAAGTATTTGCATTACCACCTCTTATTTCCGCAGCTGTAATTTTATTGCAGATTATTAATAATTAGTTATTAATTAAAGGTACGGTTGTTTCGTAGAATAGGTTTTTATTTTTATACTGTGGAGTAAGCTATCCTTTGTTATTGACTCATATTAGATTTTAATATCGTTGATATTACAGATAAAAGTTATTTAATAACGTCGTACCTGTATTATAAATACTAAGTTCTACCACGATTTTCTTCTTGAGAAAAACAATTATAAGCTAAGAACTTCTATCCACATTGAAACTTGGTTAATAAGTGCGTTAATTTGAATCAATTTATCGTGAATTATTAGTTAAAACTTGAAGTGAGCTTAAGCTGATTAACATAATTGTATCTTATATTTAGATATTATTTAGAATTGTGAAAACACAGAATAAAAAGCCAAATATTTTGAAATAGTGGTTAATAGGCCCACTTTAATAGAACACATCATTATAAGTCTACAACAGTGCCCTATGGCTTAGAACAGGTTCACCTCATGGCCCACTTGCAGGAAATTTAAATCGAGATTTAAAACTCGTTTTTGTAATTATTTGACAAATTGACTATGGCTTTTATGACGAAAAATTATTAAATCGAGATTTAAACTAGGTATAAAATTTCCTGCAAGTGGCCCTAACGGCGTCTTGCAGGAAATTTAAATCGAGATTTAAAACTAGATTTAGCAATTTTTTGACATTTTGGCCATATTAAAAATTGACAAAATCGAGATTTAAACTAGGTTTAAAATTTCCTGCAAGTGGGCCTAAATAATGACTATACATATGTGGGACATAGAACCAAATGTGAGTGTTTTACTCTGCCTACCTTGAAGATACTGAAATAAGTAGAATGCAGTTATCTGTTTTCTGCACACGCTTAAAATGTTAAGCTTTTGAGATTTTTCAGTTATCTGTGGTTAATAGCTATCCTCGCTCAATTTTTGAAAGCTATCAGGCGGTAAAATTGGCCTTCACGTACACGATGGATTTCTGATAGTACATCAATTAGTTTGATGCATCAACGACCCAATATTTTGTGATTGGGCTGAATAATGATTTCATCAGAGGATAGACCACAATACACTTTGGACATTTATCTTTATATACACAATAGCAATAGAAATTTATTATTACTGTATTTAAATTAGATTCCATGGCAATAGTTCTAATAGATATTGAATTAGAATATTAGTTTATTTAAATTGGTTAAGCCAATCTCGAACATTATTTACTCCAACGATTACATCAGTATTTGTTACCTAATTTATTGTTGTAATTGTTCAACAATTTCGTCATAACTTCCTGTAATATCTATTGGTATATTTAACAAAGTTTCATTTTTAAAACACATAAGTCACAAAGTATGAAATCATACAAATGTGCATACAAAACGGTTTTATCACATTGTAACCCGAAATAAGTTTATGTAAAAAATAAGCAGAATATAATATTTTTAAAGAAAACCCTTAAAGCTAATAGGTACACAAAATAGTATGCGTTTTTTCACGATAAAAACGTCTATGATTTAAAAGACCATAAACGTAGTCGTAAAGATAGTGAACAAAGCTTTACTTTATAGGGGAATATGTGCGGTACTGTAACACAAAATATCGTTATGTCTATCCTCGTATGCCGGATTTAGGACAGAGGGCTTGTTGGTTTTCTTTTTGAGGTCTGCCACATTCATAAATTACAAGAAACGTTGCCACAATGGAGTGCAGAATTCTGTTCGTGTCACGTAATAACACATTCACTGACAATCGTGTTAGTGTCTGAACTATGATTCTGACGGTGCCAATGGTGGTCAGGAACAAAGTTTAGTAGTGAGCAGAAAGGAAATGTGGCTGACAAATAACCCAGGAATGTTAGAGAACATTAAAGTGAGACAAGGGCAGGTAGAAGAGAAGAGAGATCGAGTTAATGCTTTAAATTCCACTTATTTAGAATTTATGATCAGAAATAAATGTTAAAAAATATTTAGGCTAAATAAACTTTGCCATAGTCCGAGCTTCACCAAGCAGTGACTGCACTCAGCGTGACAGGTGGTGAGCCCGTCGCCTCTATAAGCTATTGGATGTTGTGCAGTTCTAAGTCCATTAGTCGCCTTTTACGATACCCAAGGGAAGAGATGGGTTGGTAGCATTATTTTAATGAGCCGCTACCACACGGCTCTGTATTGAAGAGAACATTAAACAAAATATACACGTGCTTACTACGACAGGGAATTGGTACAAGAAGGAAGTGAAATACCCAAATTTAATATAGCGTTGCTTCTTAATATAATAGAGAAAAGTTAACAATATTAAAATTAAAGAGATTAATGTCTGTTTGTCTGTGATTATTTTAACACTTTTCTAAGAGTTTGTAGAAATATTGTGTACCTGCAGACGCCTACAAAACCGACTACGCATTGTCATATAGAACTGTAGATCACCTATAATTACAGACACAATAAAGCTATTATCGTAATGACATGTCTACTTTGACATACCGCCGACTCTACACTACGAGTACAATTACAGTAAAATCTATTGACGTGGTGATTATTTCATAAGTCACAAATGCCCTTCATAGATGTCGTGTGTGTGTGTTTTGAATAATCAATAAATAATATCACATTATAAAAACCCGCCGAAGAGCTTATATAAAAATATTATGAAACATCGTATTGTAAAATTAAGTATGGTCGTGATTGAATCCGGAGTTCGGTGCCACTCACGTTCCCCGTATATCCAAAACCTATGGGTAGTCGCCCTGTTTGGCAGTACAGGTCGGCGGACTGGTTCATTTTTTGCGTCCTACACCTGGGGGCAGATTTGCTTCATGCCGTTGAGTGATCCTTTCTCTCTATCGCTGATGTTGTGCTGCAGGAGATGGAACTTTTTGTTCCGTCCTCTGTAGTTCCTACTGGCGGTAGATCCCAACCTTGGTTTGGTATGAAAATTTGCATCTCGTTGTAATTGAAATTGTTACCTAGTCTAGATAAAAGCAATGACTTCAAAGGATGCAAATGCTATCGCATTGAAGAAGGAGTAAAACTCTGCAGCTAGGTCCGTCAAAGAAGTAATTGCCAAGGCGAAGTCGGCAGATCGAGAGCGGCGGCGTGCATTAGTAGAGACCTATGTCCAGCAGTGGGCGAGCAGAGGTTGTTGATGAAGGCGAAGGCGGAACATATTTGTAGTTCCAAAAAAATATTATTATTATTATATTAGCAGCATTGGTGAGAGATTGATTCGCCTTCTGTCTAGAACTCGTGTCATATGGTCTCTTTTGCTTTTATAGTGAAAAGGAGAAGGCCAATCACTTTATATAATGAAAACAAACTACACTAAACAGCGTACTCGGTACGCCAGATTTTAATTTCATTTGTATTTAACGCAAAAGGTACACTCTCTTATGATAAAACCAAGACAAATAGGTTATAAGGTCACATATTGTCTAAACGTCATATCCATATACAAATTACAATTTTCTTTATTTAAGAAAAATATATGAACGAAGCGAGAGTCCCTATCAAAATATATTCGAGGTACAACAATTTGTTTTTCTCTTTTCTGCTACCATTTGTCATATCAACATTCGTTACTTTTTACCCATATTATTATGTACACCCTATCCGTCTTTCCATCTGCTTTCTTCTTTATACATGTCCACCCCATGTATATTTGCACTAGGTATGTATAGGAACATGCTTGTTAATTTTCTTCCTTATCGGTCCTTTACTTGTCTTCTGCATTTAGAACCGACTTTAATGGATTTATTATATTATACCACCACATAAAGTAATTTAGATTAACCATCTACTTTTATACCTAGGGTAGTTAGAATTTGTTCTATGGTCAGAGTTTGAATTCCAAGAGGCTTTGTTTGAAACAAACATTTATGGTGGCGTATTTTTTAAATTTTATTTATAGAGGTAGGTATTAGAAGTAAATTGTTTTAGCAATAATTAAAACTTTGCATTCTATTGTATTGAGCAGCAACTCTTAGTGGCTATGATAATAGAACATTTACTTTAAAACTGATATCGGACCATCTTTAATTTCTAAAATTAGTCTGTTTAAGTAATTCAAGAAGCCAAAAAAAATATACAATATTTTCCCACACTTTTGGTAGTACCAAAGTTCATTGTAGTGGAGTAAATTATAGATTTTGAAATGAAACCGAGACTTTGAAATGACGTTTCAAATATTACTCTTACAATTTAGTTAAAAGTAACAGACTGGCGTATAAAATATAATTTAAAAATAGTATGACTTGTTTCTATCATTATCGCATATGTATCGCTGTACAGAAGAGTTGTTACTCACGTTTGGCCAAATCATTTGCATTTACACAAGCTAATAACCGCAGTTTGCACTTATATACGTCTCCAAGTTTATGTGGATGGCAATAGGATCACCACATATATAAAATCACTTATAATGTTGAAAAATTTAAGCTTTACGTGTGATATCACTTAGAAAACACGAAAAAACTCACAAGGTAATATTTCGCGAAGGATAAGGTACGAAAAATAAATAAGAATCTCATTCGATAGCACGACATTTCTGGGTCGCGAGAGGAGTTGATTTAAGGGACACCCTTATTCCATTTCGTTTATATGTTAATTCCAAACGTTTTATTGTTTTTCCGGTTCTAGAGTAAGCGGGTCATGAAATTCGTAATTATTTTCTGGAATAAAATGATAAAAACTCGGTGTTAAGTGAGAGTCGTAAAATTAATTTATTTTAATTGGGATTCCATGACAATTGGAATTTATTTTCATTTGTAAGTGATTTAAAAAAATTTCTTTCAATCAAGTTTAGCTAATGAAAGATGCTGGGTTTATTAAAACAAAATACACGTTAATTACTATTTGAGGATGCTATTAAGCTTGAGCGTGTCACGTCATTCGTATTAATAAAGGTTTATATTTCATCACAGAGGTTAGTTCGACTTTTGAATTAAACCTTTCTAAGAAATCAGATACATATTAAGAAAGGTATTGTAATTACCAAAGTATCTTCATGTGATTCAGATTATCGACATGCCTAATTTGTTTCCTAAATTTTTTATTCTTGTCTCACCAGCCGCTTTTATCCAACCCACTTCAGTATTGTCATTCCATCTTATCGCAGGACGTTCCAACCCTGTTTTCCGAATCGCGGTCTCCACCTGTGACCAACCCTCTGTCTTTTGCATTTGTATATTGTCTATGTCAGTGTTCTCTATTAGCTTATTTTCTAAAACGATCCCTCTGATACTCATAACAATTTCCATGGCCCTCTGATAGCTTTTAGAGTGGGCATATTATATTCCATAACTGTAGCAATAATAATATGGTTGTATTGAACACATTTTCCGATTTTCCCAAAAATAAAATTGCACAATTATATTCATAACGTTATTAGTCAATCCATTAATATATTATGTTTATAGGTGAATTTCTGTACTAATTGGTTGGTTGGTCATAACTAAAAGCTATGAAATGCCAGGCTAATAATTAGTAACCAAGGTTTCCGATTACAACAGTACTCATAAAGAGCCTGAACTGTATCCGCTCATTGAATTATTCACAATCTCCATTATTTTTCCGCTGGTTTCATTTACTCTGTCTCTCTGTCGAATGCCAACGTGACGGCAAAATAAAGTTGATTTGTTGTTACAAGGTTTTTTGTGGATAGCACCCTCTTTAAGTCAGAGTCATCTATTGAAATGGAATAAAATTTAATTGGTTTTTGTTTTTGACTAAGTTTAGTCTAATTGAGCCTACATGATATGTAGGCTGTGCGCATGCGTTTCATCGCAATAGTTTTTGCGTGTCCAAACAGACACAAAATTTTTATTTGTTTTATTTTATTAGGTAGTGATATTATCACTATAACTAAAAATACATTTATTATTTCCTTACACCAATTACATGTTTCCGCATATTATTATTAGAGTTCAAAGTGCTTATGTACACGCTACTTATTCCCAAACCACAAACAATAAAAAAGAGAGAAAGTCACAAAGAGTGAATTTGAATGACAAAACAAATTTACCTGTGATTTACCGCGATGGTATCGACTCAAACCAATGGTCAGCTAAGTATTTGTTAAATGACGTAAGATTGGTGTTGAAGATATCTAAGTCTGTATTTACTGTATTGGATTCTTTCAGTCAATAATTTTCGGCCTATTACAGTTTTTGTAAGCTATTAATAAGTTGTATTTTTGTGCTGAAGAAAAATACTAACAAAAGTTGTTAGACATTTTTATTTTTATTACCTTCAAATTTTATATAAGTGAAGCGGTCTTGTTTATACATTTTTGGCTTATTTTATTGGAAGCCAAGGGTCGAAGGCCAAGTCTAGTCATGTTTGAAATGTTGCCAAGAGACCTGAATTCTCTTGCGAGTGTACCTATTATCAGACCAGACAAGGCTTTTTGTACAGTAAGGCGTGGCAGTGATTTTACGCTCTATATAATGTTAAGGGGCTGCTTTGGCTTTTGAAAGGCAAACATTTTTTTTTTACAATTTGAATTCGGTAAGTACCTGGGTCACCAGTGTTGATAGCTCATAAGGTGAATGTTTTCCTGCAGTAATAATATTGCGTATTTGCTTAATGTACGAAACATTTGGTCTTATTTGGGTATGGGTATTTTATATCCTTAGTTATTAAAGGTAAGATCACAATGAACATTCATTGTGAATCCGTACGGTTGTGATCTTTATAGGTTTTGGATTTGTTTGAATTAAAAATGTGAGTCCCTTCGCATGCACAAGGAAAATTTAATAAGTATTGAAAGAAGTTTGATCTGTTTTTTTGTATGTTTTCTTTTCATTTTTGGATATATGAATTGTATTTATTTTTATTTATTTAAAATATTATTTAGTATTTTTTTTATTAATGTAATGTTTGTTTTCTCTATATGTTACTAATGTTGTATGGGAAAAATATTCAATACTCACTTAATTTATCATTTATTTAGTCATATTTCTATTAGAGATTCTCAGTGTTTTACTTAATAATAGCTTGTCTGTCCAAAGTGTACACCATAACAATAATTAACGCTCATGACAAACTTGGCCATTTGGGAAGTGGGCCCGTTAAACAAAGTCTTGCAGTCACATGAAGTTGAAACTTTCGGCCCGACGCCTAAACGAGCCCAAGATGGCTGCTCCTAATGGACATCTAACAATTATTTATAATGGCGGGGAAATATGCACGTGCACGAAGCGTGCGGCCGGCATCATACCCCTTGAGGGCCTAACGAACGCCGGCGATCGCGAAAAATATATATTTTTATTGTGAAAGATAAAAGATTGTCCCGCGATGGTCCGGGACACAAAAAGAATGTACCAACTTTTTCTTGCCTAGCATGTCGTAAAAGGCGACTAAGGGCGTATTGGGTATTGGGTCTGTAATTGTGTAGGCGATGAGCTAGCCACTTGTTACTACTCTTTCACGATTTTTCATCTGACCAAACCCAATTTTTGTATGGCTAAATGTGGTCTTTGACTCTGCCTACCCCTTCGGGGGTTGCAGGCGTGATTTTATGTATGTATGAAAGATAAAGAGCACAATATGAACACCTTTGGACGTGTTCGCGATCACCACCACCTACACCACTGAGTTTTGAATGAAACATAAATAAATTTTGTTGTGAATATCCCTTGCCTCGCACTGTGCCCGTTCAAGGTCAACAGGCTCGCCCCTTGTTACATGGGGTTTAAAATATCAGGGGAAATGACGGTGTTTACTCGTCTGCCTGTCTACCCTCCAACCCACATTAGGCCAGCGTGGTGGTGTTACGGCCATACTCCTCATGTGTTTGTTTCCATGAGGAAGGCCTGTACCCAGCAGTGGAACCAATATAGGCTGAGAATTTCTCCTCTGCCTCTCCTTCAGCCTATGAAGCGACAAACTAAATTTTTTTTCGTGAACACATTGCTTGTGCGGGTTACTTTAGTATAGCGATTGTGGTAGTACGCAAGCAGCGCATTTATACATAACATAACGACCTCCGTGGTCGAGTGGTCTGTACACCGGTCTCAAGTCGTCGCCATCTCGATAGGTCCTGGGTTCGATCCCCAGTGCAGGCAAGTGTTTGGGTGATGAATTTTCAGACATTTGTTCTCCAGTCTTGGATGTTCATTATATATGTATAATACTATGTGTATTCTGAATAATGTGTATTTATCTATTAAATATATTTGTCCATCATTTAGTATCCGTAACACAAGCAGCATTTAGTTGCTTAAAATGGGACTAGTTGATAGGTGAGAATGTCTGAGGATATTTATTTATTTATAACATCCTCACGCCTCTTTCCCCGAAGGGGTAGGCAGAGGTGTTATACACCCTCATTTCGCCAGATATGTTAGGTCCCCATGTAACAGGTGGTGAGCCTGTTGTCATGCACAATGAAATGAACATAAGTTTTATCAAACTCAGTGGTACAGGCGGTGGGATCGAACCCGCGTTTCCGCGGCCTCTCAAACGAGTAGTGTCCCGTCCGTCCCAATTCGGCTACCGCTGATTTTTTTTTGTGAATTTTATAAAAGCTTGATTATTTACGTAGGATGCACCTGTGTAAGTGCACAGGTCTGAACTCGCGTTAAGAAAGATGCTCTTCAATACAAGTACATGTGCAATTGTACTTTAAATAATTAAGTCACTAATGAACTGTTTACGCAAATACTAATTAGTACCTGTTAACCCGGAGTAAGGGTGCTAAATTGCACCTAATTATCGTGTGGTAAGAGTAATTTTCACATTACGTGACCCGAAAGAGCTACTGTAACGTTAGATCTAGAGTCGGAGTCAAAAATGTTCAGCGCGTGTTGGAATTAATAACAAAAATACAGAGCGTGAGTAATTTATAAAAAGAGCAAGTCCACTTTCAATTTAAATATTTTCGTAAAATAACCTATCACGGTAATTTTTTTGCCCGGGAGATTTTTCATTGCCCTTCAGTCAAGTGTTTTGTGATACAGGCATTTGTTTTCCAGTCCTGGATGCGTCCCACTGCTAGGCATAAGCCTTCCTCGTGGAGAAGTCTTCCTTCGTGGAGAAAGAAGGCTTCTCCACGAGGAAGGCTGAGGACGAATATGGGCCACCAGCCCAATGCGGGTTAGTGGGTAGAAAGGCTTAGCGTGCCTTCCGAAGCACAGAGTTCGAGATTACAACGATTTGGTCACCCATCCAAGGCCTGACCGTGGCGAGAGTAGCTTTGTTTTCAATACCGAGAGCCAAAAAGTACTAACAACTACGCCACCGAGTTTCTTATAACGATATTAAAGGAATACCAAAATGTAGGACACAAACAATTGTGTATGTGAACTTTTATTGATATTTTTTTATAATTTCGATATATTTCGTATTTATATTTCGTTATAAAAACAACATTAAATGGAAAGATCCTTGTTAAAGATTTTTTATTTAGAGGGTGAGAAGAAAAGGTAATCTTCTTATCAACGTAAGGACAGGAATCTTCGTAGGGGTGCACGTCGTCTCGTCATCAGTCAGGCGCCTAACGGTAAGTCACTGTCAGAGCATAATCACTCTTCAGATTTTGTCCCTACGGGTCTGTCACTACATGACGCAAAAATTAATAATAGTTGACACTTCAGCAAGTAAAGTTAGTATAGAATTTATTTTATTTTAATTTTGTTCGTTACGTTTTAACCCCTTTGAGGGTCAAGCGAACGCCAGCTTTCGCGAACAATATAATATGATTAAATGTCGTTTTCTGACCATCTAAGTAATGTGGCAATTGTGTAGTCAGCTAATATGGTAGTAATTTTGTAAATTAAATAATTATACCATTAGGATGAACGCAGTTTTTTTTTCTCTATTTTACTTCTGTACATTTATAAATTGAAACGCTTGATGAGACGCGGGGTTCAGCAAATAATATTACGCCAAAGTACTTAAAACGAGCTCAATTTGTTATTTTAGTCTAAATCCCCTCAACAAAACCGACGTAGCTATTTAAATTGAATTTGCATTTCAATTAGCTTATAAGCTAACATTTTGTTACGAGCAATTTATTTATGCAATATATCAGATTATTCTGTAAGTGAAAAGGAAATGCATGTGTTAATTAATTGGTCAGGCTTATGACACCACATTATTGGCGTTTCCTCGAAAAATCGTATAGATATTATTGTTCACAAAAAATTGGTATTATAAACATTTTTTTGTAGAAACAATTAATATTATTGTTAATTTTGATGTGTTCAAGGCTTGTCCAGATTATGAAACATGTTTTATAGAACTGAAACATCAGAATTGCAGTAATTTAACATGTGGACGCGTGTATTACAAGAAAGTTCTATAACATGCCAAGATAGACATGGTAAGATAGCCAGTTTCTCAGTTGTTGAGGATTTCAGGTGAAGCTCGCTTCCACCTTCGACCTCATCATTACTTACCATCAGGTGAGATGATGGCCACGAGCTCACCTTGTAACGAGGCGCTATAGGCACATAAGCGACTCTTTGCTGTCATTGCGCTCTTCTCTGGCCATTTTTCTCTCGGCTTCCGTTTGTAAATTTACTGTCTGTCTCTTTTTATTTATTTTGTTCTCGAAATTCATTCTTACAAATGTCAGTGTGTAGAGTGGTCGACTCGCAGACAATAATTTCAAATATCATTTTAATGTATTTAATATTGTGTTAATCAAATTATAAGCTTATCCTAAATAAGTTACAGAATCACAAGATTCTCGGATATCTGTTTATTTTAAATGTGAAATTGTTTTGTGTGTTCTGTGAAATTTATCCTTCTTATATAATTGTTTCAGTTGTGCCTTAATATACATAAGTGACGATAAAGAAGGCCTTTCATTTATCTCTGTCTTCACCACGTCACAACCTGTCATATGTAAAAAAAGCATGCTACACCGTCTGTTCGCGTATAAACAACTTCTTATTTTTGTTGTTATTTTTAAATAAATAAAATAATAATAATAATATCCTCAGACATTCACACCTATCAACTAGCCCCATTTTAAGCAACTAATGCTGCTTGTGTTACAGACACAAGATGACGGATAAATATATTTAATAGATAAATACATATAAATAACCTGAATATTAACCTGTTTATTACCCTGTTTTTACCTGTTTATTAATAAACCGCTAAACCTACCTGCCCGTAGGAAGCCGGGGAGGGTCCTAGCGACCCCCCCGGCTAAACTAGTAACACTATTATTAAAAAACTATTAACCTTACTCTTAAATCACTTTAAACATGACATAACTTAACATATAATCACGCCTCTTTCCCGAAGGAGTAGGCAGAAGTGTTAACACCCATCTATGTATTAAAAAAATGCATTAAAATCCGTTGAGTAGCTTTAAAGATCCAGGCATAGATAGGGACATAATTTTAATTTAATGAATAATTATCATTGTCGAACACACACAGTCCGCCAATCACGGTTTGAATTAAATTGCCTGGCAATAAAAAAGCTAACCTTTTACTATATCCAGATCCTTTCATATTCGCTACAAAGAAATTTCAGAACTAGCAAGATTTAAAGCTCAAATACATTATGGAATATTTCACATGTTGTAAAATATACGAAAGTGTACAATTCTGAATCTATCTAGTTCTTCTTTTTCGAGAATACAATGTAAATTTATTGAGTTTTCTCGTGTGCAGAGAAATTCAGTAGTGATAACTAAAACGCCATTGTATTCGGAACCAAAATAAGACCACTCCAACCATTACTTTGTAGAAGTCCTCAATGTCTACAGCATTTTGCGGGTTGCCGCAAGAATCTACTAAGGGGTAAAGTATGGAATTACTGTTGCGTATGACGATTTTAGTTTGTGTGTCATAATAACAAATCTCATACTTAACATGTTTTATTAGTGTATACGATATGTGTTGTAAAGCAATGTTATTTATCATTTTATTGAAGTTGATTCCGTTATTAAAAAGTGTACATTTTATATTTACATCTATCTAAATATATATAACTCAAAGGTGACTGACTGACATAGTGATCTATCAACGCACAGCCCAAACCACTGGACGGATCGGGCTGAAATTTGGCATGCAGGTAGATGTTATGTCGTAGGTATCCGCTAAGAAAGGATTTTGATTAATTCTACCCCCATGGGGATAAAATAGGGGATGAAAGATTGTATGAAACTTTGTCAATATTAAATTATTTCCTTTCTTTCAAACCGATCGGGCTGAGACTGTGAGAGAAAATTAAAGGATTCCCGTGGGATAGTTAAAAAACCATATTAACCGCGGACGAACAACAGCTAGTTATTTTTATAAATTTTAACATCGTTAGTTTTTTTTTGTAATTATTTTATAAATACAAAAACACTCGTTCAGTGACAATAATAATCACTTTTTATTTCAAATGTGATGTCTAACGTAACAATAATGAGCCATGCGTTATGAGCTGTCTGATACACCATCGTGCTAATATGGATGGTGTTACAATGTTTTAAAATATGTAGTTCATAACAATGTTAGTATATATGATATACTTTTTTTTATTATAATTTAGAAACACAAGAAACTTTGGCACATACACAAATTTGTAGACGTAGAGAGAACTAATGACAAAATGAATTACGACGAAAATGTCCATTATAAAAGGATTATTTGAGAACGAAAATGGAACATTTTGAGAAGTTAAATTAAAAAGTTCTCGTGACTAACCCTTATTAAACATTTCAGTTTACCAGTTCTAAATGTCAAAAGAGCAGTAATATTTTTCGATAACGAAATGTAATCCCTTTTAGGTAATTAGACAAACATTCACTGACGTAGTTTTGAATGGGATAATTAATAGCATCCAATCCTCCAACCAATTGAATGGAGACGGTGTAAGCGTAAAACCGGCTCGAATTCGTATCAACAAGGCTAACTAATTTATCAGGGCTGAATGAGGAGTATAAAATTTGGTCTAGATTATTTTTAAAACTTTGGATGGATGAATAATTCATTATAATACAGTGTTTTATGTATATGCTCTCCAAATGGATTAAAATAATGTGCACTAGAACATTATATAACGTGATATATACTCTTGCTTGGTGTAGCGCGGACTATGGCATTGGACTGTTTTCGCGCTGCTTTTGCCTAGTCTCAACTTACACTTAGGGGATAATAGTCGTAATTTAAATGTATGTGTATGTATGTAAGCATACTCATACACATGCTATGTTATCTGTTTGCCAACTTTTTGTTTATTTCAGAGGTAGTAATTTTAATATCACCTAATTTTAAACTCGTAGGTAACAATCATTAGTATTAAGGAGTATATATGAATCCCACCAAAAATATTCTGTATAAAACTAGCCATGTCTCGATGGAGCTGCTTGTTTATCTCTAAAAAGCTATTATATATTTATAATAACTTTTAGTCATATTTCTTGATTATTATAGTTAATGTTGTGTGACTTCATTCGCAACTCGGTCTTTGGCGTAGTTATCGTAGGTACATACTTCACTATTTATCCCCCCTTTTTAGTTCGTAAATGTAATTTTGATTGATTATGATTGAATTTAACCGACCATAAAAGAAAAAGTAAATAATATTATTAATTTACCAATTTTATAGTTTGCCGTATTTCTACCTGCACACTCCAAGTACCATATTAACTTTGTACTAAATTACACATTTTGAAGATATTTCTCATACCTTAGATCGTGATTCGGGAAACTATTCGGCTTGATGTAACCACAATGGTCACGTTCTATGCGTTTAGGAATTTCCATTGTAAATTAGTATAGAGAAGATTTTCATAGAGCTTAGCATAGATTATCAACTAAAAGCTTGTTGCTTAAACTGTATTTCAGATTTTATAATATAGGAATAACTGCGAATTAAACGAATTCGTGGAACAGCCACCGCGATATTGAAATTATGTATGCTCTTATTTTATAATATGTATTGGGTTAATTATTAGTATTATAACTAGCAATATAAATCTTGATGAGTAAATTTCGGTAGTTACGTGCTCACCTAGAAATTTCCTATTCACTCTAGCCTTGAAGAGCTCCAAGTTATATCGCTCGGGGAAAATATCTAGAGGCAGGGAATTCCACTCCTTTGCTGTTCGCATTATAAAAGTGTTGGCGAAGCGTTTTGTGCGGATAAAGTTCCATCAACAACGTAAGGATGATACGCCGATCGACGCCTGGATCCTCGAAGATGGAAAGGGGAACTCACCGAATTGTACTCTATAAAAAAACGATAAACGAGCAACTCTTCAGCGATGTTCCAGGTCTTGCAACTGCTCCTGGATAAGTTTTGGATCGCCAATGAGTCTTCTCGCACGGTTTTCTATCGAGTCTAAAGCAGCTAGCTGGTATTTAGCAGAACCATCCCAAAGGTGCTCTATACATGGCCGGACTTGTGCTTTATACAGTAGCTGTCCCGGTGTGAAGTACCGTCTAACCCTGGAGAGGATACCAAGCTAATTCGCTGCAGTTGCTGCAACAGACACAATATACTCGCCGAAGTTTAAATTTGCTGACATTTTCATACCGAGGAGGTGCAGGTTGCAGGCAATTGATAAATTTTATTCCCCGCAGGTCCGGTCGATATGGAAATCCTTGTGGGTAGCCTTTGTCCAGGAATGTGCCACACTGGATTGAAATGATCATGATGACGATTCCTCGCAGATCCTACAGATTTTGGTAACAGTACTAAAAGGTTGATGAGGTAGAGAAAACGAACGAATAAACTTCAATCCCTACTTCAGTATTCCACGATGTGGAATTCATTAATATGCCGATAATTCGATGGATCTCAAATATATGGGACTTTAAGTAAACCATCACCTTTTAGGAGGTCGTGCCCAGTAATTTGATGATTTATTTAACTTGAACATAGAAATGGTTTTGTAGTCTGTCACGCTTATGAATCGAATGTTATTTTGGAAAACTGTTAGAATTACCAACAGTTCTGATATACTTGTGTGCTTCATAAGTTTTCGAAATGTGACATATAAATTATGTCACACAGAACGATTAAAAATATGCATGCGATAAAAATTATGCGACACATATTGCAAAGAAAATAAGCGTCCTTTAAGTCACATCGTTGCATATTTTTGCCCGTTACTGTCACAGTTTGTTAACTTTGTTAACTTTAACAGTGTTTGTTAACTTTTAAGAAAGACAGCAATATGTTTATGCTTTTGTTTACTGCATGACCAACCGATGCCGAGGACTTAATCGAGTTTACCTCTAGGTGTCAGACTTTCTTTTGTCACTGGCAAAGTTAGGAACTATGTTTTTCTTCCTACCTTAATATTTTTGCGTAAATATTCTTCATGAATTTTATTTTGCATGCGTGTCATTTGATTTTACTATAAAGATATTGATTGTACAAACGATTAAACCTTACAAGGAACCTCACCGAGTTTTATGCATGCTTAGGTATAATTTATGAATCAGGGTATCTATTTGTATAATTTATAATTCCCATTAAATGTTTCTTATTTAGTGTTACAAAAGTTGGTAAAGCATTATTCGGCATAGAGACGTACCGATCGCCTGAACTAATTAAAAGTTCCCTGCTAAGTGGAATCGCCCACCAGAGCCGAGTTTAACATTTTCTTTTTAAAGACATTAGATTTGGAAGTTTCTTGGCATTCAGGAACCATTATAGTTCAGTTTTAGAATTCATAACCTATGTTAATAATAATATTGAAAAATACACAAATGAAAAAGTTTTTAATGGATAAAAATCATATACAAGATTTTTCTAAGGTGAAACAATTAAATTCACCTTAGTATACCATTTCCTACGTGTAATGTTTATCCTTGTATGAATAATTATCATCCCGATAGTATAATCAATCTGTTCTTCGTAAACAAGAAAGTACAGAAATATTCTACACAACCCGTCTATACCTACTTCGATACTAGATTGAAAGAGACATTACTTTCTATTGTCTTTTGTCTGTACTTGAAAGCTAAATACACACGTAAATTATTCGAACTAAGCGATAACAGTGTTATCGTTTTAGAAGGCCCGCAACAATGACTGTAATACCATTTAACTTTAGTACATTTTCTAATTCGTGTCGTACATTTTGGAGTAAAATATTCTGATATTTGAATAGAGCTGTGTATGTGGTAGTTCTCTAGAAATATTAATATTGAATCACATTAAGCACAAATGTGACACGGGAAATTATATCACTGGTACAACATCAATTACGCGAACTTAATGGGCGAGACGTGTTCTAATGTTTATCGAAAATAGCTTTTGCGGTATTCTTGGGTAGATCGCAATTGCATATTACATTTATTCATATAATAAAACTGTAGAGGTCGAATATCTGTACACAGAAAAAAAATGCTTAAGAACAAGTCACGGGGATGTAAAGAGAGGAAAAATACCAAACAATTTATTTTCATTTTTTTTGTTTCTTTGTCTGTTCGTCTGTTTGTCTGTTTGAACGAGCTAAACTCCAAAATGGCTGGACCAATTTTAATGATATTTTGAATGGTGATATCTTATATCCCTAGTCAACATCTTAGATAGTCTTTAATCCGGGAAATTAAAGGGTTCCCGTGGGATAGTTAAAAAACCATAGTATAAATGTAGGATTGTGGCAGTGGACTGCTTTTGCGGTGCTTTTGCTTAATCTCTGACTAACCCTTTTGGTATAATAGTCGTAATTATATGTATTTATATATAATAAGAACTTTGAAAATAAATGTAATGTAAGACATGAGCCACTTTTATGATAAATATGAATGAGTGAGTGAATAAATGAGTGTTTGAAGGATTGTATAATTTAATACAATCCTTCAAACACTCATACTTAACAACTTGTTATAAAGATTCAAAAAATATCATCGTCTTCATCATCAAAACGGTAGGCAGAGATGTTATGGAATTTTAGGTAAGGGATAAATATTAGAAATAGACTTAATAAACTTGAAAACTTCGACGACCTAGGAATAAAATATAAATAAAATAAAAACATCTGTCCCATCTGGATTTGACAGCGGCTTCCTGATGGTGACACCGGCCTACAAGCCATGAAAGTGGGCTTTGTACTTTTATAACCCCTAGGATGTTTATTTCTTACATAGCGTATCTTGTACATTTTTTACACATATTAGGATCGTTACATATTCATTTCTCTTCATCTACTCCCATTGGTTACCTGCCCAATTCTACTATAAATTTAACCGGACGTTCCCGAATTGTTATAATTGCGAACCAATGCGTTTGAAGAAAGAATGCTTAGCAGAAATATTGATGATTGAAATGTAAGCTTTTGCTTTACGTTTTTGATTTATGTAAAATAGCAAACCGAAAGTAACCGAATGAAACCGAAGGTAACCGAAAGTCACCGTTGCATTTTGCTAGCAGAATTCCAATAACGTTCAAAAATAAGCGTTCCTCATGCGTTTCAGATCGAAATAAAATAGTAGTATGGGCCTACTGACTTTTCATATGAACGCTTTGGATAATGAACGTTTGTCTAGATCTTTCTCTCTCCACTCAATTCTACATTCACTAATCACGAATTCAAGCATTTTTTACTCCCTGTCCTTTTCAAACCTTTCGTTTGTAACCCATTTTTGTATGTTATGAGAGGGTAAGTTTAAGTAAATATTTAATTTTAACGACGTAGTGCAGCTGTTATTTGATTTCTGCTTTTAACGGCTTAAGTTTAACGTAAGTATCCTAATAGTAAGTAACGTGGAAAATGGTAAGTGATAATTAATTCAAACAAGGTACCACTTCTCATAAAAGATTCACGACAACCTCTACACTAGTAATCAATTTTATTTACCTTCATATAGTCTATAAGATGACATCAAATGGATCGAGGTTCTATATAATTATCATTATAATAATCAAGATACCTGTATCATTTAGCCTCAGAAAACCATAAAATTACATCTTTTTGTCTGGCTTTACTTTTGTTTCTTACCGACACGCAAACCAACAAAAGAATAAGCAAAAGGGAAGTAATTAATTGGGCAGCTGTCTAGTTATAGTAACAAAAGGTCAGCCGAAAAATCATTTGGGAAGCAAACAAATATTTTGTCAGTAATATAATTATTTGAGCAACAAAATATTCGGTCGGTAAAAAAATTTGGTCAGCATCATATTCATTGGTTAGAAGAATAATTAATTGCTGCAAAATAATAATATGTAAAATGATCAAGGATCAATTCCTAGAAAATGTATTCGGTTATTTTTTATGACCCTTGAAAACACTATTTGTGTCATCAAAACATAATATTAAACAATTTGGCAGTAAACAAAACATTGGACTTGCTGCCGAGTTAGTGATTGTGCTGATAAATTTGTAATATCTTCTGCCCATAAGTTGCTGCCCAATTAGTTATTATCCTGATCAATTTAGAAATATATGCTGCAGATAAGTTGCTGACCAATTAGCTATTTTAGCTGACCAATCTAGCATGGTCGCTGATATTCGGAATGAAACATCCTAGGAAACTGTGTAAAATAACTATATTGCAAATAAAATCACAAATAACTTTTATCACAACACAAAACAATCTGACAGGAAAAATAATAAAAAACATTACGTCAAATAAAAAGAAAACTAAACCGTTTAAATAACACCTTTAACAAAATTCTACATCGTCCTCAGCCTATATACGCCCCACTTCTGGGCACAGGCCTTCCACATGAAGAAACACATAAGGAGTATGGGCCGTAAGACCACGTTGCCCTAATGCGGGTTGGTGGGTGGAACGGTCGCAATAGCGACCGGGACCAAAGGCTTATCGTTCCTTTCGAAGCACGGAGGAGCTCGAGATCAGAAAATTTTGGTCAACCATCAACAGCCGGACCTTGGCGAAGGTAGCTTTGTTTTCCATAGAAAGCCAAAGCGTACTAACCACTACGCCATCGAGCTCCTCTACATAATCACACTTAGATATTTGAAACTTTTTGACGTGTTAATATAATAGCATTTTCCTTACTAGAAAAGTAAGGAAAATGCTATTATATTAATTTTTCTTTACTTGAAGCATATTAACTATAAAACCATGCATCTCATCTCAGTAGCCATGTAAATGTCGAAGCAATTAATACACAAATAATAACTCAAGAAATAGAATGTAACATTGCAAATTAGGCGTGCGTATCCCGTAGAGCAAACAGAACTAATCCTATAATCTGCCACATATTCAGCGAATTTAGTCTCGAGTGTTGTTTAACGGAACAACAAAATTTAATTAATGCATGGTTTGAAGTTACGACACTAATGCGACCTCATTGAATTATTGTTACAGTTGATTGGATTATAAATTGCCCGATGATTTTTTTGGTTTTGAGGTACTAATTGCAATTTTTAAGATTATAGTACCTAGTTGAAAATCGTGATATGAAAATTTTTAAGTGTTTTTTATTTATATCTGTTACTAGAATAACGGGTTTGGGGTATATACTACTACCATAAATTTCCTTTTTACGCGTATATACGTAATAATTTTTTTTTACGTTAATATTATTGTTTATATTGGTCTTTACTTCATTTTTACAAAATTTGTTAGTTTCAATTTCCTATATTTTGTACGAAAATTTTAAATTGGTTAAAAGATCATTCTTCATAAAGGGTAAATTTTTAAGTATTTGTAGTTATAATTAACGGCTATTTTTCGTTTTTGACTCAACATACTAAAGTCATTGCAAATGGAAGAATACTTTTCATAATTTGGACATCTTGACACAAGGCTTTATACCAAAGATGGATATAAATTGAACGGCAAATCAAATCAACAGCAGTAGGGAATGGGCAACCTTGTTCCTTTAGAATATTGCCTGACTTCTACAAACATGTACTTACTTTGTTTTAGCAAAAAGTTTAGCAGTTTTAGCTGTCTTTATCTTTGAGCACTCTTCGAGTACTTGAATAAGTTAGTCACTGTCAACCACCGCCCAAAAAAACATCACAGCCAAAAGAAACAAAGTTGGGTTTTTGTGGAGGTTAAGGTCGATAGATCTCTATCGTAGACGAAGCTATGTTAGAAGATAGGGTTTAATTAATATGCTGTGAACATATCACTTTACTTCGTTTTTAACAAGTAAGCAAAACTTGATGTTGCCCCTGATGCTATAGTCCACGGCAACTGATTATTTTTAACGGAGACAAAATCCTGGACCTTTATCGGTGGCTAGGCGGAAATTAAATTTGGGACTCGCTTCGCTCACTGCACCTAACAATAAAACGTATTGTGATACACATACATAAAATACAAACTTAATAAATGACAACAACAATAACTCAGAACACGCCCGAGAAATTGGCCTTGACTTAATTCGATGACCTCACTGATTCAGGGTCGGACCCACGAGGGCGATCCAATTTAGATTATTGAAACTAATATTTTATTCTAACGCTATTTCAACCAGGTTATTAATTTAGATAAACTCGTACTCAGCGGAATTACAAAATTAAATGAGGTCACTATAACAAACAGAATAGAAGGCTGATTTAAGTCAATTTGAATAATGCATGAAAAATAAAAGAATTATAAATATATTGTATGGGAGGGAGAAAAGACACGAAAGTAGAATAAATGCGGTTGAGAAGCATGGCTGGAGTAAAATTGAGTGACAGGATATAATATAATGATGCGATAAGAAGGAAGTGTGGTTTGAAAGATGATGTAGTGACAAGAATAGAGAAAGGTATGCTAAGATGGTTTGGACATGTGGAAAGGATGGATGAAAATAGATTGACTAAAGGGATATATGAATCGGGTGTGAGTGGAGATACGGGACGAAGCAGTCCCAGGCGAACGTTTCTCGACCAAATTAAAGACGTTCTAGAAAAGGGCCAGGTCAAAAGTACCCGAAATCGCCGAGCATGCATGAGGACTGTAATGAGAGTTGATGAAGGGAAGGAAATATGCAAGGATCGTAGCAAGTTGAAGGATGTAATCTCTGCCTACCCATGTGGGAAAAAGGCGTGACATATGTATGTATGTATGTATAAATATATTCCTCCTTGTCGACAAAATAGGAGGCTAGAGTTTGGACATGACGAAACTGTCTATTACATACTTAATATGAAGCATACAACGTATGAAGGTTGTGAATAAAGAGATTTTTCTTTTTGGAATAATTTCCCCAGCGTTGTACCACTTTATTTTGCACTAATAGATTCACACGAGTAATTTGTATATCATTTTACCAGATTTTAATAACAAGATGCACACGAATAAAATTTCTATCTAACCACCAAGCCTAATTTGGCGTGGTGGTGTTACGGCCCATACTCCTCATGTGTTTCTCTATGAGGAAGGCTTGTGCCCAGCAGTGGGACGTATATAGGCTGAGGACGACTATCTGCAGACATCAACCACAATTAGCGAACAAATCCTGGAATTTAACAAACATTTGTCAGTGCAGTTTGTAATTCTGGCGTTTAGGCTCCATTTCGCCTTGCCAGCTTTGCTCGCCTTGCCATTGAGTAGATAAGTCTCGTAGGTAATCTCTAAATACTGTTAGCTTTCAGGATACGCAATTTTTGAAGCAAATGTATGTTTTATAGTTGAAATAAAAAAAAATTACGAATACTGAAAAAAAATTATGATATTAATAACCACACAAATTGTAATAGAGAACAATTATTAAGTAAATAATTGGTCTTTACATATGAAATTTCCGATTGGTATGAAGATTTTGGGGAACTCTGCATTTTCCATACTAAAATTTTTTCAGTTTTCTTCACGACAAATCCAAAGATAATAAAATTTGGCATGTATTATTAGACAAGCTCCATACAAAACACCAATTTCATAGATAAGGACCTAATATTAAAGGGTAACCATTTTTTAAGAATACTCTGAAACTTAATAGTCACAGACCAAACCCTAAGAGAGAAAAAAACGGCACTTTCATAGATAAAGACCTAATAATAGAATTTAATTAAAAAATATTGGTTTAGGTTTAAAGGTGCAACCTTTGATTGTACCCGGAAAATACACTTTTGGCACGAACCCTCACCTGCTTCCTTTCTCACTGACCAAATTTCAATGGATATGAATCGGATTTCTGTCACTTCGAACACTTTTTTTGAAATTCCGAGCGATCTCCAAGTGTGTATATTGGTGGGTTTTAGGGGGAGTGCCAGCCTTTTTCCAGTATTCCCTTACTCAACTACCGCCTAGACTAGAGCGGAAGGGCGCCTATTGCGGTAGGTACAGTCAGTAATTGGATGGATCATGATTATTATTTTGGATTACACCTTATCAAAAAAGACCCAAAGCTGACTGAACGCGCAAAGCAGCACTAATGCATGTTAAATTATGTTGGATTTTAGTTTTTATTACCCTATTAAACTAATAATTGCGGAGGAGGCCTAATATTTCATTCACAATATTACCTGTATAATAAAAAAAATACTGGTTATTCTGCTATCTATATTATTTTTAAATTACTAACTTTACTCACTATATTTATATCATGAGTGCTCTGTTAGGTCCCACGTATAAATAATTATGTTTCGCTGAGAGGGAACTTTAGTAGCGTCTGTCACTACTGGCCACACAGTGCAAAATATAGACCGCTTATTTTGAGCAGAATAAAGTATCTAATATTCCAACTTGCATGGAGTTTTACTTGCATTTTTTACAATGTTTTTTTTTTAATAAAAAGATCGACAAATGACTCCACACTACCTGATGATAAGCAGTAGAGGAGTCCATATGTGAAGATAGCTAAATCAGCATGCTGACATACTGCCCTAACCACCCTCACCTTGCCGGCCCAAAAAAAGGTTTTCCACGCCTCTTAAAGGAACTGAATGTTGTTTTTAAGTATAGAGTTTTAATAAAATTTTAAGTTCAGTATAGTTGCGGTCGCACACTCTTGTCAAAGTAACAACTACGTAAAGTTATTCTGGGCTCTAAGTTAAATGCTGGGGAAATAAATGTGTAACAAACATTTGATGTGCAGAGCAACGAATGGCACTAAAAGGCAAGAAAGAACCGGACACCAATCACTTTCATCCGCATTGCATCTAGCAACTATGGTGGTAATTAATCAAGGTTCTCTTTTAATAGGAAACTTGACGTCATATCAATCACGATTAGCCCTACTCTGCGAAGACAAACAACAGCGGATCCCGCGGCCGGTCGATCCGCTACAAACCAGGAGATTGAACAATAACTCATGGTATACATAAATCTTACACGAACGCTCGGTTTTTGATCCGTAGTAAATTAACATATAGGCTACCAAAATTTGTGACGTCAGCTTGACCAATACTCATTGCAATTATTACCAACATAATTTAACTACTACACTAAAACTGGATTTAGCAAAATGGCGGAAAGTAAAGATGGATTTCTCAGCTGATTTATTTTGCTTCGCAAATGTCATTTTGAATATAAGCTATGTCTAGTTGAGGGTTCATACATTTTGATATCACGGTCACGACATTGGTTAATATTTTTATAATGGGTTAACTTTTACTCCGGTTCAATGAACCAGCCCTGTGTTTCAGTGTAGAACCACGCCTAAACCCGCAATAGATATATGTATTTAGGAATTAATTGGTTCAATAGATATCCAAACTAATATTAGTGATAATAGATTAGTGACAATCTAGTAACTTGAAACAATTATCTGTCCGTTCTATAGGTCTAGAAATAGCTATCGTTTTGATTTATGAAAAATGTACATACATTTTAAATTTAAAAATATAATTTGTAATTATTGATATACTTCTTTCGTTTCTTTTTTACTTTTCAAACGGATGTTTTTTAGGCAAAGAAAATATTACCACTAAAGACCAAAAGCATTACGTTTTAAGTTTTACGGATCATTCCTAAGTGAGGGATCGTACTCACCAGATTCAAATAAAGAATTGATTGTTAGAACTAACATTATAGATACGGTAAATCAGATTTGTTTTTTTTTACTTTCTTTTGGTCTTACAAAATATTGCAGTTCAAACAAGAACACTGTAAAATATTTACTTCAAGTGATATTCCAACATAGTTGTTGTTGTAGTAATAAATAATAACTTATAAAATCATTCGGATCTGATGGTTTACTTTCAGATGCCTATAAATTATTAAAACTAAAACCTACCATAGTTTAAAATGCATAAAACCCAAAATAGTGCATGTTAAACATTGTTGGGTTTAAATTTTTTAGTACGCTATTAAACTTATACCCAATTTTTTTAGCTCTAAAGAAAATTTTACTTTCCATTTTCCTGCTGACACTCATTATGAGCATGGATGCGGTTGCCTTAATTGAAGAAGCATCTAACGTATTTAATCATTAATAATTTCCTTTGCATAATTTGCTGCCTTAAATTTTAATGAGAAAATTTCAAAAAGAAATACGAAAATGCAAATTAGATAATATGATTTCAGAAAGAAAATTCTACAGTATTACTTAATTGATATGTAGACGCTTAGATTAACTTATCTTGGTAATAAAAGCTACTAAAATTCTAAAGAAAATTAATGTGAAAAAAAAAATTATGAATACACAATTGACAATATATTGTTTTTTGTATAAGCATATAATTAACAAAAGCAGATGAAAACTGAATATGAATTAATGTTTCAAAAATAATTTAAGAGAAAATCATGGTTCTACTGCCTATTTATATCTAGATCATTGCCTGCCAATTATCTGTATCTTTGATAATGAACCAATAACTAACAGGATTATAGAATTAATTTATGGCAATTGCTAATTCAATCCATTGCAATTTAGGCTTCGCTTGACAAAAACAAGACGTATTTCCCGGTTCCCGTATTTACATAATAATTCTAGGGAAACTTAACTGCGACCATCTATCATGTGCCACGCCCAGAAATTCATCGCCACAAAAGAAAGAAAACCTTTTTGAAAACAAAGAATAGTGAGTACCTATTGCATAATGTATTTGCGCTCAGATAACGTTAAACTGCTTATTATTAATCGTCGAGATTAACCATTTATTTTGATGAAAATCTTTTAATAAATTCTGCTGCTCAAGATCATACACTAGGCAATTTAGGTAGTAAATAATTATTTTTTATAAAAACGAACCAATATAATCTTAAAGTTTATTTCTTTCAAGATTTCAAAAGCTCATTTGAAAACGATAGAAACTTATGTTGAAGCTCACCGAAAACTGTTTAGATAGAGAAAACTTTATGACATCTAATAAAACAGCATGACATCAAATTACTTAAAAAAATATTATCAGCCAAAATCTTATGTAATCACTTATATTGTAATAAACGCACAGCTGATTTAGACTTTGTGTTAATCGGTGACTCGCCGCAGATATACACACCCTCCCTATTTCTATAACGAGTGACAATCAATCTATGGGAAGAGTTAAAGATAGGTTCGGTTCTGGAAAGTATCATATTTTTTTTTTAATAAATACTATAAGCATACTGTTAACGAGGCTTCCGACCAACCTGGCCTTAATGCTCCAGATGCAATCAATAACCAATGGGGCGTCATGATAGTTTCTGGCATGGGTACTAAATCTAAAAATGCTACTTAATAATTACCAAACTACCTATTCAACCACCACTCTGTAATATTATTGATGTACTTGTCAAATTTGAGACTCATTTTCTATACACATACATACATTCATAAATCACGCCTTTTTCCCACAGAGGTAGGCAGAGATTACATCCTTCCACATGCTACGATCCTTGCATATTTCTTTCGCTTCATCAACTCTCATTACAGTCCTCATGCATGTTCGGCGATTTCGGGTTCTTTTGACCTGGCCCTTCTCTCGAACGTCTTTAATTTGGTCGAGAAACGTTCGCCTAGAAACTAAACACAAACGGTACATTCAAAATTGCTATATAAAGCTCGTTCTTGGTGCAGGTATTGAATAAAAAAAATAGTATATTTAGGTAGAATAATAACAATAGAGGCAAAATAATGTTTACTTTGTAATAGCAATGGCTCTTATACAATGTCTTTCATTACCTCAAAATAGAGTAATATTTTAAGTTTGATACTAGCATTCGCAAGTTTGAGACTGTATATCGTAAAAGCGACAGCCTTTGTTATACAATATGGCTCTAAATTGTGGATTTCTCCTTTTTAACTTTGTATGTCATGTTATATGTCATGTTACAAACCTCAAAAGGTAATCAACAATTGTTTTCCTTTACTGTATTTTGTTGGTAAGCAGCTAATAGATTGCTTCCCGAGGAAAAGCAAAACATTCTTGAATTGAACTTGCACTTGAACTTGTTGAAAGCAAATAGTTCTATGGGCGCTTAGGTTATATGCGGACATGTCTATATAAATAAATGTACAATAATTAGGATATATAAGTGAACAGCTTAGTTGATTGCTTTATATTAAGCAGCATTTGTTGCATAAGATGGGGCTAGTTGATTATTTATTCATTTTTTATTTGAGTGCTTGTCTTCCTACAGTAAAGTACGTCCATATTTTTTACACGAATTTTCCGAAAGATATTAAATATATAACAAATTCTAATAACGATGAAATTTTAAATAAATAATATTGTTTGAATTAAAACGAAAAATAAATTCAGTTTGTAAATCTGTATGGTTTACAAAAAAATCTTCTAAACCCTTTCTGCTTTATGTACTGGTAATGGTACTTTAATTAAAATTCTAAAGCCAATGCGGTTGTGCCAGGGGAATGTTTACATAAGTTCTTTAAAAATATATATAAAAGTATAGTGATTTTGCATGAAAATAATTACTTTTAAATTATTTCTAACTCGGTAAAACTGATTATATGATTTACAATTTATTTATTCTCTAACTCCTTGTTCCTGTTTCTTTGTCTTATAATAAGACTCAATAGTGAAGAGTTGTTAATATTATCTTCACTTAAAACAAATACTCCGGGAAAAGACAGCGAATCCCGGCTCAATGGGGATTGTACAAGACAACACAGCTTTATACTTTTTAAATGATGAGAGCGGACAGTCTTACCGGATATAAATTTCAACGATGTGACTTTTTCAAATGTATTTTTTTGTACTAATTGATTTCAAATGTTAAGTAATTGATTTCAAATGCCCGTAACATTATTCATGGGTAAAACTAACATGTCAGAAGGCGATCATAATTATTAGAGTTGACAGATCAAATAATCACAATTGTTGTAATGTGAATTTCTAAATATCACTGTTAAATATCGCAAGTGGTCAAATATAAACACGCTTATAATCAAGAA
This sequence comes from Parapoynx stratiotata, assembly GCA_910589355.1. Classification (NCBI taxonomy): domain Eukaryota; kingdom Metazoa; phylum Arthropoda; class Insecta; order Lepidoptera; family Crambidae; genus Parapoynx; species Parapoynx stratiotata. The sequence continues at coordinate 12,907,709 of OU342457.1, forward strand.
CAGATGCACATTTCCCTGCTTCATATTAAAGGGAACTGATACTTGCATAATAATATCTTAAGTAAACATGCTAAACAAGACATTTTCCTTCCATTATTTTTTCTCGTTCCATTTTATGTCGGGCGGGATCCCTCTGACGAGTCCACAAATCGTGACTGTTCGTCCCAGCTCCTATGCAATGTTAATGTAATGAATGTCGTGGCCTGTGGGTGGCAGCCATCTTTTAAAGGTTATGGCCATGGGTAAATTACGAAGAGCTATCGAAATTTGTTAGAAATTTTACCATTTGTAATGTTTGTGGTTGACCGAGATTTTATGTATTTACTCTAAAAAAATTACTACTTTTGCTATATTTGTAATGTTAATGAAAGTAGATTTTAATTTGCGATATTAACAAATATATTATGTTGATTGTTTGGTTTTAAATTATATTTGAGCCGCTTTAAAGGCTGAAAAAGGAAATGAGGATTGTGGTTTCCATTGCGGCGCCCACATCTGGGGTCATTTATCATCAGATGAAGTAGAAGCACGTTGTCCACTTTAAAATTAAAGAAATAAAATTTGCCTTTACCTTGTTATTAATAATAAACTACAATTGTTATTTATGTGGTACTCTGGTTTGTCGTGGAGTATGAATATGAAAAATGAAACTGGCCTTATTCAGGATTTGCTGTGGATAATAATAAAAACATCGAGCGTATTGCAAAATTACTACTCATAAAAAAAATTTGAATCGTAAAATCGTGTCGAAGTCGCAAAAAACTCACACATTCTGTGTCTCAAATAATACAGTACACAGCCTAAATGGTTTGTCGAAATATGTCACCATGTCACTCATTCACGTAACTGAATATTGGAACACGGCGTTCACAGGAGTGCTTCGAATTCCGATGGGGTGAATTGTACGAAACTAACATGTTAACAGAACTAATAACTACCACGATGACACCCAGTTTTTCAATGCGGTGGCAGATCGCATTGAGAAAATATTTTAACCCCAAAGCCCTGTGCCAGCTTTGAAACATTTCTGGCACGATTTTAATTAAGCTTTACGATTCTCCTGGCGAAAATTAAAAACATTTTTATTGTTGTTGTTTTACTTGTTTACAAATTGTGAGTACTGCTATTATTTACAGATTGGGAAAACAGTGAAACAAATTTAGATTAAACATGACAAAAGGGTGGGAGTTCAATGAGCTACGCAAAAATACCGTAGTACCGTAGCTATGGGACTACGAGTAAATAAAGTTAGCAGTTGGCCGGTAATAAGACTCATCGAGACTACGAGTAAACGTAGCAAGCGGCGACCTGTAATTTTTGCCTACGACACTTGGAAATAATATGATTTTGTTTCAAGTTGACAAATGTTATGTTTTTTTTTTAAATTAAAATCAAAAATTATAAATGATTGAAACCGTGTCGACTATATCAGTTGCTGAATTGAAGTTACGGAACAAACTTATTTGTTTGTTAGCGAGTATATACACGTTAAAGTGAAACTTTACAATACACAGGACACATTTAATATTCATTTCAGTTAATGTATAGTTATTATAGAGAAATACGACCGAAGGATTCAACCTTATTTATTTCGGTCTAATGTTAGAACTTTCTAAATGATATTTTCTAGATTGGAAAGTTTTATTACGTAGAAAGCAGTCTAAACGACAAGATGACGGGCGGATTATAAGTTCAGTCCATTTGCTACCTAGTGGTGTGTATCTAATGCCATGGTAATCAAGAGATTCATAATAATAAACCAATGGATTGATTTATATTGCAATGCCGATAAACACCAATAACTATCTTTATTTATTTTAAATCTTACATTTTTATGAGATTATTTGTCCTTGCTATATTGTTTTTATTTTGGAAGTTAAAAGCGAACGATAAGATTCAATGTTAATAATAATATAATGTTATAATTATCAGATGATATAACTGGGGGTGGGCGTCTCTCTGATCAGAGATGCCACATCTGAACATACTTCACCCTAAAAGAAGAACATAAATTTATGACCATATTTTGCCTTTACCATGTTATTAACACCAGAAGCTCGAGAATACCCAGAATATTTACAAATTCGTTACAATTGTGACACGCGGACATATATTAAAGAACCTGACATAGGAATTTACGACTGTTTGTACATATATACACGACGAAAGTACTTGTCAAAAGTTTTTAATGACGTACCGACCTCTGTAAATAAGAGGTCGGCAAATTTTACTACATGCTTTGATTTACCAAGCGTACAGATTCACGGAGAAATTCTAGTTATTAAAATACTGAGATAGCAAACCATGCTGTCCAAATAGGATCTTGAAATAAAACGGTAAATGGTGCAATATGAAAGTTATAATTCTGTATTTATACGCGCAAAGAGAAAATACTATACATAATTTACACGCGTACTAAACCCCACTAGGGAGTGCATACAACCCATATCCGAGTCACATCTGTTATACGTAACGCGAGTGGGTACCTGTATATTCCTATATAGAAACGCTTCGATACGCCACAGAAAAGTTAGGTGGCGCGCAAAATAGTACACATGAGAATTAATTTATGGCTTTCACTGTAATTTGATCGATAAATAAATTACATAATAATATTTTTATCATTGAGACTATTCTAAGTTTTATTTATTCGGACAAGTGTAAATATTTTTTGTGATTTTTTCTAGAACAATGTAATTTTGATAGTGTATTTAGTCTATTGTGAAATAGCTTGCCTGATTAATATTAATATACACATAGAAGAATCTCTATAAGATTATATTGACTGGTAGGGAATGCCTTATGGCATTAAGTCCGATATTGTACTACCATGCATAAATAATGAATAAATATCGTGAACCAACCCGCATTGAGCCAGCGTGATGGCGTTATACCATGCTCCTCGTGTGTTTCTCCACGAGGAAGGCCTGTGCCTAGCAGTGGGACATAATATATAGGCTGAGAAAGTGTTACTAGCTGCTGTGTTTCTTGCCCGTTTTTCTCAGAACGAGATCTCTTGGTAGTTGTGAATAGATGGTAAAGTCCTTTTATTTCATGGTTTTGTAAAATATTTTTAACATTCACAAGCATGTGCTAAGACGCATCTAAACTGTTAAAACATTTTTGAATATAAAAATTTTCCACTCTGTGGTCCATTTTTCTATTCTGGTCTGCATCGAGTACCTCTTGCTGACAGGCCTACAGGGCACGCCACCGTTTGATTGGTTTCTATCCCCAGTAATACTAATCTGCTTTTGAAGTTTAGTGCTTTCTAGATTGTGTATCCTCTCAGCATGGATTTGGCAAGATACAGTAACTTTCTGTTTTCGAATATCTCTTTCATTAGAAATATATTCATCATCATTATCCTGCCCTTTTCCCAATTTCATTTGGGGTGCGCGCTACGAGTCTTTCACCTCCACTCTCCCATATCACACGCCACATCAACATTCACTCCCATTTTAGCCATGTCATATTAGAAATGATTTATCCGTACAAAATTCGAGTAACTTCTAATCATATTTTAAAGTAGTGTTCTAGTTTCGGATCTCGAATCTCGGGAAAAATCGATCATTAAGTAATTTATTAATAGAGAACCACACAAATTGTAAGTGCTGCAAATTTTGATAGTTGAAATAGCGATCATCCGACAAGTTTGTGGTAAGAAAAAGAGAAGAATAATTAAATTAAGAAAGATAATTAAAGAATTGACTCCGACATTCACAAAATTGTGCAACCTGTGGCTTGTGCGATTAAAATTTCATAACGGTGAAATACATTAAAGTTAAAAACATACTATTATTCAGTATACCTGAAATTAATTCAATACACAGTTCACGTGCAATAAATGAAAAGATAATTATTGATAAGCAACCACACACGAATTAACTTTTGATAATATGTTATCAACAACCTAATTTTGAATCAAAATTCTATTATTTTCTCTTTGTCCCCTGACAATAAATACATGAAATATCTAACTCTATAATATGATGCCATTAACAGGTATTGTTTGTGTTTGATTATAATTCTTCTACGTGCTATAACGATATTTTGCGATAATAATTATTAATTGTGGCACAACATCGTGTATCGAAGGGAATACACCTCACGAGGAATCCAACAACAACCATAAAACTCTGTGAAAAACGTTATGTGTAATACAAGGCTTAATATTATCCCCAAATGACCAGACCTTTGTGAATCTATGTCAGAGAAAGGCAAGGTGAATTGACCTTTGCATTTTTAAATCCTAAAAAAATGGTTTTTATGTACAGTTTTTATTACGATCAAAAACTTCGGTTTGCAATATTTCAAACAGCTGACGTGCAATTTCCAGTCAAATGGAACCACAAAAACATCAACACAACAGCAGATTTATATTTCAAAAATGAAAGCATTTGAAGTTTTCATATCGACGAGCAGTCGAGAGCGTAAAATTTCAATGCAGCTAGTTTCAAAGAAAGGATTCAACACGAGGTATACAAGTAAGCACAGATGTTTGAATACCACAGATTAAAGAAGGTAACACAAAAGTTGGACCATACCGTTTAGGGGGCACTCCCGTGATGGTGGACATACATGAGATCTTTGTAGAAGCTTTAGCCTTCGTAAGCTTTTGTGTCTGTCTAGGCACGATACGAGTTTTCAATAAGATTAAAACGTTGTCCTGTTTCGACGCTTTCTGCTATCATAATACGCTGCTAATATTAATATATTCTGTTTCACATTTTACAATCTGTCTGGGATTACATTTTACTTTATTTACTTTTTTTTGGCGATGTAGGTTATTAATTCAAATAGAAGATTTATCTTAGTATGTCTACAGATCGAAGGTTGTTTTCGTGAAATATTATTATGTACATATCTAAGGTGAGTAATGGCACAACGCCCGAAGCCCATTTCACATGCAAGCGATATGCTTTAATATATAATAAGTAAAAACACCTAAACCCATGACAGATTACAGAAGATTTAAAGAACAAATTGCAAATCATCTATGAGATGAGGCGAATCGAAAAAGTTGCGATTTATATTCCTCGTGTTTTTTGCGTGGAACAGGTCACTCGGAGATATAACTTTAAATAATAAATGTCTATGAAAAGTAAAACATGTGGTCTCGTAATTTTGTGCATTCTATCAATCTACGAGTAGTTACCCTGCTGCTCTGTGCCTGAGCGTCATGCTTTCTACCAGCCGAAGCTGAACCCAAGCCTACCACGCCTGTAGTCGACGTGTCCGGTTCCTGCTGCTTCGCCCCTTAGCTCCTTCAATCTAAGTCCTCTTTCATCACGTGAGAACTACCGAGCGAGAACCTGTGTACTTAGCCCCTGAGATAAATAAATTGTGTATACTCTACCCAATTTCTTTTATTTTCTCTCTTGCTCTCTCGGGTCGTGCTACCCACGGCCAGAGTGTGTCAGGGTAACCAGCGGTAATTAGTTAAAATTAAAAAGGAGTAAGTCAAGCCCTTATATGACGTGTGGAGGCATTTCCGAAGTAAGTTCCCAGAATAGATCATTTGGTTATAGGCCGTATCCTTGTTACGGCAAGTGAGAACCCTTTTATCGTTAATGGGTATATTAACGGGGTGTGTATGATAGGTTATGTCACTATGTTATGTGGGTATAATGATGTGTTCGTTTCCTTTTTATCATTACACTACCTGTTGGCCGCGACCTCGTACGCGGTTACTGGTTTTTAAACTATCCCACGGGAACCCTTTAATTTTCCGGAATAAAAAGTATCTAAGATGTTGACCAGGGATTTAAGACGCAAAATTTAACTAATATCGGTCTAGTCATTTCGGAGATTAACCCGTTCAAACAGAAGAACAGATAGAAAAACAAAAAAATTAAAAACAAATTTGGTATTTTCCCTCTTTTTACAAGTTCAGACTTGATTTTAAGCATTTTTTTTTCTATGTACGGACTTTTGACCTCTACGGTTTTATTATACGTATAGATTATTTATACCGTTTAAAATGAATAAAACTATATTTATTATATTCAATTCGTGGAATTTGAGAGAATTTTACAGACTTAATAGTCCCAGCAGGTTGAAGACCAGACCCGTTAAGACCATTCTTTTCGATTGCAAACTGCTACTACAAAATTATTTTCTAGAGGTACTAGTATTAGGTATTAGGTAATAAATTTTACGTAGCTTTGAGCTTTTATTTGTACTTTTTTAAGTAATAAAAATAGCAGCCGAAAGAGCATGTGCGTTCATTATTTTTCCAGATTATTTCCATAAAGTAGCATTGCTTTACTTTTCTTTTTCTAGACATTTCAATGTGGTTTCTACCTGTAATTTAACGTTGAATCCCGGGAAGCTAAAATATCCCAATGAATTCTCTCGTCATTTCAATAGTGTTTACAAATACAAGAGAGTCTAGATGTTGAAATATATGCGCGCATGTATTGATCTCAAAAACGAACAACATTCGGCACTGCGGTAGGTATTATAAGGCGAACTCGAAACCATGTTTGAATTTGCATATAAATACAATTATACTTATAATTGCGGAGCCGGGTAGCGTAATGTCGAAGACTTAGATTTCGATAATAAAGCAAAGCAACGGCTGTGGACTTATGTTTGTTGACTAAAAATCTCGAGGTCCTTCGTACGAGTATTTAAATTGGCACATAGATGGTGTTGTCATTAGCTGCAACTTTTTAGAGAATTTTCACATTTAGTCATGTTGTTGTAGTGTTTTTTCCATGCAAAGAGGCTTGCGCTTGCGCCTCTTAGATGGAGGTACGTAGGATGTCATTATGTTATTGACAATCTTTTTTAATTGGTGTAATACTAAACAACGCATTCCTCCGATATGACGTAGAAATTTTGTTCGTGATTAAAAAATCTTTATCATGTTGCAATGCTCTAAAAAATAAGTTAAATGAAAAGAAAAAAATTAAAAAATATTGTTAAATGGAAAAGTAATAAACGACAATAACAAAAATCAAGGCAAGATTACTTATTAAGTATCTTGCACTAGGTTTTATGTACGGTAGTCAGCAAAGCAATAGGTTAATGTTTTATAGAATACCACTTTTCTGTAATTTTTTCATTATTTAGACGAGATTTTATCTATATCACAAGTTTTCACAAAGTATCAAACTGTAAATCTTGAGTTGTTCCCCGTAGGTTCTTGTAAGTTGTTGTTTTTTCACTTTATTCAAAGGATTTCTATAAAGTCAAGATCCGGTACAAAAACTTCCTGCCTCCCAGATAAGGTTGAGCTGTTTCGAAGGATTGGAGGAACCATATTATAGGTGGATTTTTATTATATCGGTTTTAGAAGAAAATAGTGCACGTGTTGGCTAACCAACCTCTTTTCTATGATGTCTTCAACCTATATACGTCCCACTGATGGGCACAGGCCGTCCTCATGGGGAAATACATGAGTAGTATATGCCGTAACACCACCACGCTGGCCCAATGCGAGCTAGTGGGTAGAAACGGTCGCAAATAGCAACCGGGACCAACGGCTTAATGTGCCTTTCGAAGCACGGAAGAGTTCGAGATCACAAAGTTTTATCACCCATCTAGAGCCTGACCATGGCGAAGGTGGCTTTGTTTTCGTTATCGCAAGCCAAAGCGTACTAACCACTACGCTACCGAGCAGACAATGTGCCATAAAAAGGTAATAAAGGGTCTTTATTAGAGCAATAAGTAAGGTACCTTGGAATTAGGTACATCTTAATACTAGATGCTAAATTCGTAGGAATAAGATATTTAACTTATCATATTATTATCAATTTATTAGTTATTTATTAAACTGCAAATTTAGTTTTATTATCTTTTATTATTTGTACTTCAACCAAACATTGTGTAGACAAAACGAAGCAACATATTAACAAACCCCAAATTGTAAGAAATCGAGATTCAATATTAGTTTATTCATGTAAACTCTGCATTTTGCGCTACAAAGTTAGTTTAATTAAGCACCTTTTGACAAAGTACTTGGAACAAAAACAACGTTGACGTTGTTTTCTGAACTGTTAGCTTGTTACATGTTTTTATTTCACTTTAACCAATAAATTGTAGCGGTGGCACGAGCTTTGTTTGCTTGTTGGTCCGCTCTCTTGAACCTCATTAAGTTCTGTTAACTAACGCGTCCAGTTAACAGTACACAAGACTGGTTAATGTATGGAACATTACAATAATTTGTTGTTTCATGGTATGGTACCTGTATACGAGTAGTACTTAGAACGAATTCGACCATATTGAGATTAGTAACACGGGAATAGTAATACCAAACTGAGCTGCAACGATTGGTCGAATCTGCCCTATGTCCAACGAGACATTGACACATTCGTGCGCGAAAAACTGCGTACTCCGCTAAAATGATATTACTCGCGTGTAGCCAAACATGAAAAAACTGGGATAGCTAATCGGCTCCGCCCTTAGGGCAGATTCGACCAATCGTTTCAGCTCAGTTTGGTATTACTATTCCCGTGTTACTAATCTCAATTTGGTCTAATTCGCCCTTAGTTGTGTAACGAGGCGCTATATCAGCTATATCAGACTCATTGCTGTAATTGCACTCTTCTTTGGCCATTTTCTTCGTTTCTGGAAATTAAGGAACTCAAGGGGAGTTCCTTAATTTCCAGAAATTTTCATTTCCAATTTTCATTAAATTCAGAGTCCAATTTCCAATTTTCATTAAATTCAGAGTCAGCGCCTGAAAATGAAAATTGGACACCAAAAACAATGAAAAAGAGTGTTTCTTAATTTAAACTGTTATGTATATTAAAATAGCCCTATCTTTTAAGATATTCCTTAAGTTTTGTGTTCAGTGATTGGTGTTATTTACATTTTTATAAATTGTTACAGTTGTGCCTTTAAATTTTATCGGAATAGTGAAAAGCCATCCAGTTATTTAGTCACCAACCTCACCACGTTCACTTAGTGTATTTATCTTGGACACTTGTTATTGTTTGCTTAATTTGTGTTATGACAGCTACACTACAGTATAAAAAAAAGAACAGAAAGAACAGAATGCGGGAGAACTTTTTCTGCTAAAAGTGGGTATGTTAGTCACAATCGAGCACACCGTCGTAGGGCAATAGATCAACGCCCTTAAGTGTCGGTTGGCCTATAAACAGTCGCTGTGGCCGAGAACGGCTAGGAGAGACATGCCATGTCATGACAGTATAATATACAAAACTAAGTTTTATACATTATTATAGTTTAAAGATCATCTGAAGCTAAATATTGTACAGGAATTTGTTAAATCTTAAAAAGGATTTCATCGTTTTACCTTTTATTTGTTGGGAATGCAGAGAAACATTGTAGAATAGTTTTCGTTGTAGTAGTAACCAATATCACCATAATAGATAATAGATGTTTTTAAATATTGTCGCACTGCAAAGTTCGAAATCAAAATGTAATTCAAAGTAAATGATATACTATTCTTGTAATAATAGATCTTGCGGTAGGTACGAAAAAATAAAGAAACAAATTGCAAATGCAGTTGTCATCATCTTTGTACTGACCACAGGTCTTCCTACAGAGAAACATCAGGAGATATTAGGTGTGCTGTAAAATAAAGCTTCCCAAAGCGGGTTGGTGTGTAGAAACATTTGCTATAGCAGCTTGGACTAACGGCTTCCGAACACGAAGGGACTCGAGATTTGTAAGGATTTCCTATCCAACGTTGAACCACGACTTTTAATATTGAAAGCAAATCTACGACAATACCCCACCGAGCTTTTAAACTGCTGGTGTAGAAATATTCAAGTGGCCCCAAAAAGCTGGTATTCTTGTATTAATTCATTTGCTTTATCCGTATTACACATAATGGACAAATTCATTTTGTATATAAATGAGAAAGAATATCGTTAAGAAGACCAAGGTTTATAGTTAAAAATAGTACTTCGAGCGTAAGCCTTCTAATAAACCATCAACTCTGGGCTTTGAGTAAAGCTCCTTACAAGCGATAAAACAAATTATTACATCATGGTCTACAATGTTATAGAACATGATTTCTTACTTTTTAAAGAAAATATACTTATTTTGCTAGCTGTTCTTAGGTTAAGTCTAATAATGCAGCTTCAGTGTTAGAATAAACTTTATCACCTAGCACTTAAATGCTACTTTGCAGTAGTGTGATGAACACTTATATTTTTTGCTAACGCGAGAATATATAAGAGTTACAGCGGTGAAAAGGAGTATATACATTTATATATGGTTTTTATTGTTTTAAACTTACCATAAAATTCAAAAGTGTTTATTTTGTTTAGATGCGTCTTAGCGCATGCTTATGAATGTCATAAACATTTTACAATATTTCGTGAAAGAGAAAAACTTCGCCATCCGTTCACAAAAACTACCAGGAGGCCTTGTTCTGAGAAGAACGGGCAAGAAACTCAGCAAGTTTCTACCCTCCCTTTACATTAGCATCATTTAAAAAATGTCATAAACTGCAACGTCATTGAAGTTTTAAAAATAAGTACCTACCTATATAGGTACTTATTTTAAGTAATATTCTGCAGTTTATCACATCTTCCATTACAAACATGTACAGATAGTCTAAAGTATAATCTATATAAAAGTAGGATCTACATAACGATAAATAACTATATTCACTCTTGCCGTGCCATACAGTCTCGAAGCAATATCATTGCTTCGAATCGAAGCAATTAGGCTATTTCTACCAATCAGACAAGCATGAGTTGACCAGACCCCGGCAGTGGCACCTGTTCACAGGCATGACGCATGAATCAGCCATCGCTTCGCTGAACCATATTTAAAGGAACGTAGCGACCCGACGCGCATAGACACCTAATAATCTTTTAAAATTACGTAACATATTTCAAAAGACTTTAATTTATGATTGAGTTTCCAAGTATAATTTTACAAATTAAAAATAATCATAATCATTATTTCAGCCCCACGACTTGGCATAGATTTCTCCCAAGGATGTACACAACTATCGGTAAGTAACTACTGGACATCCACAAAAATAATAATTTTCCTCTAATATTATCACACGAATCTTTCGCGGGAATGTAAGACAATAATTATAATAAAAGGCCGTTTTTTACAAGGAAAAGTTGTTATGTAGATCCGTACTCAAAATATATGTTATAGCCATTACTTACTGCTGATTTTAGTCTTAGCTCCGAGAAGTAATGGTTATTGAGTGGCATGAGCACACCCCAAAATGGACCTTCATTCGGAAACTCAACTTATGTTATGTCACTGTCGCTTGTACGGATTTAGAGCAAGATAAACTATTGTGTCTTATTGGAAATCGGCTTTACGGCTACGACATGCTTGAGTTAAATATCTGTGAAATTGTCTTTACGGTTTTCTTAATAATACATTATATAAAAGATAATGTTTAGGACAATTTACATACTACATAATATTACAGGATAAATTTTTTTAAATAAGTAAGAGTTCATGTCTGTATGTAAAAAAAATTAGTACCTATTTAAATTAAAGTTAAAATTTTTAACACACGCATCACAATCCATACACTACTTCAAATGTGTGTTTGTAAAATAAATGCTTATTAGAACCTAACTTCGTATTTCGTATACTTAAAATTGTACTACAAATCTTAACGGACCACATTCATAAATTAAAAAAAATAAAATAATGATAAATGTATACATGAAAAATCTACTAAATAATCTGCATTACAAAACCGTGCTATAACAAAAAAGCCAAGCATGGTTACCAAATTGTAAGAGGTCATGTCGCGCCATTCTTCAACGCGTCCCTCTCATTGGCCAGCAATCTATCAAAGTCACGCCATACAAAATAGTTGAACAATATATTAAACGTAACGTTTGTTCCATGTGCTTCAAGAAAATTCCTTAGTTGATTCCAAAATATTAAGTAATCAGATACGACGCCTTAGACACACACACATACACTCAGAAGTATTATTTCAAGATTCCTTGAACAAATATACCGGTTTTTGAAGAAAAGTTATGATCGCAATATACGTAATGTTAGATTTTATAACTAAACTATCAACAAAAAACCACTTCCAAATGTAATTAGAAAAATAAAATAAAAACTTTATAGAAATGTTGAACTTATTTATTTCTGTCTAGGAATACTATTTTGCTCGCCCGCACCTCATTTGCAAAAGTAACTTGAATTGCAGACTGTCATTAAAACTCGTAATTGTGTTAAATGATAATTCAAAGACAAGAATCAGATAATTAGCACTAAAAGGATTCCTGCAATCAACGACGTATTAGTAGGTACAGATCTTGCCTGAAGATGTTAATTATTAACGCTTTTAATTCGACTCATTAAACTTAGCTACAATTAGCACCAAATCTATGGCGCAAAGCTTCACTTCAAGCTATTTAGTAGATTTTAATTTAGATGAGATATAAACCATTTCGTGTTTTGGTAGAAAAGGATCCGGTGAATAAAATGAAATTACGTTTAATCGAACATTTGCATGTTACGCACCTTATAAAAAACGAATAATATTTCGTTTGCGGGTCGTTCGTATTACATTGAATATTCTCATTATGTTTCTGATCGATTTTAATAAAGGCACAGGAGAGGTAATGAAGTAAGTTATCTTCTTACAAAAACGTAAATCTTATTACATAAAAAACACCGACGACCTATTTATTATATTCTACCGTCGCTAGCGCCTCTTGCTGATTGGTTGGAAACAACCGACGACCTGACATGAGTTGGCTGTTATAGGTAGAGGTCTGAGTGCCATACTTGTATACTTTTACTACTGGAATGCCTAGCTCATCAAGACGCGATGAAAATTTAATGATGCCTAATTTTCTGCGGCTTTGTTCCGAACGTAAAATGGAAGTCGTATAGTCGTTAGGATCATAAATTAGAAGAACAATTATAGTCTAAAACGATTCATCTCCAGAAGTCTGCGGATTCATTTAATGCGATGGTCGTCCATCTTATCTCGATTCGTAGCTTTGTCCGAATTCGGTAACTTTTCTTAAACTTAAGGAGACGGCTATGTATGTGAATTATGTTTGTTTGGACTCACGGAAATCCGGCTGAGGTGCCTAACATTCGGTGTCTATTGTCTAAAACGAGGATTGGTGAAATTCCCTTTGGCCCGAAATAAATGGGAATAGGAAGGAAAATACCTTTCACTGCTGGGCCAATACATGCGATAATAAGCCCAAATAAGTCTTCAAACCTCAACAAACCTCGAGTTCTAGGGAGTTTTGCCACAATATAATTATAATTTATTTCAAAAGGAGTCTATAGTATATTTTAATAGGTGGAGAGCTCGTCGCCGCTATAAGCTATTGGATGGTTGTGCTGGTCTATGTCCATTTGTTGCCGTTTACGACACCCAAGGGAACAGGGTTGGTAGTATTCTTTTAATGAGCCACTATCATAAGGTCACAAATAATATGACAAGGATAATAGGCATTATGCTGTCGCCTTCAGTATTCAAACAACAAGCATCGCCGATCGGTCGACACGCTACGATTGCCCTTCGATTACGTATAAAATCCATCCATTAGCCATTCCACGAACATTCAAGAAGCAATGTCATAGCACCTACTGCAGCCGTGAAATACTAACATATGACTGCATAGTATAAATCACAGTCGCTTCCCGCAGTCTGTTTGTTCCTATGTAGGATAAATATGTATGTAGGTATGCGTATGTGTATGAGATCTTTAAAACTAGTGAAGATTTTTTTATAGACAGAGTATGATTCAAGGGATAGGTTTTTATGTATAGCTTAGAATTCGGAGCGGGTCGCTAGTTCTAAAATAACATTCCAAATAAATAGCCACTGCTAAACAATCTAATTTTACTATAATGTATGTAGATAATATGTAGAAACATCTAAATCTTCTAATTTTTGTAGATAATGCACAGATAAAAATGTCAAGCATAAAAATGTATTAATTAAAACTAAAGATTTTGATGTACTGTCGTGTTTAAATCGTTGCCGTAGTGATTGACTCCAGTTCAGTGACAATAAAACTGACTTTCCAACTTAGAGAGGCCGTATTAAAACTTTTTCGCTTTATTTTCGCCAATTTAATACGAACCTGTTGCAATATTTCTCAGATAGACCAATGTTCAACTTTCAAATGGAGTGTACCTTGTTCTCTTCAGATTATTAAGGTCAAGTCGTAGTGGCCTCTTGGGACACATAAGAGCTTGCCGAAGACTGCTCCTATGTTAAGCCTCTACTTTAGATGTTATGAATATTTATTTTGTTATAAGATAATATTCTTATTTTGATATATTCCTACGTTAATCTTGTTCATCGACAAAACAAAATTGATGTAATATTAAAAAAAAAATATGTAAAACAAAACAATGTACCTACTATAGTTCACACATAGAACATTTTAGTTCTAATTGGACAGGCAGACCGAAAAATATTTTAAAAATTGAAAATATTTTACACATTTATTTCCAAATCAGAATTGAAAACCGTTTTTATTATTCCATAAACCAGCGCAATTGGCGTTAACGAGAAAGCAAAACCAATAATACAAAAATGTCGAACAGTGCAGTAAAAAAACTAAAACAATTATTAAAAAAATGCTAAAGAATTTACTTTTATTTTATTGTAGCGAGACCTTATGTTGCAAATATATTGGCTTGTATATAAAATTGGTTGATCTCGTTGATCTGTACTTGTTGGTCGATAACGAGCCTAAAAATTATCCTATGATTATGACAGATCATCATATCTGTCATCGAAGCTTTAAAAGACTACAACAAGAGTATCGTTCAGTGACAGCCATTTATTAAACACAATAATAAAGCACAAAAATAGACAACTATTAATGATTGATGATCAATTGTTTTTTCAGCTCGATATTTATAAAAAGCTTGTTATAACGAAGGATGAATGAAAACAAGGTCATTAAGGCTAATGCCTAAACATTCAAACACTACAGCCAAAGAATATAGCGGTGTTCAAAACCAGGTTATCCACAAGTGGATTCGATTTGCATACCTTAGCAATATTTTCCAGACAACATTTTTATAAAGAAAGTCTATTAATTGAGAGAGTCGGTCGCTGAAAAAATTTATACTTATCTGATGTATGTAAGTGGGTCATTGTACTGGGGTTTACTGCTGTCGTACGCATACATTTAACACTTCATAAAAAATTACTGTGCAAGATGACAATAATACATTTTGTTAGCGAATGAGTACTTAACCTTCTCTGGAGTAAATCTAAAAATGAGTCTAATTAATATCATCGTATGCAAACAACAACAATCATCATACATAATCAGATAGACTTTAAATATTATACGGGATTTCTTGTTTCAGGGGTACGATGAAACGGAACCAAACTTCGTCGTGCGTGACGAGAAAGATGGAACAATAAATGGGTATCTCCTGAGACTAAAAAGTACGTATCTTCCTTTAAAGAAAAGGAATAAAGTCAAAATAGATAAAGCAATGTGATAGATTTATTGTTGCATATATACGCATTTGTGTTCCTGGCACAAACTTGCAGTATTCGCACAAATATACTGTAAAGATCTCTTGGATGTCCATGCCCGAGTACTGAATCTTGACCACCCCTAAAGTGTTCCTAAAATGATCATTTAGAATAATATTACCATTAAACAATCATGCTTGCTAGCTCCACCACCTATACTTCAGAGAATGTAAGTTATAAATAAATAAATATCTTCTAACATTCACACCTATCAACTAGCCCCATTTTAAGCAACTAATGCTGCTTGTGTTACGGACACTAGATGACGTATAAATATATTTAATCGATAAATACATATAAATATGATGAATATAGATAAATATATATAAACATCCAAGACTGGAGAACAAATGCCTGAAAATTCATCACCCATACATTTGCCCCCACCGGGGATCGAACCCAGAACCTCTCGAGATGGCGACGCCTTGAGACCGGCGTACAGACCACTCGACCACGGAGGTCGTCAAATTTTAATGTTTGTGTAAAAACTTTAAAAAAACGAAAAGTAAAGGTACAATGGGACTGACATGTATTTAATATAAAAGTACCTTTATTAAAATAAGATAAAAGAAACAATTTAACAAACATTTTAATACAGACTAGACTAAAGTGAAAGTCTTCGTCACTAATGAGATAAGTTTACCAAGGATCAATAGAACAGATGCCTCAGATCCTCATATTTTTCAAGTAATAAAAATACTAGTAAAACACGATATTTATCATTATGTCATAATTTTAATAGCAAGTTTTAAAATGCAGTACTATGATGGTGTAAAAAATTTAAGTAGAGCCTGTTTAATTAATTGCGTAAAAGAAAATAAAAAAGATTATTAATATTAGGTCCTTACCTATGAAATTGGTGTTTTGTATGGAGATTTTGGGGAATTCTGCATTTTCCATACAAAATTTTTTTCAGTTTTCTTCACAACGACAAATCCAAAGATAATAATATTTGGCATCTATAAGTATAAGTCTATAAGTCTATATCATTAGACAAGCTTAAGTAATATGTGTAATATCACACTTTATAAAAATTATTTATCGTTTTTAAGTGAGTGCAAATAAAATGATGTATTCGGGAGGCACTTAAAAATAGTTGTCTCCGTGTCCAATTTTAACACAATTAAACTTACAACAAATTATCAAAACAAATCAAAAGAGCTCAAAAATATAGTCTATTTTTAGACGAGGTAATTATTTTATAGGAATACTCTGAATCTTAATAGTTACAGACAAAATACTAAGAGAGAGAAAAAACACCAATTTCACAACCAACAGTATATTCGTTGCCACCAACTACACCATTGAGAAACAGCAGAAATAGAAAACTAAAGGTGTGTGGCAAACACAAAACAAAGCTGATTCCAAACTTTCCTGTCGAGGCGGACTAGACTATGGATGTTTTTAACAACTTTGAATTAAAAGCACTGAAGCCCATGACGTAATGGATGTTGTTGAAGTGCTACGTCATTTGAAAATATTTGTCAGAATTCCAAGTTTACATCGGAACTTCTACAATTAAGGTTTTTATCAGTAAAATAGCCTTTCTGGAGTTACAGGCCAACAAAATTGACAATTTGCGTAAGAATTCTAATTTCAACAAGGGATCCTATTTCACTTAATAGTTTCGATTTTGTTCTTCGCCTATTTGATGAAAAAGGACCAGTATCGTTATAAATGTCACTTAGCAACTCTATACGCTACTGAAAGCTCTGTTGCAAATTGTGTATCTTCAGCTCTTTCTTACAACCAGCATAAATACGATTTTATCACCAGATTTAAGGCGACCACTAATTTCAATTTTCAACAAAAAAATCATGCTACTGTGATGGATTAATATTAGTCCATGTTAAAATTAAGACATATTAAGTACTTACTTCTCACATAATACTTAAAAAACTTAAAATAAACTTGATTTTCATATGAGTATGTTGAGATGTTTATATATGGCAATGAAGAACAATATACATTGCCAGCCCAATACGAAATCAAACTTTGAATAGCGTAAAACTATGTTGACGACATTATAACAAATATATAGAAACTTGGCAAGCAAGACAACTTGAACTTGAAATTGCTCAGACATCTTCTGGACTAAATACTAGTATGTTTCATAAGGATGCTTTCAACGGGATAAAATATGTATAAATTTTATTTGCTAGAAACGTAATGTCTACGATGGAAACTTGTATTTTAGCTGTCTACTTACGAGAAAACGAGTTCTGAACGTTCCAGTGCAGAAGATGGTGTAAATTTATGATTTAAAAAACCGTTTCAAAGTAGATGGATGTTAAAAAATGTTACTGCACTACATTCTATGTCAAACCTTTTCTAAAACCTTTTTTAAAACTAGGTCTAGCCCATATCGCTTTCAACGTAATGTATTATGCCTATTCAGAATTTTAGGTAGGTGTAGGGCGCGGCTCGCTTAATTTCTTTATTTGAGCTCGACATTCGCGACAATCGTGATTGACGACTGTTTCGACCCTTTTTGCTGCCTACTAATAACAGCCAAGGAACTATTTTTCATGAGACCACTGAGTAAAATGAAGAAAAATATTGGAGATTTGGAGCACAATCTCCACGAGTTCGGTTTGGAAGACATTTCTATGGCGGGCGGGTGGTGCAATCAAGGCTCCACATTCTCGGCAAGCGTAATTTAAACTCTGTATGCCGCAGAATATTTGCCAAACGATGAAGCATAGTTAAAAATTTACTGAAAGTATGGCCTGCTGTTTCTGGAGTTGCCAGTTAGCGAGCCGTGACAATGGAGATGATATTATAGTAGAATGGCAGCTTTAATAGTGTTTTGGCCTTGTTCCATCATTGTGGAAATTGCCCTGCTGTCATTTTTGTTGTTCTGCATTTTCTGTTAATGACCAAAACAATCGTAAAGAATTATACCCACTAATAAAGGGTAGGAACTGAAGTTGACAAAGAATAATTTACGGATAATAAAAAGTAGGTACGGTCCATGTTATGAATAATATTTTAGTTTGGATACCAGTTGTAAGTTGTCTCCATCCTAAAGATTGGTTTGAGTCCCAGTACTGCTGATACTTGATTTGATTCTGACTCTTAGCTGTGCACATATTTTAGGGGAAAGGATTTATCCAGCAGTAGACGTCCTCGGTGGATACGATAATGATGAATTAAGTGTACCTACGTCATATGTAAATTGCTCGTATACTGCAAGTTCTTACATAAATGCTACGTTAACGTGAACGGTATTAAAATTTATAATAACTTTGCAACTCGCTTAAATTATCTTTGAAACTCAAAATTGAGTGAATTTGTGTTCGATGTTATTAATTTGTAAATGCCTTTATACTTGTCTCTGAGAATTGAAATAACGAATTTAGGTACATAAAGTTGTAAGAAGATGAAATTATACCTATTGGTACGATTCATAGCACCATTACATTTTGAGTTACCACTTAAAGTATCCAAAGTTTATGTACGTAGGGCTGCGCGTCAATAAATTTTACGACCAATAGGATCAAGGAGGATCCAAACCGTCATGTGGGGGTATATACTATCCATGACATATAGCAAACACAATTTTGCAAGACCTTTTTTTTATACACAAATTATCTCTGTTGCCTCGCTTTTAGACGCCTTTTGTTGGAGACGAACATTTTCTATCGCAACTAGCGTTTGACCGCAACTTCGAGGAATAGTAGTACTTAGCGTGATGTAAAATAAGATTAGCGCGTTCAACCAAACACACAAACAAACTCTTCAGCTTTATAATATTAGCATAGATATAATATTATCCAAAATAGTAACCAGAAAAGGCTAGTTGACCCTTTTTTTATTGGGCCTAATAATTTGTATTAATTACTGATAGCCGTCACCGTCATTTTAAAATATAAATTAGGTTTTTGCTTAAATGTCAAAAACGTCTTTGGCTCTGATAGTCTATGAATTATCCATGCCGTAGCGTCACGATTATTGTAAACAATTCAATACGCATGCGTGACATATCCGACAGTTATGCTTGATTGGTAGCGACTGGCGGTTGACGGATTTTGATCATGCGTAGTAATTGTTTACATAAAGCGTTACTCAACTAATTTCACGAACATGGTGGAAAGCATTTATCGCAATTGAAAACAAAGTGGGAAAAAAAACATATTTAAATTGAATTTATACTCTTATTTACATTTATCGAACTTGGTATATTTCGGACCCTTGTACTTAATACTATATGAATGACACATTATTTTCATTACTTTTGATATGAGTCAACTTGCTTATTAAAGGTAAAGGTAAAGTTTGTTGTCTACACAGGTGGTTTACCTCTAATCTTAAGCACTGAGATAGCATGTACATAGTACCGTGTTTTTGTAAGTATGATCACCAGAGCATCAGATATATATTAGATAAAGCGTTTGGTTGAGTGCGATGCTCGTCTCCTATGCTGACAACAAGCTATCACATAATGTTTCAGGTTAGGCTAAAAGTATTGAATTGTAATGATGGTGCGTTCGTTAGGTTACAGAATCCGCTACTTACTTGACTACTTATTTGAGACTTATAGTATAAAACAAAGTTATATAATGATGTAGCTTTGTCTTCAACAGCGACACTATATTTACATTATTGGGATATTATGTCAAGGATGTATTTACTGATGTTTTGTTTGACATTTTTATAAGTACTTTTTCGAAAACTTACTTTTTTTGGTTGGTTGGTAATAAACCAAATCAAGATATGCAATTAAACTGCAATATCCGCGAAAGTTACATTAAACATTAAAACCTGTTGCTCCACAATCTTCTGTGGCTTCTTAAGGTAAAGAAAATAGGACAAGTCCGATCGATACTTGGGTGGAGATACTTGGGGTGGTCTATGTCCAGCAGTGGGCGTCTGAAATGATTGATGATGTAGACGAGCACTTATCATTAGGTACAGTCAAAGGCATGCCAGAATATTTACCTTGTCTATTGACGTTAAATCACAGTTGTTGTATAGATTATTTACCTTATTCAAACTTTATTGTTAAAACGGCAACTTACATAAAATTCAGTCATGGTTTTCTATCACGGTTCTTCCTGGTGACAAACAGACGATGGAGTCGTAGTTGAGTCCCGTTTTGCCCTTTTGGTACGGAACCCTAAAAATAGCAGATCTTTTAATCAATGAATAAAGCAGTGAACTCAATAAAATGACAGTGTGAAATTAAATTATAATAATATATGATATTACTCGTAACAAGTACAATGACAAGGACTTAAGGCGTTTTTTTTATCTTAGCTAAATTTAAATGCTACGGCAATATGAAAAGAAATTCATTATCGAAGACGATGCCTTCCACAAAGCAAATATTAGAATCTTAAAGCTATACGTATGTTGGGTACACTCGTCTTGTTGGCACGCATACCTCTTTATGAATGCAGTATCGTTTTTTTTTTGTAAGATGTGGCTCCATGAGCAGCCGTGAAGACCTTAAAGTCTCTTATTATCTTTTACCTTTGACTTTGCTTAGCTTAGCGTATTGCCGCCAATTATCCAAATTCCAGGGTTGGTTTTTTTATTCAGCTCACTGTAAGTCACTGTTTTAGTAGTTCTTCCATTGCTGATTCGTTGATATCACTTGGCTTCCTTTTTCTATTCTAATTGAACTTTTTTTATCTATTAAATTTCTACTGTAACTCTAACGGTCAAAACTCCTATGAAGCACACACATTTTATGTACAAGGTAAAAGAGTTTCATAATAAATAAAATTCGGAATTTGCATATGTATCACTGCATGACGCTTGGCATATCGCTCCTCTCCTTGCAGTCCATTAAAATAAAATAGACGTTTGGAAGATTACCGATTCAAGAAATTTCGCGGGGACACCTGTGGGATGTGTGTGTGATAAGATGCAATGACGATATTCACAGGAGGCCGGATGAGCACGGCCGGCAGCGTTGTTTCCAATAATTATAAAAATAAATCATATAATATTTTACAAAAAGAACACTTAAAATCAATTTCAGCCTAACGACCTTATTCATAAACGCTATTTAAGCTTAAAGCAAGACTTTAAACTTCGTTTATGGAAATAAAAACCATGTGGCTAAATTATC
Source organism: Parapoynx stratiotata (assembly GCA_910589355.1). NCBI lineage: Eukaryota > Metazoa > Arthropoda > Insecta > Lepidoptera > Crambidae > Parapoynx > Parapoynx stratiotata. The sequence goes on from OU342457.1 coordinate 12,929,245, forward strand.
TATCAAATTAAACTACCTTAAGAAATTTATGTATGTTAAATAAAAAAAATGGGGGACGATAAACAGTTGTTATTTTTTGACCCAAACGGGCTGTCGAAGTGAAAGATAAAACTGTTAAACTAAATCATATGCATTGCTTAAAACTTAATTAGCTGACTAGCTAAATAATGCTTAAGTAAATCTTAGACATTATTTCATTTATTTATACAATTTTTCTGCGGGGTTCTTCACGGCGTGCACTTTTCCTATTTCATAACGTGTGGTTAAAGATTCACCCGTCTGCGTCATCGACTTCCGAATGATAAGACTTCATAAGGCGAACCTTTCGTAAGGCTCTAAAAGCTCCTTCGGCATTCATCCCATTCAATACTTTTGATCCCCACTTCACTTTCAGGCAATACACGAATAGATCTGTAGATAGACTGCACTTCGTAGATTGAAACTAGTGAGAGTTTGATCTTTTGTTGAGTGCTAATGGCGATATTAATATATTATTAAAATTATCAATGTATCTCTCAAAGGTTTAATGTTTTGTCCACAAGGATAACATTATTAATTCAGTGTTTGAATAGGATGATTTAAGACCACTGTTTAAGACTTTTACAACTCTCTGAACTAAAATTTTTACTTTTATTTAGGTATTCCTAGGCTGCTAAAATTAAGTCTAATGGATATATTAAAAAAAAATGTGGTGTTGTTTGAGAGTTCTTATAAAGTCGTCAAACTGTTTGGGCTGCATCATCTTGTGATCGACGCTCCATCATATTCTTTTTTTTTTGCAATTGCATGTGATTCGAAAGCGATCATTGGCAGTATAGAAATAGTTTTAGTAGCAAGGAACAAACAAAGAGAAGAACGGATGTAAATGCGTGTATCGGATTTTGATTTCGGAGTAGCACTTCAAGATATTAGTTCAAGATACATAAAGCTATTGTATGGCAATGCTATAGGGTATGCAAATATATGCCTTACGAATTTTTTTGAATACCACCCCTGAGCTACCCGTAGTCATTGCATTATCGACTTGGAATTACTCCAAGTAAAATCGTTGAGCGCTGTTGGACCAGTTGGCAAAGATTCTAGATGTTAAAATCATTACCTTTAAAAATGCACTCTTTGTAATTTACGAGCGAAAAATAAGCATTTTTGTATGTAAATATTTTACATAGAAAACACTCGTAGCAACTTTATTATCCAAGTAGCGACTTCATCCGCGTGGAATTGTTACTTTGGAATAGCGTGATGTTATAAAGCCTTCCTCAATAAATGGGGATCAGTAGTTCCTGAGATTAGCGCGTTCAATCAAACAAACAAACACTTCAGCTTCATAATATTAGTCTAGATTTAATTATTGTTTTTGCGTTAAAAGTTCAGATATGTTCGATGAATTTGTTTAAGTAGTTATACTTTGATAATATCCGTTCATTTATGTAAAAACATGCACTTAGAAGCTTAAAGTACATTCGCAATCACGAAGACCTAGTATGACCGAGGTTATTCAAAATGTCATATATCATAGTTAATGTTTGACATTTTGGACAGCCACCTTATTCCGGGAGATTTATAACGTCCACGTGATCGCCTGCGAAGCAAGCCCATGGTACTGCGGTCACATTTTACACATGACTAAGAATAATTTATTTTCGGGGGCTCATTCCTAAGTTCCCTTACAAATGCAAGGGATGGCGGCACCTACGTGACTAGCGAACGATTTGATGTTCAATACAGGCGACCAAATATTTTAGACATGAAATTATACATTTTTGATGACGAAATGGGGTTACTTTTTTATTTATTCAACAAAGCTTGCGTGCAGCAAGATGATTGCCCAAATGGTCGTAAGTGCCTTTATACAATTTGCTACAACAACGTTATCTGTATTATGAAATGTAAACCAACATAAAAATTAACAAAACTCTTGAAAGAGAGGCTTTGATAGATTTACACAGCTGTAACCTGTCCCCGAAGGTGTTGGTTTAGGTGTAATCACTCACATTTCGCCTGATATGCTTAATCGCAATCATTGGGCACAACGTCAAACTGGCGATATTCACAACAAACTGTTCTTTTTTTTTTTCAAATTTAGTAAACGCATCGATCGATCTGGCAATTCTTCCACGAATAGTGCTTTTCAACAACGTTTACGACCATTTTAATGGTCGTAGTTGTCGTATTTTAATAGTTGTAGAATTATTCGAATTATCACATTGACCGAGAGACTATAACCTCCACAAAGGTTAATATGAAGCGCATCGGTCAATATGAATCGTTCCTCCGAAATCTTGTGCTGTTCGTTTTCAGCGGCTTGTCACAACCTTCGTCACATTATTCATGTATTGATTATAGGTTAGCTGGTTTTTATTTTAATGTATTTCTACTAAACTATTATTGTCCCTATCGCCGATGCCGTCACCAGCAGTGCCATTACCGAAATCAACACCAAAACTTTGATAGCGCGACTGTCTGGGGAGGCGTTTTTGTCACGCAAGAAAAAAATCATATTTGTTTATTTAGATCAAGTATTAAGGCCCTCTTTCAGGAAATTTATATCGAGAATTAATACTAGATTTAGCAAGTTTTTGACATTTTTACTATGGCTGGCTGAAACATCCTAAAGTACTTAAAAAGTATAAGTACATCCGTTAGTGTCTGAAGAGAACTTTATCACAAAAACAATAAAGATCAATATCAAATGTAACACCGTAACACCTTAGCTCAGTTTACAAGTTCGGGCTCTAGAAAAACAGTACTAAATTTTATTTAGGCCCTGTGTTGACGTCTAGAATAAATACCAAGTTCAAGTTAAACACAAACCTTCAATATCCTTCCATAGGAAGCTTTATATGTGAGGATGCTCGCTTGTTACCGTGATAGTATCCAAGTTCAGTACTTAAACAGCAATTCGTTTGTTACGACGAAACTTAGCGCTTGAAATGACTAAGCTAAGGTTATTTCAGGAACATGACCGTATTTTGTTATCTAAGTTCAATTAAGTAAAAGTAGATAGGTACCTACAATGTTACTTTAACTCGAGTAACAAAAGTTTCAAAATTTTTATTTTGAACTGTGTATGTTAAATTCAAATATTAAAATATATGTTGCAGTCAAAACTCTTTAACCAGTCAAAAATTATTTTGACTGAAAATGTTAGGTTAAGGTATTTTTTTTACCCTTAAGAATATTGTTTTTATGGATCATAAAAAATAACCTTAACCTAACGCAAAATTATGAATATAGTCATTTATGCATAACGCGTGCGTAACTGCGTTTCAAACCATTAATTGTCAGTCGAAACCACTTTTTTTTTTGACTGCAACATATATAAGTTTTACCTGCGTGATTAAGGGCGCGTTAAATTTTGATTCAAATTGTACGATAGAATACCAGCCTCCGTTTAATTCAGTGTTTTTTGGGATGCGAAGTAAAACATAGAGCCATATTAATCAAAAACCCATATTTTCGCTCCCACTGCTCTAATAGAAAACCTTACATTATTAATTACTTCATTAATAAGATATATTGTACAAACATCACATACCAGGAGACCACATAGATAACCAGAGACAAATACAAATCAGGCTGCAATACCTCCCTGCTGCTGTTAATACCTCCCTACTTTCAATACATAGCATTTTTATTTAAATTTTGAATATAAATTTTAAAACTTTTTAATAACTAAGGTATATCTATAGGTAGAAAAAATAAAGTTCGAATATGAACTATAAAACAGTTTCATTTGTACCAGAATCTTCAAAATTATTTATTTAATGCCGCACGATGGTTTCTTTCACAAGACAATGTGTTTACTGGACCACAAACAAGGCGAGGGATTGATAATTGACAAAGTTAGCTGTAACTCAATCCAACTGGAACATTTCAGTCCAGTGGATGGTCAATTACAAACAACAATATTATTATTACCTACCGTGATAATATAAATTTAAGGTGAACATGGCTTCAGTCGATCTACTGTTACGTGACTCCTTTGGTGTTGTGGGTGTCCAACTGTCCATGGGCGGCGGTAATTGTTTAACATCAGGTGATCCGTCTGCTCGCTTGCCACCTTAACCTTAAAAAGTCTTCTCTCACCACCCGTTTTGACTGTGACCACTATTACCCTGGGTTCGTTACTGTGTGGTCCAAAATGGCACTGGTGGGAGGTAATTTATAGTTGTGTGCATCTGGTAGGGCATGCTATGGAAAACGTGTCAATTGCTATATCGACTGTACCGCAAACGCTCTCCAAATCTATCCAAAGAAACCCTGTCCTTTTCTTCCCGTCTCTCTCTGTAGCGAAAAAAAAGCGTAACAGGTATAGACTATACCTGTTTCTTTTTATTTCTTTGACTTAAATCGGTTTTCACACATTTTAACATAGGGGTTGAAGAGATTTTTCCACTTTGACTGACCTGGACGGTTATTCAAAACTTTTAGAACAGCCTTTGTCATTTGCGTCAATGAGGAGGACTCTCAGATGGATGATAATCACATAATGCATCTCTCCCACACTTTGCGAAGGTTTCCAGACTTTATAACCCTTGTAGATCAAGGCCTATTAAACCCGTACAGTAAAAAATTAATATTCGACAATAACTTACAGCCAAAACAATTTTTAACGAAACAGGTTAGTCAAAATTACTTTACTTGTTGTTACACTCGAAAGTTCTGTTGGCATAATAATAAAGTTTTGACTCCATTACTACAACTTTGAGTAAATTAGAATTGTTTGTAGCAGCTTACTTTTTACTTAACATACGTTTGTGGCAACAAATACTTAGACGACAATTTTCAAATATTGGGATTGGTTTTTGTAAATTTCTAATACCAACTTATCTGACCAACCGTGACTGTTATTAAACGCTGACTATTTTACCCTGATACTTTACCTGGGAATTGGTTCCTATATTCTACGTTATTTCGCGCTCGTTCTAAAAAGAAGCAGTAAATCAAGATTTTAAAGAGTACTTAATAATCACAGATCTTACGAGATGGGAAAAGATTTTAAATATTAAGACACATACAGGAAATTTTAAGAGCCACAGTAAATTGTCATATTGACAAAATCAAGATTTAAATTAGATTTTCCTGCCAAGTGGGCCTAAAATCATCAATAGTTGAACCATTGAACAAATAAAATAAATATATTATTAAGCTAGCTTTCATAACTTTTTAAAGCCTCTCATAGAGTGTTGCAAAGTGATTGATATGCATTGATACTAACAGTAATTTCTTTAATTAAACGCTGGGTTTCGTTTTTTTTTGCGCATTAACCAGCAGTGCTGTATACATAATGACCCTTTGGTGGAATAAAAATATTTTTACCTTCAGAAAATCTGAGCGCTTTCAGAAAACTTTAAGTTTTTTATTTATTTCATCTATTCCAGATATTTTCCTAGTCATTTAAACCATGGCTAATTCCACACGAATTGGATTCCATTTTTTAATTGTTTAGGATGGAGTGGTGAACACAGCACGTAATCCTAATTTAACCTTACCAGGTAATCAATAACTTAATAATATGAGAATATTTTTTATGTGATTACAATTTATGTTATGTACCTTTAAGTATAGGTTGTGTGTTATTCTTTTCACAAGAAACGCGGTTGTGAAAAAGTATGCCCTTTCAATTTCATCATAAATAAAAATATTTTTTAAAAGATACCTAACAATATGTTCAGAATCCATTAACATTTTTGGTAGGCATAATTCTGCTTTTAAAGTGATCATTCGCCATCAGGAGTCTGGCATTACGTGCTTTAACGACTGCTATTATATCTTCCGACTCAAGATCCTTTTAGATTGGGATACCTGGGTCTTTGTGGAGATGGGGTCGAGGATGACACGCCCGTTGCCTAGCAACGCATCCGCGACAGTCACCTATCCCGCTCACACACCTTTGCTTGTATTATTCCATCGCCTATTTTGTTCGATCGTACTGTCGGAGACATAATTAGAATCTGTTTTTAGATGGTCCTGCAAAGAAAGGTTCGTTATGCCACTTAACGTCAAAACGGAGCTGTTGTACTGTGACTTTTTGAAAATGAGACTTTGGTACCACTGCTTCCGCCATCCATATTTTCAGAGACATAAATACCTAAGAATTATAGGTTTGCGAGTGCACTGCTTTTCTTTGAAATTGAACTTCACAGATCAGAAGTTTTGTGGCGCGTATTGTAACTCATAAATATTTTTAATATATATTTATACATACGCTGCGTTCTGTTACGTCGTTACTGCGATATAGTCGTGAAATCTTAGGAAGGGAGAAAATTCATATGTTTTTCACACCACGTCCGAATTTCCCGTTCATATTGAGCATTGAGAAACCGTAATGCATTCCCGATTTTTCTTTTAAGATCTGCTCAGGCGTTTATTAGACCGTATCTTAAATTAGGAAGCTCCTTCAATGTAACTAGGTACATTTTGTTCTTGCACATACCAAAAAGGACACAATGGATAAAAACGTAGACAGATGTGGTAACACACTTACGCGGTATCGTTAAGACCCTATAACATGAGATATGCCTGTTGATGCAGTAGGAACAGTGCTAGACAAGTGATTTTGATAATAAACGCACGCGCTGAGAAAGTTCGCGTTTCCCATTAGAGCTTTTTTAGGATGAGGTATCAAAGAAAGCAAAGAGTCTAACACGAACGGAAAATCATTCTCAATAACTGTATTTTAATAAAATTACAAGTATCAATGAACGCTTAAAATTCTAAATCTATATAATAAAACTGTAGAGATCAAATGTCTGTACATAGAAAAAAAAATGCTTAAAATCAAGTCACGGGCATGTAAAAAGAGGGAAAATATCAATATTTCATTTTTATTTTTTGTTTTTCTATCTGTTCGTCTATTTGTACGGGCTAATCTCCGAAATGGCTTGACCGATTTCAATGAAATTCTGCATGGTGATACCTTATATCAACATCTTAGATAATTTTTATTCCGAAAAATTAAAGGGTTCCCGTGGGATACTTAAAAAACCCTAGTAACCGAGAACGAAGTGGCGGGCAATGAAATAACGCAATGAAATAACGCTGCTTTTAAATCTCAATACAATTACCTACCTACATTCGTTTTATTTAACGTCATGTGCCGTCGGTTCTTGCAAGAGAAGTGCATTTTATCTAACTGTATCATCGCTATCCACATCAAATTGGTTCAGTAATTAAGCACAGCTAAAGGTATGAAAGAAAATATAAAGACAAGATTTGAATGTAGTTATCCGCTTTTAATTGGGTTGCCTGTAATTAAATGATGAATTTTCTTTTTACTTTATTTCGGACACCCAAGACCATCCAAAAATTTCACAGTTCTTCTAATGTCGACTTTATTTTATAATAATAGAACATATTTCTTAGTATACAAATTTATCGCTACATAGCTCCTGGGGCGTCCATAAATTTATGGACTAATCCAGCTGTCATTGTCCACATTTTAGCAATATTTATTGCTTGAGAAACAATATTGTTTTAAGAGCTAAATCAATAGAGAATTAACGTTTATCTTAAACTTTGGTGCTACCAATAATATCCGAATTTGTTGTAGGGTGTTTATTAATATTAATTATTTGAATTTGTAATATAATATTGGGATTGCTTTTCACTCATATTATGTACCTCTGTCTACCCCGACAGAGGTACATCAAGGGTACAACACTGCAAACGAATTAATTTTTATATTTTGCAGGTATTCAAGAGAAACGTGATTACTCTGCTTTTAATCATTATAATGGTAAGAAAAAAAAATACTTAAGGGTTAGCTCACACAGAGTCGCGACGATGCGCGAAGAGGCCAATGATTTCGCGCATCGTTTCGCCGCGTCGCATCTCGGTGTTAGCTGACCTTAAGAAGTGAAAAAGAAGTCAAAAGAAACAAAATCCAAGTAAGACGATAATGTAAGAAGAAATATAAAAATACCATTGATAGTACATACATACATGATATTATACAATAAAAATGGTACAAAACACATCAAATATTGATAATTAAGTGCGTTTTGTACATTTCTTTCACGCCTTTAAGGCCGAAGGCATCGGAGAGGCGAGAGGTGTTAAACACCTACATTTCGCATGAAAATAGTACAGACATGATAAAATGTACAAATAATTACGCAATTAATTTTGATATCCCAAAAAAGACGTGTTGTTTTACGAGTGTGACAAAAAAATCTTATAATCGATCGAGCGGCAGGCCTCTGAGTTACACTTCAATACACAAAGCTCACGAAGATTCCCATAAATGTCAAATGTTTCTAGCTAGTGACTTTCTAAAGTACCTATAAAGTCCTCCTGTGCTATTTATTATAAACTTCAACGGATGGGCTCCCAATAATTACACGCTTCAGTAAACATATCAACGCAACCTCTTATAACTGCGAGTTCGTTCGTACCAGTTTCGTTAGGGCATTGTTGATTTTACGATATTTCGCCATACAATCTCTGCTGACTATTATTTTTGTTTCTAACTAGATTATTACTTATTAATGCAAAGAAAATAGAAGATAATATAATATGAATTCTTAAAATAACATTGTATATTTTTGCCAGAGATTTTTCGCTCTTCTTCAAAATGCCAATAATTCTCTTATCTCTAAAAACCAGAGCGTATTGTTTCAAATAAAATTTTCTTATTACTTTTTTGGATTTGATTCAATTAAGGCATTATAAAGAGGCTTAACTTTAAAAGATTATTAATTGTTGTTCTGTCTTTAAAGCATCTTTCTAGACGTAAGGGGTGTACTAAAAAACTACTCGTAGTCAGTAATATTGGAAAATGTCTACAATTCAACCTACCTGCTAGCGACGCTCAACTTTAAAGTATTTTATACTAGCTGTACAGTAAAGCAACATGATTTTATGTTTTTTTATTTTCATTCAAATTATGGACTCTAATCACTTGCTTCATAGCCACGGATTGAAAGGCAGAACTAACTAAGTCGTCACTCCGAAATTTCATAAGATAGCCTTTTTATATTAATATTGAGGTAAATTTTTCACCAACACAGATTAATAAAGTTTTTGAGATATTCTCCCGACAAAGGGCGGTGCATTGCCGACCGCAATTTCATGGGCCGGATTAAGAACAAGAGGATGCAAAGAAACCTAGTTTTAAGACTATGCTACTGAGATAAAATGCAATGACATTTTGCCGCATAAAATGGAATTCTCGTAGCAAAATAACGGATAGTCGTACAAAATGTCATATATTGCCAGCGAATAAATTAGGCGTATGATAATATACTATAAAAAATCTATGATTGATGACTTTATACTTTGCATATTTATACGAATGTGAAAGTTTGGAGCTTTTATTCGTACTTGTGAGTTAGACAAAGAATCCGCGTTAATATGGGCTCATACGAAATTAATAATGATATTTACCACGTAAGCGTTTAGCGCAAGAGAATCATAGAAATCGGCCGCGAAACTCGTAATCAACTAAAAGCTAATATTATAAGAATTATGAAAAAAAAAAAACAAAATTTCCATAATAGTTTTTACATAATTAGATGCAATCACACTCAGATCCGTAATAATATCGTAATTATTATTTTTGAGACTGTTTGGCACCTTTTGGTTTTTTGAAAAAAACTATCAATGATTCGATGTTTTAGTTGTTAAAATTTTATACTTGTCTAAAACGATTCTGTTCCTTTTATAATTCTTAGACTTGTATTAAGCTTTCAGGAAAAATTTCAAAATAAGCATTTTTTAAGTAAGTAGGTAATTCGAATAAACGTGGACGAATTTTCCATCTGGACGCGGCGTCGGAACAGTTGACCAGTATAGAGATAAAAATTGACGCCTTTCTCTTTTCTAGTTGGGTACAAACGCCTTAAAGTGCTTAACAATAGAAAGAAACAAAAGCAGAATTGTACAGCCATGAAGTGGGCTTTTGTTCCGATTGTTACTGAATATGGATGTAGTCGCCGTTTCCACCTCATTTATTAGCCGCACCATCCTCTGGGGTGTTGCCCAAATTTCGGTCAGATGTTAGGATATTATAATTAATGCGGCCAACGCGAACAGTTTTCTGTTATCACCACCAGTATCGAGCCATGAATAAATGGTTAGAATAAATCAGGGGACATATTATGTATTTCTTAAACGTATCATATGACATGTAAGGGCTCGTTTAAGGAGACGCGGCGCGGTTGGATGCGCTTCCCGCGGCGAGGCGTGCGTTTTTATCCTTTATGGCGAGGCGGCGCGTCAAGCGGCGCGTCAAGCAGCGCGTCAAGCGGCGCGTCAAGCGGCGCGTCAAGCGGCGCGTCAAGCGGCGCGTCAAGCGGCGCGTCAAGCGGCGCGTCAAGCGGCACGTCAAGCGGCATTGCATCCGCCGCTACTATGCGGCGTTTTATACGTAACACTGTCACTGTCACAAAAGCAATTAATCCTTCTTTCTTGCCGCGGCATCACCCACCGCTCCAGCTGCCGCGTCCGACGCGGCATCGCTCGCCGCCAATCAATCCTTCTTACTTGCCGCGGCATCACCCGCCGCTTCAGCCGCCGCGTCCGACGCGGTATCGCTCGCCGAATGTGACGCTGTGTGTGAACTCAAACAAAAGCTTGCGAAAACGCGTCTCCTTGAACGCACCAATACCTTGACATAAATGTTTGTTTTTCTGGCGACACGCGCCGCTTGACGCGCCGCGTCTCCTTAAACGAGTCCTTAGTGTCGTAACCACTATTAGTAAAAATGTTCTAAGTACTGAATCCGCTCCATGAAAATGACAATGTCAGTTTGACTATAGGTGCTGGAAGAATTGCAGACTGACAGAAGAATGACTGATCTTAACGAGTGAAACATTTTTTGTTATGGCAGCAAAAATTTGGATATTCATCCCAGAGGAGCTGAGATTTTTACTGATTTTTTATTTATGTTATTATTGAAAATCATAGATTTTTAAATGTATGAATGGTGTAATGTATAAGATGTAATGTATATCGATTAAAGTTTTTCTGTAGTCAAATCGAGCTACCTAAATGTATTTTCGATTCTGCTCCCACTAGATCATAAAAATGATATAAAACAGCCAAACTTTGTTCTGAATAATGTAGAAAATATTTATTACAGTCATTGAATAATTGCTTATCCTAAGTCTTGGCAGGAGAATTTTCTCCAAACGATCAAAAGATATTTTGGTGAATACAAAAATAACACTTTTAATAGACATATTTCATTGTTTATAGTGTCAGAACAAAAAATATATTGCGTAAGCGTATTTATTGCTACAGCGACATAAGCGAACTTCAAATAAGACTCGTAACTTGTAGGTGAACAAATAAAGTTGAACTGAAACCGATTCCTAGGTATATTTTTATTTATTGAATGCCACTGTATTTCTGTAGCCAACGAACGGAATACTTTATAAAACTATGTTCACCAAAGATTTATGTGGATTCCGATTTCGTTTGGGTGAACATGGGATTTGTATGTTTATGTATCTGTAATTAATTACCAGCAAAAATTATGCAATAATGTGTAATCAGAAATTGGTGGGTAAAGCTAACAAAATGAAGTTCTATCAAAATGAATCTGTCGTATTATGTAATCATGTCAAAGTATGGGAATTTCATAATGTTCATGATAATAGTAGATTAGTAGCCAAGGGCTGTAAGGCATCAATTGCAGCCCGAGATATTTAGGCGCACGAGCGCAGCGAGGGCGCTTATAGTTCGAGGGTGCAATTGATGCTTACACCCGAGCTAACTACTCTGCTTTACATCTCGATTGTGAGGTAAGTGGAAAAAAAGGCATTACAAGAATAAATAAATTTATTTTCAAGAACTAAATTTAGCTTCGCCGTTCGATATTCAAAATTGATGAAAATAGCGAAGCGACCTCTTTTGTCATTGGGCTGAATGCATGATGTCTAGTGCCAGTAAGATGGTTAGATGTACGCGAACTTTTTGAAAGAGTTTTTATTTTAATTACTTACCGCCCTAGGGCGTTTCTAGCTACATTATTAACCTAGGGCGGTAATTGATCACTTACAACCCGCATCTGGGGGTATTAAGGACCTACTTACCGAACATGAGAGATGTAAAATGTATTGTTATATCTACATTACGACGAATAAGGATACCATTTGAATCCTTACATTATCTCGATGCTTCGAAGCTTTCTTTTTTGTTCTATTAACGAATTTGATCACACTATTCCCTACTGTTTTTTATTACGGTACATCATGGTACATAATGTATTATTTTTATATACCTACGTAGAATTTAAAATAAAGTTGTATAAATAAATAAAAAATACTAAGTCTTTTTTTCGTCTTTAAATTACAGACATTGAAAAACATTATTATTTACACGCTATTTGACGTGGCCAAAAAACTATCTAATGTATTTCTATTTAATTCCAGTTAATTTTCAAAAATATCATAGATGGCGCTGTCAAATAAGGTTTATTTCAACTCCCGACCGATTCTAAATTCCAATCGTCGGTAAAAGCTGGTCTCCAATAAAGCCATTAGTTTCCCGTAGCACGAAAATGGTTGGCAACGTCGTCCACATATTTACAATCAGTACTACGATTCAGAACCTCCTCGCGAGGGACACCGTGTGGTTATGTTATACAGTCATACGGTAATGGTTTTCGATTTTATTTACAGCCGGCGCAATATCTCTTCCCATCCTTCCTTTATCATTTGTCAAATCAATATTCGATTGTTTCTTTCACAAAGTCTATTTTTTTCTATCCGGTCTCACGCTTGTTTATGGCCTTATATGTCACCGTAGTATCAATATCTTGTTTCATTTCGGGAAAAATGCGATTTAAAAGGTAAAATGGAAGTATTTCACAAGAGCATAAACTATTAGCTATTACTTTTATGTATATCTATTTCAATATTAGAAATATACTATATATTTATCGAATTTGAATGCAACGTATATGTATGAATAACACTTGCCTCATATGATGCCCGGTGCATGACAACAGGCTCGCTACAGTCAGGCGAAAAGTGGGTGTTTAACACCTCAGCCCTTCGGGGATAGAAGCGTGATGATATGTTATAAATAGAAGACTTTGTGTATGTTTCAAATAAATATAACACATTATAAACATGTAACCACCGTGGACCAGTCATAGATCCACAAGTTTAAAGTCGCTCAGAGCGCCATGGAGAGGACTATGCTCGGTATCTCATTTTCAGATTCACTTTCATATTCGGCATAAGTCGAAAGTCACCAACATAGCCCATAGGATTAGCGCTCTTAAGTGGAGCAGACGTGTCATGGAGCGGAGACCGCGTTTGGGCAAGCGTAGCGTAGGGCGTCCTGCAACCCGACGGGCCGACGATCGTAAGAGGGCTGCTGGCAGCGGTTGGATGAGGGAGCCCAGAACCGAACATTGTGGCGTGACATGAAGGAGGCGTACGTTCAGCAGTAGACAGAGTGTGACTGTTGATTGATTGCTCCATGACTTAGAAACCAGTGTTTGCATCACAAATATCAGTAGCTCCAGATATTTAAAATCAATATTCAGAGAAGGTAGCATCATGAAATCGGCGTATAAATCACTCGGCCCTGAAGGTAGATAGTTACGTCACCCCTCTCAGTAGACTTCCTATAGTACATTGTAGCAGTATTTCTTGTCTAAACAGTCTTAAAGAGTTGACATGGCCATGGTGTCAGCATATTATTGATTATAATTCCAATAACTAAATGAGATCATTGTTTAGACTATAAGAGTCTTCGTTTTGAATCTTGGTAATTAATACCTCAGTACTGAAACAAACTCTTCAGGCTGTGGACCTTCTTTAGTTGTAGTAACATTGTATATGGATGGAATTTCTCTCCCTCCTTAAAGTTTAGATCTTAAAACCAACTATATAACAACACAAAGAGTAGTGTTGTTTATTTACAATCTGCTTGGGCAGCTCGAACCCCCAAAAAAACCCAAAATGGCTCTTTTATTTAGGTACTTGTTCGGTTTTATTATTTTATTCATGGCAACCCTTAACCCCTAAGGTTTCTCTAGGTTTTTGGCGGCATTCAACTATGGCGGACGTGATTTTTATTTTAGTGGTTGTAATATTGTTTTGGAGTGGATCTTGTTGCGTAAAATTAGCGTAGTTTTGTGTAATAAGAGTCAATAATGATGAGCAATATGAGGTATTATTGAAATAATCGTCAAGTGGTGTGAAAAACGATGAGATTTTTATCGTGGTTATCCACCTCATCGAAGTAATACCACAGTGTCTGCCATCGATCTTTTGACGCCAAACTCTCCCAAGATGCATTGAAATGCATTACACTAGCATTTCAATGCAAACTACTGAAGAAAAGTATTCTACTGTTAAAGTGTGGCTCAAAAGGTCCTGCAACCAGAGCCGTAAAACTTAATATTTAAAAAAAAGAGAATTTTACAACAACAAAAAAGCGGAAGACGTTTACAGTTTCATTTGAAATGGGAAAAAAAGCGCGGGAATTTCGAGGAGTTAAAAAAGGATAATTTAAGAAAAGAAAATGTTTCTCTGACAATCTGGTGATTTCAAATGCTAGGTTATCAGAGATTTGGATAAAATAGTTGTGACAAATTATATTTAAATTATACCTAAGTCTTGAATAACTTTGTTCCAGTGGTTTCCAAGTCAGATATACCTAAATCTCTACAGTATGTCACAAGATGTATTTGGAAAGTTCGTTTATAAATCTACGTAAGAAGCTATTTTATTCTGTTTGCAAGTTTATATTAGTTAGTTACAGTATAATAATTTATCCAAGTCCAACTATATTTTGTGGCATTGAACCACCTTGTTTTCGAAATGTTTTTGCGAAGATATTAATAACTACATGATATTAATAAAAATCATGTAGGATCGGATAGTTTTATATGAAAAACGTCCATAAAATAGCTAGCAAACAGCGGGTAAAAGAAAATGTTTCACCAAAAATACAAATTTTACAATGAAGTATGACAACGAAATACTCGTACGAGTAGCTATGGAAAAAATAACGTTTCAAGTTTATATAGAATAATTCAGTGTTTATTCTGATATTCTTTCAACGAAAATATTTCGAGAAACTGGCTGTGAATTTCGGGAGGTTGAAGTATCGTTCCTTTATCGTGTTTAAAATGGCAAAGAATTTTATTTTAGACGAGCATACAACAGCAGTTAAGAGCTCAGCTTACATTTTAATTTACTTCACGCTCCCGACGAGCCAGTTCGCTCCTATTAGAATTTTCCTTTTTGTTAAAAAATACGTTGTACTGGACCTCCATTAAACGAATTGATCTGTTCACTGCTTGAAAATGTTTGTAGAGGTATCCTCGAGTTGCCGTACAAAGGTGTGGTGCCAACGAGGGTAACTTTGATGGCAAATAATAGGACATTAATTTGCCAGTTTCGAACCCTTTCATATTAATAAAGCTAACTACCAGCACATAGCACTTGCATTGTTATACGAGTATACTGAGATTTAGAAGAATGCGTTTGAAGAATAAATGTTAGGATTAACTTCCGAATTCCGTTGCACGAATATTCTGTATAATGTGTATTCTGTAATATGTATTATGTTTGGAATTTTCATCGAATTGAATTAGCGGCAAACTTATCTTTATGGGAATTTGTAAAATTATTTATTCAGTTATGGACGACAGAATAAATGATTAAATACGTATTAGTACGTTTATATCCCTGAGGGCGCAAACAGAGGCGTTAATCCCGGCAAAAAATAATAGGATGACGAAATAATCTCACTAAATGGCCAAATTTTATTTTTCTACCGGAGAATAGTATCTTTATTATTTTGTCCCTTACCCACTCTTTAACGGAGAACCCACACCCTAGTGTTTGTCTTCCGGCTTAACCCACACATTTAGTTTACAACAAACTACGCTCTAGGGTCAGATAACTTAAAATGGTTATTATGACGGCGATATTGTGGAAGCTGTATTTTATGTTACCCCTTTGATAATATTTTAACGATATAACATTTTAGAAACTCATTTAAAAGAGTGATTATAAAATGTGAGTGGGTATTTAAAAACGAGCCTCTGTAAGGTTTTTAAGTACAGTCGAGTATAAAAAAACACGTATAATTTTGAAGTGATAATCTTTATTTCCTCAAAAATTACTGTCAAAAATGGTTATATATTTTTGGAATCGACTTTACCACGCGGATGTTTAAATACCATGTTATGTACAGTTACATTATTAATCCTTATCTTCACGTCCAATGAAATAAAAATTATACGTTAGAAAACGTGCGTATATAAAAATTAAAACTTTTTAGAATAAAATTATCCAATGATGATGGTAAGGATGAATGTAAATAAAATTTAAGCCATTAAAAATTTTTTTCTCTCAAATCTCATCAGTATCAAAAGTTACTCCATATAAATTTATTTCTTTACAATCTAGAATATTTCGATTTCCCATAGAGGATGTGGAAAATTTTCAATGGAGTGAAAGAAAACCAGGACATGTAAAAGCACTCAGAATTTTAAGTCTATGGAACGTGAAAGCGAATCGAGTTCGAGTGTTTCAACACTTATACCCTTTTAGAAAAGTAATTACTTTTCTATAACAATGTAGACTTTGTTAAACTGCTCAGTAATTCTGAAGTATAAGTAGTAATTTTGTGAGGACCTTACATTAGACGTTTAAGTTTATTGACATAATTC
The DNA here is from genome assembly GCA_910589355.1 of Parapoynx stratiotata. Lineage (NCBI taxonomy): Eukaryota > Metazoa > Arthropoda > Insecta > Lepidoptera > Crambidae > Parapoynx > Parapoynx stratiotata. The sequence goes on from OU342457.1 coordinate 12,945,893, forward strand.
TATAATACCGGCCTATTCACCTCTTCAGGACAAACCAATGACATGTATTATTATAATTGGGGTCGTAACCAAAATCTACATACAACTACGTTTGAAATAAGAATCCGGTTTTGGCAAGTGATAATAATTATGGAAATAATAATAAAAAATCATTAAAAATTTATTTCCTATTTGAGTCCGAACCACTTTTAGTTCGCGCAATAAATTATATGATGATTTTTTGAATTTGCATATTGAAATGAAATTTTACAACAAAGAAGAAACAAATCAACTACAGTTGTTGATACCTATCATGATAATTGACACTAGGTGAGGGATCCATATACTCAAATGTTAAAATAGATAAAATGAGGATGCTGATGCTGCTCCGTCCGAACCAGCCAGAGCCTTCATGAACACTTATCACGTAAGACAGCATAGTTAATTTTCGCATTATGCGTCATTATTACAGTAATTGATATCGTATATCAACAAAAAAAAAATTATTTCATAGGCCAAGCTTGGCTCTTAGAATCGTCAACATTTTACATATTATTAATCTTACAAAATAAATTAATAATTATGAAAACAGGACAGTATTAAAGTTCTTACCGCTAACACTTGTAGCAAGTAGGTACATCCACAGCGCTTTGACTGTGGTTGCAATCGATACAAGCGGCCGGATTTCGAGAGTAAGGTTTTCATAAGAAGAACCCCGCAAGAAACTCATGAGCCAGACTAGGTACGAGTACATGTATTTTAATTTATAGAGGTATTTGCCCTGCGCCTGCGACGTAAACTTACACTCACCTATAACGAACCGTCGATAAACAATCTATGTTACCGGTGCCTCTTTGTCATTTAGTACGAGGTGTACCTTGTTCTGAACTTCATACTTGGTGAAATAGTGCTCACCGCCTGAAACTTTAGCTACAGGTTCAGGCACACTTGCTACAACAAGTTCAAATCCGGGAAGGCGCCAATATTGATTAAGGCTTTTGTCTTCGAGTCAAAGTTATATTCGATTATTCTCGACAGATGCTAATTTGGAGCTGAACTGCAGCGAAGGTCCTCAACAGGGACAGCTCAGTGGTTTATTGATTAAATATGTTTTTTTTTCATATGTTTTGATTTCAGATTGAGATCAGCTACTTTCAACGAGGACCAAGATTCTTGAATAAGGTGTCCTCATCCATGGTTATAGATAGGAAATACCTACGGTAAAAGCCCTCAGTTCCTCTTAACCTCTCAAGAGCCACAAAAAGATACTCATAGAAACACATATTGTTCCCAGACGCCGGCGTTCGCGTGGCCCTCAAGGGGTTAAGGACTAAGGGCGAATTCGACTACATTTCGATTACTGGTGTAGTAATACCAAGAATGCTTTAGCTGTCAAATACGCAGGACTCCGTCAATACAGTGGATCGACCAATGAAATTTAAGCCTTTATTGGTATCCGAGCCCCCGTGGCTAACACGGAATTTGTTCGAAATCACCCTAAGTCTAGCTAACCTCTGCAAATTATGAGCAGAAATAAATTTTGAAGTTTATACAAGGATATCAATTTTAATGCTTAGTCAGACTAAATGCTAAGTCGTCCGACTGCTAAAGGGCTCCCACCTCAAAGGAGAACTCTTTAATGAAGCGATTCTCGACCGCAAAGTATCCTTCTAATTTTACTACGTCTGCAACCCGATATTCATGTTGTTACAAAAGTTTGCAAATCTTCTTTACAATATGCTGTAAGTACTGACATTTAAATCGCTATTTTCATAAAGATTGATAATTTGATTTAAAATATGAATATGCAACAGTTTAAATAATGTTGTTTTCCATTTTTTAAGGGTGTGTAAACCTAACTGTGCGCCTCAGACAGCCTCTACAGTTGTACCGGTTTTTGGGAAAGACGAGGACTTTGGTAGGCCCTCAAGTCTGTGCAAGCCACCACTGGAGAATTTCTCTCTGGTAGATGTGCGTGTGTGTGTGCGTGGGCGGACGATAACCTTGTCAAGTTTGCGGTGGCACCACGTTAGGCGCTGACTGATAACTGAACGCGGGCTTCACTTATGCAAATGAGGGGTTCATGTTTCTGGCGTTTATTGAGTATGTATTGTTTACTAATCAGGGTCTGAAAATAAAATGGTATAAAATGGTAAACTTTGACGCAGTTAAAAATATAGGAAAAATAAGTTGGCATTATGAAAAATATGCAGCGTTAGTTGAATATCCACGAAAGGTTGCAACTGCAAACGAAATCATAGGTCCCATTGCTCTTAACACATGGATGATATCGAAATCACAAAAATTTATAACCCATTCTACGTCCAGTAGTGGTGAAGGCTACTTTGTTGTCTCAAAACTAAAACAGACGAACGGCTGCGCCACTGAGATCCTCTTTCACATAAATTGATTTTATACCAAAACTAAATTAAATCCAAAAAAATGGTTCAACCACGGCTACTAATTAAAAAAATAATTAATAAATGATTATGAATTCATGATTTTCTTTAAATATTCAACTCAAATTAACATTTCTATATCTGTCCGTTATGCCAGGAAAAAGCTTCGTACTTACATATACATAAGATAACTTACCTCTAAATAGCTTGTTCCACAACTCACAACAATCTTATAAGATAGGTACTCATAAATTTCATTGGGCTATCAAAAGGGTCATTAATGTAGTATATTTATGTGACAGTCGTAAAATACGTTAAGGATATAATAACAAGTGATTTGGTGGGCGTTGAGTAGACCGTTTAGATTGTGTCGGTTTAACTTTACAGTATAATAGATGCCGTATGTTTCGAAGCCAGCCTTGTAGCAGTTCGTATTCCTAACACTGACGTGTATTTATATACTAGAGATATGTCTATTTGTAACACAACAGAAGGATATTTTTGTCAAAAAGTCCAAATCAAAAACAAAAATATACGTTCACAGTACAGTACAAGCATAACCTTTCTGTAGCAAATTCTTCAAGCTACATAGTTGACAAGAGTACATATGTCGTTGGAATCAAAATATTCAATCACTTACCATGGTATATTAAGTCCCTAGAGGGGAGACTATTTAAAATAAAATTAAAGAATGGCTAATAAATCAATGTTTTTATAATCTAAATGAATATTTTAACTTGCGTCATGAATGGTATCAATAAAACCTATTTGTATTAAAGACCTATTTTTGTGTAAAATTATGTGACTAATATAATAAATAAAAATTGTTGATTTTATTTAAATATTGTACATCCGAAAACGGCATACTGTTGATACGAATTTAAAATGTAACACCCATTGCAGAATGACAATAAATTTTTATCTTATCTTATCTTATATATCTTATCTTAGTTCGCATATTCAGGTTAATCTTCTGCATAAATTAGTATTCTTAACATACTGTGACATTTGCTAAGTCGAGCAATACCGTTTGAAAGTCGCCGTACAGGTTTTGTAATTTGATTGGATATACCAACCATTACAGATATTAAACTATTTAATTTGCCAGAAATAATCCACTGCTAGGCAAAGCCACCCACAGATTTCAACATCGGTCTTGCGATGTATTGTTACCCAAAAATGAAATAGTTTCGGAGTAATAAATGAACTAACCAGCCTTATAATTTTAATTCCCTTTGACCATTCAATTTCAGCCTTCGGAAATTAAATTTTCATAACCATTCAATTATCATTGACAAAGTTAACTGTATCTTTAAAATTAATGGTCAACGTTCAGTAATGTGGTTATCATTGCTGTTAATGGTAGACGCCAAAGGAATTAACGATATCATGAAGATAAAAAGGGGTTTAAATCAACAGTAAAAAGATTAATTTTCCCTTTTGCCACGCAAGGCTAGCTAATTAAATAATTTTGCCCCAAGGAGCATAATAATTTAAGTACAGGTATTTACAATAATGTACAAGTAAGCAAGATGAAGTAAGAAGAATCCTTACCTACGTTATTGCCTGTTCATTATTATTGTAATACTTTATTGAAATCGGTAAAAAGAGATCCCTGAAGTACAATTCAGAAAAGCAAAAAAAAGTCCTACAATTTATGCAGGTTTTGGGACTAAAGGAGGAATTATAAACGGAGCTAGAATTACAATAGATCTACAATTGTCGGGGTGAGGAAAGGCTAACTGTATATAAACCCTGTAAAGAATAGAAGCGCAAAAAAAAATCTGGGCCTTTTTAAAATTAGCTTAATTGCGGCGTAGTAAATAAAAAGTACCTACTACGAGTATGACCTAAAGCGTGCTATTCGAAAACAGTTCATAAAAATCTCGTTGATTTTCTCGTAGAGTTGAAGGCGGGCGCAGGCTATTCCAGATAAACATCCGCTCGTCTATCAAATAGTTAAGCCCGGTTTATACATTTCGCTTCGCATTCCGGCGTAATGTGGTATTGAATGTACTGTATATAAGCCACCAACACAAAATAAAATTACTTGTTAATATTCTGGGTGACTACGCAAAATTTAAGAATAATATTTTTCTCTAGATTTTCCTTTCTACTTTACAATATACAATATAATGTATTCCAATATTTACTTTCTACATTAAATTTAAAAATATCTGTATTTTCAACAATTTTGCTGATTTCAACAGTTTTTCAAAGGGCAATGTCCATTTTCTACCTTTCGTGGACATAATGCTACAGAAGAAATGATTTGCTAATTATTTATAATATTGTCTTAGACAACCAATACTCAAACAGGTTTGTAGCCAGCCACATATTTCTTTTTTAGTAATTACTGGAAAATAACGACTACTAGAAATGAATGGAAATTAAGTAAAAACTAAAGCAAATTAAATTAACAAAATACCAAATCATGTTCATATTCCTTTACTTATATCTTATCTTTTCCTTTACTTATTCCTTTTTTTAAACCAAGAAATTAATGAGTGTAAACATTTTGCTGTAACTAATTGCCCACGTTGGGCCAAACTCTTATACAAAATGGGCATTGCTCTATACTGTTATTGTTTGATGTGACAATTGCTCTGAGCAACTTATTTATTATTAATCAATCAAAAATAATTTTATTTCATAGGCCAAGTTCGGCACTTAAAATCGTCAACATTTAACATTTTACATATTATGTATTTTACAAATAAATAGTTTATTGTAAATTATTTTCAATTACAGTAAATTATTTTAAATTATAAAGTATATCGTCTTGATTGGTCTATCGGTCACTATTCAATACATTTTTTCATGTCCTTTTTTTGCATGTAATAAATCAAAGGGCCGACGTGTCTCTACTAAATAATGTAAGGATGGGGAGGATACATAGAGCTTTTATTTATTTATTTTGATGCTGTAATGCACTGTTAAAAAAAGTTTACATTTTTTATACACTACCCTTTTTTATAAAATAATATTATTTCATACATGCTTTTAATCCGAGTTTCTATTACTTGTCAAAGACAAATAATTTCGCCAGAGACCATAAATTGAATCGTGACACATAGTTTTGCAGTTTATTGGTTTTGTAATATTGGAGTTTTTCGTGTGTACTCGTAGAATGTCAAAGTGAAGGCCAATCCCCGCGTGGAAAGCAATAAAGCAGTTTATTTTACGTTACAAATATAAAGCCGGTTTAACGTACAAGAGTCCCCACATTTATCGGGACGGGATTGGCTTAAGCCGATTGCGTATCACCATACCATCCTGCTGAGCCTGTTCGCGTCAATTAGTCGTCGCTGCTAGGAAATCTCACTCTCAGCCGGGATCAAGTTAATTGGGCTGGCAATTCATAGCCACGTACACTCTTGAAATTCAAGTTTGAGGTGTTTAATTTTTTTAATTTTTTTTATGCACGTTGGTGGCAAAGCAGAACTGTCATAATTATTCATGGCCAGTCATAAGCTAGCATTCCTACTTGAAGGTAATATGTGGACGTTCACCCAATACAAATCAGTAAGTCGAAACAGCGCCAAGAGACTGTGCTGTTGAATTTATCTCGAACTCTCAGATTGTAAAATCCTCATTTGTAGCTAAGATTTTTAGAAGATGCGCAGTCACAGCATGGCACATAATATATTGGGTAATGTAGACACGATCAAGTGTCTAATAATTAAATAACCCTAGTGTCGCAACAAGACTTGTACGCCAATTATTTAAATCGAGATTTAAAACTATATAGATTTAGTATTTTTTTGACAATTCTTATACTCGTATGGCTAAAAAGTCAAAAATTTACAAAATCGAGATTTAAACAAGGTTTAAAATTTTCTGCAAGTGGCCCTTAAACATTAGGAACACTTTAAATATTAATACTAAAAAACCTTAATGAAAAACATTGATTCAATTAGAGATGGCATTTATTTTAAAGTGTTCATCTATACTTCTATAGTCTATACTAGTATAATGAAGCGGTTCATGCGGATGAAAATTCATTCACTGTTGGGAAGCTACACTTTCCCCGAGTAACATAGACTAGACGCGATTTACGAAAAAATCCTTAATAAAACTTCTACCTGTGCAAAGCCGGGACGGGCCGCTAGTCAAATATTTTCTGTTTTAGAGTGCTTGCGATAAAATACTGCAATTAGGAGTCTAAAACAGTGTTGCTTTTAAATCTTATACGGAAATTCCACATATTTGTACTAAAATAACCATTGTACGGCATTAAAGCCGCATTTTCGACGCTCTGCTACAAAATGCTCGTAAAATATTGCTAGCCTTCTAGGGATTGCACTGAAATATTTTAACCAGTTAATTCAAGATTAAAGCTAAAGAAAAATATTTGTAAATTGTCTTAAAAGGTACTTTAAATAAATTCAATTTACCGAATTGAAATGGCTGATATTAATTCATTTAAAATACTCATACCACCAGCAAAGACAACCTTTTTATGCTTTTGTTAATAGGTACAAAGTCATCGTTGGCCTTTTGGAACACTTGTTAGAAGTATGTCATTTTTTTAGTAAAGGGCCAAATTCATCGCCTTATTATTATTATTATTAACTTTGGACATTTCTGGTAATTTTATAGATGATGAAGCGAGAGAAATATGTAATTACCGTATCAATTAGAAAGAAGTAATCCGCATCCCCTGGAGTAAGGCGTGAGTGCTGGCAGCATAGTGCTGGTATGAACAAAAATACGATTTCCAGTAATGTTTCAATCGCATGATTCAGTGAAATTTCAAAATCGCATGCAAGACCTGTTTGTTAGATTCATAATCCAATATGTTACATGTGGATGGTAATACCTCTGCCAACCTCTTCGGGGATAGGAGACACATATATGAATAAGTTACATTGTTACTAAAAACTAACAGATAATTGAGTGTTAAGAATTTTATTATAGAAAGATCTCTTCCTATTAATTAAAATAAGTCTAAAATTTTCCTATACATAATAATTAATTTTTTTTAAATTATAAGAAGAACCAAAGCCATGTTTTTTTGTCGACAACACATCTCTAGGTTATTTCAAAATATGTCTTGATTTAAGCAATATTTAAAAAAAAAACCCTGATGGAAATGGACCTTAACTTCTAAGTTACAACGGTGATTCAAATATAGAATGTCCAAGAAATTGTTCGACATGTCAGCAAAATTTTGTAGTTTTAAATTTTCCGAAAATCGAAAAACCTTGAAACAGATTTTTTAGCATATCTCATTGCAATTTTCTGTTATTGTGTGTTTTTATACCAAATTATTCGTGAATAGTTGCTCCACTCATTGGTAGGTCTATTTGCTATCAACAGCAAATATGTTTTCAACAAAAAAAGTAGTTTTGTTGAAATTTTTGCAGAATGATTTCCTTATAAGTTCAATCTACAGTAGTGGAAAAAAATTATATTAGAGTTTAGTACAACATGGTTAAAAACTTGCTTGTTTAATGGTGATTTTGGAATAATACAACACTAGTGCAATATCGTTAAAGAATTAGATTTAGATGGTATTCTAGTCCCAGATGAATCGATTTTGTTTAAAATGTAACTATTGTTATTTTGACAAACACACGAGATTTCAAGATTTCAAGATGACCATGCTGGTCTCAGCGTAGCGCATATGATTATCTAATTGTACCTGCAGTTCAATTTCTATAGTTGTCATCTGACAGATCGTTTAACCAGCGCGTTCCACAAAGGGAGCCTGATATCAAAGTGACATTTATATTTTATCGGCGAAGGCCCAAGATCAAAAGGCAAGTATTACGAGGCTGGAATTGACTGCAGTGACAAAGGGCAGGTAATCTGACCATGTATGTCTGTTACAAGGTTTTAAACAGATACGAATACAATTTCTATTTCATTTTGAATTATGAAACCCTTTGAAGTGGCTAGTTTCCCTATTGTGTGTTTTGGAGCTTATTCAATTGCGACAATTGCAATTAAGGTGCTCGGTGCCGTAGTGGTCCGGTGACCAAAACATTGTGATCTCGAATCGATTTATTGTTTTACAACGTAAATGGTTTAGGAATACTACGAATTTGTCATCTTAAATATCAGTTCAGGTATAATTTCAAAGAATCGCGGTCACTCATCAAATACCATACAAATACAAGGCTTATTTTTTAAAGTTTAAGCTTAAGTCAAGATTTTAATCTATAAGTATTTACTTCCACCACATTATAACATTTAGAGTGAAGCTTGCGCAGAGAATAAGTGTTACGTGTATTTATTTTATTAGTATTAATTACTTACTTATTTTGTTATAACATTAAAGGACTGCACTCGAACGAAACGAGGAGCTCGGTGGCGTAGCGGTCAGTGTGCTTTGGCTTCGATAGAAAACAAAGCTACCTTCGCCATGGTCAGGCCGTGGATGGGTGACCAAGACTATGTGATCTCGAGCTCTTCCGTGCTTCGGAAGGCACGTTAAGCCGTTGGTCCCGGACGCATTTGTGACCGTTTTTACCCACCAACCCGCATTGGGCGAGCGTGGTGGTGTTACGGCCCATACTCCTCATGTGTGTTTATCCATGAGCAAGGCCTGTCCCAGCAGTGGGATGTATATAGGCTTGGGACAGGACTCGAACGAAAAATATACGAAAATAAAATGTACGTTTGTTATTTCATGTAAATCTGGCTAACACAGCAAATATTTCCAAACCGAACAACCAAATCAAAAGACACTTTTTTATACAGGGATATTACTTTTATGACAATCAAATACCTCAGGTATAAGGGTGTATGCTCACGTACATATTATTCTCATTTGGAACAAAGACGAGAGTTTTCTATTTCTAGATAAATGTCCTTCGGTGACGGAAATCGCAAACTGGCCCCATTTCCGAGCAATCTCCGCTGGACACTTATTGGCGCCCAAAAATCATTTCAGCCATAAAGAAGAATAAGGCATATCCGTGACATGACCCCTAATTTAATACAGGATTAAGTTATAATGTAAACTTGCCCTAAACAATATCGTACGTGAAAGGAAATATTCTCTAAATACAATTTGTAAAGTTTTATTTAAAAATATATATTCGTTTAACGATAAATAAGATATATCTATCAGTTGGTTACTGCCCAACAAATAATAATAATTTAACAATTAAATATTAATATATTCTTATAAGTTCTTGACACTTATGAGGCCATGAAACCGGCGCGGCCCCGTCTAGTGGCTACTTTAAAAAATAATTTTACGATGTTATAATTCAGATGTTATAATTTAGAATGCGAGAAACATAAGCCAGTTGTAAAACAATTTTTATTATTACTTATTGTAGGTGGATAAGCTAGATAAGTCTTACAAATCAAAGGCATTTTTATATTCGATATCGTATACGGGGAATAGAGCAAGATTTTATTCCCTAGAAAATAAAGTATTTTGAATTTAGAATATCTTATATAAACATAAATAAACTTAAAACTTAAAGGAATCACGGTTAACATTTCAATTTATTTCCACTCTAAACAGCATACATAAATCTCAACTATTTTTGCTATACTTTACTTTTGCTCTCAACCATTGACGAATTTATTAATTTTTCCAATTACTTTTTAATTTCCTGTTTTCTCGGTTTTGGAACAAATAAAAATCACGCTTTTTTCTATCTAATGTGTTCGTTTTTTTGTATTTGACCTTTATAATTTTGGTACAGAAAAAAATACAAACGAAAAATCGTTGTCTCGCGGAGTACCGCCGTATACCTAACAAGGTCATACGAAGGTACATAGCTTTAACCCCTACACAGTACACTGCTTTATCTCCTTAATGAATTATCGACTACATTGATTTTTTTTTTTTTTGGTTTTAGATGTTTTTTGCATTGTCAATGACAAATATACAGGAATACATTTTCCATTTAGCAATAAAGGTAGTAATTTTTTAATAATATACCGACTCTCTGGTCTAGTGGTTCACACCCCGGTGGTATGATCGGGAGGCCCGGGTTCGATTCCCCATAGGGACAGAAGGTTTTCTGCTCGGTTTGGTTGGTGGTAAGGCTTCTAAACCCGCCTGGCTAGCTACCACTGTCTTACCTAAATTTGCCGCCATAATAACAATGTTTTAAGCATTGTTGTGTTCCAGCTATCAGAGGCAAGATAGCCAGTTCCTCAGTTGTTGAGGATTACAGGTGAAGCTCGCTTCCACCTTCGGCCTTATCCTCATTTACCATCAGGTGAGATGAAGGCCAAGCTTACCTGTCATATGTAAAAAAAAAGTATCTTGTCTACAGACCCCGATTATTTTTCACAAACATCCTATTTATTCTTTTACTAATCGTGCCATTTTCACTGTACGCTCTACTAACAATATTATACAGTCGAAGTGGAAACAATGTGTGAACAGAAAGTTTCGGGAACAATGGTTTATTTATTTATTTATTTTAACTTTTTTTTTTTAACTTTTCTTACTTTATGGTTCTGGGGTTTCGAATTATGTGTGCAGTAACGAGGCGTTTTAACATCTCGTGTTCACGACACGCGGTTAGAGTCTTGTCGGGTTATTTTTTATTGTCATCAAAATATTCTTCTAAAATTTGTTTTTCGACTTTAATTTGCTCTAAACTTACTTTGAATTTACCTTTCGTCAATCCTCTTGTTACATATTTAAATTATTTTTAGGAATGTTATTTTCCATGTAAGACTTAGCATTTGAACTAATATTAAGTATATTTAATATTTAAAAATATTATGCATTAGCTCCGATCTAACGGAATCGACGAATACCAAACAAAATTCAATGATACGTATCCGAAATGATTGGGTCTATTTATAGTTAACCGAGTAGATAATATCAGTAGGTACCCGATTGATTGGAAGTTACGATAACGAAACTTTTTGGGGAACTGTAAAGGAATCAGCTCGAAATTTATTTTGAACATAAAGTAGGTAATTTGCTTCGGGTACAGTATCGAATACAAAATTATCAAGAAATTTAAACTGTTTTACCTTGTTTATATTCAAAAATATTTTCTATGCTATATACCAAATTTTTCTAGCATAACATAACAACAAAAATAACTCAGCTCTTACGTTTATTCCAGGACTATTGAATTGTCGTAAAGGTAAGATTCCCTTAATAAAAATTATTATTCATTGCGCTACGTTGTCGAAATCTTATTACGCATACTCGTAACTGTCATTATAAGATGGCTACAAACTCTTTTGATAAGAGGGCGCTTAAGCATAACGATCGATTAATTTAAAGACAGAAGGATAGGATTTAGGAGGCGTGACTTTCGGGATTTATTAGAAACTAAAGCGATTTTTGATGTAGCGACACAGACTGCAAAAAAGTGACAGGAAAACTCAGAGTTCCAACGTTTCGACACAAAGTAGACTCCAGAAGAAATAGTGACAGTTAATATTTCTACACTATTTGTTTTTTTTAAATAAATAAAACATATTAATACAATAATATAAAGTATCTCAAAACTACCATTAACATTTGAAGAAGTAGAAAATATTTTTAAAACAACTTAACCTTCGATGCTCATACTAAAGAAAATTAATTGGTAAGAATTTTTACATATTTATAATATATATAAGACTTTAAAAGACAAATAATGACCAACCTACCTATTTTTTTATTCAGCAAACATTATTTATCTACTATACTAAAAGGAAACAGTTTCATAAAAACAAAAATGTCGCTGGCTGACCGAATAGGAAAACTTTGAATAGGAAAAATACTACGGAATTTTGTGCAATGATACTTGAGGTAAAGGTAAAAACAGATTAGTTATTATAATGCCGGTAAGCGGCAGAAGGGTTCAATGGCCAAAGTTATTATACAAAGGTATCGAGTGAATAATATGGAATGTGTATGGACACAGTATTCTTTTTTTAGTTGTACACAAACAGACCGATCTAAATATCCTTGAGGAGGCCTATGTCAAGCAGTGGGTGTTTCTGAGCTGAATATTGATGATTACACACTTATGTAAATATTTAACGTAACTTATTCAGCTCAGGACTTATCATTAATGGACTTACTTCAATCTTCTCCTGACTGGTTCATCTATTACTGGAAAGACGGGAATTTTACTTTTATCTCCCCAAATTAAAAAAAACTGATTTTAATGAGGCACAAAACTGCTTAATTACACCGTTCTTAGACAGACGCACAATGCGAACCCTAACCGATGTACGTGGATAGAATAGGATATATATTTTTTACTAACACGGTTTCCACGCTGCTTTCCATTTTTGTGCTGTGGCCATTGACTCCTGCATTATGTGTGCTTGTATCGGCACTTTATCTGTTGTGGGCCGCTATTGGCTAAACGATTTTCGAAAATCGATGTGTGACTTACCAGCGAAACATTTTATTTACGCTTTCTACTCTGCCTTCATTTTAGAAATAAACTGGTTCTTACTTCAATATATTGTCATGTGAGTAATGAGAATTAAATATGATTTTCAGTCTCCATTAAAATATTGTGATAAAATGGAGAACGTTACAGCAAGACACAAACTTTATGTCGAAACCTGATAAAATTTATAAGCCAAGTAAACTGACGTTACATGAACTAATCTCCCGATAACGAAATGAATGAGCCTAGGTGTGGTGTCTTCATCAAAACTTCGTCTCCAAGTTAAAACATAAATTTCAACACGATTACTCCGCTAAGGCGTGAAATAGGGCCTTCGGTTAACTTCGGCTTGCTTCGTATTCCCGATACCTTACGTTAGGCCGAATTTAATCCATCCTGTCGATCAAATTTAGAGCCTTAGTCACGAACACTCTAGGTTTCATTGAATAAGTGCCTCCAACGTTGCTCCTAATAGATATTGAAGTTACAATTCGTAACTTAAGTCAAAGGCTACCTTTTGATTTAACGTAAATAAAAAGACGAAAGCTTAATACAATTAAACAATTTACAACAAATAAAGAACAATTAACCAGCAATAAAGGATGTTCTCATAAAAAGTATGATCTGTTTCTACTATCAACGGTCCCTTTGAGTGCGAAACTAGTCTGCGTACGATTCATCGTAAAATATCTATGTGTATGTTCTACACAATAACACACAATAACTTTGACGACGACGCAAATGTTTGGGTGATGAATTTTCAGGCATTTGTTCTCCAGTCTTGAATGTTTATATATATTTATATATATTCAGGATATTTATATACGTATTTATCTATTAAATATATTAATCCGTCATCTAGTGTCCGTAACACAAGCGGTATTAGTTGCTTAAAATGGGGCTAATTGATAGGTGTGAATGTTCGAAGATATTTATTTATTTATTTATAACTTATTATACATCATATTTGTGAGTTATACAAGTAATAGTCTGTTAATTGAGCATCAAATTATGAGCGTTACCAGCAGAGCTTTACGGCTATTACAGCGCATGCCAACTGTGTGGGTTCGAATCCTATGTCATCAGAACTTTAAGTCTGCTTATTTCTCTTTATTTACTATTCTATAATTTTAACATAAGGTAAGTTTTGTAATTTAAATACTGAAAAAATATTATGTGTAATAAATCAATCTATACATTTTGTAGATTATAAGGTTTTTGTTAATTAAATTTCTATTTGTTATTTGTTTTGTAAGCAGGCATGCTAAGCTAATAAAACTTAAATAAAATAACCAGGCGACTTAATAAAAAGGTAAAAAATTAAATAAAACACAGAAAGATTATTATTGTTATAAAAGAAGATTTTTACAATTTCATGTCCTATTCTAATGCATAATTAAGTTTTCTTCTAAAATATTTTTAGTAGGAACGATATATACTAAATAATTGACACTAGACAAATGATGTGAGCGATCTACATGCGGGGATAATAATAAAGTAGGTATATTTGGCAAATTCGAGAAAGCTCGAAAGTGCGCGCTAAGAATATGAACCGAGGCACGTGCCAAGTTGAATCCATACTACTTTTCAGACGAATAGTCATAAATAAAAATATGAGATCTTTAAGCAAGATGATAAAGTAATAATAATATATTGGAATTTAATTTCGTATAGCAGTTTTCTATAAAGTTACGGCCAAAGATAGAGGCCGGTTGACTGCATTAGGGTGCCTTTCCACCAAAACCTTGCTATATAGCTATGCTGTGTGCGAGGAAAAATAGACCAATAGGATTAGTGTTCATGATTCCAAAGTAAACTGGGTGATTAGAAATGGGAATTAGAAACAATAATCAACTTTTCACAAACTTTTCACTACTTATCACTAAATTAAAAATATTAGGTGTTCAGTCAGAGTAGCTGGCTCAATAAATTCCAACTCAAATCATGTCTTATGGAATTATTTTTGGATAAATTTTGATTTGATACTCTGATTATTATGTATACAAGTCAAAGTAATAATAAACTTATAGCAACACGTGCTACGTACGTAACACGTAATATTGCTTCGCATAACCCTCACTAGATTAGCCTGAATATCGTTATGTTGTACACAGATGCAGGTTCTCTATTTTGCTGTGAGTTTAGGTTTATTGTGCATACAAATCTAGTTGTTTATGACCTTCATGAAATAGGTCGATATCGAATAAGTCAGTGAAATTACCTGGTTCCACTTTGCATAAACAGCAATGAGCTACGAGCTGATGCGATGATGCTAAAACTGTGAATATACGCCTTTTTCCCGATAGAGTAGGCAGAGATTCTGATCTCCACTTGTTACGATCCAATAATATCGAACGAATCACAGAAAAAAACAGGTAATTTTTCACAGGACTAAAAGGATTGATATTAGAAAGAGCAGGGGAAAACATGAATTAAATTTAGTGGATGATAGCAAGCTGATGTAATGATGCTGAACTTGAAACGTTTGTAGACACAATTGAAAATCAATTGTGACTCGTCCTTAATAGGATAAATATCAATACAGAGGTTAAATGGAACGAGTCACAGGAAATACTTAAGTACTGCCAATGCACAATATAGGAATGACAGGCAGATAAGAAAGGAGAATGTAGCCCTGCTGTGAGCGATAAAAGCTGTGATAATAATGAGGAAAATATCTTCATTAACAGCTTATACCATTGCAGCTGGAAGGGTGATTAAAACCCCACTGTTTTACCCTTTCGTTGGCCTTTGAGATTCAAACGCGCAACGTTCCGTTCATGTTCATCACTTCACTCCTACTTCTGCCATGTCGTAAACCTGTCTTAGCAACGTTCCAAACGATGTTTAACTTAAAAAAGGGTACACTAACATTTTACCCTCAGTCTAACATAACTAAGCAACCACAAAACTCTCTGAAAAATAATATGGACTGAACTTGGCACGTGCCTCGGTTCATATTCTTAGCGCGCACTTTCCTACTTAATATACCTACTTTATACCTACTTTATTATTATCCCCGCATGTAGATCGCTCACATCATTTGTCTAGTGTCAATTATTTAGTATATATCGTTCCTACTAAAAATATTTTAGAAGAAAACATAATTATGCATTAGAATAGGACATGAAATTGTAAAAATCTTCTTTTATAATAATAATAATCTTTCTGTGTTTTATTTAATTTTTTACCATTTTATTAAGTCGCCTGGTAGCGGGTCATTAAAAGAATACTACCAACCCGTCTCTTCCCTTGGGTGTCGTAAAAGGCAACTAATGGACAATCATCCAATAGCTTATAGCGGCGACGGGCTCACCACCTGTCACGCTGAGAGTCACTGCTTGGTGAAGCGCGGACTATGGCAATGGACTGCTTTTGCGGTGCTATATCTTAGTCTCTGACTAACCCTTAGGGATAACCGACGTGATTATATGTATTTATGTTATATTTTCATTACAAATTAAACCATTGGTTAAGTTGTTTTCATATACTTGATCTTCGCCATTGGGCAATATTTTAAACATTAGTTTAACTTTGCACCAAATCAAAAAACGGGCCCCTTATTGTGACTGTGCACAAACCTTATTACAGCTAATTATTGTACATCGCTGAGCTCGTTAAGCTCTTTCGGCGTTCATTTGTCAACGTAAATATCTAACGTCGTTGTGAAATTCCACATCATTATTTTTATGTTACGATAGTACTTCGTTGTAGGGATTACGAGGCTCCGCGCAATAATACCTTTTCAAACCCATAATGGAAATTGATGCATCTGACGTATAAAATTAATGATATCACTTAACACCTGTTCCTCAGTTTTGAAATGTGCCTTATATCAGCTCAATTATAATTCAGGCAACTTTTGATAGTATGTGTAAAATAAAATTGAATTATGTTATTTGCAAAATTGTTATAGCTCGATCTTCTATCGTCCTCAGCCTATATACGTTCCACTACTGGGCACAGGCCTTCCTCATGGAGAAACACATGAGGAGTATGGGCCGTAACACCACCACGCTGGCCCAATGCGGGTTAGTGGGTAGAAACGGTCGCAATAGCGACCGGGACCAACGGCTTAACTTGCCCTCCGAAGCACGGAGGAGCTTGAGATCACAAAGTTCAAAGGTCACCCATCCATGGCCTGACCATGGCGAGCTCCACCGAGCTCCTCCGATCTCCTATGATCCGAACTAATGATTGTTATATTAACAGTAAATTTTAAGATACAAACTTAAAGCTATAGGGTTAATTCTTACACAATCAACTATATAATAACTGTTAACGAGAAGAGCCTCATTCCAAATTTACGCACGGTAGATAACCTTATCTTGCTAAAGCACAATTTTATGTTAATTTATGTATATTATTCAGGAACTTAATTATGTAACAAATGATGTAAAATGTAATTTTAAAACGAGTACTTAACTGAAACAATTTCAACTTTGATAATTCTAACATTGATTGTGAATTATTCAGTCGCTTGTTTAACAAAAAACCAAATTTGTGCGCAGACCGAACCCTCCCTGGGAGAAATATATATTGCCTTGTTGCTGACGATACTGCATAAGCACTTCTGTTTAGTATTCTTGGCCCGTATAAAAGGGATTTATCTTCATTCACAAATAACATTTCCTAAATTTAAGCATCATGATCCATTAAGTGAGGGACGATAACATTTTTAATATTATTGCAATTTTTTTTGCTTCAAATCTTGCGTCGCAAGGCTAAAAGAATATTAACGAGGCCGTAATTGTTTCGGGCTTGTCTGAGTAAACTCTAAAGTTACATAGTACTCTTTGATATCTTGTCTAAACATCAATCAATCAATATTGTACCAACATGACATGTCATGCAAGTTAATACGCGTACTGTCTCCAAGCTGTATATAGCATGACAAATTATTTGTCTTATCCGCCAATCAATTCAGGCTGCCTATACCTACTTTCAATGTTTGTATAGGTATAGGTAATCTGAATCTAATATGAATCCATTGTAAGGCCTCTACGCTCAGTTTATTGTGTGGGGCCATTATGTAGATTTAGATGCGTTGCTTATTGTATTGTATTTCCTTAGTTCTCAGGCACACCATGCTTTGTATTCGGTAAACTCCATTCCATTCTCAATCAAGAAATCCAATCATCTGATCTCAAAGCGTGTCATGAGCAACGCGTCTACATCTTTGTTCAGCCTGATATTTTCATGTGATGGGGGTCGAGTCTGTTGTCATGCAGCGGGCATCGGGTACATTGCGGTAAAGCCAGTGGATGAGGGGAAGGTCCTATTGCATGACCTGTACAGTTTTCAAATCTCCATTGACGCTACCTTTAATTGTACTTATTACTAGTGACCCGCCCTGATTGCGCACGGGTTACCCCCGTTTTGTCCCCTACATCATTTTATTAGGGGCACAAAACGAGACATAATTGAAACATCTATTGTTTGCGAACACCGGTGTTCGTGGTGCCCTCCAAGAGGTTAAAGAACCTACCTGCCAAATTTCAAGTAGACGTTGTAGTTTCCGAGATTTCGTGAATAATCAGTGAATGGTACTTCGCTTTTATATACGTACGGTACATATCGATCTGTAGCCAATACAATTTCCCAATAAATTCCTAAATTAAGTAGTATTAGTGTTAGCAATAATTTATTACTTTACTCCCACAACAAGGCGATATTGTAGGTTTTTGTAGGTACAATTTCAAACGAGTTATGAAAGTTTTGATTGTTAGAAGCTTTTATTACTCGTAGTAGTTAATTCTATTAATAAACGTGACTATACAATAACATTTGCTACATAATAAACCTAATTAAATAATACCCTCCATTTTCCTTACAACCATTCGAAAAAACCCAATGCAATGTAAATACAAGTACGACTTGTCCTAATGGATCTTGGTATTTTTTTGATAGATATAAAATAAAAAAAACTTCATAACCCTAGTCCTACTGAAACTCGAAATAAAGCCTCAAAGGGTCAAAAGACGAAAAAAATTCAGAAAACGTAAAAGAAATCGTTCAACAACAGATTCACAATAATGGTATCCTGCCAGATTGCAAAAACGGCGCCTCCCGCCGTCGATAGTATAGGTATGTAGGTATCTAAACAAAGGGTCAGAAGTTACGAAACATTAGCTCCGGCTCCACCCGACCTGGAACCTCACAAACAATCTTACCAGTACAAATCACACGTAATACCAATAAATTGATGTCTCATTTAATGCACGAATAAAATATAAAACTTGTAACAGACTTTTCCAAAACGTAAACGTTTTCAGCGTTGATATAACCTTTTTCTTCTTCAAAAAAAATACATTCGAAATACTTTGAAGTAAAACAAAATAAATGATCATGTTGTGAATTGCTAAAATGTCAGTAAATTATTTGAAAATTTTATTAGTTACAAATTGTATTGTTATATGAATTTACCGGAAGTAATAGATTTTATACATTTCTGTAGTTGGGTTAGTTAAATATTACATTATAATTAAGTAAAAACTAATATTATTAGTCCAATTAATTATTATTGCGTTGTGAGTAAAGTTTTATTGGAATATATGATTGTAAAATATTTCTTAATATGATTCGCCGGAAATACTTATTAGCATTTTAGCTACAAGAAAAATTGCATTGTAATAAATTATTTTATGAAATTAATAAAAATAGTACTTGTTATTGTATGTATAGTGTTATTTTTAAAGTGTTTTAGTTCTTAGCTAATTTGTAACGGAAGCAAAAATATGAAAGCGGATGTATTACAAAAATTGAAAAGAAGTTATTTTGATCATTCTTTTGCTGAACACCAGTTTTAGTTTTAAGAGGCATTCTGTTCTAAGACACAGAGGTGATAAGTCGAATACTTACTGTAACGTCTGTAACTAAGTGTTATTTGAAATAAAATAAAAGTGTGAAATACTGGTTTTATTACAATCAACAGATTATAATTTAGTTAATTATTTATTCAGGTCTTGTATGTTAAAAAGTAGGAGAATTTAAAACTATTGTTTTGGTTATTTTTCAATTTCAGTCTTTATAAAAAAGGACTGTGGAAGTTGTGGGAGGGCAATTGATTTAGACATTTAGAATTATCCTATGCTTCAAAATTCTTTTTAGGGTCGAATTATATGCGTCCGGGCGACCGAGCGACCCAGCGGCCGAGCCGCGAAATCACAAGCAAATGTATGACAAACTAAGTAGCGGCCGCGCCGCTTCAAATAAATCTTGTTTGCTTGTTGCTTGTAATTTCGCAGTGCAGCTGCTTAGATCGGACATATTTAATTAATTAACATTTGAACCATTATCTTTAGATTGATTTTAAAGTGAGATGTGTCGCATTTTCAGAACGTTTGGAAATGTTTTTGTATGGATTAGCTGACATTTGATACATATTATCATGCCTATATTCGTGTGTTATAGTCGTGTGGTAGGGGCTCATTAAAAGAATACTACCAACCCATTTCGTAAAAGGCAACTAATGGACATAGAACTGCTCAGCATCCAATAGCTTATAGCGGCGACGGGCTCACCACCTGTCACGCTGAGCACATAGCTTAGCGGTCACTGCTTGGTGAAGCGCGGACAATGGCATTGCACTGCTTTCGCGGTTATTTTGCCTAGTCTCTGACTAAATCTTAGGGGATAATAGTCGTGATTATATGTATGTATGTATATTTCCGAAGCGGTAGGCAGAGGTGTATTCAATTTTATTGACACCTACGTGGTGTCAATAAAATTGAATACACCTCTGCCTACCTAAAATTCCTAGCAAATTGTGGGTGAAAATTCGGGACAAACCTATAGCAGTTACCGGGCGGTATAGAAAGTCCATAAACACTCGGTAATTTAAACAAAAATCCCAAAGGACGATGTAACATACCAAATTGAGTCCAAGCAATTTTTTTGATAATTATTTGTAGTAGCTTAATAGAGCAAGTTGCAACAGCTAGTTATAAATAATGTACCTAAAAATTATAACATTGGTATTGAACCACCAACCTCAGTAAAAATCTCTCGCAATGACTCAGTGA
Source organism: Parapoynx stratiotata (assembly GCA_910589355.1). Classification (NCBI taxonomy): domain Eukaryota; kingdom Metazoa; phylum Arthropoda; class Insecta; order Lepidoptera; family Crambidae; genus Parapoynx; species Parapoynx stratiotata. Next base: position 12,966,626 of record OU342457.1, read on the forward strand.
TTAAGATAAAAAGATAGTGTCTCTTATATTGAAAAATTCGGAGTAAGGAAGAGACCTCTCCCAAATAGCCCCAGCCTCTATTTGCATTCAAAATAAAGTCGTTGAAGGGAAACATTTAATGTCCTGATACCTATTCAAGGCGGCTATTTTAAATGTTTAGATAATAAATTGATGTTTTACACCTTAGGCTTTCGAAATTAAGATATTTTTATAACTTCGATCAAGTCGATTGAAGTGTAACTTTAGATTTATTAGCGATGCTACTTTTCTGAAGACTAAATTGGAAACAAAAATGTTTAAGTAAATTTTTAAATCATATAGATTCATTATATAGTCAATAAGCTATTTATACCGATTTGTGAAAAATACTAGGTTTTTATGAAACAAATGAAATTTTTGAGACAATTTGTCAAACCAAATGCATAGAAAATCAGGTTTCTTTTTCTATGTATTTAGATCGAGGGCAAATAGTAATTGACGGTAATCTTTCAAGAACTATTTCACTTCCTACTCATCTTAGTTTCACTATGTTTATGTCGCAGTAAGATAGATAAAGCCGTATGTATAATGATGGCGATGACTCGCACAATCTCCTGGTCTTTGTCTTTACATACCTAACGCGGTTACCCGATCGATCGTGGTTACTAAACCGTAAAATTGTTTGCAGGCGGTTTATTTATTTCGTAAATAAAACATTCATACATATAGCATGTAAGTTCCAGGCATTTTACATTTACATACAGATCACGCCTTGATCCAGTAGAGGTTGTTCCGCCCTTAGCCTATATACGGCATACTGTTGGACACAGGCCTTCTTCGGGTTGGTGGATAGAAACGGTCACTAGTCCAACCAAGAGCAACGGCTTCACTTGCCTTTCCAAGCACGGAGCAGTCTCGAACTGCTCCGTGCTTGGAAAGACAAGTTCAAGGCATCACAAAGTTTTGGTCGCCCATCCAAGGCCTGTACAGGGCGAAGGTGGCTTTGTTTTCGATATCGAAAGTCATCGAGCTCCTCAGTGATGGTAGTGTATAGGCATCACAAATAATTCAACATTGATGTGTCAACATCATTGATCAAAATTAATAAATGGCCATCATAACGCTGAAGCTGTTGCCACTTTACAATCCCGTGACATTTATTTTATATGATTCATTTTACAGCCGCCCTACTCTCTAATCAATGGATCTGAATTGGATTCCTGTCATTTTGAACACTTTTTTCTTAAATTATTAAAGGGCATTTGACGTGACACTAAATCAATATTGATTAATTGTCAACATTACGTTACAGATTAAGGCAGCAGTTCGGTATCATCCTTCATTCTAATTTGCTTTCATCTCCTTTATTCGAGCGCCCGGGGCCGCTAACCTTCTTCACTTCACACGGTTAGTGCTCAAGACCTCAACCTTGTTAAAAACACCACAACTTTATTATTATTGTTACTCGAAGTTAAAGGCTATTACTATTGTATTTCCAAAAAATACACGTAAAACAGCTAAATTATCCAGGGCTCAGAAGTGAAACTATTGTTATTTGAATGAATTCCGAATTCGATGTTTGACTGCCTCTAAACAGTATAATATTGATCTGTCTCAGTTAAAAGCTATTTAGTAAGCAAACTGAGTATTCAAAATAACAACAAAGATGCTAAGATATAGGCATGTTTTCGCAGTTTTGTTTCATCTGATGTGATTGGGGCGAGCAACGAAACTCCGCTGATTAGGTCATTTGTATGCTAGTCTGCTTTTTTATACGCTGCCCTTGGGAGGCGACTTGGTAAAATGTAAGAAACATTTGTAATTACCGCCGCTGCTGGCTAGAAAATCAATATTTCTATATTTAAAAATATCCTACTAGAAAATAGCGTGACATAAATGTGGTGCAAATAAGAGGGCGTAACGAAGTCTTTTAAAAAGGAATGATTGGATAGTTAAGGCACGTTTTTTTTAATGAAATCATTTATTCTCGTCAATATTATTTTTCCTTACTCAATAGTTAGCCTTTTTCAAACAGCCATGATAACAAAAGGAATTTAGAACATTTTAAATATTGTAAAATAAGTAGGAGAGAGGAGTAAAGGCCTGATAAACCGGCTTTATACAAAAGCATTATGATAAGGATGCGCAAAGAAAGTGCCAGATATCGTGATGCCATCCAGATAAGTTAAAGTTAAAAAAAATACAATTAAAACAACAAACTTTCGGATTAATTCATTAATCAAAAAGTTTTCAATAAAACTTTTCACTTTCGCTCCATTCTAGTACCACAGCGGTTAATTCAGGTTAAAAGCATTGATGTATATAACACTAGATTTGCAAACTGCATTAAATTGCGTCAAAAAAAGCGTAGCCGTTTCTGAAATTCAACGACGTAGCTTTGAAACCACTATACATTGGAAAGATAAACATATATCTATCTCACTTACGCAAGTCGCAAAAGCTACAGCTTAGCGACTATACCGTCTCGCTCAGATTAGACTGGAGTTGACATATCGCAATGCAAAAGTAAAATGGTGGAAGTGTTCCCTGCTCATGAAATTTTACCCCATTTTTATTTTTTAATAATATATATTATTTTAAAATAATTATATTAATATTTTTTATTTCTTATTGCATGTATTAAATGAAGTTTAAAGATATCGTGTTTTGGTAATAAGGTATTATAGGCTGGAGAACAATGCAAATACCTATTTAATAATAAAGTAAATAAGTATTGGAAAATAAGTGTCGTGAGTGTAAGACGGGTCGATTTTTATAAATAATTCATTAAACAAATATATTTCTAATGTTTGGTAAAAAAATAAAAAAGATTTTCGTATTATTATTATTTATTATATTATATTATATTTAAAGTTACAGGTAGCGAGTCTGTTGCCATGCACTACCTCCACCCCCTCAGTAATAAATAAAAATAAAAATGATGCATTCAATTTCACAGCCAGACTTCTTCCAATGTTATAAATCGGTTTCAATTTATAAATATACTTAACAATAGGCTAGTTGACTCATATCAAAAGTTATGAAAATAATATGTATTCACGTAGTATTTAGTACAAGGGTCCGAAATATACCAAGCTCGAAAAATATAATTAAAGGATTGCCGAATCCTTTATTTATATTTATCAAGCAATATAAAGAAATTCAATTTGAACATGTTTTATTTTTACTTCTTTTTTCTGTCAATAACGCTATCCACCATATTCGTGAAATTTGTTGAGTAATGCTTCATGTTAACAATTACTACGCATGGTCATAATCCGTCGAACGTCAGTCGCAACCAATCAAGCGTAACTGTCGGCTATGTCACGCATGCGTATTGAATTGTTTACAATAATCGTGACGCTACCGCACAGATAATTCATAGGCTTAGCATCCACTTTTTTTATTCTCATATAATTCTCACTCACGAGAGGAAGACCAAAGAAGCGATTGATTCAAATCACTTCTTTGGTCTTCCTCTCACTCTAGGTCCGTCCACATCCATGTTCAGCATCCTTCTTGTAATGTGACATTCATCCACGCTAACCTATAGTTCCTAATATTTTCCGCCACTGGCGCTACTCTCAGAGTTCTCTTTATAATATTAGTATGGATTCAAATATATTTGAAAAGATATAGTGTAACATTTTAAATTAACACATAAATTATGAGCGATTATCTGGTTAGAAATGATAATGACATACTAAATATACTTGTTTTGTTTTTTAAATTATTAACCATTGCTTCGATGCCAATTATATACCTCGATGTAGGTACGTTAAAATGTAAAAATAAGAATTCAAAACTGCTGATAATATGTACAGATAACGGAGAGTTTGGCGGCATTTGACTAATGGCGGACGTGATTTTTATTTCTATAATTGTAATATTGTTTCGGAGTAGATATTGTTACGTAAAATCAGTGTAGTTTTGTTTAATAAGTGTCTGTGATGATGTGCAATGTGGAGGATTATCGAAATAAGCGTCAAGTGGTGTGAAAAGCGATGAGTTTTTTATCGTGGTGATCCACCTCATCCAAGTAGCACCACAGTGTCTGCCATCAATCGTTTGACGTCAAACTCTCCCAAGATGCATTGAAATGCATTACACTAGCATTTCAATGCAAACTACTCAAGAAATAAAGTACTGAAGACTTGGCTGTATGGGCTTCGTTCCCATTGCCTTCCCAACATGGGAGAATATTACAAAAAAAAATGAACAGATAACCTAGCTTTCACTTTGTAAAATAATTTTCAAAATCGAGTCGGTAGATCAAGAGATTATTCCCTGCAACGTCACAAACACGTAAGATCGCAAACTTTACCTTTGTTAAGTATAGATAAAATCATCACTTACAATAACGTTCGGAATTGCTTCATGAGACAAATACACACGACCACTTTTGCGGCATATTTTGTCTTCATCGCGAAAGTGTTTCGAACAAAGGATTGTTGATTTTGTTGGAAGCCAGTCCGTCTCCTTCCGCAGCAATCTAATTTTTTGAATCCACCTATCCCGGCGTGCTGCATTTCTAGGCAAACTGCAACATTATTACTATTTAAAAACATACATAAAATCACTGATTCCATGAATTACTATATTCTCCCATAAATATGGGAAACCAATAATAAGTTTTTAATGGCAACACTGAACCAATTTTAAAACATTTAACATTTTAATTGGTTTTTACGTAAATATGAATATAAAAAAACAAACTTACGTGTGGAAAGTAACACCCATTGCTTTATTAAGTTTCTGAGACCTGGATTCGCACGTTTTGATTGCACATTTACCCATACTTAATTATTTTTCGTCCCGCTTTACTTAGTTGACGTCTGACAGAGCACTAACTGACATAAGCCTCGCATATGGCTGTGGCCATATGCCCAGTGGCTACGCTTTAGCGCGGTTACTACAGATCTAGTGTATTATACATCAATGGTTAAAAGTGACAAAAAAGTAGCTGTAAGGGAATAAGCCCAGTCTGGTTTTATACAAATGACTCTATTCAATAACTCACGGAACTTTTTATTACGAACGCCTTAAATTCTTGAGTTTTAGATCAGGTCGCTTGGTATTGGTAAGCCAAGTTTTTCTCTATTAAAATTATTATAAACATTCTACATATTTTATAGCATCCATGTTTTGTGATAAGCAGTTACTAAAAAATTATGTATTAGTAATGTAGTGACATACCGGCTCATTCGGTAATTTTTAAAATTGTCATCTCAAATTAGAGACGCCTGACTCCATGACTCTGTAATTTCGTTTAAAAACACATAACATAATATACAGAGTGGGAAATTTTCATAGGACCTGGAGGGAAAGTACCTACCTTAAATATACAAAATTGCTTAATTTACTTAAAGAAAACAAACTTTTATTTTTAAAAATAACTGCATTGTTAGTTTTTTTAAGGCTTACCCAAACTTTCCCGGTTCGGAATAAAATAAAATAAATGTTAGATTTCATTATGTTTGACCGCCGCAATCAGAGTCATCCATTAACTATAATGGTAACTTAGAACAATAATTAAACACTTATTTCAATGCACTTATAGACGATTTTTTAATTCGATAATGAACATTAGGTTAAATGACGTCTCTGAATGCGGCCGTAAGACCTAAGGCTTTTTTTACTCACTGACAATTTACAATTTACTACAAATCTAAAAATTCTAATCCTACAAGTTTTGTACATCACCATTACTTTTTTTCAGTTTTCACGAATCTTAGTTTTCAAATTTTAAATATTTATAAACCTTTTATTATACTCATTAGAACATCTGAACAGAAAAGAATTTCTGGCATATCTAGTGTTAGTGGTGGGCAAAGAAAATAATTTGTTAAGACGAGAACCTGTCCGAGGGTACCTTATACCAATATTTTATTTTTTAACTGTAAATGTCTCTTATTAGAAGGAAGTAAAGATTGTCACCTCTAAAATGTGTATACATATTTTTGTACTTGACTGTACCAGGGATCGAACCACCCCGCACTGACCCTCATGTAGCGCTCGCCGTCCGTCGGCTGTTGCTGCCTTTTCTATTGCTTGAATGACATATCGTCGGGGATAGTGCAAAACCGCGAAACTAGCATTGGATAATTCCACATATCTGACAAATTTTGCGAATTTGATATTTTGCGGCCCATCCACGATAAATAAGCAACTTATTAAGTTTTAAGCTTCCCCTGTAAAACTTAATTTATTGCAGATACGCGGGCTTTACGTGTGGTAGATTCGCGAATTTGCCCGAACTCCCAAACTGATATTCCCGAACGATATAAAAAATTCGAATGATAAAAATATGTTTCTAAATGAAATAAATCATTTCATTCTAATGTAAGGTGTGCTAACCCAAACAGACTTGGCAAGACACTGTTTATCTTAGCTAAGTCTAGAGTAGGCTGCACCGGTAAGATGACAATATCTCTCCGCGATCAGTTCTAACGGAACCTTACCTAAACTTGTGCACAGTGTGAGGTTTAGAATCCTATGTTTAACTTCTGCTTTCAGTGCTTGTGCAGTGCTTGTCTTTTTACATTATACACAATACGCATTTTCCTTCATTTTTTTAATGTTAAAAGGGGGCAAACTGGCAGACGGACCTGATGGTAAGTGATCACCGCCGTCCGTAGACATCTTCAACACTGGAAGAGCTGCAAATGTGTTGCTCTTTTTAAATCTTTATACGTTCATTCACTTTGAAGTCTTTATCGTTTTATACTTGTACATAAAAGTATTATTGTTACCTGTTTAACTTCCAGTTCTTTTTGGCTTTGAGATTACATTCGTGGATGGTGTCAGTTTTTGTTTAGTGTTTCGAATAACATAGTGGACTTGCAGGTATAGTCAAATTAAGTATAGTCTTTCATGAAGCATCCATCATTTTAGTTACGATTCGACCCATTCAATACTATTATCAGTTTTTAAAATAAATTGTTACATTGATCAAAGCTCGTAACCTAATTCGTGATTTTGGAGCGTTCTGTGGGATAAACAAAGCAAATACTGTTGGCAAGATTCGCACAGGTTAATTTTTTTTTCGTCGGTGGATAATTTAGTACTATATTGACGCAACTAGAAATTACTGTGTTAAATCTAATGTTGGTTAGTCAAATATCAATATTCACACCCACTACTTCTTCTTCTTGCCCTTTTCCCACTCTAGATGGGGTCGGCACAACATGTCTTCTTCTTTCATTCTCCTCTGTCACTCGTCAGCTCAGCATCCACTTTTTTTATCCTCATATCATTCTTCACGCATTCAATCCATCGCTTCTTTGGTCTTCCTCTAACACACCCACTACATGAGGACAAAATAGGTCTTCATCACAAACTGCCCCTGATCTGCTCATATCGGGCTAGCACTCGGCCCAAGGGTAGGACACACTCAATACATTATTTTTACAGCATGAGATATAAAAATAATACAAAATTATTCTTATTTAATCAAAGTAATATAGAGGTATCTAGGCTTCATCAGCTTTTGGATGTCTCGTTGAGCGCATGTCAACTGAATTTTTTATTCAATATCCAATCGATACTATCAAATATACTAATTGATACCTAATTAGTCTCGTTCACGCGTTGTTTGGTCTCTCGAGAGCATAGCGGATAAAACATTTTAATAATGGCTATCCAAACAAGAACTTTTTAAATTCAGTTTTTCTGTACCCCCAGCGTAAGTTGTCATTGTAAAAACTTCACTTTTTTAATTTCAATGAGAAACGTGATTTCAGCTACTTTCTGCTAGGGGCGCTTTTCACGTTTCCATAGAAGTTGAGCTTCTTAACGCAACTAAAAAAAAATAAGTTTTTTACGTGTAAGTTACACTACGGGTACCGAGGCGTTATTGAATATGAGAAATTCCTATTAAAGGCTCTATATTGAAAGTAGTCGGCGAGATTGTTTACCTGGGGGAAATAGTTCAACTCATTAAGCCCCACTATCAAAAAGAGGTCAATCGACGATCTACTGGGCAGTGTGCGTGAGGCCCGTGTCATATTCTCAGCTCATCTGCTTTATTCCCTCTATAGGTGAAACGGCAAAGCCTTCTTCTTTCATCTATGTAAATAATAGGTCTTTACCTATGAAATTGCCGTTCTTTTTCTTTCTTAGTATTTTGTCTGTAACTATTAAGTTTCAGAATAATCTTAAAAAATAATTACTTCCTCTAAAAATAGACCACATTTTTGACCTCTTTTGATTTGTTTTGATAATTTGTTATAAGTTTAATTGTGTTAAAATTAGAAACGAAGACGACTCTTTTTATGTGCCTCCCGAATACATCATTTGATTTGCATGCACTTATGCACTTTTCTTATGATACATGTCAATAATTATTTACTCTGGATTTATCGTTGTGAAGAAATCTGAAAAAATGTTTGTATAGAAAATGCATACTTCCCTAAAATCTCAATACAAAACAGCAATTTCATAGGTAAAGACCTATTTTATCTATGGGATATATCAACAGACCTTTTAAAAATAATAATAAATGAAATATCACCTCATTTAGCATATATATTCAATAAATGTATTGATGAAGGACAGTTCCCTGATTTGATGAAACATAGTAAAATCATTCCACTATTTAAAGCAGGCGATAAGAGTGATCCATCAAACTTCCGACCAATTTCTATTCTACCTGCACTTAGTAAAATCTTTGAAAAAATTATATTTAATCAGTTGCTATTACATTTTAACGTAAGCAAATTATTACATGAAAAGCAATTTGGTTTCACTAAAAATAGATGTACTACGGATGCGGGCGTCGCACTCATCAAACATATATTTGACGCATGGGAGAACAAGCAAGATGCAATAGGTATTTTCTGCGATCTTTCAAAAGCGTTTGATTGTGTGGATCACCAAATTTTGTTAGTAAAATTGAAACATTATGGAGCTTCGGAAACTGCTATACGCCTTATACAATCATATCTTACGGATCGAATACAAAAAGTTAACATAAATGGTACTAATTCTTCCGGCGCGCCTCTGCATATGGGAGTGCCCCAGGGCTCTATATTGGGCCCCTTATTATTCTTAATATATATTAATGACTTGCCTTACTTTGCTTAAGACCTTTGTGAGATAGTTTTGTTTGCTGATGACACTTCTTTGATTTTCAAAACTGACAGACGCAATAACGTATCTGACGAAGTAAACAATGCTCTCTCGCAAGTCTTGCATTGGTTCAATATAAATAACCTTGCACTTTATTCTAAGAAAACAAAATGTATTAAATTTTGTATGCCTAACGTAAAGCAGATCGATACTCAAATTTGTATAAAGGAGGAACGGATAGAAATAATTAAGTCTACCACTTTTCTTGGAATTACTGTGGACTCTAAACTGCAATGGGGTCCACATATTACGGCTCTAGCAGGAAGACTAAGTTCAGCTGCGCATGCAGTTAGAAAAATAAGGCAGCTCACTGATGTTGAAACGGCGAGATTAGTTTATTTTAGCTATTTTCACAGCGTAATGTCGTATGGTCTACTGTTGTGGGGCTCCGCTGCTGACATTCAGACTATCTTTGTACTTCAAAAGAGAGCCATTCGTGCCATATACAACCTTAGACCACGTGACTCGCTCAAGGAATTATTTAAGGAAATAGATATATTAACTGTGGCGTCTCAATACATCTTTGATTGTATTATGTATGTACGTAAACACTATGATACTTTCCTTAAAAATTCTGACTGCCATAGCCTCAACACCAGAAATAAGCATAAGCTCGCCGTTCCAATCCTGAGACTTCACAAGACTGTTAAATGTTTTATAGGAATCAGCATAAGAATGTATAATAGGCTGCCACAAAGTTTTATTGACTTGCCCCTGCATAAATTTAAATCAACTGTTAAAAGCTGTTTAATGAAAAAGGGGTATTATAAGATAGAAGATTATTTTACAGATAAAAATTCGTGGCTACTATAATTTGCTCCTCTGCACATACTTATTTTACAATATTTAAAATGTTCCATATTCCTTTTGTTATTATGGCTGTTTAAAAAAGGCTAACTGTTGAGTTTCTTGCGGCACTTCTTCTCAACAGGCCATTCACGTCGAAGTGCTAGTAGGAAAAAAAATATTGACGTGCAAAAGTATTTCATGTAAATCTAATTGCAGAATAAATGATTTCATTTCATTTCATTTCATTTCATTATGTAGGAGTCCACGGGAGACTCGACGGGGTCTTGTTGTCTTCACGTCTTCACATTTTTGTCGAGTTTTGGAAATATGGTAGAAATGTAGCTGCAGGGGGTCCCCAGGAACCAGATAAATTTTAAAAGTGGTCTATGAAAAAAATAAGCCTAGGAAACTCTGATTTAACACATTACATTCAAAACTTCTTTAGTCTTCGTCTCATTCTACCTCCATATTAAGTATATAATACAATTAATAACTAAACTCTTTTACCCTTATTTCTTAAAAGTTCCGCTGAAATTAAAATACTCAAAAAGACTTCCAAGTTAAAACACAATAAATTGTGAAGTCGGATTTGGGACGAAATAGTATAATGACCGTGAATGAAGAACAAGTTTTATGTCCAAGCTATTCATGTGTACTCATCCGATGGAAGGGTTGAAAGATGAATATTTGTAGGCTGGATTAGCAGAAACGAAGTGTACAATATTAAATTGATAGTTGAATAAAAGGGGATAGCACATTTTTTATGACTTTTATGATGTCTGTGTGGGTTTAATGCAGTTTAAGATTGCTAATCTGAGCTTGCCACGTGTGATCCCAACACTGAAAAATGACTATAGAACGACTCATTTTGTAGTTCTTAATAAAATTTACGCTTTATCACCTAATTAATTTAAAGTTTAATAACGAAAACTCCCTTGTATGTTTTTCATAAAACCATAAAAAGTACAGTCGAGTACAAAAATAAGTATACACGTTTTAGAGGTAACAATCTTTATTTCCTTTATATAAGAGTTATTTAACGACCTCCATGGTCGAGTGGTCTATACGTCAGTCTCAAGGCGTCGCAATCTCGAGAGGTTCTGGGTTCGATCACCGGTGGGGGCAAATGTTTGTGTGGTGAATTCAGGCATTTCTTCTCCAGTCTTGGATGTTTATTTAAGTACTGTATTTATTATGAATATTTATATGTATTTATCTATTATATATCCGCCACGTAGTATCCGTTACACAATCAGCATTAGTTGCTTAAAATGGGGCTATTGGATAGGTGTGAATGTGTGAAGATATTTATTTATATTATAACTGTTAAAAGTGGTTACACAATCTTTGGAGTTGACTGTAAAAAAAAATTCCTCCGAAAATAAATCTGTTTTTCCCCTATCGAAGTACATTTCAACTAAGACAAAACATCAGTGTGTGACAAGTGTGTGAGTCGTGTAGTAGCGGCATATTGAAAGAATAACTACCAACCCATCGTTTCCCTTGGGTGTCATAGAAGGAGACTAATGGACGTAGAACTGCACAACCATCCAACAGATTACGACAGATCCAGCGACGGGCTTACCTCCTGAGTGCAGTCACTGCTTGATGAAGCGCCAACTACAGCAATTTACTGCTTTTGCGGTGCTTTTGCCTAGTCTCTGACTAACCGTTAGGGGAAAATAGTCCTGATTATATGTATACCATGAACACACCATGTACAAGATATTACGAAGTATATTTGAGTGAAAACTAACTTGAAACTGAGGGTTGTAAAGTTGAAATCTCGTCAACATTTTCGAGGAGCAAGTCCCAGATCAACAGCTGACAACCTTCAGGCCGCGCGAGTTTCGTCCCATGGGTGTCGTGGAAAATTACTCAACTTAATTTCACCGTGCAACACGCAGCAACAGCGTGTACTGTCTGTAGCCGTGTTGAAGACAGATTGTTTTTAATTTATTTCTTTACCTGAAAAGATTGACAGTGTAAAAGCTGAGTCACACCGTTCGCATAACCACGCGCGTGTGCATGCGCTTTACGCACAGCTATATTCAGTTTGATACAATGATGCGGTTGAATCTACGAGGATTGAATAAACGTCATCGAACAAACGCCATCGTGCGTGAACGTGTATGTTTGTACGTGCACACAGACGAGTACCGATTCGATTTGTTTCGGCCTTCAGCTAAGGATTATGAAAATCATTAGCATAAATAATTATTGTGTAATAATTATTTATTATATATAAATAATGACTGTCTTATTTTTAATTTTTTTGTATAAAAACTTGAAAATATTAGGTCCTTACCTATGAAATTGGTGTTTTGTATGGAGATTCTGGGGAATTCTGCATTTTCCATACTAAAATTTTTTCAGTTTTCTTCACAACGACAAATCCAAAGATAATAATATTTGGCATCTATCATTAGACAAGCTTTAGTAATATGTGTAATTTCACACTTCATAAAAAATATTTATCATTTTTAAGTGAATGCAGTTAAAATGATGTATTCGGGAGGCACTTAAAAAGAGTTGTCTCCGTGTCCAATTTTAACACAATTAAACTTACAACACATTATCAAAGCAAATCAAAAGAGCTCAAAAATATAGTCTTTTTTAGACGAGGTAATTATTTTTTAGGAATACTCTGAATCTTAATAGTTACAGACAAAATACTAAGAGAGAAAAAAACACCAATTTCATATGTAAGGAAAAAATAGTATCAGGGTCATATAATGTTTAATGAAAATGAATAGTTAGAAACGTTTAATAAATTGAACCAACAGATTTTTTATCAATACAATGCGTTTATTTCAAGTATTAAATGGAACACCACGGAAGAAAGCTTCGTAAATAAACAGGATAATGAGATTATTGGCGTCTTTTCGCGCTGCTAGTCCACTCTATTCAATTTATCGAGACGTGAACTATGTGTAAACGTTATAAGAATTAAATAATATGGCTGCAGAACCAAAACCACACAGACTGGCTTTTGACAGTTAATATTGTTAATGTCACTAAGGGCGACTTCGACCAAATTGAGATTAGTAACACGGGAATAGTAATTCCAAACTGAGCTGAAACGATTGGTCGAATCTGCCCTAAGGGCGGAGCCGATTAGCTATCCTAGTTTTTTCATGTTTGGCTACACGCGATAAATATTATTTTAACGGAGTACGCAGTTTTTCGCGCACGAATGTGTCAATGTCTCGTTTGACACAGGGCAGATTCCACCAATCGTTTAAACTTAGTTTGGTATTACTATTCCCGTGTTACTAATCTTAATTTGGTCGAATTCGCCCTGAATAAAAAGTAAGGCGACCCTAGTGTTAAAGATCAACATTTATCTTACACTGTTGAGAAATATTATAACCCTTGCAGTCTATTGAAAAACGATTTCAATCCAGTCACGCGTTCAGTATGAACGAACGAAAATTGCAAGAGGGAATTTGGAATTTGTTTTAGGATGGTAGAACTTAAAAAACTCCAACGTAAGTTTATTCGAAATTACTATATTACCTCAATTTCTATGATTAAACACTTAATGTTAATATGTATGTCTTAAAAACCTTTTTCCGCTGTGTGAAACACCTATAGATAGTTAGCTTATTATTATTATTTTATATTTTATTCTTTTACTCTAAAATTTATTAATTACCGTGTGTGTTAACTTATAAGGAAAAAGGTTGGAAACTGATTCGTTTAATTAACCTCATAATTATGTAACATGATGTTACAGGTCGCTTTTTATTTAATTTCATTCTTGGGCCAGGTCAAAAGTACCCGAAATCGCCGAGCATGCATGAGGACTGTAATGAGAGTTGATGAAGCGAAAGAAATATGCAAGGATCGAAGCAAATGGAAGGATGTCGTCTCTGCCTACCCCTGTGGGAAAAAGGCGTGACTTATTATTATTATGTATGTATGTGGTACATTACCTACGCAACGAGACACTTGTAAAATTAAAAAACAAATATTTCTCATCTTTATGATGCGAAATATTATACATTAAGATAAATAAAAGAAAGTACATTGATTTTAAAGAATCAGTTTTATTAGTATACTCGTAGGTAGAAATGGAAAACGGCTTTAGTTTCTTTGCGTTCACTACCTACACTTTGGTCTCATCAATCATAATACATGACAGCTATAAAAATTTACGTGGATATTCGTAAAATACAATAGCCATTATAAGATTAGTAATTCTATCAGAAGTTAGTACTAAACTTTGAAAGTCAAATATATTACTCTCGAAATAAGTTGCCCTTTGAATAATAAATAAGATAATGTACCTACTTAATATTCTAGATCTAGGTTTAGCCATAAAATAAAATAAATTTTTCCTCATCAATTTTATACAAGCATTAAGTGTCAGTAGAAAAAAAGACTCAAGATCTTTTATAATAATATTACCTCTAACTTTCAACATTATAAGTTTATACAGCTTTTTTAAACTGTTTTGTAGTTACGGGAGCTTAATATTAGAAAGTTAAAGTTGAATGAAAACCGATGTATAAAAATGTCCACCGATAAGATGTTTCTTCCAATCCTTCGAAACAGCTCACCCATGTCTATAGACAGGAAGTTTTTGTGCCGTATCTTGGCTTTATAGGAATCCCTTCAATAAAGTGAAAAAAACAACAACTCAAGATTTACAGTGATATTTAATAAAACATTAAGCTTATTCCTTTGCTAGCTGCCGTACTTAATATCTAGTGCCTAGTAATTAATAACAAGAAGTAGGTAATCTTGCCTTGATTTGTTATTTCATTTCAACTTATTTTTTTCAATTGCCAACTCGTTAGTTTGCTGCTCTTAAAAATTATGTCATTTATTTCACATAATTTTTATGAGCATTATAACATGTATAATATTTTTTAATCGCAAACCAAAATTCTTTTCTAGGTTGAATGAACTAGGTTTTCCCACAGGACATCATGAGGTTATTGAAAATAGTAGAAGTAGAAGTTTTTAAGGGAGAGTCAACGCTTGAGTGATTCATAAGCTACCAAGTGTAAATGCTACGGCAATTCTATAAGGCGCACTGTATATTTGCCTGCCACCTTAGAGGTATGAAAAAACAAACTTCTGTCTGTGCTTGTTCACTTCTGGACCTGCATAGCACCACTTTCGATCTTCAACCGACCATCCTGCATTTTTACCAATCCACCTACCGCTGACCAACTCCAACCAAACTACGAATACCGTCATCCCTTCTAATCGTAACGCATCCCAATACTACGTTTCACAAATAGAGTCTCCACCCAAGATCTTTACGATTCCAACGGCAAGTCCCACCTATAAAAACAACTTTGGAGTAATTATATTAATAAACCTTAAATTAGATTGTATTTTGGCGTGCCACGCTGTAATAAATCAAGTAAGCTTATAGGTAATAGAAATTGTATCACTAATTGCACTCCTCGCAAACTCAGAAAGGAACGAAACTTAGGGCCTGTTTTTTGATAAAAATCTTGATCAATGCTGTCTTATAAGTAAAATTTGCAATGAATAATAGCATTTAAGAAGCAATTACAGCAGTTGTGATCCGACATTTCGCTTATCCTGCCTGCCATAGCTGAAAATTTGACTATTGGTCAGACTGACGTAACACTTTTGGAATTGTGCGTTTACATCATTGGTCAATATTTGTTTTTACCATGTTTTTATTAACTCACTCTCTTGTTTGTCTTTTTGCCTCTTTGTTTCTCCGGTTAGATTTTTGTCTTCTGACAAAATCTGAAATTTCGACCTGAAAGTGTTTTTACGAGCACCTAAAAGTGTTGAAAGTTGCACTGTCACCGGGTTCTGAACTATCGGGCTGAAATTTTGAGAATAGATCAGAGCCAGGTGATAATGCAACTTGCAACTACTTTCAACTTTCTACGAGCACTGTCAGGTTGAAATTTCAGATTTTGTACGTAGAGACTACGCACAGCCCCATCTATTGATTGGTGTTAAACCACCAATCAATTGATGGCGCTGTGCGTAGTTTCAAAGAATAAAATAATAATATTAGGTTAAAAATCTAATAGTTCTTAAAAAGCGGGCCGAAATTGACAAACATACGGGGCCGAATAACTCACTTAAAACGTGGTGGCGCATATTTGTAGCTAACGATTTATGCATGCCATGTATTCTTATTATAATATAATGCATGCATAGATCGTAAGTATAACTTGCAAAGATGCGCCCCAACGTTTTGAGTGAGTAGTCCGGCCCCGCATGTCTTTTTTTTATGATTTGGTAAACATCGAACAATTTTAAATATAACAATTTTAAACTAATCGACTAATCGAACAATTTTAAATATAAACTCACATTTTCAGTTTCCTTAAATTTGTCCACTATAGAAAAAAGGCAATTTTTAAGTATCAAGTTTATGTAGGGATCTGGGAACCACTAGAGAAGTATCGAAACTTCCCGTATGTTGTTGTATAAACTGTATAAGTATGAAAGTTAAACTTTGGAAATTCTATTAAGTATAATGCAACTTTGGTTCGGGCGAATTTTCAAAGGTGCTTTTATTTGGTTTAGGATACAAACTATTCGCTTCAGAAGGAACGAGTTTCTAAATCTACAGATCATTGCAATAACATACATAACAGAACACGCACGTTTAAGCTATCGCAACGTTCAAAAACCGACAATGCGAGTCGGACCCGCGCATGTAGGGTTTCGTATCAATGAAGAATCACGTTTCGTTTTTGAGATCACTCCTTGAAAATTAAATATATTATTAAAATTATTTGTTTTTGAGTGTGAATATTATAACTCAATATTCTATGAATATTTCACGCGTCTACCTGTAGCCGTCATCAATGTGAGCAAAATCGAGCAAAAAATCTATTTTGTTGTAGGTATAGAAGTCCTCATAAATGTATAATACGATGTAATATGTTTTTATGCGTTGTTATAGTTTCAACTGATATACATTATTTGTAATAATTTCAACTGCCTAACACGGTTCATGCAAGTGACAAACGGACAGACGGACAGCGGCGTCCTTAACATTGGGGTTCCACTTTATCCATGGGGTACGGAACCCTAAAACTTTTCCAAAGCTGGTCTTTTAATCGAAATGCCGGTTCAGAGGAGTTAAAATTCTTTGTTCAAATAATTTGCTTGGCAATGTGTTCTACATAGACTTTTGGTTCTTGTTGGTTGTTGAAACTTTATCACACCACCCTCAGTTAGTCTTTCAATGTAGCTTTGCTCCGACGCACAGAATGCATTTGTTCTTTTTTTCCTGGTTACCTACTCTTGAACGCAATCGCGAGCGATCGACATTGAGATTTTGATGTTTCTTACTCTTCTGTGGGACACTAGGGCCATCAATGGGTTCAAATTATGCGGATATTGAGTGACTTAAATTACATTGAGCATAGCTGAAATTGGTACTCTCGTACCGCCTCTCAAGTCTCGGCATTTTGAGATGTTGGATTGTGTTATTATTGAGCTTTAATTGAGATTGCGTTCGACAGTAGCCTAGCTGGTCTTATTATTATCAATTCATATTTTCATCTGCCAATTCTGCATCCATGTACATTGCCATGTTCGTATCCAAGTATTGGGCTTTTGTATAAGAAGTGCCGTGATATATTTATTTCAAGGAACAATTTAAGTACCTATTGTATTGTTGACGTTAGAACGAAAATAGCATAACATTTTAGAATCGTGTCTTGACTTAACTGGCTTGACATTTCCATGACATTTGAAGCAATTTACTATACATATCATTATGGCAAATTAGTGTTTAACTGCACATGTCATCTTCTAGATAGGTATAATAATAATAACTATCAATAGCACAGAACAGCTAAAGGCTGCGTTTCCACCAAAACAATGTAACCTAACTAATGGGGCGTTAAAAAATATACAAATCATATTGCGCTATTTTAATGGTCATTCAAAACGAACCTTCATTAATTGCTTGATTATTATACATTGCACATTGCTTATCTTCTTCACGTAGTTCTATAAAATCTGCCTTAATATGCTTGTAAATTATAATGATAAAACCCAGGTTCCTGATAACCCCTCAATCCTGCTCCTGATCAGCTAGAGTAATTCCAAACTCGTTATCTCTCTCTGTCTCTCTCTCAATCTCTTTCTATCTCTCTCTCTCTCTTTGGTGTAAAGTTTATGCCATTTAACCAAGTTACTCCTGTGCCCACAAGAACCTATTCCTATCATCATTGAACCTGACGTCCAATGCTCCCAAGAACCTAAACAAAGATCACTTATGCGCTGTCCGCGTCTAATCACTTCGTAAGATACCTACACGCTATGAAGTCTTATGATTATTGTATTTTTAGAATTAAAGGCGAATAAAATGTTGTAACAAAACACTATCCTCAATTTGTGTTTTGATTTCATAACCAACTCAACGGCCCAGAAGTCCTACCGCAGAATAAAAAGGCACGCATTTAGATTGGAATGATTGGATTTTGCATACCGTGTCACAGGACTTACTCGTACCTCGCTCTTTCCGACACACACGTTTTTATATTGACAAACATACACCTGTACACGTATACAGGAATGTGATTGGTCCACGCTGGCCTCTTTCCATCGACTGCGGATGGAGCGAGAAACGAGTCAAATAATTCAAATGAAATCCCCTTATACCATCACATTTCCAGACAACTTTTTAAATTAATTGCGTGGGCTTTCCCCTTCAAAAATGTATGTCTGATGTATTGATAATAATGAAAAAATTGGCAATCAGAACAACTCCGAATATTTATTGTGTTTGTCAAAAAATCTAACTTGCTCATTGGCATTGACAAAGCCTTTTATATTTTGTGTAGGCAAGGTTTTTTACATTTTATTATCAAGTACACATAAAATAATCGTTGGTGCTTGCTTTGACTTACACAAAAGGACATGCCTGACAATTTTACAGTGGAGTTCGGGAACAAGTAGTTTAATTCAGGTAATAGTTAAATTATATATCTCCACAAAGCGCTGAAAACAATGTTCAGTTCCATTTATTTCTCTTACGTGATGCGGTTACTAAGGTTATTACTGTTATTTTGACATCTGTGGCTTAAAAACCCACATATATTATATTATTATGGTTTTGATAATATAAAAACCTACCCAGGCTACATTTAATTTAATGTAAGCCACCTAGATTTTTTATAGTTAGTAATTAGAGTTTTATTAATATTGTTATAGGTCACTAACTCAAATACGAGACCGAGTAATAAATACAACAGCGGAGTACGTCCCGGTAATACAAAGCCAGGAGGCATCGCACACATCTTCGGTATTATTCAGCTTCTGATTGCTGTATAGCTTCAGCTTGTATGGGAGTTTTATAGCTGCGTGCGTAGTAGTTTTTCTAATAAGTAAGAATGAAACCAGTTTTTTTTTGTATTTCAGTTTTGTTAACTCGTTGATTTTTAAGGGAACGCCGGCGTTCACAGACATGTTTTTATTGTGTCTCGTTTATGTACCGAATAAGCCACTAAATTTACAAAACGAGCCACCAACAAGTATTGTGGTCAATTTTAATTTTTATTATATTTATAAATATGGAGTTTTGTATAGTCTGTGGTGCTGATAACAGTACATTTTTAATATTTTTGGAACATCGCATCGATAGTACAATGACACGATGAGTCAAACCGCGGACTTCTGAAAGTTAAATCTAATAGCTTGGAAAGCCATTTGCAGATGTGTCAACGTATAGCTGACAAAGTTAGATTTTTTTCAAGCCATTTTATATTAGGTAACCTACGAAACCTTACCTATGAAATTGGTGTTTTGTATGAAAACAAGCAAATCAACCTTTTTTTACTAATCAAAATATGTACCATCGTTTTCTTTGCACTTTCTGCATTTTTAGGTATATCATTGATTCCTGTACTAAAAAAAAATGAGGGGACAAGATTTAATGAAATCTTTAAAGGCGATATGAAAAGCCGCATCTGAATTGCATTTTTTTCCATGCAGGAAGTTGTCCATATTCCGGAATTAATTGTTAATCTGTTGGAGAAAGGTCTGGGGAGTATGCTGGGTGTCAGACACATTCCAAATGCAGCTTCTCTAATTTAGCAACCGTCTGTTGTACAGTGTGTGGTCTAGCGTCTAGCAATTGACCCGTCTTGGTAGTTTAACGGCTAGCTTTTCCACTATTGTTTGTAATTGTTGATAGCACATATCTACCGGAATCGTCTGACCAGATTTTAAGAAGCTGTAGTAGATGGCACTCTTATTGGTCCACCAGACACTTACCAATACCTTCTACTAAGTTAATTTTCACTTAGGGCAGGATTTCACCGCTTCTCCTAAGTTCACTGCGACGAGTGTTTCTTACTATCTTAAAGGATCCATTTCTCGTCGCAAGTGACAATACGGTTCAAAATTCCATGGTAATTGTGACGATTGGGTAATGAAATATAACACTCGACGTTTGTTTGTTTGCCTCCTTCACTCAACTCATGCGGTATCCATTTTCCGAGCTTTATAATTTATCCAATTCGTTTTAAATGGCATAATAATGTTTAGTCACTCACCGAAGCCTATTGTTTGCACTGACGTGGTTTGCAATGCGTCTGCTTCAACTATCAGTGGTAATTCCTCATTGTTGAAAAAGAAGCTACGGTCGTACACGGGGTTTGTTATTTAGGTCGAAATTTTCAAAACAAAAACATTGGTACAAAAAATGAACCAACACAACACAAAAGCGTCCTCGTTCAGTTCGTTAATACTTCGAGTTGTTTCTGCAGCGCTAGTGCCACGGTTAAACTTATATTCGGGACTAGCTGTTTCTAAGATGTTGACTAGGGATATAAGGTAACACCATGCAAAATTTTATTGAAATCGGTCCAGCCATTTCGGAGATTAGCCCTTACAAACAAACAAACAGACAGAATCAAAAAAATTTAGATTTTTTTTTGTATTTTCCCTGTCTACATCCCCCCCTCCTGACATTCGACCTCTACAGTTTGATTATATGTATAGATATAGGTAACGCGATATTTATAATTTTCCATATTGTATAAAAAACGATGAGAAGAACAAATCAAACGGCCTAAAAACAACAAAAAACTAATTTTAAACCCGAAATAATTTATTTCAAAGCTAAATTTATTTAAAAAATTTGAATTTGGGTTTCCCAACCAAACGCCAGATCTTTAAAACCAAAGTGACCAGTACGACAAAACGCCAATTTCATAAGTAAGGACCTAATAATATAAAAAACCTGAAATTACATAGGGCAGCAACAGCCTGGGAAAACAACGTTATTCGGAAACTGAGTTCGGAAATGATGTCGTGGGTACTGTCGTGTACAAAACATGTATACACATTTTAGAGGTGATAATCTTTATTTGCTTATAATCAGAGTCATTTACTGTTAAATGTGGTTACATATTTTAGAGACGATTATACAATTCGCCTTAATTTGAAAAAAAATTAAAATATCTCAAACATTCACACCAATCAACTAGCCCCATTTTAAGCAACTAATGCTGCTTGTGTTATGGATACTAGATGACGGATAAATATATTTAATAGATAAATACATATAAATATCCTGAATATATATAAACAAATGCCAAGACTGGAGAACAAATGCCTGAAAATTCATCACCCAAACATTTGCCCCCACCGGGGTTCGTACCCAGAACCTCTTGAGATGGCGACGCCTGGAGACCAGCATACAGACCACCGTAATACATAAGTACAGTTTATTACAAATATCGCTTGCATTATCGGTATGTGAAATCACACCCCCACATCTAACACACACATCAGATATTATTATTTCTGCCTGCGTAACAATATATCTCTGAAACATTTTATATAACATATAAACAGCTGGCAATTTTCACCGTCACATGTTACACAATACGAAGATCCCTCAAACGGACACCCGTCTTTTCTACGAGTGAATGGGTCTGAAGAGATGATGGTCCCACTCGAAATAGACACAACGGAGATTGCGTGCTTTCAATTCAAAAGAGTTCAGTGTAAATAAAATAGGTAGTGTGTGGTAAAATGATATTACAAGATTTTGTATCTCGATCATTGTTTTGGTTTATAAAATCATAAAAGATCATTGTTTGTTTAAAAACAATCAAAATTTTGTTATTGTCAAATTAACCATAAAATTTTGTTTTTGAAAACACTTTTTAGGTATGCCATATATTAAACACGCGTGCAGTAAAAATATTACCGCACTATTAAACGTGCGGTAATCTTTTTTATATATTATGGAATGAGTGGCTTTTGTCCACGCGGTACGGCCCCGATAAACAAAAGTACTTTACACTCTTGTATCATAATGACTGTACTAATACAAAACATATTTTTAAATTGGTTTCATGGGTTTGAAAAAAAAATTTGACACATCAAAACACATCACACACATCTTTAAGCGCAGGTTGAGTTTTGAAAAAAAAGAAAAATATTATTTTACCCCAATTTACAGGAAACAAAAAAATTTTTTATTGTTGCTGTTATGTAATTATCTAATGAAATTAAGATTTACCGTAAATAAGATTAGCAAGGATGAGAAATACCAAGCGTATGCGTCTCTATCGACGGATTTCAATGTAGTATGACTCCTCAAAAATTATATAAGATTTCATAGAAGTAAAAAAAATCACGTTTTTATCAATGAACCAATTGATAAGGGTCATAATCTAAAGAAACCTACAGAAAATGATAAATATTCACTTTCTCTTTTCCTTTCAATAAATAATAAAATCTGTTGTCAAATAAATATTTCGTTAGGACCGCACAAAACTAGCATTGCAAAATGGAGTGCTCTAACTCGGATTCTTCCACATGAATGAGCTACAAGGGTTGAACTGTCCATTTTGCATGAATACAATAGAACAGTTTCTATTGAATGTACTCTTACCTAATTTAAATGTGAATAAACTTTCATAGCCAAGTCAATACGGGTAAAAATCAAATAATAAGATATTGATTATCACTTTACGAGTATAGTAAAGGCAAATAGAAGTCATTTCAAGAAGAGTATCCATTTTGCCGAAATGCATATGAGAAGCCAGTGTCCAGCAGTGGGCAGTATATAAGCTGATGCTATTATAATGATACAATTATTATGTAAAGCCGGAAACTGCAGTGTCGTAACAAAATTGCTTCGGGAATTTCTAGGTGCTCGCTGACGTAGTGCTAGTACGCTTTGACTTTCGATATAAAAAAATCTTCCTTCATTTGATATGTCTATCGTCGTTTGAAAATGTTAAACGACGTTCATTAACCGGTCTTTCTTTGACATTATCTTTACGATACCAACCTGACTCCACTATAATCATCTGATACTAAATGCATTTTTATTTGCAGCTTGCCTTTTTCTCAGGCTTAAGTAGTGAGTGAGCAAAGGTATCAACATAAGCATATACTTAGGTCACATATAAAACATGGTACAGGTGACCGACGTGCTAGAATATAGATGAACAATGAGTATTGGAATACCTGTTTTTATTTCCGCCACAAGGCAATATTTTATGCTCAGTATTAAGTTATAAAAGCACTGTCTAACTTCATTTCGTTATTATGATTTTATGTATGTACGTATAAATCATTCATCAAGGAAAGTCAAGGCGATGGGTGACCAAAACTTTGTGATCTCGAGCTCCGTTGGTCCCTGAGTTAGTTTTCTATACATATAATAAAACTGTAGAGTTCGAATGTCTGTACATAGGAAAACATGCTTAAAACCAAGTCTAGGGGATGTAAAAAGAGGGAAAATACCAAAAAAATATTTTTTTCTTATGTTTTGTTTCTCTTTCTATTTGCACGGGGTACACTCCGAAATGACTGGACCGATTTCTATGAAATTTTGCATGGTGATACTTTATATCCCTAGTCAACATAGATACCTTTTATTCCTGAAAATTTTGGGATAGTTAAGAAACCATATTAACCGCGAACGAAGTCGCGGGCAACAGCTAGTATACAAATATAACTTTAAGTCGCATTGACATTTAAACTCATTTATTGAATATATTACCCAATTTAGTCTCGAATTGCACTATTTGGCTTATTTTTAACCCATCGCACAGCAGTTACGTACTGGATTTCCACAAAAACATGGGTACCGTCCAACAGTGGTGTAGGAGGTTATTTATTTCTACTTTACTGTTGAAAACCAATAAACTCTCGTTTATATCAAACAGTCATGAAACAAAACTGTATTTTTGACTGTTAGAGACTAATTAAATAATTTAGAAACAAAATTTATTATTGATAAAATGTGTTGATGTTTATGTGTGTTTAACACCTCGGCCGACTCCTTCGGGAATAGATGTTATGTTCAAATGTGTTGATGACTACTAACGATTATCAACCCAACCTGCACCTAGTAATTATTTTGAGATGTTGTAAATATATAATTGAAGAGGATGGATAAGTGCGAAAATGTGATCACACGCTAATGTAACTCGTATAATGTCTAGTAGGACACTGACGATGAAAAAGTACAATTGCTTCTATAAAAAAACTTGACATTCTGAATACAAATACTGGGAATTTGGAATTAAGGTTCGAAAAGGTTACATGGTGCGTGCCAACAATAATATATGTATTTTAAATATAGTAGGTTCGTCATCGGATTAAATAAAGAATGCCATGTCAAAGTAGTGGTTACGTGCTAACGGTGAGATAAGCCCTCTGTCGACATTGAAAAAAATAATAAACATCTTCCATTAAACATGATTTGTGTTAGGAATTCGACCTCTTTAAAGGTTTTATTATAATTTTATATTCCTTTTAATGTTTGATAGATGTTTTTCTATGACGTTATCTTATTTCCATAGTTTTGCTGAATACGTCTTTGTCGTGCGAATATTTAGTTTATTTTAATTTCTAGCCACAAATTCCCATACAGTCCACTAGTTTCCTACAATTTGTGTTTATGTGATTATTATTTAGACAAGAGTGGTGCCTACAAAAAGACAACCCATAATTGCGCAGAAAGTGTTCAAGTTTTCAGTAGCGACTAACATTATTGGGTCCTTACCTATGAAATTGGTGTTTTTTTTCTCTCTTAGTATTTTGTCTGTAACTATTAAGATTCATTGTATTCCTAAAAAATAATTACCTCGTCTAAAAATAGACTATATTTTTGAGCTCTTTTGATTTGTATTGATAATATAAAAATAATGTAAAAACACGGAGACAACTCTTTTTAAGTGCCTCCCGAATACATCATTTTATTTGCATTCACTTAAAAACGATAAATATTTTTTATGAAGTGTGATATTACACATATTACTAAAGCTTGTCTAATGATAGATGCCTAATATTATCTTTGGATTTGTCGTTGTGAAAAAAACTGATAAAATGTTAGTATGAAAAATGTAGAATTCCCCAAAATCTCCATCTCCATCTCCATACAAAACACCAATTTCATAGGTAAGGACCTAATATTACTTGGACGTGAAAATAGGTGAATCGTTTTAGGCCGCATTTTTATACAGCCTTTTGGCAATGAAGCAGTACGCCCACCTGCTGATTAGTGGCAACGTCTCCTGGACTACAGTGATTATTGTTAGAATTACATTGCATAAATACATATTATTGCACCGGTATCTTCTACACCGAGGTATTACACACCCTCAATTTGCCACTACCCACACACGCCAGGATTCCATTAACCACATAAAGGAAAATGCTTATCAAGCTCTGTTAAAAATATATATCTATGTTACCCGTGACATTAAAGTCAGGACCCAAGAACTAAACTGCCTATCTAAGGGTACTTTTCCACCAGGGCTATATGTTGTATTTAAGCGGTATGTCAGGAAAAATAGACCAAAAGCATTGCTCCATTCTGCTAGTCACGTGAAAAAAGCAACCCAATTGACCCGCATTGCTCTAGTGTGAAAACACCCTAGCCTTTCAAACTGAAATGAAAACAATGTTGCTATTTTACGGCACGAGTATGTTTATTATCATTATTAAGGCGATAAACTTAAATAAGACGGACTAGCCTGGCGGGCTTAGAAGAAATCACAAGCCAAACCGAGCAGAAAAACATCAGCCCCATGAGGAATCAAACCTTGGACCTTCCGTAGAACCTAGGGTTTTAAATGCTAGACCAAGGAGGCGTTTGCAATTGTGCTTTAAATAACATAACTTGTTTTCAATAGACACCTTTAGTTATGGGTGAGAAAAAGTAAAAGAAATATTCTTAGTGTTTTTTGTTGATTGGGTCGTGACCCAAATCGTTGGCGTCGTGGTGTTGTACAAATCTATATATATGTTGCTATATAGTATACTAGTTCCCGTTTCCACCCGCGCGGTACTCGTTCCCATGGGAATATCGGGATTTGATAACCATCTAGCGCCATCTAGTTGGTAAACATCAAAACTTTACAACACGTACGCGTAGTAATATTGGCTATTTATTATATCACTACAAACTTAAAATATAATAATACTCTTTGGTTAGATTCGAAATTATTTAGAGAATTTCCATTTAGGTTAAAGGAACACAAAGATAGCGAGTTTTGAAAACCCTGTGGCGTTTAGAAGACGCACATATTAAATATTATATAATTTAAATCCGTCCAGTAATGTTTGCGTGATGCGAGAAACATACAGACATACAGAATAGTGATTTAGTATCTTTAACGATTACTTATTAAATTCCATTAAAAAGACCAAAATATATTTAATTTGCACACACAAGTGTTTTACAGTTTTATAATATGTATACATACATACATATAATCACGGCATATCTTGTGTATTAGATATCCGTTACATATATTGTCTTTGTGTAGCATATACGAAACACTGTCATCCTACTCGTGGCCTTGAGTGCTGGGAGCCTGCAATGGCATCAGGTGAGTAGTATTTACTAAAGTTTGTTCGTATTTCCAAAGAGCACCCCCGTCTTGGGCAACCTCAGCACGACTTAATGAAATAGTGGTAAAAGTTATTTCAGTATTATGTGAACATAAACTTTGTGTATTAAACTTTGTACTTAGTCTCAAGACTTTATAGAAATATGGGGTACAAATATTGTAGCAATGATTTTAAATTATGGTACGAGATTGTGTCATATTGATGTTCTGGTTTTTGTGGTAAAACTAACTCAAGGTTTTCACGGCAAAACAGCAACCTTTCACTTTATGTATTATTATTTTTAACCAGTGTTTATTGTTTTAAACATTAATTACAGCAAAAATAATTCAAATTTTCGAAGATATTCTCATTGGAATTAACTTTAAAACTTGCTCCGAACTCTTATTATTCCTAACAAAACCACATTTATCAAACATAACATAGCAAATAAAATTGAAAAATAACGTAAATTATAGTAGATTTTAAGGAAATGATTGTCATTACCATTTAATAATCGACTAAATTGACAGCAATGATGAAGCCATTTAACTTCAACTAAAATATAGGCGTCTTTTATGACTTAAATACAGTATCTAATAAAATGTTGAGAACTGAATTTGGGCAACGTTATTACATTAATTTGCATTTGAATTACGTAACAAAAATTTCATTGTTACCTAAGTGCCAGAAATCACGAAGTGTTAATATTCACTTAAATTATGCTAATAGGTAATTGTATAAAGAAATAATGCTTGTAATACTATACTATTGGAATTTCGGCTTGCTATAACGTGATACTTACCTATGCTTGCCTATTACTATATATCACGAAAGCTTACCACAAAAAAGTGAAAAGTCCTGCATATTAAGACTGTTGAATTGCTATTATAATTATAACATCATTAGGTAGTATACATTTTATGATAGCTGATTTATTACAAAATATCTACAAAGCTGCTAATATAAATAATGTTGTGAGCATCACAAAATTATGCAAATAATACTGTCAGTAAAAAAGTAAGTGTTAGTAAATAATAATACTGTCAGTAAACTCTCAATAATAACTGTAATGAAAGCCTAAATTCACCTTTTTTTCGCGTTCGTAACGAGACCCATTGGTATGGATGGACTCAGCCTTTTAGACATAGTATCACATTATTAGTAGCGTGATGACATTGACAGTACAGAGTTCTCGTGTTAACGCCCCAGTCAGCTACTAAACGCCCCCGCAACCAGATCCATTAGACTTATGGCGCGGAATGCGTATGACAGAAGGCCCATAATTATCCGGCGTACCTGGAGATATGTGCTAACCATCGATTACCGCTTACTACCAAGCTGTACATACCTCCATAACTGTACGAACTGTAGGAAGTTGTCTTATCTAAGAAACGTGGTACTTCCTTTTTTTAATTAAACATCATGCTTTATACGTAACCTTCCCGTGAGAGTCGTTACTGAGACCCCAGATAAACAAGCCCTTTCTGAGAGCGTGGTTATTTCGAATTAAATTATTATACAAGGCCTTTTAACGCGTCATTATGCTCCGCTATTTTAGCCAACAGAGCAACGGGGTGGACTCGGTCTTAAGAACTACTAAGAATTGTTTTTATTAAGTACCCAAGATTATGAACCTTAAAGCGCTTCCACAAGACTCATTTTAGTAGTCTTCCAACCGTTGCATTTGCTTTTCTGCTATTGCCGGTACACTTCAATTAAATCCTTTTATACTACATTCTTCCTAAGGGTGCGTTTGACAAATTGGATTGTCACTTAAGTGCACAACGGATAATATAATAGCGTGAATAAGTTCAGTTCATTGATGCCTGAAAGTTGCTCCTGTGATAGATAAGTTGAGAGAAAAGCGGCTATCGTGGTATGAACCTCTTTTGAGAAGAGAGCATGGGCATGTAACGAAAAGAGTTATGAAAATGAGAGTGGATGGTAATGCAGAGAGAGAAAGACCGAAGAAGAGGTTGAGAGATTGAGTGAATGAGGACATGGCTGAATGTTGATAGGGTATGTGATAGGGGAGAGTAGAGGAGAAAGACTACTTGCGCCGACCCCAAAAGAAATTAGGAAAAGGGCGGCTAATGATGATGCAGTTCAGTTTATAAGACTTTTTCGTAAAATTTTAAGTAATTCAGATGTTTTTTTTACTTTAGCAAATTAAAAATGTTATGAAGAACAAACGTGTAAAAAAGTCTTTGACGAATAAAATACATTTTCTCTCAATTGTATAAAACTTTGTATTTGCTGGAACATCAGAAAATTTTAGTCGTTACAATCCTTGTAACATCTTGTGTTTTATGTGGCTGAGAGTTGCGCACCTCTGGGGCTACAATTTACAACCTAGAGAGGAGAAACTTGCGTCCACCGTAAATATTCATTAGGCAGAACTTTATCACAATACCAACGCAATATTCATATACTACAAATTATTAACAGCGCTAGCCGTCCCTGTCGGGGTACTACTCGTTCGAGAGTCCGTGGGAATTGCGGGTTCGATCCCACCGCCTGTACCACTGAGTTTGAATGAAACTTATGTACAGTTCATTGTGAATATCGCTTGCCTCACATTGTGCCCGGTGTATGGCAACAAACGCGCCCCCAAAGCTTGTCCCTTTCAGGGCACTTTCCCGCCACAATATGATATTACCTTTATTAATTCCAAAAGTTAACCAGTAATTAACCAGTAATTAGCTGAATTAACTAGTAAGCATGCTTTTTACCTGTTTTCATTTATCAGGTAGGCAGTTGGAACACCCATAGAGCCCGTAACGACATAAACTTTATATGATAGTATTTATTTCCTTACTTTTCTTTGGGATATCTGTCTAGCTCTTGTTTTTAAATTGGTTGACAATTTAGCTACTACAATATCTTCTGGGTGTCGATTTCATACACTATTACTTAAAAAGTGGCGATGGTGATCATTTAAATCCCTCAACAACATAGTGGTCATTCTGTATTTAAAAGTTACAGCAGTGAACTTAAATTAGAATTATTTTTGTACTGGGAGATCAGAGTGAGCGGTGAGTTTGTTTTGTAAAAGACAATCAGCGCAACGCAGACTGGAACTAACTGCCTCAATAAAGAAAACATTTGGCTTCTTAATTCAAGCTAAACATTAACCCTAAAATGAAAACAGTAACTCTAATAAGAATAATTAATTAAGTTAACGTTGAAAGCTAATTTAAAAAGGTCCATTGCCGTTCTGTAGCACTGTCCATTTACAATATAATTTAGTAGTAGTTAAGTATACATTCATATTTCAAATTTTAATCAAGAAATAGAATAAATGTGGGATGGATGAAATGACGACAGGTCTCAGGAGCAACGTGTGATCCTAGATTACCCCTTAAGCTTAAGGGGAAGATCTATAAATCCGTCGTTAGACCTGTTGTAATGTATGGATCTGAATGTTGGGCAACGAAAGCGATGGATGAAAGAGATGCGAATGTTGCGATGGATGTGTGGAGTTACAAGAATGGACAAGATCAGGAATGAATATATTAGAGGAAGTTTGAAAGTAGCGCCAGTGACAGAAAAGATTAGGAGCAATAGGTTAGCGTGGTATGGACATGTGATGAGGAGGGATGAATGTCATATTACAAGAAGGATGCTGAGCATGGATGTGGACGGACCTAGAGTTAGAGGAAGACCAAAGAAGCGATGGATTGAATGCGTAAAGAATGATATGAGGATAAAAGAAGTGGATGCTGAGCTGACGAGTGACAGAGGAGAATGGAAGAAGAAGACATGTTGTGCCGACCCCACCTAGAGTGGGATAAGGGCAAGAAGAAGAAGAAGAATATGAGATCCACATAAACTTAAAACAAATAGGAATACCATTTCACAATATCATTTGTTTATAGATTACTGTTTTGTTTTGAAAATTTTTGTTATTTGTTAGCACAGAGACTAAAAAAGTTACAAAATAAAAAATTCATTTAACAGGAATGTTCGCGAACGCCAGCTATCGCTTGGCCCTTGACAAGTTAATATCTATTATCAAGAGGCAAAGTACTAAGCAAAGAATGTGTCCCCATATTGGTCCATTTCTATCTTAAATGTCTTTATCTCCTATGATTTTTAAGAGTGGAATCCAGACCCAAGATTATATAGATTTGCAAACATTTTTTGAGACTCCTTCGAAGACCCTGGGGTGGATTGGTTAGGGTAAAGATGTCCTAATAGCATTAGTTCATATAAGATTACATACAATCTCTTTGCTACGAATAGGGTGGGTAATTTCCATTTGCAACGATTCTGCCACCCATCTTTCACTCCATTTCTCGTTACTGAATTAGGTTCTTAATTTATTTTATATAATAGGCTTATGTGTAGTTATGTTTAAGTAATGTTTATAAAATAAGACATTGTAGCTACCTACATGTGTCATACAATGGCATATTATGCGCACGACCGCACGCGCCGCGCTCTCAAGCAAACTGGCGCGAGCGAAGACGATCCGCAGTATTTATGTGACGCCGTTGACCCAGCGCCGGAGCAACCGACGTAGTAACTGCGTGCATACACCTCGAACACTGAAGCGACGACGATCAGCTGCGATATTTATAATACTTGCTGTCCTGCTCCCTCAGTTGTTCTCTCTCTTAGATTTTTATCTGCCTGCACATATTAATATTTTGGGATGTAATTTCATATATATATAAGATTTGATTTTAATAAAGTTAGTACAACATTGACTTCGCCTTATCAATTAACTCCAGACGGAGGACTACTAAAGTGGTGACCCCGACGTGATGAACACGCAAGAAAAAGGCAACTTAGTCAGCGCGGGTGAGGAAGAAATGTCTCAAATATCACTGAAAGCTCGAGTACCACCGTTCTGGCGACAAAAACCAAGACTATGGTTCGCTCAGTTGGAGTCTATCATCGCTAACCAGAAGATGGGAGATGAAGCAAAATATCATTTCGTTGTGGCTCAACTTGAACTGGCCGACATCGAGCAAGTCGGAGATATAATATTATCACCACCAGAAAGCAACAAATATGGTTCTTTGAAAGCGCGCTTGCTCTCGGTGTACGAAGAATCCGAGTCTAGGCAACTTCAAAAACTGCTCGGGGAGATGGAACTAGGCAGCCAAAAGCCATCGCAGCTACTCAGGAAGATGCGTGATTTAGCACTAGACAGAGTTCCTGACAACACACTGAAATTCATGTGGACAGGACACCTCCCCGCATCAGTACGCGCCGTACTTGCCATAAGCACTGAAACGAAACTCGATGTACTCGCGACTATGGCGGACAAAATGACAGAACAAACACAAGAAGTTCACTCAGTTTGTTCCTGCTCTACAGGAAGACCAACAACAAGCGATGATTTAACAGACAAAATTGAAGCATTAACAAGAGAAATCGCGTCTCTGAAAATGAATCAAGCACGGCACGCAAGACCATTTAGAAAAAACCGGTTCAACCGAAATCGTTCTCGTTCAAGATCAAGAAGTTGTATTCAGAAAGATTCGATATGCTACTACCATCGAAAATTCGGGAAAGACGCCTATCGGTGCCATTATCCATGCGATTTCAAGAAAAATAACAACAAAAGCCAAGATTCGTTAAACTAGCTTCGACTCAAGCAATGACGGGAGCTGGAGTCGCTGCAATATCTCACCACCGTCTCTTTATTCAAGATGAAGTTTCTGCACTACATTTCCTCATAGATACCGGCGCTAATATTTCCGTACTGCCAGCAAGCTCCAAAGAAAAAAAAAAGATTTCACCAAGTAACTATTTATACGCCGCGAACGGTTCATCAATATCCGTTCATGGCGAGAAGACATTGGTGCTTAATCTTGGACTGCGTCGACCTTATAAGTGGAAATTCGTAATCGCGAACGTATCAAGACCAATACTGGGCGCAGATTTCCTACAATATTACAATATAATAGTTGACATACGTGGAAGAAGATTGATAGACAAAGAAACTAATTTATTCGCAAGAGGCAGCATGATACCAACAACACAAAGCAGCGTGAGGACAATAGATTACAACCAGCCGTATCACAATCTACTAAAGAAGTATCCTGAAATCACCAGACCCAGACTGGATACCACCTGCACTAGCGAAGTCGAACATCACATTGAAACCAAAGGCCCACCGGTATTCTGCAGAGCGAGACCACTATCACCACACAAATATAACCTGGCCAAAGAAGAGTTCCGCCAAATGATGGATCAAGGAATTTGTCGACCATCCAGCAGCGCATGGGCAAGCCCACTCCACCTAGTAGAGAAGAAGGATGGCCAATATCGTCCCTGTGGCGATTACCGGAAACTAAACGCAATCACAGTTCCCGATCGGTACCCAATACCAAGGCTTCATGATTTTACCTTCAATCTAAAAGGAAAAAAAATATTTTCAAAAATTGATTTACAAAAGGCATATTTTCAAATCAAGATTCGTGAAGAGGACATTCAAAAAACTGCCATTATTACGCCGTTTGGATTATACGAATTCACTAGAATGTGTTTCGGCTTACGAAATAGTGGCCAAACATTTCAACGGCACATCGATAACATCATGCGAGGCCTGCCAGTTTTTTCATTCGTCGACGATATCCTATGCGCTTCAGAAGATGAGATATCACATAAGAAATTACTAGAAGAAGTTTTTAGAAGACTACAACAAAATGGGCTTCAGATTAATGCCGCCAAGTGCATTTTCGGCCAGGAAAACATAGAATTTTTGGGATATCATGTATCTTCAGATGGAATTAAACCGACGGCAGACAAAATTAAGGCCATTACCGAATATCCGCTACCGAAAACAGTGCAAGAATTAAGACGATATTTGGGAATAATTAATTTTTACCGAGAAAATATTCCAAACGCAGCGGAACATCAACGAGCATTAAATAAATATTTACATAACTCAAGAAAAAACGACAAAAGTTTGATCGTCTGGAACGATGAGTCATTAGCAGCCTACGAAATATGCAAGCGAGACATTATTAACGCCGCACTACTCATTCACCCATCAGCTGACGCGCCGTTCGCACTGATGACCGACGCCTCGGAGACCTGCGCGGGCGCAGTAATACAACAAAAGATGGACGGTACATGGAAGCCGCTTGGATTTTTTTCAAAAAAACTAAGCGACGCGCAACAAAAATACAGCACCTACGACCGGGAGCTATTATCAATATATATGGCAGTACGACATTTTCGTCGAATATTTGAAGGAGGCGAACTAATAATTTATACCGATCATAAACCTCTTACTTACGCATTGACAGCAAACAGTAAGAGTGAGACACCCCGTCGAACCCGATATTTGGAATATATCGGACAATTTACATCCGATATTCGTCACATCGCCGGGAAGAAAAATAACGCCGCCGACGCCCTATCTCGCCTGGAAGAAATACATTGCCCTTCTCCGATCGATTATTTACTATTATCAAAGCGACAAATTGAAGAAAAAGAACTTCAGACCCTCATGGAAGACAAGAAGCATGAGTTCAAAAGAATTATCATGCCTGGCTCACAAATACCGATCATTTGTGAAACGTCAACCGGTACAGCTCGCCCCTACCTACCACCAGAATTCAGGAAGACAGCCTATCAAGCACTTCACGACCTGAGCCATCCCGGTATACGAGGTACAAGAAAGATCGTTGCCAATCGTTATTTTTGGCCGTCCATGAATAAGGATGTATCAACCTGGACTCGAACCTGTATACCTTGTCAGCGGTCGAAAATGCAACGACATACACATGCACCGACATCGAAGTTCGAAAAAGTGGATCGACTATATCACGTGCACATAGATATAATCGGACCCCTGCCTACGTCCGATAATAATAGGTATTGCCTTACAATGATCGACCGAGCGACGAAGTGGCCAGAAGCATGCCCGCTGGAAGATATAACCGCAGAAAAAGTAGCAGATTCATTCTATCAGAACTGGATAGCAAGATTCGGATGTCCTGCTATAGTGACCACTGACCAAGGCAGACAATTCGAATCAGAAGTATTTAAAGTACTGATGCAGCGACTCGGGATTCAGCGTACACGAACCACCGCATACCATCCACAATCAAATGGAATGATCGAACGCTGGCATAGAACATTAAAAACAGCGCTTACGGCACGGCTACAAAACAATGACAAATGGACGCGCGAGCTACCGACTGTACTATTGGGATTACGCGCAGCTATAAAAGAAGACATTGGATTAAGTGCGGCAGAAATACTTTATAATCAAGCTCTGCGTTTACCCGGCGAATTTCACGGCGAACGTACACGTATTGTCACAACGTCGCAATTCCATAACGACTTATCAACCGCAATAAACAGAGCGCAAGAACAAAGAAAATCGTCGAGACCTACGTATGTACAAAAGGACTTAAGTACATGTACACATGTATTTGTAAGGAATGACGCCGTGCATAAGCCGCTCACGCCAAACTATACTGGCCCCTTCAAAGTTTTAAGAAGGAACGACAAGGTTTTTACGCTACAGCTGTTACACAGGCAAGCCAACATAAACATCGAGCGACTCAAGCCAGCTTTTATAATCAACACTGAAGCAAGCGATAACTCTGGAGACGCTGATGGCAGTGCTGAGACCTCAGGAGCAGCAGGCCCGTACGTAACAAGAAGCGGAAGAATATCCAAGCCAACTGTTCGCTTCGCTGGGGGCGGAGTAATGTAGCTACCTACATGTGTCATACAATGGCATATTATGCGCACGACCGCACGCGCCGCGCTCTCAAGCAAACTGGCGCGAGCGAAGACGATCCGCAGTATTTATGTGACGCCGTTGACCCAGCGCCGGAGCAACCGACGTAGTAACTGCGTGCATACACCTCGAACACTGAAGCGACGACGATCAGCTGCGATATTTATAATACTTGCTGTCCTGCTCCCTCAGTTGTTCTCTCTCTTAGATTTTTATCTGCCTGCACATATTAATATTTTGGGATGTAATTTCATATATATATAAGATTTGATTTTAATAAAGTTAGTACAACATTGACTTCGCCTTATCAATTAACTCCAGACGGAGGACTACTAAAACATCTTAAATCATAAGCATTACGTATACAAGTATTTAATTTCTCCATGTTTGATGCTTAATGAGTTTCATCAGGTATACCATTTGATATTCCATTACAATAAAGGGTTAATTAATTGCTACGAGTAGGTTAGGAGCCCGTAAAATTGGAGAGAACCTTTCTGGGCTTCAAAAGTCTTACACGAGTACCCTTTGAATTAAAAGCAACACACCACAACCTCACCGTCGCAGCGCATGATGCCGTGCTTACTGTATCACACGAATCCACCCTATTTTTTGATATTGCAGAGTATTTGAGAACCTTATGAAAGCTCGCGTGCAATTAGATGTTTATATGATTATTATTTTAGCCCGACGTTTAGAAAAGTTTACAATTATTTTGGTCACGGAAAGGCTTCTGTTTATACTATAGTTCAGATAGCGCCTGTTTGGTCATGTAATTGGAGATATAAAAATCTCAATGGTATTTATGTTACCGAAAAAAATAAATCTAGAATTAAAGTAGATTTAAAATTTCCTGCAAGACGCCCTTAGTTATTTAAAACAATTTCTCTTGCTTTAAAATCTGACCTGTCGATCTATATATTTATTTACATTTGTCATCATTAATACTCAACTAAAGTATAAATTCGTGTTACCTTTTGAATCAAATATTCCTTTGTAAACTTTGACCTGACATAGGTCTACATCGGAGTTACATGTTCAACCCTTGTATGATGCCGTGTTTACCAATAATGTTCTAATTACTGGCCCATGTCTGTCTAATAAAATATGTAAGACACAATAATGTCCTCAATAACACACACTAGTAACAAGAAAACAATGTTTAAAATGATCTGACTCTTTCATCATTCATTTTATTTTGTTATCTTCCTGTAGTTTGATTTGCTTGTGTTTTATTCAATAATTAAATTAAAATTTATTTTGGCTAGTCTTCCTGAATGTGAGCGCAAGCAGATTAACTTTTCTGCTATATTATTTTGTAATTATTATTTTCAAACATTATTTAAGTCACATCAATACAATTTCAATATAATCCTATTAATAATTGTTATTAACACGGTCTAAACGGACTTTTAAGGATTTAGGTGTACTCGTTTATGAAAATAGGTCGAGTAAATAATTTTTCCAGCCACATTAGTGTAATAAAGGCCGAATAATACGCCTCGACAAATGCAAAGCGATCACAAAAAGAAAGAATACCCACTACTAAACTCGCTTAAGCTTTTTTCTCTCTAAGTTTACCCTCGCTACACTTAATAAGTATGGGCTCGTTAGGGGATATGGCTCATTGATGATGCTGCAGGGTATCTTATTAAGCAAAGGATTGAGCAACTATACTATTATGAATTTTTTATTGGCACACAAAAAAATAAATTACAAAATCAAATCAACTAGATTATTAGCATACTAAGTGTACAATGACATTTTATCAAATTACTAACTAAACGTTGTCCTGTAGGAGAACATAATTAATGTTTTATTGATACATTTCTTATTTTAAAGTTAAATGCTTATAACAACATCATACATCATATTTTTTTTAACTGTAGAACAACCGCTAAGCTTTAAATCTTAAACTATTTTCTGAAAACATATGTAGGTACCGTTGATTGTGAATATCGCATGCATTGCCCGGTGCATGAGCCGCTCGCCACCTGTTACATGAGGACTTAACATATCTGGCGAAATGTTGATGTAAACACCTCAACTTACCCTTTAGGGGAAAGATGCGTAATGATATGTAATGTTATGTTATGAATACTTCGTGATAATCAGAACTTTTTTGATTTCTATTACTATTTTACTTTGACAATAATCATGTCACCAGAAAAGTTATGGGCACGAAAGTGTGAGGCGAGAAATCGAAAATAAGGATTGTTTATTGATATAAATAAACCTCAAATATAGAGATACAAATAGATTAATGTCAATCTGAATAAACTTAACCCTCTGAAATGGATCATTTAATATTATTTTCATGCAGACAAGTATTATCTTAACGCCAAAGGTATTATAACGTGACTTCATTAACGTCACAACAATTTATCCTCTTCAGTAAGTCCTACAAAACAGACTCCTTATTTGAATAGAACGGTACTACATTTCCCTAATGAAGAAATAAACAACACAATCACGTAAGAAACAAGGTTTCTAACAGCCAAAAGTCAAGTTCAGACAATCGTGATTTCTTGATTCGTCGTATTTTTATAATCCTATATTCAAAACGAATTTTATTACACCTAATACATAGCTTTTCGTATTATATTTTTTTAACGTTACGAGAAATAGTCATAGTCGTGTATTTAGGATGTTTTAAGAGTGTTTTAAGGGTGTGTTTCTATATAATTACAGGCACGAGAGGCTTATTACACTGTTTTATTTTAATTACCAACCAAAATAGAAACCTAATTACCTAACTTAATAATACCAGCTGTAATCAGTAGGTATGATTACTTGAAACAGATTGTGTCGGACTTACCTTCATTTCAGGCAACGAAATTATCATTGAATGTTAGGAAACACAGTCTACAATATTAATCTAGAACGAACACTTTGTCGGAACAGGTCAAGTATTCACGACGTAACCTTTAAATACTTTTGATACATTTTGAACCTTAACTGTATGTGTAAAAGAGCTGAGTCGGTTCGTTATTTACTGATTGCGTGTGTTATCCGTTCCCCACTCCCGAGTCGACCAACAATATTATATTGTGGAGATAAAAAGCCTTATTTTGGAATTTACTTTAAAAGACTTCCGTAGCGATAATTTAAAGTGGGGTATTGCTTATGTTTTATAGCATTATATTACATTACTTTAAATCCAATTTGTTTTTTTTTTTTTGCATATCTCATGTAACATTTTATGAGTTTTATTTAAACATTATGCTATTTAAAGGTAACTCAGGAAAGTCACTTACCTAACCCAGGATCTTCTCAACATGCCCACAAATTCTTACGAATCCGCAGCGATACAAGATCTCCTCTATCCTAAAATCTTAATATATATTGTGGAGACCGTAATTTATCCAATTTCATATTTCTTTTATTCACAAACTATTTACATTCGGTGCAGCAATCGAAATACCAATGTATTGCCAAAAAACAACGGTTTGTCTTTTTTGTAAAAATTATACAGATTTGGAATTCCCTCGACTTTTTCGGTTTACGTGGGCGGGGAAGGGTGAATTATGTTTGGGGGTTTGTATTTTGTGTTGCGATAGGCCACAGCAGTGATAACCACAGTGAAATTTAGCTACATAAAGGGATATAAATATGTCCGAAATACTTTATGTAATTACTTGCGAATATTATAAAACTTATTTAGGAATATACAATAAAAAAAAATATTATCAGCCCAGCAAATGATTTAACAACACCATATGGTAAGCAGTAGATGAGTCCATATGCGAAAGAAGCTAGGGCAGCTCCTCCTCCACTTCACTAGCTCATAAGACTTTTCACGCTTCTTTTGTAGGAACCCATGCTGTGGGTGGAAGAAACTCGTGTACCGCTAGGGAATTCCATGTTCTGGATGTACGAGCAAAGCTTAATTCCCTAAATCTTTTTAGTATGCGCTGGCACAGAGGTCACCGTGTATGTGTGGCTCCGCAATTTGACACGCGTGCTTCTCAGCAGGAAAGGGGAGGGTGGGATAAGGTCAAAAAGATCTTCAGAACATTCCCCATGGACCATCCGATAAAAGGAGCTTAAAAACGCATCGTCGTGACGTAGTTGCAGGTGCTCAAGAGATAATATGTAATGTGACTTTAAATTACATTCCTGCTACGTGATGAGGAAGGAAGAGGAAAATATGTAAAAATTGTATAAATAATATGAGAAGGAAGGTGAAAGAGAAAAAAGAAGAATATGCACGAATTATTAGAATCATTGTGTTTGAATGACCATATTTTACAACGAAGAACGTAAAACTTTCGTGTAACAAAAGAGAGTGGAAGAAGAAGACCTTGGACAGACAGACAGACATCTAGAGTGTGAAGAAGATTTTGCTATAAATTATTTTATCTATTTATAGTTCCGCACAAAAACTTACTCTTTCTTACGTATGCTCAGGAAGAAAAACATGTTTTTGTAATCCAGCTTCAAGATGAGATCTCTTAAAGATAAATGATACAGCTATTATTAATCGGTAAGAGATAACAGCTTCCAGTTAATATATTTTTTTAATTGAAGTGAATAATGCTCTGCTTGGTGTATTTTTCTGGCGGCGTAGATACTTTGTAAGTTAAAGACAAGAAAAATTACTAATGGTATTTGAAACATGACTAATGATATTTGAAACTGTTTTATTCTTTACCAGCGAAGCGGTCTAATCAGCCAGCGAGCTATGGATAGGGTTATGTTCAGAGTATCTCTGAAAGACCGCATCGGGAATAATGTTATCCGACAGAGAACTAAAGTCACCGACATAGCCTACCTGATTAGCAAACTGAAGTGGCAGTGGGCTAGTCACATTGGACATAGAATTGACGACCGTCGGGGACGTAAAGTTCTCGAGTGGAGATCGCGTCTAGGTAAGTAAACAAAGTGTGAGACTTGTGACAAGATGGGATGACGATATTCACAGGCTGGCTGGAGTAGGCTGGATGAAAACGGCCGGAATTCGAAAGCGGTGGTGTGCATTAGGAGAGGCCAATGTCCAGCAGTGGACAGAAGTGGGCAAATGATGAATGAATGATGTGCGGTCTAAGAAGGAAATGGATTGGAAAGAGTCTCACGACAGATTTCCAACCAATTTTTTTTTATAAAATAGGATTGCTCTTGACCACAATCTGAGACACAGCTGAGATATGCTCCCTTATTCTTAACTGTCGGTTCACGGATTCGATTCGGAAAGTCACGTCACGGAAAGCTCTAATTCGCTGCAATAGAAAGTGACAGTAATAGAGATTCGTTTCGTGTCCGATAGTTTAGAATAAGAGGGCTGGTCGACGATTGAGTGAACTTCACCAGAAGGTGCCCATTTAACTTAACCATAAAGAGGTGTGGGTTATATGCCATTGGGAACACCGAAACCGGCAGTGAATTCCACACTATCGATACGAAATAATTATTCATAATACCCGTCCATGTATTACTAGAAATCGTTGTTCTTTATTAGAAACTGCTTTATCATATCTTACAAATACAATATAGCGTAGACGTAGAAAAGCTATTGTAACCAAACAATAGATACGTATTCTATATACACGCCACGTAAAAATAGACCTTTTCACATAAAGGTAGGTCATAAATTGGATCTAACTAGACACATAATAATGGAAATGCGGTAATTAAGAGAAAATTACCTAGACATCCATAATGGAAGCAATTTTTTCATTATGTCGTAATTTTTTTAAGCTGCTTTCGAAGACTTGCCTGATAATCTCCCGCAGCTTATATACATCCCATTGCCTCAGGCCTTCCTCATGGCGGAGTATGAGCCGTAACACCACTACGCTGAGATTAGTGGGCAGTGGTTGTAATAGCGACCCAAACCAACTGCTTAACGTGACTTCCAAAACACGGAGGAACTCATGATCATAACGTTGTGGTCATCCATCCAAGGAGTGAAGAAGTGACCTTAGCGAAAGTAGTTTTGTTTTTCATATCGAAAGCCAAAGCGTAAGTACTATTTATTTATTAACTATTTATTGTACACAAAAGAAAAATTTACAATATACAACACATAAAATAAAAAGGCAAGTACAAAAGGTAGCCATTACGTCAAGTAGCTTCTCAGAAACTCATCCACACATGAAATTATTGAGAAAACATCGTGAATCCTAACTTTATACTTCTAAAAACCCCAATCGCCTTAGAGTAAGGACCGAGAAGCAAGAATAACAATTGATTATAACTGCAGCAAGAATAACAATTGATTTCCAATTAAGGCTGTTGTAGCTTAGAGCCAGTTCTAGAATAATAATGATAGCCTATTGGTCTCAATCTCAATAGGTAAAGTCGATTTAAGTCGACTGTGTGACTGAAGACTTGATTTCTGTGGATTGTCTTAAATCGATAAACATATTTGAAATAAAGCGTTAAATGTTAACTTGATAACTTTATTAAAAGTTATTAAGGAAATACAAATTTAAATTCTTACAACTATCATAGAAGGAACTTAACTTACATTCTTCCATATTAAGGTTATACTTTGGAGTACAACACCCCGCATCATCTTTAATGACGTCATTTATATTTGTCCAATAAAAATAAAAAGGCAGAAGGAACCGTCGTTACGGAGAGCCTCATTTGCGCCAGACGCGTGGAACTAGACTGGCCAAGCCGCAGGCTACAGTACCAGCGGATTGGCGAGCATGATGACAGACGAAGCATAACCATGGAATGACAGATTTGGCGAACTAAATCCGTGGATCGTTTGATTTTTCATTTGTTTCGTTCGCATCGCTAAAACCTTTGCTCTGTAATTCGCGGTGTGAAATAAAGTACGGAAAAGGTAAAACGATGCTCATTTGTTTCGTTCGCTAACCCGCTCACAATGTGGCCATTGTTGGCAGCAACTGCTCTACAAGACATGTAAAAATGATAGACTTCTTGTCACCTTGACTACTTTAATAAGAATAAACAATAAGGATATAAAAAGGAATATGGAAAATACAAAATAGTTTCAAAAGATGGCCAGCAGCCGTAAAAATGATAGACTTCTTGTCACCTTTGTCACCTTGTCACTTTAATAAGAATTAACAATAAACAATATGGATATCAAAACGAATATGAAAAATACAAAATAGTATCAAAAGATGGCCAGGAGTGTGCTGGTGGCAAATGTCTGTCGCCAACCATGCATTTAAAAAGAAAATGTGTCATTTAGGATGGATTGCTAATAGACAGTATTTTACATACACATATTTAAGTACGCGGCCAAATAAAATAGAGACAAAAGAATTTCTTATGGAGATTTAACAAGCATGAAAGATTTTGTGGAATAATTTACAATTTACATTACGTTAGTGCTTGACTAAAATTTATCAACATTATTATCGATGTTTATCTTCAATTTTTATAATCGATAATCCATCCATTAAAAATTTAAGATTTAAATAAACGTTTCATTGTTGTACTCAGTTTGTAACTGTAAATAGTACTATTTTCAGGTTTATCGGTAAAAATGAGCACCAAAATCAATTACAGAACACGTCATCTCTTATGGATTTAATCGTTTCAACTAAAAAAACTCCACGATCACACAATAACATCTCTGAAAAGATAATTTTATTCATGCTGAATTTGTAAAACTGTCAATGATATATGATTATATGTGACAGTAAATAGCTTTTTACCTTTCGTGCTTGTTAAATCTGTCTACTTAAATAGGTTTATGATCAGAATACATTTCCTAGGAATGAATACTTGATTGTTCATTGATCATTTTCATAGTCTTTACATTTACGGTAGCATGTATATTGCTGCGCTAATAGTGTTTCTGCAGCTTCAATAATTATTTTGCTGACTATATAATTCTTTTGCTGCCCAGCTAACTATTTTACAGCTCAAATAATTATATTGCTGACAAATTATTTGTTTGCTGCCCAAATGATTTTTCAGCTGACCTGTTGCTGACCAAATAATTAAATGACTGCCCAATTCATTACTTCCCATATGAAACATGTGTCATGCACGGGTACTGGAATTTTTCTTGTTGAATTAGATTTTTAACCTTAAATGGGAGATGTTTCATCGGTGATTTCAAAAGTCAGAATAAAGCGACAAAAAAGTCAAATTTTTTATGGATGAATTTTGTCAATGAATTCGAATAAAATGCTTAGCTGTTATTCAACAAGTGCTCAAATTTTATTCGAAAATTCAAAAACTTTTAAACAATTTTAATTTTTATTATGATTTCAGCCAACTATACTTGCAAGTCGATTTCACTTAAACATTAGAAAAGATAGTGGGAGTCTGGTCTACTCGTATTATTGCAAATAAATAACTGTGCTTTAATTATTATTTGCGGCGAGCTTTTTCCTCAACTTTAATAAACCTATATTTTATTAATTAAAATCTGCTGCCCTACTCTGTAACGTAATGTTGACAGATCAATATTGATTTAATGCATCGCCAAATGTCCTCTCCTTTCCTTTGATAATTTAAAAAAAGTGTTCGAAATGACAGAAAACCCAGTTCATATCTGGCTATTCATAAAGCGGCAGATCTCAAAAAATTTAATTCCAAAATGCAGTTTTGCACACAGTCACAAAATAGTTCTATTAATCGGCATGATACAATTTGATTATTAATTTAGATACCTTGTTTTTATATCTCATTCAATTAGATAATTATCTTAAACCAGAGAATCTTCTGAAGGAAACCTGAAATTCTTTTTAGGTATTATTGGTACACCCCATGAATAAAAGCCCTTAATTGACGTTATAATTAACACTCGCTTTAGCATGGTGCTTGTATTAGATTAAACTATGCTTACCACACAGATAATTTTATTACTCACCACCTAATTGATTGCCTAATGATCCGCCTGACGCGAAAGGTGCGTTAGCGCTGAAACGTGAAAAAGGCTACTGACTTACCTAAACCACTGGCAACCTGCATATTTATAGATAAAACGGCTTTGTGGTCACCAATTTGAATTACGATGAAGGCATGACTGCACAATCCCTCGAGGATTCAATCCCCACATTGAACGACGAACGTCTGCGCTAAATTAGAATTCCTTAAGATTGCCCGATGAAAGAAAAGTTTTATTTTTAAATCTAAATGCATTCGAATAATGAATTTTGATTTCTTTTTAAATTTATTCAAGTAAATTGCGCTCAAAATACATCAATATAAATGTATTTAATTAAAAGACTCTGGAAAATGTTGACGTTTGTCTGTTATATTGCATTTCATTGTTGCAAAATAATTTTGTTTTAGTAAAATCTTCCTCTCACATCTCAGAAGCCTCAAAATAGTCGAAATTATTAAAAACTATTGAGTATAAGTATAGTATAAGTTTTACATTTTTTATTAACTCTTTACATTAGTAAGTGCTGAAACAAGTTAATTCTTATCTGCTTTAGTTTATTTTCATTTCGATGTATACATTCTAATTTATTTTAAATTTTATTTTGTTG
The DNA here is from genome assembly GCA_910589355.1 of Parapoynx stratiotata. Taxonomy (NCBI): domain Eukaryota; kingdom Metazoa; phylum Arthropoda; class Insecta; order Lepidoptera; family Crambidae; genus Parapoynx; species Parapoynx stratiotata. The sequence goes on from OU342457.1 coordinate 13,011,509, forward strand.
TAACTTAATCAAAAAAAAATTAAATTCGAAAATTGAAAATAATTAACAAAATGTGTAAGTTTTAAAAGCTATTTTTGTACCAGGCGTTCTACAAGCACTGTTCAACTATTAATTTAATGTTATTCAGCCTTAATTGTTCTACACATTATATATAATTATGTAAATTTTCGAGTGTATATGTTTTATAATTAGATTTCTAGTTTTAATAATTATTTCACATTTCTAATATTCATTAGCCTTTAACTGCCTCTATCTCATCTTTTAAAATAACGAAACGAAACATAATGTCGTGTGTCGTGTGTATCTTAAAAAAAATAACTTACTACCTGTAAGTTATTTTTTTTTAAGATACTTAACTTTTTTAGTTGCGTCGAGAATGTCAATTTCTATGGGAAACGTGATTTCAGCTACTTTCCGCTAGCGGCGCTTTTTACGTGTCCCATAGAAATTGAGCTTATTAATGCAACTAAAATAGGTTAAGTTTTTTACAATAATAACTTACACAAAGAATACTGAAACATTAAATAACAAATAAATAAACAATAATGTGTTTAAGATTATCTTAAAAGGCCTGTAGAATAGAAAATAATGGAAGAATTGCGTTTTTTTATTGTTTACTATTTCGAATATCGCTGTTGTCAAAATAGAAGCTAAATTTAACTTAATACAACTAACAAAGTTTCCGATAACGAGACTCTCTCGAGAATATAATTTCTTCGACCGCGCGCTCAAATACGAGTAGCTCGCTAAAATAGTTTTTTGAAATTCTAACAAAATGCTTAATATTTATCCAATGTTATTTTTGTAAAATCAAACAACAGTGTTAAATTTACGTAACGGATGTATTTTGTATCCTATTTTCAATGTAGAATTGTTATGCTATCGTAACATTATAGTTTTAAATCAATACGAAATTCATAAAACTGATATATTGTAAATGAACACTTAAATTTCAAAGCCTGCGAATTTCTGTCTATTGTTTTAGTATTGTTTTAGTAACAACTGAGTTTCTTAAACAATTAATTGAAATGGACACATTATTAAACATTAATGTTCAAATTCAGATAGAGAGACCTAATACTATGAACTATTGACTTCATGTATCCGCCGTAAGCGGCTTTGAAAGCTTATCTGAAGCTCGGTTATGGTATTACCAAATGCAGGAAAATTACGCGCATAATTATGTTTATAAACCAAAGAACAGGCTTTCACACGCACTGACCCGTGCTGTGTCAACGTCACCCAAATATTGGTGTAACCTAATTGGCTATTGTTTGTATAATTTCACCATGGGAAAGGAAATTAGTTGCACCATAATATATTAAAAAAATATAAGTGTACTCCATTTTTAATACTCCCAACCACAATTTAATCCCGCCCTTTACATGCAAAAAAGTTTTATTAGAAGCAACTGTGCGAAAAAGTTAATAGAAAGGAAATGTAATCTTTGTTAACGGACTGACTACGCCGTAGCACTACGAGACTACGAGCAGCTACGCTTCAGCAAATGCCTGTACCCTTCCAAAAGGTAGATAATAAAGCGGCAGAATGGAGATGAAGTCCCTTCGTAGCATTAATCACAGGAGCCTCCATCAGGGAGGCGTGCAAAAATGATCCGCTCTATTACAGTATACGGGGTATACAGATATCTGCGTCCTACCAACCCCTGGCCCGGAAACATTTACGTAATCTTCAATATTTTTGCATAATTCGCTTTGTCTGGCAAAAAATAAAACCCTTCTATACGTAAGCTGATATTGTAGGCCCCGAATGCGGTCGTTATTTCTTGATAGACAAATTGATTGTAAAGCGTTCAATGATGGTAAGTAGATGTTGCGTGATCCTCGAGAATAAAGGCTCGAGAGGCGGCAAAGTGTTTCACGCGATTCCTTTTAGTGGTGTGACAATGGTGTATTATTTCGAACCGATTTATACCCCAACTTCCGCAGGACACGAAATAGTTTCATCTGTCCTTAAAAATCCATAACTAATTTTTATCAACTTCATCGGATGTTAACAGTGATTTTCAGTTGAAAGAGTTTTTTTAAAAACACTAAAGTTTAATGAAAAAGAAACTCGCTTAGCATAGATAATATTTTTTAAATATAATTGGTAGTATCGAAGACGTTACATAACGGAGCGGAGCGCATAGGAAACATAAACAGAGATGAGAATGTGGGTAAACAAAAGACTTACCGCGCGCGGGAGGTGTGTGGAGTCGACGTCGGTCGGAGCGGCGGCGGGCGGTCGGCGGCGGGTCGCGGCGCGAGAGCGACTGGAGCGACAGGACCGCGCGGCGAGGCGGCTCGGGCACGAATCGCGACCCTCCGGCCACCGTTACATAACACGCGCGGCGTAGCGCAGCGCGGCCCGAACCCCACTCCCCTCTTTTAGGGAAAAGATGAATGAGTAAAGTTTCCTAACGGACGTTAGTCCATGGATCGCGTCGGTTTCGGATCGGCCCGCGGTTACATAAAGCAGTTTACACATGCGCGTTGTTAAACGCCGCATCATCATACACCTTAGGACGCCCGCGCCGATTTATAAGCCCTATTTTTATGTTTGCATATTTGTAGTACTGAATAATATAGCGGCTTATTAGAAATGAAATTAAAGGTTAAAGTTTATTATTTGATATACATACATACATACAATCACGCCTGTAATTCCCGAAGGGGTAGGCAGAGTCCAAGGAGCACTGTGTTCCTTAAGACCACATTTAGCCATACAAAAATTGGGTTGAGTATTTGATATCTTATCATTTTTTAAGAAAGTGTACTGCATACCGCATATAAATACTTACAAGTTTTACAATAAACAAGTGCATGCAAAAATAAACTGTAATAAACTCTAAAACTGCGTCAGACTAAAATCACACAAAAGTATTAAGAAATTGCACTAAAATTGCCACACTCTTTAATAAAATATTAAGCAAGAGTAACAACAGTAACCATTTCTTGAATAAATCACGCGTCTCGTACATTTTGAGAGCGATAAAATATCTAATGTCATATTCTGTGAATAAATTAGCTTCCGTTTTTGAAATATGCTCGAATGAAACGATGCAATTTCCGAGTATACGAATTTTATAAATCTTTGTATTTTTTAACATTACATCCACCTGCCTGTAATCGTCCATAGGTAACGCTACGATGCCCGTAATCACTGATTACCAGAGATCGCAAAAAATGCAAAACAACTCATTTAAGTGACATTACAATGAAATCAATCAACTATTGAATCAATTTCTAACTTGAAAAACAATATTTTGATAAAAAAAATATACAAACTAAAAATAAAGAAAATTTGGATACATACTCATTCTCTTTTAATATATTTTTTAAACAAATCTACCGCCTCAGATGTGTTCTGCGTATTTATTGACTAGGAAATCAAAATTAAATCTCAAGTAAGAAATCAATCAAATGATAAAATATTTGATAATCATTTTGTAGTCATATACATTTTGTAGCCATATAGATCTCCGTTAAAAATATATGTATTATTTTTAATTCATGGAAATCAGTACACACAGTAAACATACACGAATCGTTGTTTTTTGCCTTTGTTATTATGATTTATTAAAAACAAACGAAACCTTTACTCTACATAGTATAGCTAGCGATAGAACTATCAAAAGGACCAAAATAATTTTTTTTATTACGAGTCATTTAACCAGGTGGTTCACGTGATGGATGACCGCCGCCCATGACATTTGACACTTCCTGACCGCAGGTTGCACTTTTCATAAAAGTCTAGTTACCAGACAATAACTTCTGTAGAAGTTATGTTGTGGAAGTATGCTAAGAATAAGAATGTAAAGCTAAACGGGTACGGAATAAAATATTTTAATGAATGCATAATCTAAAAGCAGTATTTTTTTGTTTAATAGTGAAACCAAAAATAATTACACATAAAATTATCACTAACAATCCTTACAAAAAGATTCACCAACATCCTTAAATTACTTTACAAATTGAATGACGATGAATTGTTTTCGCCGCCAAGACAAAATAATCAGATTAGAGGAACAAGGAACAGACAGCTTATATTGTCCCGTACATTTCGCTGTTATCGGCATACTCACCGCCATTACGAATTTTATTGCCCAACTTTGGATGTGTGATGCGTATCTTAAGTGCCTGTCGATAAACTCAGCCTGCGTTCAATGGGGTAATTAATGAAAAGGAATACGCAATGAAACTTGAAAAATTAAAATTTACATCAATAAACTCGTACTTGCCAAAATTTCCAGTACTAGAAACTGAACGAAATATTGATCATGTGCTTGTTATATCGTATACTAAATAATGAAGATTATGAAGAGTCCCGCTCCCTGCGTCCCGGGATAGAGTATCGGTGGGACCCGATTATTGTATATCTAATTCAATTATTATTATGTGTTCACTCAGATGTTTCAAAAAATTCATTTTCAAGTTTAAATAATATATATATTTTATAAAACTATATTGTTTAGTAACACATGAGTTTAAACTAGTTTGATTTTATGCTTTGAGCCTGTTAGTAATAAGAGAATGTCAGCGGTATTTTTTTTTTGTTTTATGGTGCATTTTGCTAGTAACTGTTTGCTAATATTCATCGTGTGTTTATTTATGTACTACAGACGGAGGCGCCAGACTTGAAATTTATGAAATGTGGTACCAATATAAACATGGATTACATGGCAAAAAAATTAAAAAAATATAAAAAGAAAGACTTTTAACGCTGAGTAGGTAACGAATATTACAAGGAAATAACTGCCCCTTTCTAACCGTTTAAAAGATTTTATCGCCCATCTAGAGAAAGGGATACCTTACCATGCAATATCAGATTCTTGGATGTAGTTAAGATTTGTGTTAGAAATGAGGGAACGTTTGACCTTGAACCCATTTGACCTTGATACCGAATGTTTGTTGGGAATAAGATGAAAACATCCATTATTTGTCTTAAGGGTTTCTTGGGTACATAATGGAAGCAAAAAGAACATTCGTTAGCTATAAAAATATTAAGCTTGTGATTAATATAAGGGTACAATATTATCTTCACACGTGGTTTGATGAATCAATTAAATTTTAAAAGGTTTCTTTTTAATATTTCTATATTAGAGGAAAAACTAGAAAAACGAATTTTATATAATAAAATTTTAATTCTTGATACTGGATGATAATGATTTTACCTTATTTTTATAGTAGTTTATGTAACTGTCACATAATATGGGTTATTAAACTACGAGCGTGGTTTTAAAAAACGAGCCTTGGCGAGTTTTTTAATAGTATCACGCGAATGTTTTAATACCGAGTTATGTTACATACACTACTTTGTCTACACTCATTATTCAATGAAAAAAAAAATTTATTTATTGTTGGCTTTATGGAAAACATTTGCCATAGTTTTGTTTGTTTTTAAGAAAAATAAGTGTTGCATAATGAGTCCAACCTGTTGCATAATGGTCATTATGTTTCAGTTTTCATTTTTAAATTTTCGTTTTTACCATCTGTGTTAAAAAGTATGTCATTATGAGTTCGAGTCTGTGTTCATAATTCGAAAATTATAACATGAGTGTAGATAAAAGTATTTGTTTTACCAATGTCAAATTATTCAACCATCACCAACAGAAAATACGGCATTTGAAACAGTGGTAGGTTTTATTAAATTTGCCGTTTTTATTAAGTAGTATTAGGTTATGACCTTTATTCATTTTCAAATATTATGCCCAAGAATGTCAAAATATTTATGTATTTCATGGCCGACCGCTATTGGCGTTTACTTAATGCTCACTTACTCAAACACTCGTCATAATCATATCAGCCCAGAGATCGCCACTGTTGGACAAGAATTCGGCTGGCTGGGTGGCGATCTGGGCCCTTCTAAAGATGCGTCTCCCAGTACTTAAAACACTCGTGTAATAAACTTACTACTATTTAGAGCTAATAAACTCCATGCTACGTTAGTTACGCGTATGCTGGGAAATATCTATCCCAAATTCCACTTAATATCCTCAGCAACATTGCTTTGAAAAGCATGAAATCACAAGCAATGTGAGAACTTTTCTCAAAATAATATTGAAGATGTAAAATATGTTTTAGCTGGAATTGGATGATTTAGTTATTTATGAAATTTTATTATAGATGAGATATTCAAGCACACGAAGTCTACGAACTCCTGTCCGAATACATTAATAAAGATATAAAGATTTTAACTGTTTTCTTGTGTCTCTGGAAAAATTACATCTCAATGCGTTTGTTTTTGTTATCTGCATACTCAATATCAAAATTAGGACAGGTTTTACCGCCTCTCTGGTCTAGTGGTTCACACCACCGGGTGTTGATCGGGAGGTCCGGGTTCGATTCCCCGTGGAGGCAGAAGTTTTTCTGCTCGGTTTGGTTGATGGTAGGGCTTCTAAGCCCGCCTGGATAGCTACCACCATCAAACCTAAATTTTTCGCCATAATAACATTGTTTTAAGCATTGTTCTGTTCCGGCAATCAGATGTAAGATAGCCAGTTTGTCAGTTGTTGAGGATTACAGGTGAAGCTCGCTTCCATCTTCGGCCTTATCATCACTTGCCATCAGGTGAGATGAAGGCCAATAGCTTACCTGTTATATGTAAAAAAAGGTAGTGGGTGGCATGTTGACATGGCTCGCGAGATTGAACGATTACGCTAAGCTCTCACTCGCATAGCGTGGCAAAGCACTGACGAGAGCGGGGGTTTAGTGGTTTCCTCCCCAGTAAGGCTTGAACGACAGAAACACTATACTATAAGTCAATACAATTTATCGCCTTATACTGTCAAAATACCTTAAAAAAAAATTAAGATGGTGGCTATGTCTAAGGTGATTCTCCGAGTTCATATTGATTACACGTTTTATGATTTTATCATATTATTAAGGTGCTTCGATAGTCGTGCTAGAGGGGCAGATTTCACCCATCTTATGTGGACTACTGCATATCCCCGTATATCCCTATTTGACGGCCCTCGTGGCACGCATAAAGCATTCCGTAAAAGCAAGTAGTGGTTCACAGTAGGACAAAAAGGTGCTTATTAAGAAAAATAACCTCGTCCTGTATATTTTTTTCATTGTGACATTTTTTTTTACTGTACCTAAAGAACGGAGCTACAGTTGTATTTAGAGTCTGGTACTACGTGTTAGTACTAAACAATATAAACTATAGAAGTTGCTGGTTACTCCAGCCGCTGGTGTACTTAGGAAATTTTTTATAGTTCTGCAATGTCTGGAATCTGTTAAATATTCACGTCAAAGGCGTGTCTTTTTAAATATAAAAGGTTATATTTCTTTTTAGCGTTACATTACGCCAGTATGAAGACATTTTCCCGAGCTTTCCAGAAAAGGCTTCATGTTTCCGACGCGAGAGCATTAACTAGTCCGTCTGGCAATGAAACCCCATACAGAAGTCTTCACTCACAAAAGAATACTCCGATTGATGGCTACCATAACAGCCAATAAACTAGAAAACTCTTCTATCCATAGTGAAAAACACATTAATGCTTTTCACTGCAGATAAAATAATTCTGAGAAAATCTTGAAGTTTTAACATGAGCAAGCTATAAAAATTTTGTAAAACTTAATACTCAATTAAGGCAACCAAATAATAGTAGCATTTATAATTATTTGTACAGCGAACACGAATTTCAAATTTTGATTTTACGGACATTTTAATGGAGAGAAATAATAATTTTGCCAGTGAGTAGCTGAGTTGTGAGCACCGGTGCTCGCGGTGACATTAAGGGGTGAATGTTTTGAAAGACATACATTGTTGGTCACCACGGTTTTTAACCGCCGACGCAAAAAGAGGGGTGTTATAAGTTTGAAGTGTGTGTGTATGTGAGAGAGAGAAAGTGTGAGTGTGAGCTGTCTGTGGCATCGTAGCTCCCAAATGGATGAACTGATTTCGATTCTGTCTTTTTTTGTTTAACAGATGAGTTAGTCGAGAGTGTTCTTAGCTATGTGTAATAAAAATCGGTTTAGCCATTTGAAAGGAGGACAAAAAGTGGCAATGGAAAATCAAATTTTTACAAATATACCCTTGTTGTATATCAAATGAATGGTCACAATTTACACATAACAATACAGCAAGTTTTATGGAAATCGGTTTAGTCATTTGAGGGCGAATTCGACCAAATTGAGATTAGTAACACGGGAATAGTAACCTGAAACGATTGGTCGAATCTGCCTTATGTCAAACGAGACATTGACACATTCGTACGCGAAAAACTGCGTACTCCGTTAAAATAATATTACTCGCGTGTAGTCAAACGTGTAAAAGCTAGGATAGCTAATCAGCTCCGCCCTTAGGGCAGATTCGACCAATCGTGTGAACTCAGTTTGGAATTACTATTCCCGTGTTACTAATCTCAATTTGGTCGAATTCGCCCTGAAACATATTAGGAAGGATAGAATATAACGAGGCGCTATACCTATATTTGCGACTCTTTACTGGTGCTGCGCTCTTTCCTGGCCATTTTCTCTTTGTTTCTGTTTTTGATTCGCTGTCTGTCTGTGCTGTCTCCTCATTGTTTTGGTCTCCAAAGTTCGATCCAAATTACAATAAATAATGTTTATTATGAATTATTATGATTATGATATGATATGATTATGAATTATTTTTAAGATTATATATTATAATGGTTTTATGCCCAGATAATCATGATAGCAATTTGTAAAAAGTACCCAAATAACCTAACCGAAGGCACTATTTAAAGTAGGCCTATTTTTATACTTATCTTATAATTATACAAAAATATAATAAATAAATATCAAAAGTAATTTTTTTTTTTATATATATTATAATATAATTTTTAAAATATATATTTTTTTATTAATTTTATGTTCCGCGTTTTGTTATTTACCTTTTAAAATTACGTTGTTCCAGAGTGCCTTAGTTTTTGATATATAAAATATTAGGTCCTTACCTATGAAATTGGTGTTTTGTATGGAGATTTTGGGGATGTCTGCATTTTACATACTAACATTTTATCAGTTTTCTTCACAACGACAAATCCAGAGATATATTTCGCATGTATCATTAGACAAGCTTTAGCAATATGTGTGTGAACACGCTTGATAAAAATTATTCATCGTTTTTATGTTAATGCAAATCAAATGATGTATTCGGGAGGCAGTTAAAAATAATTGTCTTTGTGTCAAATTTTAACACAATTAAACTTATAAAAAAATTTCATTATTTTTAGAAGAGGCAATTATTTTATAAGAATGTTCTGAAACTTAATAGTTCCGCCAAATTGCTAAGACAGAATAAAAACACCAATTTCATAGGTAAGGACCCAATATACACCTATAAGTAACGACCCAGTGCATTCTCATTTACTGCCTCCCCGTCACAAGTGACAATGAAAAGTCTACTGTTTACAAAATATAGAGTGAAATCAAATGAATGGTGATTCATTTGATACCCCACTCACGTACATTCTTAATCATAACTAACTTGTCATATAAAAAGCATGAAATAAATAAAAATTAAAAGACCCCGACCAAAAAATAAATAAAACAAAAAATAATTGTCTCATCGGGGGACCGATCTATTCCTATCAATTAAGGGCATACCAAGATACCCGACGAGAACGACTTTTTGTTTTATTATTTTTTTAGTTTATTCCATTGTTCTATTCTAAACCGACTTATGTTGGAATGTTTTAATACAATTACCAAGATGCTAATGACTATTGAAAGACCGAACACTTTTTCCAGAATAAAGTTCCGAGAAGGGGGGGAACCTCGGGCTGCTTAATAATAACGTCGATCTTTGTCTGCGGTCCACCAAGTTGAATCTCAGTCTCCATTGAATACCGCACTCGAGATCTGCAATTGAATCTCTACATCTGTCACTTTTCACTGCTACGAAATAGAGCGAGACAGGTCGTGACGTTCCGAATTGAATCCGGAATGGACAGTTAAGAATAATATGACAGCAAGACTAATACGGTTCAATGACGAAATTTCTCCCCACTTACATAAAGTTGATAGGAAAAAGTTCCACTGAAGGAGCAAAACAAGTTGCCTATTCCCAAAGGTCTTTTGTTTTGGTCTGTTGCGATCGCTTTATTTGAAACCATACAATATTGATCTCGGATCGGCGCCACGTCAACTTTGTGTAGTGCAGGAAGGCTCTCATTAAATCATTTACGTCAAAGGAAAAACAGTTATAGTAAACACACATATTAGCTATCGTGAAAATGACTGAAGATACATTTAGAAGTCTATAGTATATTCTACATACTAATTATACATTTTAATGCTGAATGCTATCTTTAATAACCAATAAAGTTGTCATGGTTTCATATCAACACTCACCTTCACTCGCATTATCCATTTTTTTCTGGTCACTCTTTGCTGGTGTAAATAATGATACATGTTATTCCATTTCAGCTCTGAAGTATTTGGCATCTTATAGCTCAACAAGATATATACATAATATTCTATTGTAGCGACTAAGCGGGTGACAAACGTTTGTAATCGCCTCAAAGATCATAAGATAGATAGATAAAATTATTTATTGCAACTAATAAAACACAGAAATATAGAAAAAAAATAAGAATGTTTTCTTCAGTTATTTTTACGACGACTCCGTCCGCGTTGAAACCTGTGATGTTATATTTTTTATTCCCTATCCGGAATTTCATTTATTCTATTGTACTCGTCTAAATAATCAGATAATGAACCGCCTGCGGTTTAAGAATGTATAACATTACATTTCAATTTTACCTAACGTGAAGATTGAAAGATGCAAACAGAAATAACCTTCATGTTAATTATCTTACAAATGTTCTCTTACTTATACGAAAAAAAACTATATACGCTAAAACGATAAACGCTTCATTTTTCCTTATTTCTTGCTCAATTATTAGAAGTATACGATAGGTATGAGAAAAAATAATATATTATTCGCTATGTTTAAATTTTTTTCGTCTACTACCTTTCTCTTGATCGGATTTGGATTTCTGTCATTTTGTACTCTTGAATTTCACACCTTCAAAAGTTTTTAAAATTCGTATTTGATTATATCGAACACGCTGTGTCTATAATTCATTTGTGCGATGGTTTATTGGCGCGATAAAACGATTATGCGACAATTCTATTGGGAAAACTCCTAAAGCGATTTCCCTTTATTTTGCTATTCAATAGTATGTTGATTCGAAACGTAATGTTGTTTTTAATTTTTTTTAAGTGTTATGTAGTATTCATCTTTTATTGAATTTATTTTTTCTCTTCTTTTCCTCAAGAAGCTTCCTCGATTCGGAACACCATAAAAGAAAATTATAGGGTCAAGCAAACTCCGCGCCGTTACAAACGTTATTTCGCACCAATAAAGGATCGCACAAATGAATTATCGACACAGCGAGAGTGTTCGATATAATGTAATTCGAATTTAAATCTTTCGACGACAAGTAGGTCTCCTACTTATAAAGTAATATCGATTTCAGTTACCTATTTTCAATGCAAATTTAAATTGACAGTTAAGACTCGGTCCTGAGTATCGGGTTCCTATTTCTGCGATCACAGCGGTGACGGGTTTCTGGCTGCGTCACCAATGTTCGTTTGTTACAATAAAACGGCTGTTTCGTTTGTTTCTAATTATTTGTTTTTAACATAGTTTTATTTGACAACACTAGCAACATTTTCTCCCTCCCTCCTCTTCCACAAAAATTATACCTAACCATTACCTAACATACTGATTGGACTACTTGACAGGTGTGCAAAAATATGCCGCAATAAAAATGGAATGGTTATTTTAAAGTAGGAAAAGAAAAGGTTCGGCCACACCTGCCACGCTAAATAGCTGTAACTGATACAGTTACAAACAATTTTTACAAGCTTTTATTAGTTACCGTTTTTAGTAGAAATAACCTGAAGGAGAAAATGAACGTTTAAAAAATGAGCTACGCAACTTAACATAAAAAGCATCGTCCTAAACAGAATCTCCGCGGCGATTCTTAAAATACAATTTATCCTCGACTTAAGAAACCTTATTACTGTAAGGACTAAAATTGTTTATAAACTTACTTCATTTATTGTAAGAGTTACCAGCTTTCAATAAAAAGTTTAGGTTTTTACTTAAAAAAAAAGATTGAGGCGTTTTGAAATACATTTATCAATACCTATATAATATTTCGCAAAACTTTTCTTTAAAAAGGAACGTAGCTGGCACTTCATAGTGAATATTTTAGCTACGGAAACTCTGAAATTGGAGATATGACATTGCAGATCGTGGCTCCTCAGAATAAGCATTTAAAAACTTAGTCAAAGTTCGTGACTGCCTCAGAGTTTCTAGCGCTACGAACAACTTACCAACAGGTGAATTTACACAACCGATTATACGTAATGTCGAATAATTTTGGCCAAATGGTAATTGTTCGAATACAGGACTATCGAAGATTCATGTATCATAATTATTAATTTTGTTATTTTTTTGTACTGTCATATTAAAAAAAATATATATGAAAAATTAAAAAAAAATTACCTCTTTCTAAAAAACTATGACTTAGTTTAACATCTTAATCGGGTGTCTACAATGTGTACAATAGAAAAATGGGACATGAGAAAAATGGGATTTCCACTGCGACACAAGCCTAAAGTTTTTCATGTATGTCTTTATGTTTGTACGCGCATCATGTGAAACCAACAATATATATTTAAATACAGTTTACACCAACACATGAGATCTAACCATGATGAACTTAAAATATAGGGTCTATTTTGCTACGAGGGTGGATCTAAATATTCGCGGGTTAACACATAAATACTTGAACTATTTTAATGTAACTGACCCTGAACTGACCTCATTCGATTTATTTACTCTCTGGTTGTCTGTACAATGCCATAGCATTATCTGTTTTTAAAATATGCAAAGCAAGCAAGCTGATTTGGCACCTTCAGACTTTCATTTATTTCCAAACCAAAAAAAAAAACCCACGAGAGTTTGGCGGCATTTGACTAATGGCGGACGTGATTTTTATTTCGATAATTGTAATATTGTTTCAGAGTGGATATTGTTACGGAAAATCAGTGTAGTTTAGTGTAATAAGTGTCTGTGATGATGTGCAATGTGGAGGATTATCGAAATAAGCGTCAAGTGGTGTGAAAAGTGATGAGTTTTTTATCGTGGTAATCCACCTCATCCAAGTAGCACCACAGTGTCTGCCATCGATCGTTTGACGCCAAACTCTCCCAAGATGCATTGAAATGCAAACTACTGAAGAAATATATACTGAAGACTTGGCTGTATGGGCTCCGTTCCCTTTACCTTCCCTACATGGGAGAATTTTACAACAACAACAAAAAAACACTCAAAAATTTTGATCAACTGAGGTGGTCGAAGCCACAGTGGGTGACATTTTTGAAGGCCTTGAAGAATCTTTTTTTAAGACCGGCATAAAGGCGTTGTAAACAAGATGGAAAAAGTGCATTGAGTAAGTGGAGATTGCGTGGAAAAATAAAATTGTAGCCATCGAGAGGTTAGCCACAGGTCTAAGGTGCTGCTCCTGGTCACGGCACCAAATTGTAACTATCCTCACACGAAGTGCTATAAGGAAAATCGATGAGTAATTTTTTTTCGCCACAGGATATATTATTCATTAAAGGATATATTTTTGTTCATTGTTTTATCCAAATGATCGTCTAGTATAACCCTTGTTATGAATTTACTAACCTAGATCCTTTTAGAGAGTAAGAAAATCTTAAGTGCTAGGTAAGTAAATATTATCTACAAATAGCAACCTAAATAACGAGAACAATTATTTTAAAATGTTTATCTATCGAAAACTGTTGATCGGCACCCCGGCCGGCGGGCGTTCGGGTCTAGTCGGTGACAATCGCGTTAAATCGTTTTCGCGTGGTTTTCGCATTCACGACATTAGCATTAGCAAGCGCGGCGTGAAACAGCGTAGTCGCTTTATTTCATATAATTAGCGGCAGAACGCAACTATATAAATTCGCGCGATAAGTAAAATTTAGCATTAATTATTTTAAGCAGCTATTGTTAAATTTAATTATTGACTAATTCACTATAAGTAATTATTTATGATTGCAAATGCTAATTAATCCAATACTAATCAGAACTGAACGGATAAAAATACTGTTTAAAAAAAACTTTACAAAACTGCGTTTTACTTATGGATTATAAAACGGAAAATAATATTTTGATTAAAAGAATTATCGAAAATTTAAAAGTGGTGCGCATTTTCAGTCATTTGCCTATTGATATAATTATTTATCATATTAAGAAAATTTTCGAAAATTCTTTTAACCAAAATATTTATTTTCCCCTTTTTTAGCCGTTAGTAAAAAATGGTTTTTAAAAGTATTTTTTATTAAGTATTTATTTAACCCTTTTTTTATTTTTTTTATATATTTTATTAAATATTCTATTGTCACCGGAAGCAAGCCTGAATGTAAAATTTCAGCTCAATCGGATGTCCGGAAGTGGTCGAAAATCGATCGCCAGATTTGATCTTCACGGACAAGAAAGCAAGCTAAGAAAAACGTGGTAAAAATGTATCATCATTCTTCGTTTATGTTAAAAACTAAATTACGTGACAAATTCACGTCTAAAGAAAACATAAGAAAACCATTTCTATTAATAAAACAATCATTCGATATTGCTATTAGCTATAAGGCCGCCTGTGTTGCATTGTATTTTTTTTTCTTTACTTTATTTCTGTGTTTTTATTAGTTGCAATAAAGAATTTTATCTATCTATCTATCTATTCCTGCGTCGACTCTGTATCGGCCACTGCTCTGTGCATTTTAGTACTGAGAAGTAATTTTTTGTACCTCGATTGTTGTTGCACACAAATCTATAGGTACAATTATCTACATTATGACGAGGATAGGCAAGGTAATTAAAGAGGGTGATACTTACTCTTAAAAGGAATAATTCAGAAGTGTTCACGAAATAATACGAATAGCGTTGTTTTAACAATTTATATTTCCCTCCGTTTACCATTACATTCAATCTTCCGACGAATAACACAGATTAAAAATTAAAAATCTTCCGCAACAAAAAGTACGGCCAACATAGGATGCGTTCAGAAATAGAACGCAATCACTATTGATTCATTCTCTAACCTTAATATTTTTATAACCATATATTTTAAATATAGATATTATTACATTACAATTAATATTTAAATCATTAAGAATGCTTACAGTCGGCCATTCTGAATAACAAGAGTCCTCTCTTGTAAAAAAAATAAATGAAAACAAAAAAAAAATACTTTTTAAGGAAACAAAATAAGAAACAAATCATATAAGTTATAAATTTTAAACACTTCCTCTTAATTATTTAAATATATTTTTAATCACTTTCGGCCATCTTTTATATTAATTGTTCCACCAATTATCATTTATTTAACATAAGAAAGTTTTAACATAGCAAGTCATTAACCAAGTGGTCACCATTTCCCTTAACATAAACACACTCATACAATTGTCAAAAGACTCCAATGTGTGTAAATGCTATACCAATAGAAATCATCACATTAAATTTTCATAGAAATTACAAAAGCAATTTATTTCTATAGTAATGCTCAAATCCTTAGGGTAACAGCCTTCCCACACAATTAGGTATTTAATCCTTATAAAATTTACACACTCACTTATTGTCCACAGACTCCAACGTATGTAAACCTTAATCACATAAAATAAACTTATTCTTATCATTATCAAATACCACAAAAGCGCTCAAATCCTTGGCATATACCTCCTTGCGCAACAATATTATTAATAATAATCAATAAAATCTAACACACTCATTAAAATTGTCATAGACTCCATTGTGTGCAGACTTTTCAATTCTTAATTTCAAATACATGAATACCAATAACATTCATTTTATTTATATATATATATACAAAACATATTATTATTTGTCCAGACCATAAAAATCAAGTTTTAAATATCATATTGATAATCATCACTGCTTTCACTCTGAATCTCAATATCATTTTTACTAGAAACATCACCTGTCTCTACGCTGTTACCGTTATAATCTATGCCGGATTTACTTTCCCCTATATCATCTTCAGTCGAACTTCCCTCTTCGGAATTGCTCTCACATTCCTGAGTAAAGCTCAACCAAGGATATATTTTATCTAAAGAAATCACTGCTTCATATTTCCTATTCTGTTTACGTGTAAGAGGTGTGTCCCTAACCAAATATCTATCTTTATCCAAAATTTTTACTATTCTATATGGACCATGTAATTTTGGAAGCAGTTTTCTAGATTGACCATTATTATGACCAACTTCTCTCTCAATCCTAACCAAATCACCTTCCTTAAATCTCCTACCAACTTTCCTATTTTTATCAAATCTTTCCTTCTGCTTAATCTGTTCTTCAGTTATCTTAGTATTTACATCCTCTCTTATTTTCTCTAAAGTCTCCTGTGATCTATCTAACTCATTTTGATCAATCAATGAAGCTATGATACCATCACTTTTAGCTCTCAACCTTATCCCAAATAACACTTCAGAAGGGCTTTTACCAATAGCTTTGTTCATTGTTGTATTAAGACCTAACTGAATTTCTTCAATATGTCTGTCCCATTCATTTTCGTTATAGTTGTGGTTTTTAACCGCGAGCGAAGCCAATATGGTACGATTGTATCGTTCCACTTGCCCGTTCGCTCGCGGTGTAGCTACTGCATTTAAAACGTGCTTTATTCCTAAATCATTAACAAAATCTTTAAAGCGTTTGCTAGTAAAACAGGACCCCCTATCGCTGATTATTCTACTCGGTATTCCGAACAGGCTGAAATATTGGTTTAATACTTTAATAGTCGCTGCAGTTGTGGTATTTCTGACTGCATATAATGTGATATATTTCGTATATGCTTCAACCAACACCAACAGATAACTATTCTTTAATTTGCTCATAACAAATGGCCCCAAGTGATCCATGTGGATTGTGTGAAAGGGTCTATCAATCTTTGGAATTGGATGAAGCATTCCTTGTCTTTTACCTGATGGTATTTTATGGTAACTACACTCCAAACACGAATGTACATACTTTTTGACGAACTTGTTCATCTTAGGAAACCAATATAGAGATTTTATCTTATCTAAAGTCTTTTCAGCCCCAAAATGACCAAGTTCGTCATGGCACTTTTTAAGTATTTGCCATCTAAACCCCTTTGGGACTAACCACTTCAGTTGACCATCAACTTTTCTATAAATTTTGCCACCTTTCAAAGCATAATTTTGACAAGTTTCATAGATTTTAGGCGTATCCGGGTCCTCCAAAATATTTTTAATTCGCTGGACTTCCTCATCAGCCCCCTGAATTGTTGTCAACCAGTCGTCCGTCTCTACGGCTAATACATCGAATACCGACTCTGGTTCACTTGCCATTGGGATCGCATTTCTGCTTAGAGCATCCACGTGGCTCATACGATTTCCTGGTCTATATTCGATGCAGCAGTCGTACTCCTGTAACTGAAGCCACCATTTACCAATACGGGGTATCATATCTCTTTTCGATAAGGTTGTACGTAACGCACTACAATCGGTTACTATCGTAAATTTAACGCCTAAAACGTACACTCTAAACCGTTGAAGGGAAGCTATAACAGCTAGAGTCTCTAGTTCAAACGAGTGATATTTGCGCTCTTCGAGGGTTGTTTGCCTACTATAATATGCGACTGCCCGCCACCGGCCCTCTTCATCTTCCTGAAGCAACATACCTGCAATACCCGCTTTACATGCGTCTGTATGTATTTGAGTCTTCGCGTTCACACAATACAAAGCTAAAATTGGTCTTTTTACTAATTCTGTCTTTAAAGTAGCAAATGATTTTTCTTGCTCCGCGCCCCATTCCCATTTACTATCTTTTTTTAATAACTTTGTCAGAGGATTAGCAATAACAGCAAAGTTCTTGACGAAACGCCTAAAAAAACTAGCAAGACCTACAAATTGGCGTATCTCGTGCGGGTTAGTAGGACTTTTGAATTTTTCTACAGCCTCAGTTTTCCTCTTCCCTGGTCTAACCCCTTGCTTACTTATTTCAAATCCTAAATAATCAATTTCTTTTGAGAAAAACACACACTTCGACAATTTAAGAGTCAACCCGGCCTTCCTTATAAGTTCAAATACCGTTTCCAATCGCTTCATGCCCTGGTTTATGCTGTCTGCTGGAATGATTATGTCATCCATAAACGCAAAAGCTTGGTTTTTAACGTCTTTTAACATGCAGTTTATTGTTTTTTGAAAAACTGATGGTGCGTTCGCCAGACCAAATGGCATGCGAGTAAATTGATATTGCCCATCAGGTGTAACAAAGGCAGTCTTATCCTGGGACGACGGAGCGATTGGAATCTGGTAATATCCAGATGCTAAATCTAATGTGATAAAATATTCATACCCCCCCAACTGGTCAATTTGATCGTCAATCCTAGGCAGCGGATAATGTTCTTTAACGGTTTTTGCATTTAAGGCCCGGTAATCAACGCAAAGCCGTTGATCACCTGTCTTCTTTTTCACTAATATAATAGGACTTGCATAAGAAGATACAGATTCAGTAACAACGCCAGCATCTAACATGTCTTGCACCATTTCTTTTACTTTATTTCTTTCGGAATAAGCGAGTCTATACGGTCTGTACACGACCGGACTAGTATCTTTCAAAGTAATAGACATTTCACTCAAATTTGAAAGCCCTAAATCTGATAAGCCTAATGAAAAACACTCTCTATATTTATTTAACAACCTAACAAGTTCAGCCCTATCCTCAACACTAAATCCATCACCAGTTATAAGGTCAGTAGCAATTGAATCTTGCTCTTCTATTTCCAATTTTCTTATATTTACACTATCATTATCTCGAATGATATAGGCTCTAGTCAATAATTGTCCCTTTCTTAATTTAACCTCTAAAGAGTTTAAGTTAACTACCATAATGTAACTCTTCCCTTGTGTCATCATATAGAATCCGGGAAGAATGAAATAACTATTTGAACCTATATTTCTGATTGATTCACGGATATAAAATTTGACTGTAGAATTAGTATCTGCTCTTACCGGTATCATGTTAATAGATTCTATGTTCGTATCCGATTCTATAATTAATTTGATCTTTTGATCATGTTCTTTAGTGATAACATCGATATTTTCGGGTTTCTTTTGAAAAACTAAACACTCATCTGTTTTTATTATGATAATGCCAGCTTGTTCTGTAAATGTGTGTCCTAATAAAACTGGATATTTTAAAAACTCATCGGGCACTATCAATACTTTAACGGATATTGCAACTGACTGAACCTGTATTTTGACCATTGCTTTACCAATGGGCTGTACAACAACATTTCCGAATCCTTTTAATAATGGCAGATCATTTGTAGTATAAGTGATGTTCAGGTTGCTAAATTCGCCTACACGAATTAACGTACTTTGACTACCCAAGTCCACATAACATGTCATCGGTATGTTATTGACCATAATTGGCAGAATATACTTATGATCTAAATCTCCAGTGAACTTTATTTCAGATACCGGTTTACTACTTTCTACTCGTTTGTTACTGTCCTGCATATTCCTCAACAATCTTTTACAACCTACGCTCTGATGCCCAAGTCGATTACAAATGCTACACATCAATAATGGCTTAGTGCATTTAAATGAGGGGTGACCTATCTCATTACAATTGAAACAACGCAATGTGTTTGATTTTGTACTATCAGCTGGAAAATCAGAACGCCGTCTCGTAAAACTTTGTCGATATGGTCTCTCTTTGGCGTCTTCTATTTTAATAGATTTAAAATAGACAATAACTCTTCAGGCTGAGAATAGTTCGCGGCCTGTGCTCCTAATCGCATGCCCTTATCATCTAACCCATATATAAGACAGTCTACTGCGCGCTTACCGGTTATGTCACAGCGGTTCAATAAATTTATTTTATGATAATAGTATGTCTCTAATGCCTCATTACTTCTAACTTTCCTATCTAACATCTCATGTAATAGTTGAGCATAGTTTTGAACAGTAGGAAATGTCTTTGTTAGTTTATCTTTCCATTCAACCCAACTATGATTTAACGAGGGTAGACCCTGATACCACACCTTAGCTACTCCCACCAATTTAGGCAGCGCATAATGAAGTAATTGTGTTTCTGACCAGTTATACAATACTGCACATTCTTCTACCTTCGTGATCCATAAGTCTATCGTCTGTTCCCTATTAGCAGGGTCAAACTCAGGTACAGCGTTTGTTGACATACTAAAATGATTTTGAGATTGAGATGTTGAAGCCGACAATGATTTTATCAAATCCATTACGTCATGAATATTAATAGTATGACCATCAGCACTATGATCTTTTGTTTGTTTATAGACTCTACTGTTTTCACTAGAATAGCTATGCACACTGGTATTATAAGATGATTGGCTTACGGTTACATGTCGCCTTCTCTTTCTGATGTTTCGCTTCTTATCGTGACCGGATCTTCGTAGGCTGCTACTGCTCCGCCGCCGTCGATGCTGTCTCGCCTTTCGCGAACGCGCTCGCGATCGCGAAGGACGCGACTCATGCCTGCGTCGCCTTTTACGCTTTTGATCTTCACTGGAACTGTCGCGCCTGCGTACTCGGTGATCTCTCGAACCTGAATGGCTCCGCAAATCAGAGCTCGATCGCCGGAGCCTTGAGCACCGCGTACCAGCGCGGCTTCTACTATGCTGCTTCCGCCTCGTGTGACTGCGGCTGCGGACTGGCGGCGTGCCTCCATCCAGACTCTTCGACGATGCCAATCCAAGCGGTACATTACCCACAAGACTTTTAGGCATTTTACTCAGTTTCCAAATTTTTCCAAACTTACCAGTTTTCAATTTTATTACAAATGGACGTGGTTAGAATACTAAATAATATCCCAGTCCGATCCCACTTCTGAACTAAAAGGAATAATTCAGAAGTGTTCACGAAATAATACGAATAGCGTTGTTTTAACAATTTATATTTCCCTCCGTTTACCATTACATTCAATCTTCCGACGAATAACACAGATTAAAAATTAAAAATCTTCCGCAACAAAAAGTACGGCCAACATAGGATGCGTTCAGAAATAGAACGCAATCACTATTGATTCATTCTCTAACCTTAATATTTTTATAACCATATATTTTAAATATAGATATTATTACATTACAATTAATATTTAAATCATTAAGAATGCTTACACTCTAGAGCATTATCAATATTTTGCTCTCGCCAAATAAGATGTTGAAAATTTAATAATTAACCGTTGCTTAGCAACGAAGTCATTTCTAAGCAAAGCGCCTACGAAATTTTTCCAGCAAATGTACAATTATGAAACTATAATATTTTAGTAGGCGCTACTAGGAAAATACGATAAAATTGATAAATTTGTGGACTTTTCTAAAAAAACTCACCGTCGGAGACTAGGTATTAATGTAATAGATATGTTAACTGAGTTTGATAATAAACAGAAACGTCGTTTAAGGAAAAAAGTGTAAAAGAAATTTCGATAGGTTATGATAAATTGAAAAATTGTGAATGCTTTCAAAATGTTGCTTTTAATAATTACTAGTATTTTGGACCGTCATAAAAAAGTTTA
This sequence comes from Parapoynx stratiotata, assembly GCA_910589355.1. NCBI lineage: Eukaryota > Metazoa > Arthropoda > Insecta > Lepidoptera > Crambidae > Parapoynx > Parapoynx stratiotata. Next base: position 13,033,106 of record OU342457.1, read on the forward strand.
TGATATATTTCATAACGTAAATTAATCTGATCATCCCTTGTGCTGTATTTTTGCCAGACTACTGTACCAAAAACACCTCATTATGAATATTTGCCTATCCCTTCGCCTTAACGTAAGTAAATCTAAAGTTCTATAAGAAATAATGAAATATTGGAGTTTATTTCCGTATAAATATCTAATTTTACAACAATACAATACCTTAACATTCCCGTAACTTGTTTCTACATACACATTCAAAATGAGTAAGAATAGAATTACTAATTACCTAAATTATTTCTGTATACGCAGAACATTTATAAATCATAATAAAATCTAACTCTGGACTTAAAGTTATCGACAACCGCTCTCTAGTACACATCCTTAATTCAACGACACTTGCGTATACGCATAACTTACTTCGTGCTCTTATAAGCCCAAGGTCAAACTAATAGAGCGGCTATTGGAGTAATAATCGTATTTTTTGTTTACCTGAAATACTTATGACTTCTCAAGTTCCGTTTGATTGCTGATTTGTCCTATAAGCCATGTTTATTTATATTGTACTCTATTGTTAAGCTATTAAGATCAACTTTATGAGATTCCCTCACTATTACATGTCTTAAGTAACAATCTTCCATTACCTCTTATATTTCTAGCGCTCTCTGCCAACAATATAATTCCAAGCAATCAGAGCTTATAATGAAATATTTATTATTAGGTCCTTACCTATGAAATTGGTGTTTTGTATGGAGATTTTGGGGAATTCTGCATTTTCCATACTAAAATTTTTTCAGTTTTCTTCACAACGACAAATCCAAAGATAATAATATTTGGCATCTATTATTATACAAGCTTTAGTAATATGTGTAATATCACACTTCATAAAAATTATTTATCGTTTTTAAGTGAATGCAAATAAAATGATGTATTCGGGAGGCACTTAAAAAGAGTTGTCTCCATGTCCAATTTTAACACAATTAAACTTACAACAAATTATCAAAACAAATCAAAAGAGCTCAAAAATATAGTCTATTTTTAGACGAGGTAATTATTTTTTAGGAATACTCCGAATCTTAATAGTTACAGACAAAATACTAAGAGAGAAAAAAAATTCCAATTTCATAGGTAAGGACCCAATATTTTCAAATATATGAACGGCATACCGTAACAAAATTACTTTTGTTTATTTATTATATTGTTTTCTTGCTGAGTCCGCCAACTTTTCAATCCATCCTCGTACCTACAAGATTCTTTCGACGCATTTGTAACCGCGGGCAAAAGCTAGTAAAATTTTTAACCTACGTTATTATTAACTGTCTTAAAAATGTTAATACTTCCCAAGAAATTATCTTGCCCTTGTTACTAAGGAAGGCTTAAAAAAATTACTAGACGCAAAAAACCCCGATTTCCTCGTAAAAAGAGCAATATAACGGCCCTTTGTTCCTTAAAACGTGGTTGGAGTTTAATATTGTTAAAAATATGGTACAGCTTTATTTACGTAATAACATAACGCATTATCCTTCGCCCCAATATGCAAGGGAGAGCGAGAACGAGTTAGCAACACAGCACATCTAATAACGGACTCCAATCAATTCCAAGTAATTAGGGTCCCCGCATTGTTAGGGATTTTTAGCGTGTTGATGTAATAAGCTCACCTTTTATATCTGATTATTATTTTAGAATTTTGTATACGGTGCACAATGAGTACCTGCAAGCACATATTAAAGCAGCGATAGACGTTTGAGAAAAGCGTCTTTATACGTGTACTTGCCAGCTCAATTTTTAATGCTTCTTTTATATGTATCGTATCACAAATAACTAATTAATCTATACATTGCTTTTTCTTTCTCCATTTTGTATTCATCTATTAATATATCAATATGTATGTAATATATATAAGTATTTATTTAAATATTTTTATGTATTATATTTAGTATATGTAGTTCATTTAACATTTGCACGTATTCTTGTTGTATTTTCGTCGCCTACTTATAACTGCTATTACTGTCGTTAATGGGTTGACTGGAAGACATTCCTATTAGTGAATAAGTCCTCCCTTGCAAACATTGTTTTTACCATGAAGTTGTAAAATTTTTCAATAGCAATAAAGAGTATTAATATGCTACGAAGCATGAATAATTCGAGATCATAAAGTTTTGGTCACCCATCCAAACACAGTCCTTGGACAGTTGGTTTTAAAAATCAAAAGGTGTACGACCCACTATTCCACTCTTTTAACTGTGTTCACTGAAAATTCTTACGCACGGATCATCGAAAATACATTACGACAGCCTATTGAAATAGCCGGCCTCACTATACACGTCCCAATGCTGAGCTTGGGCCTTCCTCATGTGTTTCGCCATGAGGCTTATGGGCCGTAACACCACCACGCTGGCCCAATGCGGGTTAGTGGGTAGAATCGGTTGCAATAAAGGCCGGAACCAACGGCTTACCGTGCCTTCCAAAGCACGAAGGAATTCGAGATCACAAAGCTTTGGTCACCCATCCACGGCCTTAAGGTACCACTACGGCACCGAGCTGCTGATTGTAATAGTAGCATTTACAATTTCAGACGACAATTTTAAGCAACAAGACAATTATTTCTAATATCAGTTGAAGGTTAATCAAGATGCCCAGTTTAGTTCAGATCTAGGCTAACATGATTAATGTTGGGAGACAGGCTGTTATTGATAGCAACGAAATTCACTGTACATTTGTTAGCAGTAAACACACCAAGTCCATACTAAAGTGTATACAGCGGGTGTATTTGAATTAGTTTTCTGGTAACAAAGCATTACTGTATTGGGTTTGCGGTAATGATATTGGCTTTTGGAGCCGTATGGTAGCGGTTCATTAAAAGATTACTACCAACCCAGCTCTTCCCTTGGGTGTCGTAAAAGGCGACTAATGGACTTACTAAACTTTGAACTGCACAACCATCCAATTGCTTATAGCGGTGACGGGCTCACCACTTGTCACGCTGGGCACACGTGCAGTCACTGCTTGTTGAAGCGCGGACTATGGCAATGGACTGCGTTTGCGGTGCTTTTGCATAGTCTCTAACTTACCCTCAGGAGATAATAGTCGTGTTTATATGTAATATATGTATGTATTAGGTCCTTACCTATGAAAATGGTGTTTTGTATGGAGATTTTGGGAATGTCTGCATTTTACATACTAACATTTTATCAGTTTTCTTCAGAACGACAAATCCAGAGAGAATAATATTTGGCATGTATCATTAGACAAGCTTTAGCAATATGTGTGTGAACACTCTTGATAAAAATTATTCATCGTTTTTATGTTAATGCAAATCAAATGATGTATACGGGAGGCAGTTAAAAATATTTGGCTTTGTGTCTAATTTTAACACAATTAAACTTACAAAAAATTATCAAATTAAATAATACGAGCTCAAATATATGGTCTATTTTTAGAAGAGGCAATTATTTTATAACAATGTTCTGAAACTTATATCGCTGGTCAACATCTCGGATACTCGTACTTTTTTCCTGCAAAATTAAAGGGTTCCCGTGGGATAGTTAAAAAACCATAGTAACCGCTGATGAAGTCGCGGGCAAGAGCTTTTAAACCCTTGATACTTGTTGGTATTCATAAATTCATAGATAATAACGCCTAAGCTTTATAAATGCTATCATTGTATTCAGTAGGTACATATAACCTTCTGGAACCCTTTGGCAATCAATTTGTAAACAAGGAGTATATATTGTTTCGTAAAGAGAAACCATTAGCATTGATATCATGTGTTATTTAGAAAACCATAAGGAAACAATGAGAGAAACAATCAAAACTTATTGCTATGCAAAGACATCTTTATTGTTCCCTTCAATAGATCAAAATATCTATTACTTAATTTAGAATTATGACATCTTTATTGATCCTTGAAACCACCACCACTTCTTGTTGAGTGGGGTATAAATACGCTTACTGTAAAAACAAGTTCAGTTGTAACTCATCGTTCTATACAGCAACATAATGTAGCTAGGATTATTAATAAAGTAATTTTTAAAAAAGTCTTTCTCGTGGATAATTTGTAACAGAGCTAATCTAACATAATAAAGTCAAAAGAGGCCACATCTTTGAAAAAATTACAATTAAATCAAAGTGAACTTAACTTTTTTGGCAGGAGCTCGGTGGCGTAATGGTTGGCAAGCTTTAGCTTTCGATTGAAAACAAAGCTACCTCCGCCGTGGATGGGTGACCATCACTTTGTGATCTTCTCCGTGCTTCGGAAGGCGTTGTTCCCGGTCGACTATTGCCACTGTTTCTGACCACCAACCCGCATCGGGCCAGCGTGGTTGTGTTACGGCCCATATCCTCATGTGTTTCTCCATGAGGAAGGCCTGTGCCCAGCAGTGGGACGTATAATATAGGCTGAGAACAGGGAACTTCACCTTTTTTAGCTGCGTCAAGAATGTCAATGTATGGGTAAAGTAAGTAAAGTTATCAATAAAGTGTCAATAAATAAATAATAAAGTGAAAAGCGCCCCTGGCGAAAAAGTAGACAATACCACGTGTTAGTGCTTGTGTGCTTGTATGTGTGAGAGGCTTGGCTACTTCCTTTAGGATTACTATTGTCAGGTCTTTAAATAAAATTGACTGAACTAATATTTTAGACTTATTTTACTGGTCTATTTATAGTACATAAAGTATTTCTTAAAATAATAGTAGTAATGCGAATTTGCGAATGGGGGCTCCGGCGGGCGGTTGCGGCGCCTTATATAGGCCACGATCAGTGCGCCGTAGCATCGATCTTGCTTCGAAATATCGCACCGGCGCGTGTGGTGTCCCGGTCTTCCGACAGGTGGCGTTAACACCACGTTTCTCATAGAAATAGACATTCTAGACGCAACTACAAAAGTGAAGATTTTTACTATAGATCAGGGGCTAAGGATGTTGAGTGTGCAAAATATGGGGACCGCGTTCTGTAAATGGTTTTGAGCTCCGAAAGCTTACAGATTATGATTCTAAATATTGCCGGATTTCTTGGTCCATTTTTTTTATTCGGACCCCTTGGGATATCGAGTAAATTGGCAGTAAATCGAATTAGAACTTACATACATAAAACCACGCCTGTAATCCCGAAGGGGTAGGCAGAGTCCAAGGAGTACTTGGTTCCTTAAGACCACATTTAGCCATACAAAAATTGGGTTTGTTCAGATAAAAAATCGTGAAAGAGTAGTAACAAGTGGCTAGATCATCGCCTACACCATCACAGACCCAATACGCCCTTAGTTGCCTTTTACGACATGCTATGCAAGAAAAGCAGTTGGTACATTCTTTTTCGAACTGGAACTTAGTCTATAGTAATTTTTAATCATTTCAAAAATATTTATTCAAAATCAAAATCAAAAATAATTTTATTTCATAGGCTAAACATAGCACTTAAAATTCAACGATGTAACACACATAGCTATTGGAAGGTGGCACCACGGTCTACAGACCGCGTATAATGTTTAATCAATGTTCTTCAATGTTTAATAAATAATTACTCTGAACGGACTAAGATTTGGAACTAGGCGCCATAGTAACTTTTATTCAGCTCAGAAATACCTTTCCAACGATGTAACACAAATAACCCAAGTCAAATTATTTATTGCATTGTACTATGTGACTTAAAATTTATCATTCTCGGATGGGTGACCAAAACATTGTGGTCTCGAATTCTCGTGCTTCGAAAAGGCATGCTAAACCGTTGGTCCGTACTTGCAGTTTTATCATGAAGAGTTCGATGGTGTAGTTGTTCGTACGCTTCTGTAATCAAAAACGAAGCTACTTTCACAATGGTATGGCTTTGGATTGGTGACCATCCAAGCCACTAGTCGCTATTGCAAACCATATTGCCACCAAACGTGGGGGTGTTATGGCCCATACGCCATGAAGGAAGGTCCACTGCTGGGCCCAGCAGTGGGACGTATACACACTCGACTCTTAATCAAAATTAATCAACTTGCACTTCTACAATTCAAATAGCAAGTATTCGTAGGTAGATTAATGGTGCTACGACCTCTCCATAAATGTCTAGTGAGCTAACAGAACTTCCTTCGGAAATTGTTAATAAATTGTTGAATGTTCTTTACAATCTCGTACATTCCCGGGAATATCGCTCCGTGCCCCCGTCTCTATTATGGCTCGACGTCTATTACGGAAAATCTAAAATTGTCGCAAATTTCTAAGAAGATTCTATCACGCAAAGAATGCTTATGGCAGTATACTTTGTAAAATTCTTTAGAAGTATACTTTGTTGCTGTCATTTTATGACTTTAAAGATTTAGTTTTTCAATGTTATCTAATGTTTTTTGATGTTTTAAATAAATAAATAAATATCCTCAGACATTCACACCTATCAACTAGTCCCATTTTAAGCAACTAAATGCTGCTTGTGTTACGGATACTAAATGACGGACAAATATATTTAATAGAGAAATACATATAATTATTGAGAATATACATAATATAATACATATATAATGAACACCCAAGACTGGAGAACAAATGTTTGAAAATTCATCACCCAAACACTTGCCCCCACTGGGGATCGAACCCAGGACCTCTCGAGATGGCGACGCTTTGAGACCGGCGTACAGACCACTCGGCCACGGAGGTCGTCAAATAATATGTTTATTCCAAAAATATGATCCTCACTGTCATCTCAGCTGAGAGACGTGGGCTGGATATGCTATTGAGTAATATTAATTTAATTTTTATAAATCAGTTATAGTTCTTGCAACTACCGAAGGCAATCGGGCTCTAGTAGAAATTAAACATGTATATGAACATTGCGGTAGTGTGTGTGTCTGAAGAACCGTTGCGAGCGCAAGAGGTAAACAATAAACCTTTTGACGGAACAAAGATTTATAAATCTTTTCAGAGAAAAGATTCATATCACTTTTAAATCTTTATATCCCAAATACATCAGCCTATCTAAAGTATAATTTCACCTGATACATCAATAATCTTTACCTTAATTATTTTTTTTAATTAATTAGTTTTATCTTAATTGCTTAGCGAATTTCAACATCGTTCATTGTTTCAAGTGCTCATATATTCTTCCTGATTATAATGCTAAAAGTCTATGTTCATAATATCTATGTTCACCCACTTGATTGTACTAGCCTAACATTTATAAAAAACAATAATTGTAAAAAATGTGAAAAAAAGAGCAACCCTCGAGTTTCTGGCTCGCTCTTCTCGAGGATGTCTGCGTTCCGAGCGAGTGGTAGATTCACTTATTCATAAATTGACGTTTTTAAGTGTTTGTATATCAATCCTATAAAATAAAGATATTTTTGATTTTGATTTAATTGACTACGAAATGTTTGTTTTTTGTTACATTTTATAGTCTAATACTTCATTTTTAAAATGTTACAAATCCCACTCCTTATTTAGTAATTTTGTACGTTTTTAGATCTCTCTCAGCAAAAATGAGTACGGTGTACCCGTAGGTACTTAATTGGTATGAGTTTGATAGTAAAATTCCCTCGATTTCTAAAGAGTTCCCTCGATTTCTCTAGGATTCCATCACCAGATGAATATGAAAATGAGACTACCTGTGACCACCTTTCAAACAAAATAATACTTTTCCGAATCAGTTCAGGTGTCTTCGTGTAATTAGGGAACATGCATAGAAACGAACCAAATGCATAAAAATTATCTACTACTTTTTAAAGGCAGTTGACGTCCTGGACCTTGTCGCCACGCCTTTGGTGGAGTCTACTTCACCTAAACGAGATTTTAAAAAGGTGACTATGGCTCTATTAATCTCATATTTAAATACATGAACTGGTCTCGACTCTTTAGATCCTTATCTACCGAGGAAGCGACTAAATCGTTTTACGAAGTAGTTGATAAAGCTATAGAACAATATATTCCATTTAAAAGAAGTCAAGGTATTCGTAGATATCCAGTATGGTATAGGCCAGCGCTAATAAAAATCATAAAAGAAAAATCTAAGGCGCACAGAAAGTGGAAACAATTTGGAAGTTTATTAGATTACGACGAGTTCTCATTATTACGCAAACGGCAACAACGTGTACAAAAAGAATGTTTTGATAATTTTATAGAATCTGCTGAAAAATCAATTGCGCATAGGCCCAAAGCTATATGGTCATACGTAAAATCAATGCGCGAGGGATCGAGTTATCCTAAAACACTTACATACAATGACAAAAAATTTACAAAAGGAGAGTATATGTGTAACGCAATTAATGAATTTTTTCAGAGTGTATTTGGTACGCCGTCCACTGACTTGATACGCTCGGGAAAGGATAACACAATCATTGACACATTATCGAAAGTAGTTATATCGGCTTCCACAGTTGAGAGGAAGTTGAAGGTTTTGGATGTGAGTAAGGGGGCTGGAAGTGATGGTATACCACCTTTATTTTGGCGTAACTGTGCCGAAACACTCAGTCATCCATTGTCTATGATTTTTAATAAGTCCCTAAATGATTGTGTTTTCCCGAATGTCTGGAAAAAAGCGCATATTGTACCAATCCACAAAAAGGGGTCAAAGGCCAGAGTTGAAAACTATAGGGGGATCTCAATATTAAACACAGTTGCTAAGGTTATTGAGAAATTAGTTTTTGATTCCATTTATTCAGTTGTCACAAAGGGAATTCCGGGTACCCAACACGGATTCCTTAGGCGCCGCTCAACACTTAGCAACTTGGCATGTTTCTCTAATTTTGTACTGAGAAACATGGATAAAGGTGGGCAAGTTGATGTGATCTACACGGACTTTGAAAAAGCCTTCGACCGTGTGGATCACGCACTTCTTCTGAGCAAGCTCCTAGGCCTTGGTATACACGGAAATCTTTTGAGATGGATTGAATCCTACCTAACTAATCGATCTCAAGCAGTTGTATTGGGTGGTTACAGGTCAGATTTTATTAATGTACCTACAGGTATTCCTCAAGGCTCGCATCTAGGACCTTTATTTTACAATGTCTACGTGTCAGATATAGCAAAATGTTTCTCATCGGCAAGCCATTTAATGTATGCAGATGACAAAAAAGTATTTTTGAAAATAAGGGATGAAAGGGATTGTGTACAGTTGCAATCAGAATTAAATCGCCTGTGTATATATTATAAGGATAACTTCATTACCCTTAATATATCAAAGTGTGAATGCATCACTTTCACCCGAAAAAGTAGACCCATAATATACCCTTATAACTTTGATGGCACATTGATCCGCAGAACATCTTCAGTCAGGGACCTGGGCGTCCATTTTGACGAAAAAATGATATTTACTCACCATATAGATAGGATCATAGATAAGGGCTATAGAAACTTGGGATTTGTCATGCGCACCTGTAAACCGTTTAAAAATTTAAATACAATGAAGGCACTGTATTTCGCGTATGTTCGTAGTGTGGTCGAATATGCAAGTCCTATATGGACTCCGCAATACATTGTGCATAAAGATCGTTTAGAGCGGCTTCAAAAAGTTTTTTTAAGACATTTAAACTACCGTTTTCATAAACCAGCTACAGAAACTTACGAGAAATGCTGCGAACGGTATAATTTACTAAAATTAGATGATAGGCGTAAAGTTATGGATTTATGTTTCTTGTACGACATTGTGTATGGTCACGTAGACTGCGCCGATTTGGTGGAAAGTGTGGCATACAGAGTGCCTTCTTGTCGTTCAATACGAAGACCTTCTCCTTTGTTATGGGCTCCATCAGCTACTACAAAATATGCTCGCAACGCTTGCATCACTCGATTACCGCAAATTTATAATTATATATTTAATGACATAGACTTATTTGCTAATAGTAAAGGTACAGTAAGAAAACAGGCGATAAATATTCTCAAAGCAAAGTACTGAACTACGTTGTTTTAGTTTCTGGATTATTTGTAATAACACAAAACAAACAATCAATGGGGATTAGGCGTAGCTTTATGTGGGAATTTTAATTTTAATTTTGATCTCTGTATTATGTACACACAATATTGTTTTATTTTCTTTTATGTTTGTTAAGTCAAAAATACAACATTTTGTAATCTAGTGGGTATACAATTTCTAGATATCTATTATTTTGTTTGTTTGTTGGATTTTTTGAGATCACATTCTGTCATATTATTGTTAATCCATGGAAACCTGTAATTAGCCTTACTATCTAGAAATAAGAACTATCATGTAGCATTATTTGTAACGCAGTTGGTTTCTTAATAAATAAAATAATAAAAAATAACACAAAAAACTTTCCCTCGTGTACTATTGTACCATGTATAATAAAAATTACAAATATATTTTTTATACATTTTCTATTCATTGGAAAATTAATACTTTTTCTTTGATTAAACTCAAACTCAAAGTCATTTAATCAAATTGGTATCATCAAATACACTTTTGACAAGTCGAAACAAAAAACTTTATATAAGTATCCTAAAATTGACAATACCACTATTTTTTCGGTCTGTTCACTACCGGAAGGCCTTTGATGCCAACCATATCTGATTTTAGTTCAAGCACACTGATATGTACCGATACTCGTTTCTCACAAGTAAAACCCATTCGTGAGTAGCAAGAAGTATTTTAAACCTCGAACATAGCCAATTTAAAAAAAATTGGCTATGTTCGAGGTGCATTGATAATCTAACAAAGGTCGCAGAATATCGTTGGCTGTGAATAACGCAGCAACCTTCGTTTTTTAAACTCTTCAGGAAAACCTTTGTTATACTCGTATTTGCATGGATGTAACATTATTTAAAATTGGATCGTCAATTTCAACTTGCAAGACAAATTAAAAAAAAAATTGAATATTATCCATGTTTGCACTATCAACCTCTATTCTATAGTATTAATCGAACTATAATAAATTTAAAACATGTTCCAACTTTATGTGTTTTTGATAAATATGAGTATTACTTAAACACAATTTTTATTTTAAAGATAACTCCAGGCTGTAAATTAGAGTCCTACGTATTTGAAGAATTGCATATGAAATACTGCGAATATTTTAGCTGTAAACAAATATAGAACATTGTACAAATAAGTATTTAAATACCCAATACACCAATCGGAATCCACATTTTGCTTGGTGCCGGTCTCCATTCGCCTTGAACCGTCCATAACATATTACGCGGGGCATACTGAAAGTCTTCGGATCTGGCCACATACAATGAAAATTGTAAATGGAACTCTTTTAGAAACATGTTACCTTTTTAATTTGCGAGACTGTCATTGTCATTTATTTTTCATTGTAGTGTACTTCCGTTCGTCGTGATTGTTATTCCACACAATTATTATTACGCACACTATTTTAACTATAATTATATCATTTACCTGCCAGCTTTTGACTTTTTATCCCAACAAATAAATATCTTCAGCCATTCACACCTATCAACTAGCCCCATTTTAAGCAACTAATGCTGCTTGTGTTACGAACACTAGATGAAGGATAATTATATATTTAATAGATAAATTCATATAAATATCCTGATTATATCAAAATATATATAAACATCCAAGACTGGAGAACAAATGCCTGAAAATTCATCACCCAAACATTTTCCCCCACCGGGGATCGAACCCAGAACCTCTCGAGATGGCGACGCCATGTCGTCTGCAATTTGGACGTCCGACAGGATTTAGCCTTTTCGCACCTAAATTCCAAATTCCCAGTATGACATATTTTTATACACTCATTTGCAAAAAAATGGGCGGTATCAATTTTCATTCATCTTTAAAATGATACAATACAAAAATGTTTCAATCGTTTGTACACGTTACTGGCCGGTTTTAAAAAATTTTCATTTGATGCTCATTTTTACAGAAAACCCCTTTTTATCCTACATTTTTGGCGCGAAGTTCCAGAAGTTAACATCGACTTTCATAACTTTTATTCAATTTTCATCTATTAATTTCATATCCTTGACTGTCAAAGCTTTATTTATTGCTGTTTAGCTGTATCAAAAATGGTAGATAAAGTGGTAAAAACTACCAAAATTATCGCGCTGCTTGAAGAGGGTTGCAGCCAATGCTTCGCGGCTAGAAGGCTAAATGTTAGTCGCTCGACGGTCCAAAGGACCTGGCAGCGATATCAGGAGACTGGTTCCGTCGAGGGAAGGCCTGGTTCTGGAAGAAAACCATGTACTCAACCACGGGATGATCGTTTTCTTGTGAGGCGCGCATTGAGAAATCGCAAATCTTCGTATGTGGATCTTAAGAACAACCTCCAAGAAGTAAGAAATGTGCATATTAGTCTATGGACGGTCAGGAGGAGGCTTCTCGCTGCCAATTTACGCAGTCACCGCCCGGCCCGCGGCCCCAAATTAGTCCGTGAGCACCGAGTTCACAGGCTTAGGTTCGCTAGAAATTGTGAATCATGGACTCAAGAAGATTGGAATAGGGTTTTGTTCTCTGATGAAGCCAGGATATCTTCATTGAAAATGGCTCACTGACTGGACATCGAAACATAACGGAAGTTCTAATTCATCATGCACAACCCGCATTGACCGCTCTAGGTGAAGACGAGAATGCTCGCGCCCACCGATCTCGCAATGTTAAAGCGTATGTGCAAGAGGTCCGCATTTGTATTTTGGATTGGCCAGCTCGAAGTTCCGACCTCAATCCCATAGAGCATGTCTGGGACGTTCTGAAACAGCGTGTGAGATCAGTTCAACCGCCTCCGCAGACCATCAGAGAGCTAAAGAATGTGATTACTGCGGAGTGGGAACGTATTCCGCAAGCAAGTATCCGGGATATACTCGCTAGCATACCCAGACGAATTCAAGCTGTGATTTTAGCTAGAGACGGTCACACTCGATACTAAACATTTATCTGCTCCACTTTATTAAAGAAAAACAAACAAAAAACTTTTTTATTTTTACTTCATGAGCATAATGCACTAGTAGTAACATATACTACTAGTGAGGTATAGCATTATTTTCCATAAATTGTATCAAAATTGTATGAAATACTGATGAAACCGATTATTTTCTTATTAATTTACCAAATTGTGAGGATAAAACTACCTATAATTATCAAACAAAGCAATATTAACATTTGAAATGGTTCATTACTTAAGTGCCCGTTTTTTTTGCAAATGAGTTTATTTTGTGCTGAGAATGTGTTTGATTGTAGTTAGACTTTCATACATAAATATAGAAATAGATTATGATACCGTGTCCAATGAACATAAATATACATATTACCTATATAGGCACTACAGAAAGCTCGATATATCCTACTAATAATATGTCCTTCAATATCATTACCTACAACAAGGCAAAACCATAATATTCCAGGCGTGCACTGTTCCGACCCTCCTTCGCTTTATTGAATTAATTACTTGCAGTAAGTATGTTGTCTACGCCGCAACTTTTATCGGGCTACATTAAGGTGATAATTTCTCAGTTATTTAAGGTTTGCGAGGTATTAAGTCTGTACTGTAGGAATCAGGTAATTTAAAAAAAAATTGTTTTTAAATAACGCTGCGAGATGTATAACTTCGTCAATTATTTTTCATGGAATCTAATAAACACATTTTTTAAATAAGTACTAGTTAATATGTAGTTCGAAAAAGTTTATTTAAGATATATTAAAAAAAAATATTACTTTGACAAATCTAAAAGAATACGCAGTATGTTTCTTTAAATTTGTATTTACTAATAACCTATTATATAGCTGCACATTTTTACAGCTGTAAAAAAGAGTGTAAAAAACACAAAGTAAAATTTGTTGAGGTTGTATAGTTTATTTAGTGTGCCGAATAATGATTATCTTAAAAAAAATATGCGAGTTTTTGGCGGCATTCAACTATGGCGGACGTGATTTTTATTTCGATGATTGTAATATTGTACGGAGTGGATATTGTTACGTAAAATCAGTGTAGTTTTGTGTAATAAGTGTCTGTGATGAAGTGCAATATGGAGGATTATCGAAATAAACGTCAAGTGGTGTGAAAAGTGATGAGTTTTTTATCGTGGTAATCCACCTCATCCAAGTAGCACCACAGTGTCTGCCATCGATCGTTTGACGCCAAACTCTCCCAAGATGCATTGAAATGCATTACACTAGCATTTCAATGCAAACTATTGAAGATATATATATTGCAGACATGGCTGTATGGGCTTCGTTCCCTTTGCCTTCTCTACGGGAGAATTTTAAAACAACATAACAACGAGAACTTTACAAAAAAAAAAATTGGGGGAGGTTTTTGGCGGCATTCAACTATGGCGGACGTGATTTTTATTTCGATGATTGTAATATTGTACGGAGTGGATATTGTTACGTAAAATCAGTGTAGTTTTGTGTAATAAGTGTCTGTGATGATGTGCAATATGGAGGATTATCGAAATAAACGTCATGTGGTGTGAAAAGTGATGAGTTTTTTATCGTGGTAATCCACCTCATCCAAGTAGCACCACAGTGTCTGCCATCGATCGTTTGACGCCAAACTCTCCCAAGATGCATTGAAATGCATTACACTAGCATTTCAATGCAAACTACTGAAGATATATATATTGCAGACATGGCTGTATGGGCTTTGTTCCCTTTGCCTTCCCTACGGGAGAATATTACAAAAACAAAAAAAAATTGGGGTTTTTGGCGGCATTCAACTATGGCGGACGTGATTTTTATTTCGATGATTGTAATATTGTACGGAGTGGATATTGTTACCTAAAATCAGTGTAGTTTTGTGTAATAAGTGTCTGTGATGATGTGCAATATGGAGGATTATCGAAATAAACGTCAAGTGGTGTGAAAAGTGATGAGTTTTTTATCGTGGTAATCCACCTCTTCCAAGTAGCACCACAGTGTCTGCCATCGATCGTTTGACGCCAAACTCTCCCAAGATGCATTGAAATGCATTACACTAGCATTTCAATGCAAGCTACTGAAGATATATATATGTATATATACTGCAGACATGGCTGTATGGGCTTCGTTCCCTTTGCCTTCCCTACGGGAGAATTTTACAAAAAAAAAAAATTGGATTAAGACAATATTTTCGCATTGATCGATTATTAATTATACTGTTTATTTTGTAACGTGTTACAGGTCTACCTACGTGGAAAAACCTCAGAGTAAACAGAACTGGAGTAGCCTTTGTCTAACATTCCCCTCTGCCAAATACACAAGCATCGGATGCTTGCACGTTTAATAAAACTAGTTGAGCCGCCATTTTGACAGCCATAACATTGTAAACGTTGCGGCGAACAGAGCTCCCGCAAAAATGCCTGCCTGTGCTGTTTTTTGTTGTAAAAAAAAATAGAAAACATCGAGTATGCTAAAAGATGGTGTCACCTTTTATTTGTAATTATAATTTTTAAGATTTCATGATTATTTACTTCATTATTTCATGTTTTAGAATTCTACGATTTCAAATTTCGAACGCTAGTCTCGTGGGGAGTGCGGCTGTGACGTTGTCAAAACGCACACCCCACGTGACTATTTTAAGCGTGTGTGTGCGTGAAATTTAAATTTGTGTGTCGAATTATGCATGTGTGCATTTGTAAAAACGGCTGGCTTTGAGTGTAGTGGTAACCTCACCCCCCGCAAGAAATGGCAGAAAAAAATGTTTGAGAAATTGACTAATGGCTACTCCAGTTCTGTTTACTCTGAGGGAAAAACACATGAGGTGTAACACCCTAAAGCTGCAGCAAGACGTATTGGTGGGTAGAAACGGTTGGAATGGCAATCGATTTTGTAAGTCATTTCGTTTATAAAAATTCTATCTTAACCAGTAACTTTTAGTTGTGTTTGCTACCAAATGTTATGTACAAAGTAGGTAGAGTGTATGACTCTGAAAAATTTAATATTTTAACATGCACCAACAGAAAGACAACATTTGACAAGGCTCTATTAACCAATTTATAATAAGTTTTTCTTTAGCATCGGCAAACTGCTACAGTCTTATGCTAGCTGTTGCCCGCGACTTCATCGCGGTTACTATGGTTTTTTAACTATCCCACGGGAACCCTTTTATTTTCCGGATTAAAAAGTATCTAAGATGTTGACCAGATATAAGGTAATAAATAATAAGGCCGTTTCGGGGATTAGCCCGTACAAACAGACAAACAGATAGAGAAACAAAAAAATATAAAATATTTTTTTCTGTATTTTCCCTCTTTTTACATCTCCCTGACTTGGTTTTAAGCATTTTTTTATGTACAGACATTCGACCTTTACAGTTTTATTATTGTGTAGATTTAGATATCCATCTAATTAATGCTTTATCACAATTCTTAAGTAAACTTCTATTGTTATGATACCTCTCATTCCAGTCAATACGCAAGTGATCTCCGTAGTTACGACTAATCGTCGCACTCTAGCTTTACTGACCGAGTGGAGGCCAACTCATCGAGCCGTGTAAAATATTCTATGTGCAAATCTCCCTCATCACGGTTAATATTTGGCGAGGTAATCTTGAAAATAGCTTCCTGAAGATCTTAGTTATTTTAACAAGCGCATCACGTGCCTTTGAAAAATCTGAAGTAGGTATTAGGTCCTTACCTATGAAATTGGTGTTTTGTATGGAGATTTTGGGGAATTCTGCATATTCCATACTAAAATTTTTTCAGTTTTCTTCACAACGACAAATCCAAAGATAATATTTGGCATCTATCATTAGACAAGCTTTAGTAATATGTGTAATATCACACTTCAATAAAAAATATTTATCGTTTTAAAGTGAATGCAAATAAAATGATGTATTCGGGAGGCACTTAAAAAGAGTTGTCTCCGTGTCCAATTTTAACACAATTAAACTTACAACAAATTATCAAAACAAATCAAAAGAGCTCAAAATATAGTCTATTTTTAGACGAGGTAATTATTTTTTAGGAATACTCTGAATCTTACTAGTTACAGACAAAATACTAAGAGAGAAAAAAAGCACCAATTTCATAGGTAAGGACCCAATATAACTAAATTATTACTTTGACGACTTTTAGATTTTGCTTAAAAATAATTCGACGACCGGCAATCGTAATTTGGTGACCTCCGTGGTAGAGGGTTTTTAGGTGAATAGTCATATTTATAGGTTACGGGTTAGAATCACGGTGGAAACAAATGGTTGTATCAGTCTAGTATGCTCATGTATACCTATACCTTGAATTTATTTTAGGATTTTTCAAATTTTATTTTGACTAGATAATATGTTACTATAACTAGATATATTATGACAACAATATGAGAAAATAGTCACAGGAATACTTTATTGCAAATGTGTTGTGATTCTTTTCTCTCCCACTCTCTTTCGCTTTGTCTGCCTGTAGGTATAATATAAACGAAACGACGATAAAAAGAAATATCGAGCATTTTCCGTTGCGCTAATTTATTAACATTAACCCAAAACCTTTAGTTTATTTAAATATTACATTGCCCAGAAATAAATTTTTCGAAAACTTTTCTAGAGTATATTTCAATCGAACACGGACACGACGTTCTTATACCTTCTGAAATTGTAATTTTCATATTTTTCTTTATTTCCCAAAATGATCCTATAGTTTTGGAAAGGGCTTTGGGAATTTTTGTATGGAGCAGTGGAGCCATTTTTTTTTAGCGGCCAGTGATATTTCATGTGTTTTTTGGTAATGCAATTATAAAAAAAAACACTTATGTAGTAAACAATAATATAAACGATATCGGGTCTACTTCCTCTTTGGTTGACCTACTTACACTGATCTCATACCTATTATTCCAAAAAAAATACACAATTTAAGAAATATAAGTCCTTGCTCAGACAATTGTGACAGTAATTAATGCCGAACGAAGGAATTTGTAAGTGGCTTCGCGACTAATGAACGACACAATTAACGACCCGCTCAATAATATTTGTAAAATCTGCAAATCTGCTAAAAAAGCTAAAATTTGTCGAATTTTCGAAACGAAAAAATACTTATTGGATAATGTTTTTGAAGACGAAAATCTAAATAAGACTTCAGGCATCGTGCAATTTATTATTTTGATAATCACTCCGGTACGTATTTTAACAGCAAGTTAATTAAGTAAGTTTTTGTATATTTTCCGCATAAACGCAATTTGCGTGACCGTCAATAATTTACCACCCAATGTAGACAAACAATGGCAAAGGCCTCCCGAACTACCAACATATATAGGGGAAATGAGGCCAAGGTTGTCTAAATAATCGTCTACTGTCAACAGACAGTGTCACAAGTATGGACTGTGAGAAATACATGAAGCTAAAAAAATGGTAGTAACCAATATTCATTCATATTTATATTATTGTCACTCGAAAAATATTGGGTCCTTACCTATGAAATTGGAGACAACTGTTTTTAAGTGCCTCCCGAATACATCATTTTATTTGCATTCACTTAAAAACGATAAATAATTTTTATGAAGTGTGATATTTCACATATTACTAAAGCTTGTCTAATGATACATGCCAAATATTATTACCTCTGGATTTGTCGTTGTGAAGAAAACTGATAAAATGTAAGCATGGAAAATGCAGAATTCCCCAAAATCTCCATACAAAACACCAATTTCATAGGTAAGGACCTAATATATATTTTTCACTCATCAAGCATTCACTTTTTGAAACAGCGATGGATATGAGAATATTTTATTTCCATATAGAACTATTTAGTGCATACTATAATTAAACAATATCGGCATTTACTAACAATTGACGGTACGTGCAACTGACAAATCTTTACCAACTCGGTCTGAATAATTTGGAGATGGAGTTTCAACGAAAATTGGTTCACCTAATCAACCAGAGCACGCACTAGTTACTGTAACTTGTCAGCCAGAGATGCTTATGTTAAAAGCTACCAGGCTATCGCTTTGTTATTTCTGTCTTCGCCTTTGAGCGGCCTTCTCTGGTCTTGACGCTCGAATAAATGGTAGTAAAACCACCTCTGATTAATTTTATGACCTATATTAGTGTGCTTTGCAGAAATTATTCACAATACACACAGAGCAATGAGTTTTCATATGCTTACATGAAATCTTGGGCATAGTAAAATAAATAACATCGCTGTCGGCGTGACACAAGAATATTGATTATGAAATTATTGATTATGATCAATATAACCTTGAATGTTTTGAAACGAATGAATAAGTAATGTGCTAGATTAAAAAAATATCATTATTGTCAGTGGTAGAAAGATTTCTGTCACTCCAAATGATAAGGCGGGCAGTTAGCTTTAATATTACTATATTATCAGTTTTGAGATCGGGTGAAAATTGATTTTTGTGTGATAAAAAGAAACGTAAGCTATCTTAGAAACACTATCATTAAAATTTACAATTTGTTTGACGAAATCATTTCTAGACACAACCAATATAAACTTTTTATTTCAATGTGCTGCAAAACCAACCTACGTACGCAATTAAAAAGATTATTATTTTTTACACATGACAGGTAAGCTCTTGGCCTTCATCTCACCTGATGGTAAATGACGATAAGGTCAAAGGTTGAAGCTAGCATCACCTGTTATCCTCAACAACTGAGGAACTGACTATCTTACCTCTAATTGCCGGGACACAACAATGCTATAACATTGTTATTACGGCGACAGATTTAGGTAAGACGATGGTAGCTAGGCCAGGTGGCTGGCAGGCTTAGAAGCCCTACCACCAACCAAACCGAGTATAAAAACTTCTGCCCCCATGGGGAATCGAACCCGGCCCTCCCGTTCAACACCCGGTGGTGTGAACCACTAGACCAGAGAGGCGGTTGTGTTTTTTACTATAGTTAAGAGTATATGTGATTATCATAATAAAACCCAATAGAGATTTTAATGGAAATTGGAATACCTTCATTTAACGACAGTAAGAGTAAGTTGCAATGATGCACCTTCACGTTTTGAGTGACCCCTTGTTCAACCCCGCATATTTGTCCGTTAATTATTATGCGTTTTATAATGAGTGGTAGTAGTAGTAGTTTATAATGGTAGTGGTAGAAGGAGTAGTTTATAATGAGTAATATATATTATGCAAAAACGAGGGATTTTTAAATTTTTAATCTCATCTAATATCATTTTATCTAATTTTTTTTTATAATGAGAGTGACATGTAAAAGCAAAAAGCCCTACTGGGGAACAGACCAAACAATAAGCATGAGAGTAGCCGGCCCATAAGTAATTTAAAAGGTAAATAAACTTTAAAATATCGTCAAATTCGTAACCATACCATTTATTCCTACAAAAGTGCTAGTGAACTATCAAAATAGTACCTCTTAGCCCCTTGAAGGTCAGCGCGAACACCGGTGTTCGCAATCAATAGATGTTTCTGTTATGTATGGTTTTTCTGACCATTGGCAGGTTAAATAAGTAAACTAGGTTTGTACCTTTACTTTTCAGTTTGAAAATACTACTATGATGTTATATAAAAAACGGCCAAGAGCGTGTCGGGCCACCCTCAGTGTTTTGTAGTTTCCCGTCCGTCACAATAAATGGCCCCAAAAACTGGATGGTATAATATATGTACGTTGGGTTTTCGGTGGTTATTTCGGATTGTGTGAACCGATTAAAATAATTATTTTTTTACTTAAAAGTTTTTGCCTAACCTTTTTTTTTCCATTTACCACTTGTTTTAGCCATCATACCACTTTGTTGGCTTTGTCGGTCGCAGAGATCGTCTGCGGACGGACAGATTGATAGACTTGGAGAAACTATAAGGATTCCTAGTTGACTACGGAACCCTAAAAAATATCATAATAAACCCGAAATAATAATAAATTTTAATAAATAAACAGTATAATTAACTACATTTCCTAATGGCAAAGTAATTGCTTTAATGGTCGTAACTATTGAGGCCAGTTCGGTATTTTATTTCTAAAAATTATAAGTTTTTAACGGGTAAGTACTCGTAGATGCTACTGTCTAAGTATCATGAATACCGCATTATGATATAATTATTTCAACTGTCAAATTACTATGGAATTTGACAATTGATAGTGATAAAAACGTGATAAATATCATACGCTATTCATGCTACTGATGCACTAATATCTACTTGTAAAAAAATAATTTCCAGAAATCAATCTCCTGACTACATTTGAAACTTGGACCCATTAAAGCAATTACTTTACAAAAGTAAAAGTAACATCCATTAAGAAAAATATCTCTGAAAGTCCCTTCGTTTCACTATTACAAAAGCTGATAGTGAGTTCGCCGGATAGGTTGGTGAGCGACAGTTGCACAAAATTGCATCAGAGTAAGGACACCTTTTACGAAAATGAAACCGTAAATCTTTCGTAGAAAATGTAAAATGAAGCCCACGTTGTCTAAGTGAACATTCGTGTGGTTTTTTACATTTTGCTTTACATATTATTATTATAAAGAGTTACGATCCATGTGACTGCGAGTTCTTCATTTTTTTATGCCTGTGTCGTTTCCGTGCATCTTGTTCATTTTCATATTATTTATTGTTGCTATTATGAAATAATACAAATACAAAAAAATATTTAATTTGATATGATGCGTATTAGCTCGTGCATATGAATTATAAAAAATCTAAAAGTCCAAAATTAAAAAAAATTACGCCATTCGTTCACAAAACTACCAGGAGGTCTTGTTCTGAGAAACGGGCAAGAAACTCAGCAAGTTGTTTCCTATCTTTATATTATTGTTTTTTTTTTAAATTAATAGTGTGCGTCATGGAAACAACAAGGAAATCCTTGGTCAGTATTGTCAACATTATTCAGAATCATTTGCAGACCTTCACATCTTTGAATACAAAACTGAGAGAAATAAAGAAAATTTCAGTAAATCCTCTTTTTTATAAACAGTTCTGTTTATCCACGCTATTAAAAATAACATCATTCATTTCAATATAACATCGTTCATTTTGTTTCCGATGCCTAATAATATATTTTATTCACTTTTAAGAAATGCTTACAACAAACAATGTAAAATGTTTGAGCTTGCTATTCTACGACATAGATATAGAGATGCTACGTGCTACGATCGCTACGACCGTAGCAAATCGTAGTCTTTTATGACAAACTCTTTACCCGCATATTTAAAAACATACTCCTTGTCCAAGTTACTCTAAAATTCCTCCAAAGGCTTGCTTTAAATATTGATGTCACTGTTTCGTCCACAATGATAATAATAGACTTAAAGCGAAAATAACATGCGCGATGGAACACTTTACAAACCATAATCTTCATTCAGAGTAGCGACGCGCAGCACCCTCAGCTGGAAGCCTTCCCCGAGGATCTCGACGACGATCGATCACTTTCCTAGACCTTCGCTAGGTTGGCGGTCTACCTTGGATACTCTCACAGCCGGAGTCACACCTCAAAATTTTCCACACCTACAGTCGTTATACATACATATTATCATGCCTGTATGCCCCAAAGAGGCAGGTAGAGATGCCATACACCCAAACTACATCCATACCAGTAATTTCGTTGGTCCCATGTAATAGTGGACAAATCTATTTGTTTCTAAAATATTTGTAGCTCAATGGATAAACACTCAAAGCATTATCTCGATAACTGATCACACATTTGATTATTGATGCTACTTTTAAATACAATGGTGATCTCCGTGGTCGAGTGGTCAGTAGGTCCGCCTCAAGGCGTCGCCATCACGAGAGGTTCTGGGTTCGATTCTCTGTGGGGGCAAACGTTTGGGTGATGAATTTTCAGGCATTTGTTCTCCAGTCTTATCTCCAGTTCCATATATAGGAACAGGGTTCTCCAGTTCCAGGTATATGTGTGTGTGTATTTATCTATTAAATATATTTATCCGTCATCTAGTGTCCGTAACACAAGCAGCATTAGTTGCTTAAAATTGGGCTAGTTGATAGGTGAATGTTAAAAAAAAAGATCCGTCTTCAGCCTACATACGTCTCAACGCACAGGCCTTCCTCATGGAACAAACACATGAGGAGTATGACCCATAACACTACCACGCTGGCCCATTGCGTGTTGGTGGGTATCACGGTTGCAATGGCAACCGGGACCAACGGCTTAACGTGTCTTGCGTGTCTTGTGTCTTGTGTGAGTTCCAGATCACAAACTTTTGGTCATCCATCCACGGCCTGGCCATGGCGAAGGTAGTTTTTTTTTCCTCATGATAGCGCAATGATCACTTTTTCGAGAAGTATGACGTCAAACAAAACATATTTCTATGTTTTTCCGGACCGACAGAAGCCGTGGCTAGCATTAACCGAGACCGTTGTCCAACAGTGGACTAGCATAGGTCGATGATGATACAAAAAACTGTAAGGGAGTGGGAATGTCGTCCCTGACAATTATTTGAAATGAAATGCTTTATTTAATAATTTAGGTAGTTAGTAGTAGGTAGTTAGACTTATGACGCGTCAAAAACATTAGAAAATTAACAAACAAATTATATAATTTTTCTTGTTTACCTCTACATTTTTTTTTCTCCATGTTTACTATCGGGACTTTACCCACGACATATTCACTACATATGACGGTAGGCATATCCATAACATACAATATATTATTATTCAAGGTGCAATTGAGTGAAAATTATTGACACTTTGTACGTAGTTAAAATCATCAACCTGTACATAGAGTTATTATTATGTGGAGCGACTCCACATAATAATAACTCTTTGTACAGGTTGATGATTTTTAATGACCCTTGTGGCTTGTGGCATTTCAAGGTGCGCCGTCGCCATCTCTCTGAGGTAGCGGATTCGAGCCTCGGTGCGGGCAGATGTTTGTGTGATGAATACAATAAATACATTTCGTTCCCCACACATGCCCGTCGATAAGTTTATTGTATGTTTAATATTCATGTAGTATAATTATTAAATATGGATAAGCTGCCCACTTTGGATTTATTGAAACATGATTACAGTCATAATTTATTGGTATATTCAAAAACAAAATCACGTAAAAGAAATATCAAATGCGCCAACAACATAAATAACATTTAGTAAATATGATGATTATGTAGCTTTTATTTGTGGGTTACAAAAATGCCCATACGTTTAGACCTAGTTAGATTTTACCTTTAGAGCATTTTATCTACGACGATTCTTTATTCTGTTTCCTTTACAATAATTGTTTCACTGTCTCGTATACTTCTGACATTGATACAAAAACGACATTCCTGTATCCACGTTTAAGGTTATAAGATTAGAATAGGTACAAATTGCTGGAGTGGGTATTTTCCAGAGTTTTGCACCTGAGTCTCCGTCGTGTCTTATATTAGCGCCGCTATAAATTCATAATTTACTCTGTTCGCATATTAATTTCCTCTCCACTGAAGTCCTGACACGTGATAAGCTTAATGTGATGTTTCCATTATGGAATAATAACTGGAAGATTACGTCAAACCGTCAAACAGGTTGGTAAACAGCATTTTCACTTATCCTTCCCCTATTATTTTTAGAATCTACCACAAAATCTACCAAATTATTTTTAGAATTTACTTAAGCACAATTGGTGTTCAGAAAAACCGATCTATTTATTACACATTCGTTACAATCTGTTCGTAAAATAATAATTTTTCGTCCAATAAAGTATAGCTACAAAACAATCCGAACAGAAATACCTACTAATATAGTAATATTAGGTCCTTACCTATGAAATTGGTGTTTTGTATGGAGATTTTGGGGAATTCTGCATTTTCCATACAATTTTTTTTTCCGTTTTCTTCACAACGACAAATCCAAAGATAATAATATTTGGCATCTATCATTAGGCAAGCTTTAGTAATATGTGTAATATCACACTTCATAAATTTTTTTTATCGTGTTTAAGTGAATGCAAATAAAATGATGTATGTACGGGATGCACTTAAAAAGAGTTGTCTCCGTGTCCAATTTTAACACAATTAAACTTACAACAAATTATCAAAACAAATCAAAAGAGCTTAAAAATATAGTCTATTTTTAGACGAGGTAACTATTTTTTAGGAATACTCTGAATCTTAATAGTTACAGACAAAATACTAAGAAAGAAAAAAACACCAATTTCATAGGTAAGGACCCAATAATGGTGTATAATTACAAAAAATAATGAAGGCTATCATTATGAAAATATCAAGCATTTTTCATTGAAACATCTGGCCAGAATGTTTTCTTTGTTTATGTATAGTTCGTACCATGCTACGAAATAATGAGAATTAAGAACAAGTCTAGGTACTTTGTTTCTAAGATAAAGAGAGCTAAGTAGTTAATATATAATTACTTATTTATATACTTATAGGGCATAATCTCAAATATAGAATACAAAATATATAGTGTGTGCCTTTTACAGCAGATTTTTCTGCTGTAAAAGGCACACACTATACACTATATATATACACTATAAAAAATCTGCTTATATATAATAAATCAGTATTTATACTTGAACTATACATGTGATCAATCCAAATGGATCAGTGTGGGTAAATCTGAACGTATAGGCGATAGCGAAATCTGTTATTTGGAACCATAGCTTTGATTTTAGATAAAATAATAATGCCATTCAAACTCACTCTTACCTAACCGGGAATTGAACTTGGGAAAAAAATATATATATACAAAAATAATTAGACAGATAATATGCATTATTGCTACTAATAAGAACAGAAATGAAGTAAAAAAATACAATGCAACACGGGCAGCCTTATAGGTAATAGCAATATCTTCCACGCAACCTTTGGGCAGAGATAGAATGAAAGAAAAGGTAGGTATAATATTCTTCCATATATAAGGTGCATATATACTACTACTATAATAAATAAACGTCTATAATTAACATTTATGTTTTTTTCCAACATTTCATTTATAATGTGTTCCTTGTTATGTATGGTTCACTAACAACAATTACAACAATTTTAAGAACTTTAAACAGGCAGATTAAAATAAAAATCGTTCTATACATATGTTCAAACAGTGAATTAATAGCTTTGAAACGAAAATTATAAAGAAAAGAATACTTCGTTTAAATTTACTTTAGCATTAAAGAGCAGGAAAAGCAATAACCCAGATTGTCAACTCCACTTTACTGCACTAGTCAAACTAAGAAGAATAAAGGTGTAACAGATTGGCTCTGTATTGGAATGGACGGTATTTATTCCGAGCAATATTCTTACAACTCTATCTAATTCTTACAGTGACGCCTTTTTCGCGATGTGGCAAGCGGGGTCAATTTCATAACTAACAAGCCGTTACGCATACCAACTTGCGATCATCGCACTGTTTGGACGGCATCGATTTTCGAATAACAAGAGTGAACAGTTCATAACAATTTTTACAAACGGTTTGAAAGACGAAAAAATATTTGATCTGATGATAGATGGCGGCTAGGGTTAACTTGTAAAGCCTTTCTTTTCAAGCTGCCCCTTATCATTTCTTAGACTGTCAGTCTGTTCGGTGGTTATTTGTCTTCTTTGTGAATTTTTATTTCTTTTGATAATAAGTAGGCCTAATATGTGGATAAACGCCTATTTTGTATTTCTAAGGAACAGGCTCGCCACCTATTACATGGGGACTTATGTGTATCAGGCGATATGTGGGCGCTTAACACGAGCCAGCCGACCACAGATATGAATCTATTATTACTGGTTTTGGTAGCTACGTGGTACACCCATGCTTTGCAAATATCAGTAAATTTTATTTCATATGAATGACAATTACCTACTGCAAGTATCTCAAACTATAATAATAATAAATTAATTCTTTATTTACTCTTCACAGTAAGTAAAGGAGAAAGTAATATAAAGGAGTTCTTAATTACTAAGTAGCATTTTATAAATATGAATGGTCTCCTTAGAGGTCTCCTTAGAGGCCTGTACTACATGTAACTAGGCCCTTCCCTTTGAGTACATGTTATAGTCATTTTGTACAATATTGATGAGATTATTGCAGTGTTACAATAAAGATATCTTGGTTTTGATTTTATGACTATTTAAGATATTGGGCACTTAGGCCCAATTGCGCGATCGAGAGTTAGCACTTAACCCTGGGGCAAATATATGGACAAACCCTGGGTTAGGCGCTAACTCTCGATCGTGCAATTGGGCCTAAGTGCCCAATATCTAACATTAACATTAACTTATAACATTCACCGTAGCTTTCTGACTAAGTTTATACCCAAATTTAAAACTATTTTTATTATAATACTTTAACATTTATTATTTAATAGGAAGGTAATAGGTAGGTACCTACTTGCATATTATTCCGCGCTGAATCAAGTACTATAAACTCACAATTGATCCAGACTGTCTGAACATAAAAGGTGACAAAGATCCCATCACAATGATGACCAATTTTAGTAATTGCAAAAAATAAAATAAAAAGACGTGTGGCACTCGGGGACTGCCGCGGTAAAGCTATTGCATAGCATTTTGTATCAACTTATGCAATTATAATTTTATTTATTTATTTTATTCATGCAGTATTTCTTTGATATTAATTCAAGTTACACTTTTTGAGCGTGGTGACCGATAAGAAAACAAATTTTTCTATTATTAAATAAATAAATGAAGTTAATATTGTTTAAAATATTTTTTATTATTTTACAATAATAGCAGTATTATATTTTCAATTCAAAATTAATACTGCATTTGTGATAATAATAAAATATATGTGTATAGAGTACTCACTCATTTTCTTTCATTATTTTTTTTGGTGACTTTCTTCATTAATAATAAATGCACTTTGTTCATTCATATTCACGCACACAACGCCGTGTCGAAGACTGCCGAACTGAAACGACGTTAGACGATGCACGGCCTTCAAGCCACACCTCCTTGCGCATCGGAGTGGGGAGCGTGAGGTTTTTTCGTTACGGAATTTCTGGATTCGGTCCCCGCGCTCAAGGCCCGCGATAGAAGCTATGCAATAGCTGAACTATGTTTCTTTCTTTAGTCCATAAAAGGCCTTAAATAAACGGACGCGACCTACGGTGGCGACTTACCACAAGGCCGCGGCTTCAGCCGCCACATAGTTCATACAAGGCCTTACCTCGGCTGTGGCCCGCGGTAAGCCGCCACCGCAGGCCGCGTCTGTCTGCTAAAGGCCTGAATAAACTGCCTAAAAAGCGACATCTAGAGGAATAGTGGCGAGTCAGATTGTAAATTAAGCAAAATTTGCAAGAATAGCATAGGTTACTTTCATTTTCTGTGTCCCTTGTTGTGTGGGGATGCGTGTTCTAAAGTTGTATGAAATATAATACTCGTAAACTTTTATGTATATTGATGTAGTTTATGTAGTTTTTTTTTTTAATTTTATATTTATATATTAGGTCCCTATGAAATTGGTGTTTTGTATGGAGATTTTGGGGATGTCTGCATTTTACATACTAACATTTTATCAGTTTTCTTCACAACGACAAATCCAGATATAATAATATTTGGCATGTATCATTAGACAAGCTTTAGCAATATGTGTGTGAACACGCTTGATAAAAATTATTCATCGTTTTTATGTTAATGCAATGTAACACTCTTTTTTCTTATTATCACTTATTACCGTCTTAATTACACATAAAGGCATCAGAGTTAAGTAAAATCACTAATGTTTGTTTGTTTCATGTTGTTTACATCGTCATAATGACATATGTCAATTCCTTATGTCATTTTAACTTTTAATTTGTTTTTAAAATGCTAGTTTGACTCACCTTGATCGTGGTTCATAGACAAAACCATAGAGTTTAGCGTATCAAAACAGGCTAGTCAGTATATACAAAGATAGTCTCTTTATCAAACGACCGGCGTCCTTCTCGAATAAGTTTTTTTGGGCAATTTTAATGTTTCCGATGTCGGTTTCTTGTAAAATCCTCTTTAAAAAATGTAATAATAATAATGTTGACAAATTCCTCGTAAATTAATAAATTCCTCGTTGAGTATAAATGCACTTGCATGTTTATATTCAAATACAAGTTATTTTGCAATGAATCAACGTAATTTCAAATGAAAAGGGGCCCTTTAAGTATTTTTAGTAAATAATATAAACAAACAAACATTACTCATATTCTTGGATGTATGGACGAGTGTGTCTTTGCCTCGTCTATGGGAGCTACGGTCGAGACGGATTTCTCTCGAATCTGTGGATCGATATCTGAAAAGTCTCACGCGCTGGTTCTGATTTTGCGAATTTACTGAGATCTCGAAAAGAGAAGTCCTCGAATTTATTTCAGGAATATTATAATCAAGGGATCATTAAATTAAATAGCTCGAAGTTCGAGTATATTGGCTGAAGAGCGCATAAAATTATACATGCCGGCTGGTTTATAGGTTACCGGCAGCACTTTAATAAAAACCTATAAAATATTAATAAAAGCCCGAGAAAAAGGGCAAAAACTACCTGGTGGTAGTGTATGGTATAACCATACTACCTACAGTACCAAAGAAGAACGATAATAAATAGTATATCAAGACATTTGAATATTGGAGAAAAGACAGAGTTAAAATTTAAAATACAGTATCCGGACCTGCAAGGTATGCAGTACTAACCAACGGGAAAGGGAGATATTAATAATAATTATAAATAATTATAAGAATTAAGAGTTACCTCTTTATTTTTGTTATACCTGTTTAGTACCTTTACATACCGAGATTGATCAAACAGGACCAGAACCAACCTGCCCTTGTATTTATTGTTGTTATATATTGTAAAGCTAGAATATTTAGTAAATGCAAAATTTGTAAATGTAATAAATAATAAGTATTTTTGGTAATTTGTTGTATTATTTGTTTTTCATAAATCTTTAGTTGGTGAGTAAAGGAGTAGTGAAATTTTAACATTACATTTGGCGCCCGAATATACAGGAGGTTCTGTGACTTTTTGGTGGCCCATTATTCTGGTCTAATGCTCAGATAATGTTGATCCATCTCGGTAGGTATTTTTTCATATAATTTTTTTTGAAGGGTTATAGTACTGTATAAGAGAAATTTGAGAGAAACAAGTGAAGTAAACATTGTCATTTATTAAGTAATTATAACATATTTATTAAGTGAGTATTTGTGGCAGGATTGGTTCAACAATATACGTGGATAGAATATCAAGATTTCTTTCTATAAATTGATATAGATTTTTTTTTGTTGTTATTATAAAATAGCAATAATAGTATATCTTGAGAAACATAACATTACATTATATTTTTGTAACAATGGAACAAAGACCAATTACTTTTAACTTGCTTAACAAGGATGAACTAGAATATGAGGTGAAAATCAGGGGTGCAAAACCCGCGGATACTGTGGTGGCTTTAAAAGCACAGATCCGTTCACTCAATAAAGACATGCCTTCAGATGAGATTCTAACATGTGATCTTGATAGCAATATTGAATTAAAAGTAATACAAAAGAAATTAGATGAACTTGACAAACTGATCACTAGTTCTGCCAGTAAACCAGCCTCACTTAAGGTGTTAAATAGAATTCAAAATCTTGCACATCATTTATTCCATAGAATGGGTCGCTTGTCTCCTATTGAGGATGATGACAATAATCTCAATTCTTTATTACTTTCTCTTCAAAGTCGACTAGAAAGCATTCTTAGTAAAATTGACAATATATTTCATAACTTTAAAAGTAGCTTAACACTTGAACAACCCATAGTAAGTACCAATTTAGCAACACAGAGTACAAATAATGATTCTTCAGTACATAAACTTAATTTACGCTTTAATGGCAAATCTTGCATTAAAGCATTCTTACAACGTCTTGAGGAACTATGTTTATCTCGTGGCCTTCCAGATTCAAAGCTGTTCTGCTCGGCAGCAGAGCTTTTTACAGATGAAGCACTTTGCTGGTATCGTGGAGTCAAGTCTGATGTTCATAATTGGGTAGAACTTAAAACATTACTTCTAGATGAATATTTGCCATCTGATTATGACCATAGGTTGTTGCAGGAGATTAGAGGTCGCACTCAGGGTACTGATGAAAGCATAGTCAATTATTTAAGCATAATGCAAAATTATTTTTCTCGATTATCAAAACCGATCTCTGAGGAAGAGAAATTGAATATTGTCATGTTTAATATCAGACCATTCTATACTACACAACTTGCTTTAAGCCCTGTGGAATCCTGGAATGACTTGAAAAGAAAATGTAGGTTTTTGGAGAATGCAAGGGAGCGTACAGTACATTTTAGTGAGCCCCCTAAGGTGACAACTTCTTCACTAGCTCCAGACTTAGGTTATAAAAATCATAAATCTCCACCTAGGGTCTGCGCTATTCAATCTACAAATGGTCTTTTCTGTGTCCGTTGTAGAGTGAATGGTCACAGTCTGAAGGTTTGCAAGGCACCATGGCTTCTAGTTTGTTATCGCTGTGGGGAGAAGGGGTTCAATGCTAATAATTGCCCTAAATGTTCATCTTCAAAGCATGTTCCAACTGAGGTTTCAAAAAACTCCAGAAAGTGAACCGGTGGCAGAGCAGGGTATATTTTAACAATAAATATAAACATATTAATAATAATGGGCTTGATAATAATGAATCAAGACCCGAAAACATTAACTTCTCTTTACATAACAAAACTTTATGCGTTTCACATATAACGCCGGTTCACTCTATTTATAACAATGATACCCGCGCTTATTTAAAAGTGACAATTTTTGATGTTGAATTTAGAGGGTTGCTAGATTCAGGTTCCCAGATTTCCATTGTGGGCGGGCAAGCATATAAATATTTTAAAGATTTTGCTACAATACATAAATCTAGGGAATTAGAATTTATAAGAACAGCAAATGATTCCACTTCGAGAGTCATCGGTTACCTATTCTTACCAGTATCATTAAAGAATAGAATTCGTGTAATAAAATTTTTTGTCGTCCCTGGGGTTGCCACAGAGTTACTATTTGGTTTGAATTTTTGGAAGGAGTTTAACATTGCACCTGAAGTTTTATCATTAGTACAGGGCAATGAACATTTTTATATGAATAATCAAGTAAATTCTATTATCACGGCAAACCGTGTTATACATGATTTTGAAAGTTTATCTCACAATGAGCGAGTTAAGGCAGATGATGTAATCCGCCAGTTCGAGGAAATATCGGCAGAGAGAGTAGGATTAGGTAGGACTCATTTAGTTAGTCATACAATTGATACCGGTGACCACCCACCGATTAAACAGCGATACTATGTCGTCTCTCCCGCGAAGCTAGCAGAGTTAAATAAACACTTAGATCAGATGCTCAAGGATGACGTTGTAGAACCAAGTAATAGCCCATGGAATAACCCCGTCACCTTAGCTGTCAAATCTGATGGTACTTCACGTTTCTGCCTAGACAGCCGTAAACTCAACTCGGTATCAAAGCACGACGCCTACCCTATGCCGTATATTAGTCAGATCCTAGATCAGCTAAACAATGCTAAGTATTTGTCCTCCATTGATCTCAAGTCTTCATACTACCAGGTCCCACTAGACTCTTTAGAGTCTAGAGAGAAAACTGCGTTCACCATACCATGTAGAGGGTTATTTCATTTCAAAGTAATGTGCTTTGGCCTTACTGCGGCTCCAGCTACCCAACAGAGATTGATGGATAGACTGTTTGGACCTGAATTTGACAGTAGGGTATTTGTTTACATCGATGACCTTATCTTGATTACACCACCAGGTCCTGATGCTTTCCATGACCATTTACAGCTCTTACTAAAGGTTAAAGAAAGGCTTAGGTTCGCTAATTTGACAATAAATATGAGTAAATGTCAGTTCTTTAGGAGACAACTAAAATTCTTAGGTCATGTAATTGATGAATACGGGCTACGCACGGACCCAGACAAAGTAAGGGCCATAGTAGACTTTCCTACTCCCGCATGTAGAAAAGATGTCAAACGTTTCTTAGGTACTGCATCGTATTATAGGCGGTTTATAAAAAATTTTAGTCACAGGGCAAGTTCCCTGAATGCTCTTACATCTACTCGTAAAGGCGCGCCCCCTTTTAAATGGACAATAGAAGCAGATCAAGCGTTCAATGACCTTAAAATTGCGCTATCTACGTCTCCTGTTCTTGTATGTCCAGATTTTTCTAAGGACTTTGCCGTTCACTGTGATGCCTCGGATTTTGGCATTGGTGGTACACTAACACAAGTGTTAGACGGAGAAGAACATCCCGTCGCTTACTGTAGCCGTTCACTAACACCAGCAGAGCGCAACTATTCCGCCACAGAACGCGAGGCCTTAGCTGTGGTACACGTTGTTGAACATTTTCGTCCTTACCTCGAGGGTGGTCGACCGTTTCGTGTTATAACTGATCACGCGAGTTTAAAGTGGTTCTTAAATCTAAAAAACCCAACAGGTAGACTGGCACGTTGGGGTTGTAGGTTGTCTGCGTATAATTTTGTAGTCGAGCACCGTAGCGGTTCGCAGAATGTCGTTCCGGATGCACTGTCCCGTTCTGTACCAGTGGCAGCCGTAAACACTGATGCATCTGGCGATGCGTGGTATAATAACATACTAAAACGTTGTACCGAACGCCCACGAGCGTGTCCAAATTTTCAAATTATTAATGGCAGACTTTTCAGATTTACTAAAAACAGTAACAAACTCTGTGGTGACTACCAGTGGAAGGAAGTTGTTCCTATTGAGCATAGAGAAGACATTATTAAAAATAACCATTCTGTACCTCTAGCTGCACATCTAGGTGTTGCTAAAACATATAAAAAATTAAAATTAAGATATTTTTGGCCCGGTATGTATAAAGATACTGCGGATTTTATTAAAAATTGTAATACGTGTAATTCATATAAGCATAGCTCACTAGCGCCGCCAGGCTTTATGGGGGAACCCAAAGTTTGTTGTCGACCATTCCAGTGCATCAGCATTGATTTAGTTGGTCCACTGCCCATGTCTCGTCAGCAAAATACTTATTTACTAGTGGTTGTGTGTTGCTTTACTAAGTATTGCTTATTGTTTCCATTACGTCGTGCGACGGGCAAAGTGATAGCACAAAGATTGGAGGATCATGTGTTCCTCGTTCACGGGATTCCACAAACAGTAATTTCAGATAATGGTCCACAATTTATAAGCCACGAAGTTCAGGCGCTTTACGAAAAATACAATATCCCACAGGTACACATGGGCCCCGTTTACTGTCCACAAGTTAATACCGTGGAAAGATATAATCGAACAATAATCACAGCTGTTTCCTCTTTCGTTGAGGACGACCATAGGACGTGGGATGTGAATATCCATAAAATCCAATTCGCCATGAACACTGCGGTGAACGAATCCACATCTTACACCCCTTTCATGTTGGTACACGGTAGGGAAGCGGTTACGGATGGCAATATTTATCGAGATTTCGAAGACATCCAAGAGTTGGTTATAGTACCACGCGATACTCATGCTTCTAACCTTGGTCATCTAGCTGACATTTTTGTTAAAGTTAGAGAATCTTTACGGAAGGCTCACGAAAGAAACGTAAAATATTACAACAACAAGCGTAGGGATATATCTTTTAACGTTGGTGATTATGTGTGGAGACGTACGTATAAGCAGAGTGCTGCTCACAAATATTTTTCAGCAAAGCTTGCTCCCAAATATGAACGTTGTAAAATAATACGTAAAATTTCCCGTTTAGTCTATGAGCTCGAAGACGAAAACGGCAAATATATAGGCAAATGGCATATAAAAGATTTTAAAAACTTAGACACCTCTGGTGATTAAATTAATTTACATTATTTAAAATAAAAAAACCTCTTATTAAAAAAAAAAAAAAATTTACCTACATATTTAGTAAGCATTTACATAAGCATTTAATTTGACCGTGGGTGTGGCGGTTCACGAATACCTACCCCGCCTTTCTTCCTGGCGTCTCGTAGAAGTCGAGTGTGGGATAGGCACTATTAAAAAAACTTTTAGGTGCCATTGCTGTTGCATGTACATGTTCCTTCTCATCATTTGTTGTTCATTAATTTTCCCTTGATACGTATGTCCCATTTTGATAACATCTTATCCTTTAAATTGTATTGTTGGTCAGTTATGACAGTACATAAAGATCAAAAACACAAAATTAAACGTGTCTTTGTTCATTATATTGTGTATTTAATAACGTTTCCTTTTACAGTGCAATGAGGTTGAAACTCTCCCAGGAGCGGTTTGCAACTCTCAAAATAAGCCTTTGCTATATTCATATGTAAAAAAAGAGAGAGAGAGAGAGAGAAAAAAAAAAAAAACATCTAGAAATGTAAGGTAAATTAATGACAATTGATGGGGGGCGCAGGTACATGCAACACAATAGAAGGGTTGATATGTCTTATGCACCCAACACCTCGCGAAGACATCATCAACACCTTAGCATTTAGAGTTATTTTTTTTTGTTCTTTATTATAGGCTCTTGGGTGTGGTTCCCAACGTCCTATTATTATTTTCCTTTAATTTTCTTTGGTTATGGGTGTTTTCCCGTTGCGGAGAGAACAAAATGTTCTGGCTCATACAGCCATATATTTTTTAGTTTATTTTTTTCATTACATACTAAGAATTACCATGGTTTCTTGGTAAGCATTTTTTGTTTTGTTTTCATTGGTGAGAAGACACCAATTATAATAGTATTTATTCTTTTCACGTGATATTTTTCAGAATATCTGTTTAGATTAGTGTGCATGCATGCATAATAGTTCTATGGTATTGTGTAGGACATTATCTTATTGTTTTTTTATTTTAAATCTTAGCATGTACAAGTGTACTCTTTTACATGATAATGTGTTATAATCATTACTGGACGATAGCGTCTTTTCACTTTGGTAAATTTTCCTTTAGCAAAGTTTCAAAATAGATATATTATATTTGTTAAATTGTTGTAAGACTGTCGAGGACGACAGACGAATTCTCTACGTGAATTCTATCGTGGTTGGGGGGATACTGTAACACTCTTTTTTCTTATTATCACTTATTACCGTCTTAATTACACATAAAGGCATCAGAGTTAAGTAAAATCACTAATGTTTGTTTGTTTCATGTTGTTTACATCGTCATAATGACATATGTCAATTCCTTATGTCATTTTAACTTTTAATTTGTTTTTAAAATGCTAGTTTGACTCACCTTGATCGTGGTTCATAGACAAAACCATAGAGTTTAGCGTATCAAAACAGGCTAGTCAGTATATACAAAGATAGTCTCTTTATCAAACGACCGGCGTCCTTCTCGAATAAGTTTTTTTGGGCAATTTTAATGTTTCCGATGTCGGTTTCTTGTAAAATCCTCTTTAAAAAATGTAATAATAATAATGTTGACAAATTCCTCGTAAATTAATAAATTCCTCGTTGAGTATAAATGCACTTGCATGTTTATATTCAAATACAAGTTATTTTGCAATGAATCAACGTAATTTCAAATGAAAAGGGGCCCTTTAAGTATTTTTAGTAAATAATATAAACAAACAAACATTACTCATATTCTTGGATGTATGGACGAGTGTGTCTTTGCCTCGTCTATGGGAGCTACGGTCGAGACGGATTTCTCTCGAATCTGTGGATCGATATCTGAAAAGTCTCACGCGCTGGTTCTGATTTTGCGAATTTACTGAGATCTCGAAAAGAGAAGTCCTCGAATTTATTTCAGGAATATTATAATCAAGGGATCATTAAATTAAATAGCTCGAAGTTCGAGTATATTGGCTGAAGAGCGCATAAAATTATACATGCCGGCTGGTTTATAGGTTACCGGCAGCACTTTAATAAAAACCTATAAAATATTAATAAAAGCCCGAGAAAAAGGGCAAAAACTACCTGGTGGTAGTGTATGGTATAACCATACTACCTACAGTACCAAAGAAGAACGATAATAAATAGTATATCAAGACATTTGAATATTGGAGAAAAGACAGAGTTAAAATTTAAAATACAGTATCCGGACCTGCAAGGTATGCAGTACTAACCAACGGGAAAGGGAGATATTAATAATAATTATAAATAATTATAAGAATTAAGAGTTACCTCTTTATTTTTGTTATACCTGTTTAGTACCTTTACATACCGAGATTGATCAAACAGGACCAGAACCAACCTGCCCTTGTATTTATTGTTGTTATATATTGTAAAGCTAGAATATTTAGTAAATGCAAAATTTGTAAATGTAATAAATAATAAGTATTTTTGGTAATTTGTTGTATTATTTGTTTTTCATAAATCTTTAGTTGGTGAGTAAAGGAGTAGTGAAATTTTAACATTACATTTGGCGCCCGAATATACAGGAGGTTCTGTGACTTTTTGGTGGCCCATTATTCTGGTCTAATGCTCAGATAATGTTGATCCATCTCGGTAGGTATTTTTTCATATAATTTTTTTTGAAGGGTTATAGTACTGTATAAGAGAAATTTGAGAGAAACAAGTGAAGTAAACATTGTCATTTATTAAGTAATTATAACATATTTATTAAGTGAGTATTTGTGGCAG
The DNA here is from genome assembly GCA_910589355.1 of Parapoynx stratiotata. Lineage (NCBI taxonomy): Eukaryota > Metazoa > Arthropoda > Insecta > Lepidoptera > Crambidae > Parapoynx > Parapoynx stratiotata. The sequence goes on from OU342457.1 coordinate 13,070,357, forward strand.
GATTGGTTCAACAATATACGTGGATAGAATATCAAGATTTCTTTCTATAAATTGATATAGATTTTTTTTTGTTGTTATTATAAAATAGCAATAATAGTATATCTTGAGAAACATAACATTACATTATATTTTTGTAACAATGGAACAAAGACCAATTACTTTTAACTTGCTTAACAAGGATGAACTAGAATATGAGGTGAAAATCAGGGGTGCAAAACCCGCGGATACTGTGGTGGCTTTAAAAGCACAGATCCGTTCACTCAATAAAGACATGCCTTCAGATGAGATTCTAACATGTGATCTTGATAGCAATATTGAATTAAAAGTAATACAAAAGAAATTAGATGAACTTGACAAACTGATCACTAGTTCTGCCAGTAAACCAGCCTCACTTAAGGTGTTAAATAGAATTCAAAATCTTGCACATCATTTATTCCATAGAATGGGTCGCTTGTCTCCTATTGAGGATGATGACAATAATCTCAATTCTTTATTACTTTCTCTTCAAAGTCGACTAGAAAGCATTCTTAGTAAAATTGACAATATATTTCATAACTTTAAAAGTAGCTTAACACTTGAACAACCCATAGTAAGTACCAATTTAGCAACACAGAGTACAAATAATGATTCTTCAGTACATAAACTTAATTTACGCTTTAATGGCAAATCTTGCATTAAAGCATTCTTACAACGTCTTGAGGAACTATGTTTATCTCGTGGCCTTCCAGATTCAAAGCTGTTCTGCTCGGCAGCAGAGCTTTTTACAGATGAAGCACTTTGCTGGTATCGTGGAGTCAAGTCTGATGTTCATAATTGGGTAGAACTTAAAACATTACTTCTAGATGAATATTTGCCATCTGATTATGACCATAGGTTGTTGCAGGAGATTAGAGGTCGCACTCAGGGTACTGATGAAAGCATAGTCAATTATTTAAGCATAATGCAAAATTATTTTTCTCGATTATCAAAACCGATCTCTGAGGAAGAGAAATTGAATATTGTCATGTTTAATATCAGACCATTCTATACTACACAACTTGCTTTAAGCCCTGTGGAATCCTGGAATGACTTGAAAAGAAAATGTAGGTTTTTGGAGAATGCAAGGGAGCGTACAGTACATTTTAGTGAGCCCCCTAAGGTGACAACTTCTTCACTAGCTCCAGACTTAGGTTATAAAAATCATAAATCTCCACCTAGGGTCTGCGCTATTCAATCTACAAATGGTCTTTTCTGTGTCCGTTGTAGAGTGAATGGTCACAGTCTGAAGGTTTGCAAGGCACCATGGCTTCTAGTTTGTTATCGCTGTGGGGAGAAGGGGTTCAATGCTAATAATTGCCCTAAATGTTCATCTTCAAAGCATGTTCCAACTGAGGTTTCAAAAAACTCCAGAAAGTGAACCGGTGGCAGAGCAGGGTATATTTTAACAATAAATATAAACATATTAATAATAATGGGCTTGATAATAATGAATCAAGACCCGAAAACATTAACTTCTCTTTACATAACAAAACTTTATGCGTTTCACATATAACGCCGGTTCACTCTATTTATAACAATGATACCCGCGCTTATTTAAAAGTGACAATTTTTGATGTTGAATTTAGAGGGTTGCTAGATTCAGGTTCCCAGATTTCCATTGTGGGCGGGCAAGCATATAAATATTTTAAAGATTTTGCTACAATACATAAATCTAGGGAATTAGAATTTATAAGAACAGCAAATGATTCCACTTCGAGAGTCATCGGTTACCTATTCTTACCAGTATCATTAAAGAATAGAATTCGTGTAATAAAATTTTTTGTCGTCCCTGGGGTTGCCACAGAGTTACTATTTGGTTTGAATTTTTGGAAGGAGTTTAACATTGCACCTGAAGTTTTATCATTAGTACAGGGCAATGAACATTTTTATATGAATAATCAAGTAAATTCTATTATCACGGCAAACCGTGTTATACATGATTTTGAAAGTTTATCTCACAATGAGCGAGTTAAGGCAGATGATGTAATCCGCCAGTTCGAGGAAATATCGGCAGAGAGAGTAGGATTAGGTAGGACTCATTTAGTTAGTCATACAATTGATACCGGTGACCACCCACCGATTAAACAGCGATACTATGTCGTCTCTCCCGCGAAGCTAGCAGAGTTAAATAAACACTTAGATCAGATGCTCAAGGATGACGTTGTAGAACCAAGTAATAGCCCATGGAATAACCCCGTCACCTTAGCTGTCAAATCTGATGGTACTTCACGTTTCTGCCTAGACAGCCGTAAACTCAACTCGGTATCAAAGCACGACGCCTACCCTATGCCGTATATTAGTCAGATCCTAGATCAGCTAAACAATGCTAAGTATTTGTCCTCCATTGATCTCAAGTCTTCATACTACCAGGTCCCACTAGACTCTTTAGAGTCTAGAGAGAAAACTGCGTTCACCATACCATGTAGAGGGTTATTTCATTTCAAAGTAATGTGCTTTGGCCTTACTGCGGCTCCAGCTACCCAACAGAGATTGATGGATAGACTGTTTGGACCTGAATTTGACAGTAGGGTATTTGTTTACATCGATGACCTTATCTTGATTACACCACCAGGTCCTGATGCTTTCCATGACCATTTACAGCTCTTACTAAAGGTTAAAGAAAGGCTTAGGTTCGCTAATTTGACAATAAATATGAGTAAATGTCAGTTCTTTAGGAGACAACTAAAATTCTTAGGTCATGTAATTGATGAATACGGGCTACGCACGGACCCAGACAAAGTAAGGGCCATAGTAGACTTTCCTACTCCCGCATGTAGAAAAGATGTCAAACGTTTCTTAGGTACTGCATCGTATTATAGGCGGTTTATAAAAAATTTTAGTCACAGGGCAAGTTCCCTGAATGCTCTTACATCTACTCGTAAAGGCGCGCCCCCTTTTAAATGGACAATAGAAGCAGATCAAGCGTTCAATGACCTTAAAATTGCGCTATCTACGTCTCCTGTTCTTGTATGTCCAGATTTTTCTAAGGACTTTGCCGTTCACTGTGATGCCTCGGATTTTGGCATTGGTGGTACACTAACACAAGTGTTAGACGGAGAAGAACATCCCGTCGCTTACTGTAGCCGTTCACTAACACCAGCAGAGCGCAACTATTCCGCCACAGAACGCGAGGCCTTAGCTGTGGTACACGTTGTTGAACATTTTCGTCCTTACCTCGAGGGTGGTCGACCGTTTCGTGTTATAACTGATCACGCGAGTTTAAAGTGGTTCTTAAATCTAAAAAACCCAACAGGTAGACTGGCACGTTGGGGTTGTAGGTTGTCTGCGTATAATTTTGTAGTCGAGCACCGTAGCGGTTCGCAGAATGTCGTTCCGGATGCACTGTCCCGTTCTGTACCAGTGGCAGCCGTAAACACTGATGCATCTGGCGATGCGTGGTATAATAACATACTAAAACGTTGTACCGAACGCCCACGAGCGTGTCCAAATTTTCAAATTATTAATGGCAGACTTTTCAGATTTACTAAAAACAGTAACAAACTCTGTGGTGACTACCAGTGGAAGGAAGTTGTTCCTATTGAGCATAGAGAAGACATTATTAAAAATAACCATTCTGTACCTCTAGCTGCACATCTAGGTGTTGCTAAAACATATAAAAAATTAAAATTAAGATATTTTTGGCCCGGTATGTATAAAGATACTGCGGATTTTATTAAAAATTGTAATACGTGTAATTCATATAAGCATAGCTCACTAGCGCCGCCAGGCTTTATGGGGGAACCCAAAGTTTGTTGTCGACCATTCCAGTGCATCAGCATTGATTTAGTTGGTCCACTGCCCATGTCTCGTCAGCAAAATACTTATTTACTAGTGGTTGTGTGTTGCTTTACTAAGTATTGCTTATTGTTTCCATTACGTCGTGCGACGGGCAAAGTGATAGCACAAAGATTGGAGGATCATGTGTTCCTCGTTCACGGGATTCCACAAACAGTAATTTCAGATAATGGTCCACAATTTATAAGCCACGAAGTTCAGGCGCTTTACGAAAAATACAATATCCCACAGGTACACATGGGCCCCGTTTACTGTCCACAAGTTAATACCGTGGAAAGATATAATCGAACAATAATCACAGCTGTTTCCTCTTTCGTTGAGGACGACCATAGGACGTGGGATGTGAATATCCATAAAATCCAATTCGCCATGAACACTGCGGTGAACGAATCCACATCTTACACCCCTTTCATGTTGGTACACGGTAGGGAAGCGGTTACGGATGGCAATATTTATCGAGATTTCGAAGACATCCAAGAGTTGGTTATAGTACCACGCGATACTCATGCTTCTAACCTTGGTCATCTAGCTGACATTTTTGTTAAAGTTAGAGAATCTTTACGGAAGGCTCACGAAAGAAACGTAAAATATTACAACAACAAGCGTAGGGATATATCTTTTAACGTTGGTGATTATGTGTGGAGACGTACGTATAAGCAGAGTGCTGCTCACAAATATTTTTCAGCAAAGCTTGCTCCCAAATATGAACGTTGTAAAATAATACGTAAAATTTCCCGTTTAGTCTATGAGCTCGAAGACGAAAACGGCAAATATATAGGCAAATGGCATATAAAAGATTTTAAAAACTTAGACACCTCTGGTGATTAAATTAATTTACATTATTTAAAATAAAAAAACCTCTTATTAAAAAAAAAAAAAAATTTACCTACATATTTAGTAAGCATTTACATAAGCATTTAATTTGACCGTGGGTGTGGCGGTTCACGAATACCTACCCCGCCTTTCTTCCTGGCGTCTCGTAGAAGTCGAGTGTGGGATAGGCACTATTAAAAAAACTTTTAGGTGCCATTGCTGTTGCATGTACATGTTCCTTCTCATCATTTGTTGTTCATTAATTTTCCCTTGATACGTATGTCCCATTTTGATAACATCTTATCCTTTAAATTGTATTGTTGGTCAGTTATGACAGTACATAAAGATCAAAAACACAAAATTAAACGTGTCTTTGTTCATTATATTGTGTATTTAATAACGTTTCCTTTTACAGTGCAATGAGGTTGAAACTCTCCCAGGAGCGGTTTGCAACTCTCAAAATAAGCCTTTGCTATATTCATATGTAAAAAAAGAGAGAGAGAGAGAGAGAAAAAAAAAAAAAACATCTAGAAATGTAAGGTAAATTAATGACAATTGATGGGGGGCGCAGGTACATGCAACACAATAGAAGGGTTGATATGTCTTATGCACCCAACACCTCGCGAAGACATCATCAACACCTTAGCATTTAGAGTTATTTTTTTTTGTTCTTTATTATAGGCTCTTGGGTGTGGTTCCCAACGTCCTATTATTATTTTCCTTTAATTTTCTTTGGTTATGGGTGTTTTCCCGTTGCGGAGAGAACAAAATGTTCTGGCTCATACAGCCATATATTTTTTAGTTTATTTTTTTCATTACATACTAAGAATTACCATGGTTTCTTGGTAAGCATTTTTTGTTTTGTTTTCATTGGTGAGAAGACACCAATTATAATAGTATTTATTCTTTTCACGTGATATTTTTCAGAATATCTGTTTAGATTAGTGTGCATGCATGCATAATAGTTCTATGGTATTGTGTAGGACATTATCTTATTGTTTTTTTATTTTAAATCTTAGCATGTACAAGTGTACTCTTTTACATGATAATGTGTTATAATCATTACTGGACGATAGCGTCTTTTCACTTTGGTAAATTTTCCTTTAGCAAAGTTTCAAAATAGATATATTATATTTGTTAAATTGTTGTAAGACTGTCGAGGACGACAGACGAATTCTCTACGTGAATTCTATCGTGGTTGGGGGGATACTGTAACACTCTTTTTTCTTATTATCACTTATTACCGTCTTAATTACACATAAAGGCATCAGAGTTAAGTAAAATCACTAATGTTTGTTTGTTTCATGTTGTTTACATCGTCATAATGACATATGTCAATTCCTTATGTCATTTTAACTTTTAATTTGTTTTTAAAATGCTAGTTTGACTCACCTTGATCGTGGTTCATAGACAAAACCATAGAGTTTAGCGTATCAAAACAGGCTAGTCAGTATATACAAAGATAGTCTCTTTATCAAACGACCGGCGTCCTTCTCGAATAAGTTTTTTTGGGCAATTTTAATGTTTCCGATGTCGGTTTCTTGTAAAATCCTCTTTAAAAAATGTAATAATAATAATGTTGACAAATTCCTCGTAAATTAATAAATTCCTCGTTGAGTATAAATGCACTTGCATGTTTATATTCAAATACAAGTTATTTTGCAATGAATCAACGTAATTTCAAATGAAAAGGGGCCCTTTAAGTATTTTTAGTAAATAATATAAACAAACAAACATTACTCATATTCTTGGATGTATGGACGAGTGTGTCTTTGCCTCGTCTATGGGAGCTACGGTCGAGACGGATTTCTCTCGAATCTGTGGATCGATATCTGAAAAGTCTCACGCGCTGGTTCTGATTTTGCGAATTTACTGAGATCTCGAAAAGAGAAGTCCTCGAATTTATTTCAGGAATATTATAATCAAGGGATCATTAAATTAAATAGCTCGAAGTTCGAGTATATTGGCTGAAGAGCGCATAAAATTATACATGCCGGCTGGTTTATAGGTTACCGGCAGCACTTTAATAAAAACCTATAAAATATTAATAAAAGCCCGAGAAAAAGGGCAAAAACTACCTGGTGGTAGTGTATGGTATAACCATACTACCTACAGTACCAAAGAAGAACGATAATAAATAGTATATCAAGACATTTGAATATTGGAGAAAAGACAGAGTTAAAATTTAAAATACAGTATCCGGACCTGCAAGGTATGCAGTACTAACCAACGGGAAAGGGAGATATTAATAATAATTATAAATAATTATAAGAATTAAGAGTTACCTCTTTATTTTTGTTATACCTGTTTAGTACCTTTACATACCGAGATTGATCAAACAGGACCAGAACCAACCTGCCCTTGTATTTATTGTTGTTATATATTGTAAAGCTAGAATATTTAGTAAATGCAAAATTTGTAAATGTAATAAATAATAAGTATTTTTGGTAATTTGTTGTATTATTTGTTTTTCATAAATCTTTAGTTGGTGAGTAAAGGAGTAGTGAAATTTTAACATTACATTTGGCGCCCGAATATACAGGAGGTTCTGTGACTTTTTGGTGGCCCATTATTCTGGTCTAATGCTCAGATAATGTTGATCCATCTCGGTAGGTATTTTTTCATATAATTTTTTTTGAAGGGTTATAGTACTGTATAAGAGAAATTTGAGAGAAACAAGTGAAGTAAACATTGTCATTTATTAAGTAATTATAACATATTTATTAAGTGAGTATTTGTGGCAGGATTGGTTCAACAATATACGTGGATAGAATATCAAGATTTCTTTCTATAAATTGATATAGATTTTTTTTTGTTGTTATTATAAAATAGCAATAATAGTATATCTTGAGAAACATAACATTACATTATATTTTTGTAACAATGGAACAAAGACCAATTACTTTTAACTTGCTTAACAAGGATGAACTAGAATATGAGGTGAAAATCAGGGGTGCAAAACCCGCGGATACTGTGGTGGCTTTAAAAGCACAGATCCGTTCACTCAATAAAGACATGCCTTCAGATGAGATTCTAACATGTGATCTTGATAGCAATATTGAATTAAAAGTAATACAAAAGAAATTAGATGAACTTGACAAACTGATCACTAGTTCTGCCAGTAAACCAGCCTCACTTAAGGTGTTAAATAGAATTCAAAATCTTGCACATCATTTATTCCATAGAATGGGTCGCTTGTCTCCTATTGAGGATGATGACAATAATCTCAATTCTTTATTACTTTCTCTTCAAAGTCGACTAGAAAGCATTCTTAGTAAAATTGACAATATATTTCATAACTTTAAAAGTAGCTTAACACTTGAACAACCCATAGTAAGTACCAATTTAGCAACACAGAGTACAAATAATGATTCTTCAGTACATAAACTTAATTTACGCTTTAATGGCAAATCTTGCATTAAAGCATTCTTACAACGTCTTGAGGAACTATGTTTATCTCGTGGCCTTCCAGATTCAAAGCTGTTCTGCTCGGCAGCAGAGCTTTTTACAGATGAAGCACTTTGCTGGTATCGTGGAGTCAAGTCTGATGTTCATAATTGGGTAGAACTTAAAACATTACTTCTAGATGAATATTTGCCATCTGATTATGACCATAGGTTGTTGCAGGAGATTAGAGGTCGCACTCAGGGTACTGATGAAAGCATAGTCAATTATTTAAGCATAATGCAAAATTATTTTTCTCGATTATCAAAACCGATCTCTGAGGAAGAGAAATTGAATATTGTCATGTTTAATATCAGACCATTCTATACTACACAACTTGCTTTAAGCCCTGTGGAATCCTGGAATGACTTGAAAAGAAAATGTAGGTTTTTGGAGAATGCAAGGGAGCGTACAGTACATTTTAGTGAGCCCCCTAAGGTGACAACTTCTTCACTAGCTCCAGACTTAGGTTATAAAAATCATAAATCTCCACCTCTTTCAGTCTTTTCTGTGTCCGTTGTAGAGTGAATGGTCACAGTCTGAAGGTTTGCAAGGCACCATGGCTTCTAGTTTGTTATCGCTGTGGGGAGAAGGGGTTCAATGCTAATAATTGCCCTAAATGTTCATCTTCAAAGCATGTTCCAACTGAGGTTTCAAAAAACTCCAGAAAGTGAACCGGTGGCAGAGCAGGGTATATTTTAACAATAAATATAAACATATTAATAATAATGGGCTTGATAATAATGAATCAAGACCCGAAAACATTAACTTCTCTTTACATAACAAAACTTTATGCGTTTCACATATAACGCCGGTTCACTCTATTTATAACAATGATACCCGCGCTTATTTAAAAGTGACAATTTTTGATGTTGAATTTAGAGGGTTGCTAGATTCAGGTTCCCAGATTTCCATTGTGGGCGGGCAAGCATATAAATATTTTAAAGATTTTGCTACAATACATAAATCTAGGGAATTAGAATTTATAAGAACAGCAAATGATTCCACTTCGAGAGTCATCGGTTACCTATTCTTACCAGTATCATTAAAGAATAGAATTCGTGTAATAAAATTTTTTGTCGTCCCTGGGGTTGCCACAGAGTTACTATTTGGTTTGAATTTTTGGAAGGAGTTTAACATTGCACCTGAAGTTTTATCATTAGTACAGGGCAATGAACATTTTTATATGAATAATCAAGTAAATTCTATTATCACGGCAAACCGTGTTATACATGATTTTGAAAGTTTATCTCACAATGAGCGAGTTAAGGCAGATGATGTAATCCGCCAGTTCGAGGAAATATCGGCAGAGAGAGTAGGATTAGGTAGGACTCATTTAGTTAGTCATACAATTGATACCGGTGACCACCCACCGATTAAACAGCGATACTATGTCGTCTCTCCCGCGAAGCTAGCAGAGTTAAATAAACACTTAGATCAGATGCTCAAGGATGACGTTGTAGAACCAAGTAATAGCCCATGGAATAACCCCGTCACCTTAGCTGTCAAATCTGATGGTACTTCACGTTTCTGCCTAGACATCCGTAAACTCAACTCGGTATCAAAGCACGACGCCTACCCTATGCCGTATATTAGTCAGATCCTAGATCAGCTAAACAATGCTAAGTATTTGTCCTCCATTGATCTCAAGTCTTCATACTACCAGGTCCCACTAGACTCTTTAGAGTCTAGAGAGAAAACTGCGTTCACCATACCATGTAGAGGGTTATTTCATTTCAAAGTAATGTGCTTTGGCCTTACTGCGGCTCCAGCTACCCAACAGAGATTGATGGATAGACTGTTTGGACCTGAATTTGACAGTAGGGTATTTGTTTACATCGATGACCTTATCTTGATTACACCACCAGGTCCTGATGCTTTCCATGACCATTTACAGCTCTTACTAAAGGTTAAAGAAAGGCTTAGGTTCGCTAATTTGACAATAAATATGAGTAAATGTCAGTTCTTTAGGAGACAACTAAAATTCTTAGGTCATGTAATTGATGAATACGGGCTACGCACGGACCCAGACAAAGTAAGGGCCATAGTAGACTTTCCTACTCCCGCATGTAGAAAAGATGTCAAACGTTTCTTAGGTACTGCATCGTATTATAGGCGGTTTATAAAAAATTTTAGTCACAGGGCAAGTTCCCTGAATGCTCTTACATCTACTCGTAAAGGCGCGCCCCCTTTTAAATGGACAATAGAAGCAGATCAAGCGTTCAATGACCTTAAAATTGCGCTATCTACGTCTCCTGTTCTTGTATGTCCAGATTTTTCTAAGGACTTTGCCGTTCACTGTGATGCCTCGGATTTTGGCATTGGTGGTACACTAACACAAGTGTTAGACGGAGAAGAACATCCCGTCGCTTACTGTAGCCGTTCACTAACACCAGCAGAGCGCAACTATTCCGCCACAGAACGCGAGGCCTTAGCTGTGGTACACGTTGTTGAACATTTTCGTCCTTACCTCGAGGGTGGTCGACCGTTTCGTGTTATAACTGATCACGCGAGTTTAAAGTGGTTCTTAAATCTAAAAAACCCAACAGGTAGACTGGCACGTTGGGGTTGTAGGTTGTCTGCGTATAATTTTGTAGTCGAGCACCGTAGCGGTTCGCAGAATGTCGTTCCGGATGCACTGTCCCGTTCTGTACCAGTGGCAGCCGTAAACACTGATGCATCTGGCGATGCGTGGTATAATAACATACTAAAACGTTGTACCGAACGCCCACGAGCGTGTCCAAATTTTCAAATTATTAATGGCAGACTTTTCAGATTTACTAAAAACAGTAACAAACTCTGTGGTGACTACCAGTGGAAGGAAGTTGTTCCTATTGAGCATAGAGAAGACATTATTAAAAATAACCATTCTGTACCTCTAGCTGCACATCTAGGTGTTGCTAAAACATATAAAAAATTAAAATTAAGATATTTTTGGCCCGGTATGTATAAAGATACTGCGGATTTTATTAAAAATTGTAATACGTGTAATTCATATAAGCATAGCTCACTAGCGCCGCCAGGCTTTATGGGGGAACCCAAAGTTTGTTGTCGACCATTCCAGTGCATCAGCATTGATTTAGTTGGTCCACTGCCCATGTCTCGTCAGCAAAATACTTATTTACTAGTGGTTGTGTGTTGCTTTACTAAGTATTGCTTATTGTTTCCATTACGTCGTGCGACGGGCAAAGTGATAGCACAAAGATTGGAGGATCATGTGTTCCTCGTTCACGGGATTCCACAAACAGTAATTTCAGATAATGGTCCACAATTTATAAGCCACGAAGTTCAGGCGCTTTACGAAAAATACAATATCCCACAGGTACACATGGGCCCCGTTTACTGTCCACAAGTTAATACCGTGGAAAGATATAATCGAACAATAATCACAGCTGTTTCCTCTTTCGTTGAGGACGACCATAGGACGTGGGATGTGAATATCCATAAAATCCAATTCGCCATGAACACTGCGGTGAACGAATCCACATCTTACACCCCTTTCATGTTGGTACACGGTAGGGAAGCGGTTACGGATGGCAATATTTATCGAGATTTCGAAGACATCCAAGAGTTGGTTATAGTACCACGCGATACTCATGCTTCTAACCTTGGTCATCTAGCTGACATTTTTGTTAAAGTTAGAGAATCTTTACGGAAGGCTCACGAAAGAAACGTAAAATATTACAACAACAAGCGTAGGGATATATCTTTTAACGTTGGTGATTATGTGTGGAGACGTACGTATAAGCAGAGTGCTGCTCACAAATATTTTTCAGCAAAGCTTGCTCCCAAATATGAACGTTGTAAAATAATACGTAAAATTTCCCGTTTAGTCTATGAGCTCGAAGACGAAAACGGCAAATATATAGGCAAATGGCATATAAAAGATTTTAAAAACTTAGACACCTCTGGTGATTAAATTAATTTACATTATTTAAAATAAAAAAACCTCTTATTAAAAAAAAAAAAAAATTTACCTACATATTTAGTAAGCATTTACATAAGCATTTAATTTGACCGTGGGTGTGGCGGTTCACGAATACCTACCCCGCCTTTCTTCCTGGCGTCTCGTAGAAGTCGAGTGTGGGATAGGCACTATTAAAAAAACTTTTAGGTGCCATTGCTGTTGCATGTACATGTTCCTTCTCATCATTTGTTGTTCATTAATTTTCCCTTGATACGTATGTCCCATTTTGATAACATCTTATCCTTTAAATTGTATTGTTGGTCAGTTATGACAGTACATAAAGATCAAAAACACAAAATTAAACGTGTCTTTGTTCATTATATTGTGTATTTAATAACGTTTCCTTTTACAGTGCAATGAGGTTGAAACTCTCCCAGGAGCGGTTTGCAACTCTCAAAATAAGCCTTTGCTATATTCATATGTAAAAAAAGAGAGAGAGAGAGAGAGAAAAAAAAAAAAAACATCTAGAAATGTAAGGTAAATTAATGACAATTGATGGGGGGCGCAGGTACATGCAACACAATAGAAGGGTTGATATGTCTTATGCACCCAACACCTCGCGAAGACATCATCAACACCTTAGCATTTAGAGTTATTTTTTTTTGTTCTTTATTATAGGCTCTTGGGTGTGGTTCCCAACGTCCTATTATTATTTTCCTTTAATTTTCTTTGGTTATGGGTGTTTTCCCGTTGCGGAGAGAACAAAATGTTCTGGCTCATACAGCCATATATTTTTTAGTTTATTTTTTTCATTACATACTAAGAATTACCATGGTTTCTTGGTAAGCATTTTTTGTTTTGTTTTCATTGGTGAGAAGACACCAATTATAATAGTATTTATTCTTTTCACGTGATATTTTTCAGAATATCTGTTTAGATTAGTGTGCATGCATGCATAATAGTTCTATGGTATTGTGTAGGACATTATCTTATTGTTTTTTTATTTTAAATCTTAGCATGTACAAGTGTACTCTTTTACATGATAATGTGTTATAATCATTACTGGACGATAGCGTCTTTTCACTTTGGTAAATTTTCCTTTAGCAAAGTTTCAAAATAGATATATTATATTTGTTAAATTGTTGTAAGACTGTCGAGGACGACAGACGAATTCTCTACGTGAATTCTATCGTGGTTGGGGGGATACTGTAACACTCTTTTTTCTTATTATCACTTATTACCGTCTTAATTACACATAAAGGCATCAGAGTTAAGTAAAATCACTAATGTTTGTTTGTTTCATGTTGTTTACATCGTCATAATGACATATGTCAATTCCTTATGTCATTTTAACTTTTAATTTGTTTTTAAAATGCTAGTTTGACTCACCTTGATCGTGGTTCATAGACAAAACCATAGAGTTTAGCGTATCAAAACAGGCTAGTCAGTATATACAAAGATAGTCTCTTTATCAAACGACCGGCGTCCTTCTCGAATAAGTTTTTTTGGGCAATTTTAATGTTTCCGATGTCGGTTTCTTGTAAAATCCTCTTTAAAAAATGTAATAATAATAATGTTGACAAATTCCTCGTAAATTAATAAATTCCTCGTTGAGTATAAATGCACTTGCATGTTTATATTCAAATACAAGTTATTTTGCAATGAATCAACGTAATTTCAAATGAAAAGGGGCCCTTTAAGTATTTTTAGTAAATAATATAAACAAACAAACATTACTCATATTCTTGGATGTATGGACGAGTGTGTCTTTGCCTCGTCTATGGGAGCTACGGTCGAGACGGATTTCTCTCGAATCTGTGGATCGATATCTGAAAAGTCTCACGCGCTGGTTCTGATTTTGCGAATTTACTGAGATCTCGAAAAGAGAAGTCCTCGAATTTATTTCAGGAATATTATAATCAAGGGATCATTAAATTAAATAGCTCGAAGTTCGAGTATATTGGCTGAAGAGCGCATAAAATTATACATGCCGGCTGGTTTATAGGTTACCGGCAGCACTTTAATAAAAACCTATAAAATATTAATAAAAGCCCGAGAAAAAGGGCAAAAACTACCTGGTGGTAGTGTATGGTATAACCATACTACCTACAGTACCAAAGAAGAACGATAATAAATAGTATATCAAGACATTTGAATATTGGAGAAAAGACAGAGTTAAAATTTAAAATACAGTATCCGGACCTGCAAGGTATGCAGTACTAACCAACGGGAAAGGGAGATATTAATAATAATTATAAATAATTATAAGAATTAAGAGTTACCTCTTTATTTTTGTTATACCTGTTTAGTACCTTTACATACCGAGATTGATCAAACAGGACCAGAACCAACCTGCCCTTGTATTTATTGTTGTTATATATTGTAAAGCTAGAATATTTAGTAAATGCAAAATTTGTAAATGTAATAAATAATAAGTATTTTTGGTAATTTGTTGTATTATTTGTTTTTCATAAATCTTTAGTTGGTGAGTAAAGGAGTAGTGAAATTTTAACATTACATTTGGCGCCCGAATATACAGGAGGTTCTGTGACTTTTTGGTGGCCCATTATTCTGGTCTAATGCTCAGATAATGTTGATCCATCTCGGTAGGTATTTTTTCATATAATTTTTTTTGAAGGGTTATAGTACTGTATAAGAGAAATTTGAGAGAAACAAGTGAAGTAAACATTGTCATTTATTAAGTAATTATAACATATTTATTAAGTGAGTATTTGTGGCAGGATTGGTTCAACAATATACGTGGATAGAATATCAAGATTTCTTTCTATAAATTGATATAGATTTTTTTTTGTTGTTATTATAAAATAGCAATAATAGTATATCTTGAGAAACATAACATTACATTATATTTTTGTAACAATGGAACAAAGACCAATTACTTTTAACTTGCTTAACAAGGATGAACTAGAATATGAGGTGAAAATCAGGGGTGCAAAACCCGCGGATACTGTGGTGGCTTTAAAAGCACAGATCCGTTCACTCAATAAAGACATGCCTTCAGATGAGATTCTAACATGTGATCTTGATAGCAATATTGAATTAAAAGTAATACAAAAGAAATTAGATGAACTTGACAAACTGATCACTAGTTCTGCCAGTAAACCAGCCTCACTTAAGGTGTTAAATAGAATTCAAAATCTTGCACATCATTTATTCCATAGAATGGGTCGCTTGTCTCCTATTGAGGATGATGACAATAATCTCAATTCTTTATTACTTTCTCTTCAAAGTCGACTAGAAAGCATTCTTAGTAAAATTGACAATATATTTCATAACTTTAAAAGTAGCTTAACACTTGAACAACCCATAGTAAGTACCAATTTAGCAACACAGAGTACAAATAATGATTCTTCAGTACATAAACTTAATTTACGCTTTAATGGCAAATCTTGCATTAAAGCATTCTTACAACGTCTTGAGGAACTATGTTTATCTCGTGGCCTTCCAGATTCAAAGCTGTTCTGCTCGGCAGCAGAGCTTTTTACAGATGAAGCACTTTGCTGGTATCGTGGAGTCAAGTCTGATGTTCATAATTGGGTAGAACTTAAAACATTACTTCTAGATGAATATTTGCCATCTGATTATGACCATAGGTTGTTGCAGGAGATTAGAGGTCGCACTCAGGGTACTGATGAAAGCATAGTCAATTATTTAAGCATAATGCAAAATTATTTTTCTCGATTATCAAAACCGATCTCTGAGGAAGAGAAATTGAATATTGTCATGTTTAATATCAGACCATTCTATACTACACAACTTGCTTTAAGCCCTGTGGAATCCTGGAATGACTTGAAAAGAAAATGTAGGTTTTTGGAGAATGCAAGGGAGCGTACAGTACATTTTAGTGAGCCCCCTAAGGTGACAACTTCTTCACTAGCTCCAGACTTAGGTTATAAAAATCATAAATCTCCACCTCTTTCAGTCTTTTCTGTGTCCGTTGTAGAGTGAATGGTCACAGTCTGAAGGTTTGCAAGGCACCATGGCTTCTAGTTTGTTATCGCTGTGGGGAGAAGGGGTTCAATGCTAATAATTGCCCTAAATGTTCATCTTCAAAGCATGTTCCAACTGAGGTTTCAAAAAACTCCAGAAAGTGAACCGGTGGCAGAGCAGGGTATATTTTAACAATAAATATAAACATATTAATAATAATGGGCTTGATAATAATGAATCAAGACCCGAAAACATTAACTTCTCTTTACATAACAAAACTTTATGCGTTTCACATATAACGCCGGTTCACTCTATTTATAACAATGATACCCGCGCTTATTTAAAAGTGACAATTTTTGATGTTGAATTTAGAGGGTTGCTAGATTCAGGTTCCCAGATTTCCATTGTGGGCGGGCAAGCATATAAATATTTTAAAGATTTTGCTACAATACATAAATCTAGGGAATTAGAATTTATAAGAACAGCAAATGATTCCACTTCGAGAGTCATCGGTTACCTATTCTTACCAGTATCATTAAAGAATAGAATTCGTGTAATAAAATTTTTTGTCGTCCCTGGGGTTGCCACAGAGTTACTATTTGGTTTGAATTTTTGGAAGGAGTTTAACATTGCACCTGAAGTTTTATCATTAGTACAGGGCAATGAACATTTTTATATGAATAATCAAGTAAATTCTATTATCACGGCAAACCGTGTTATACATGATTTTGAAAGTTTATCTCACAATGAGCGAGTTAAGGCAGATGATGTAATCCGCCAGTTCGAGGAAATATCGGCAGAGAGAGTAGGATTAGGTAGGACTCATTTAGTTAGTCATACAATTGATACCGGTGACCACCCACCGATTAAACAGCGATACTATGTCGTCTCTCCCGCGAAGCTAGCAGAGTTAAATAAACACTTAGATCAGATGCTCAAGGATGACGTTGTAGAACCAAGTAATAGCCCATGGAATAACCCCGTCACCTTAGCTGTCAAATCTGATGGTACTTCACGTTTCTGCCTAGACATCCGTAAACTCAACTCGGTATCAAAGCACGACGCCTACCCTATGCCGTATATTAGTCAGATCCTAGATCAGCTAAACAATGCTAAGTATTTGTCCTCCATTGATCTCAAGTCTTCATACTACCAGGTCCCACTAGACTCTTTAGAGTCTAGAGAGAAAACTGCGTTCACCATACCATGTAGAGGGTTATTTCATTTCAAAGTAATGTGCTTTGGCCTTACTGCGGCTCCAGCTACCCAACAGAGATTGATGGATAGACTGTTTGGACCTGAATTTGACAGTAGGGTATTTGTTTACATCGATGACCTTATCTTGATTACACCACCAGGTCCTGATGCTTTCCATGACCATTTACAGCTCTTACTAAAGGTTAAAGAAAGGCTTAGGTTCGCTAATTTGACAATAAATATGAGTAAATGTCAGTTCTTTAGGAGACAACTAAAATTCTTAGGTCATGTAATTGATGAATACGGGCTACGCACGGACCCAGACAAAGTAAGGGCCATAGTAGACTTTCCTACTCCCGCATGTAGAAAAGATGTCAAACGTTTCTTAGGTACTGCATCGTATTATAGGCGGTTTATAAAAAATTTTAGTCACAGGGCAAGTTCCCTGAATGCTCTTACATCTACTCGTAAAGGCGCGCCCCCTTTTAAATGGACAATAGAAGCAGATCAAGCGTTCAATGACCTTAAAATTGCGCTATCTACGTCTCCTGTTCTTGTATGTCCAGATTTTTCTAAGGACTTTGCCGTTCACTGTGATGCCTCGGATTTTGGCATTGGTGGTACACTAACACAAGTGTTAGACGGAGAAGAACATCCCGTCGCTTACTGTAGCCGTTCACTAACACCAGCAGAGCGCAACTATTCCGCCACAGAACGCGAGGCCTTAGCTGTGGTACACGTTGTTGAACATTTTCGTCCTTACCTCGAGGGTGGTCGACCGTTTCGTGTTATAACTGATCACGCGAGTTTAAAGTGGTTCTTAAATCTAAAAAACCCAACAGGTAGACTGGCACGTTGGGGTTGTAGGTTGTCTGCGTATAATTTTGTAGTCGAGCACCGTAGCGGTTCGCAGAATGTCGTTCCGGATGCACTGTCCCGTTCTGTACCAGTGGCAGCCGTAAACACTGATGCATCTGGCGATGCGTGGTATAATAACATACTAAAACGTTGTACCGAACGCCCACGAGCGTGTCCAAATTTTCAAATTATTAATGGCAGACTTTTCAGATTTACTAAAAACAGTAACAAACTCTGTGGTGACTACCAGTGGAAGGAAGTTGTTCCTATTGAGCATAGAGAAGACATTATTAAAAATAACCATTCTGTACCTCTAGCTGCACATCTAGGTGTTGCTAAAACATATAAAAAATTAAAATTAAGATATTTTTGGCCCGGTATGTATAAAGATACTGCGGATTTTATTAAAAATTGTAATACGTGTAATTCATATAAGCATAGCTCACTAGCGCCGCCAGGCTTTATGGGGGAACCCAAAGTTTGTTGTCGACCATTCCAGTGCATCAGCATTGATTTAGTTGGTCCACTGCCCATGTCTCGTCAGCAAAATACTTATTTACTAGTGGTTGTGTGTTGCTTTACTAAGTATTGCTTATTGTTTCCATTACGTCGTGCGACGGGCAAAGTGATAGCACAAAGATTGGAGGATCATGTGTTCCTCGTTCACGGGATTCCACAAACAGTAATTTCAGATAATGGTCCACAATTTATAAGCCACGAAGTTCAGGCGCTTTACGAAAAATACAATATCCCACAGGTACACATGGGCCCCGTTTACTGTCCACAAGTTAATACCGTGGAAAGATATAATCGAACAATAATCACAGCTGTTTCCTCTTTCGTTGAGGACGACCATAGGACGTGGGATGTGAATATCCATAAAATCCAATTCGCCATGAACACTGCGGTGAACGAATCCACATCTTACACCCCTTTCATGTTGGTACACGGTAGGGAAGCGGTTACGGATGGCAATATTTATCGAGATTTCGAAGACATCCAAGAGTTGGTTATAGTACCACGCGATACTCATGCTTCTAACCTTGGTCATCTAGCTGACATTTTTGTTAAAGTTAGAGAATCTTTACGGAAGGCTCACGAAAGAAACGTAAAATATTACAACAACAAGCGTAGGGATATATCTTTTAACGTTGGTGATTATGTGTGGAGACGTACGTATAAGCAGAGTGCTGCTCACAAATATTTTTCAGCAAAGCTTGCTCCCAAATATGAACGTTGTAAAATAATACGTAAAATTTCCCGTTTAGTCTATGAGCTCGAAGACGAAAACGGCAAATATATAGGCAAATGGCATATAAAAGATTTTAAAAACTTAGACACCTCTGGTGATTAAATTAATTTACATTATTTAAAATAAAAAAACCTCTTATTAAAAAAAAAAAAAAATTTACCTACATATTTAGTAAGCATTTACATAAGCATTTAATTTGACCGTGGGTGTGGCGGTTCACGAATACCTACCCCGCCTTTCTTCCTGGCGTCTCGTAGAAGTCGAGTGTGGGATAGGCACTATTAAAAAAACTTTTAGGTGCCATTGCTGTTGCATGTACATGTTCCTTCTCATCATTTGTTGTTCATTAATTTTCCCTTGATACGTATGTCCCATTTTGATAACATCTTATCCTTTAAATTGTATTGTTGGTCAGTTATGACAGTACATAAAGATCAAAAACACAAAATTAAACGTGTCTTTGTTCATTATATTGTGTATTTAATAACGTTTCCTTTTACAGTGCAATGAGGTTGAAACTCTCCCAGGAGCGGTTTGCAACTCTCAAAATAAGCCTTTGCTATATTCATATGTAAAAAAAGAGAGAGAGAGAGAGAGAAAAAAAAAAAAAACATCTAGAAATGTAAGGTAAATTAATGACAATTGATGGGGGGCGCAGGTACATGCAACACAATAGAAGGGTTGATATGTCTTATGCACCCAACACCTCGCGAAGACATCATCAACACCTTAGCATTTAGAGTTATTTTTTTTTGTTCTTTATTATAGGCTCTTGGGTGTGGTTCCCAACGTCCTATTATTATTTTCCTTTAATTTTCTTTGGTTATGGGTGTTTTCCCGTTGCGGAGAGAACAAAATGTTCTGGCTCATACAGCCATATATTTTTTAGTTTATTTTTTTCATTACATACTAAGAATTACCATGGTTTCTTGGTAAGCATTTTTTGTTTTGTTTTCATTGGTGAGAAGACACCAATTATAATAGTATTTATTCTTTTCACGTGATATTTTTCAGAATATCTGTTTAGATTAGTGTGCATGCATGCATAATAGTTCTATGGTATTGTGTAGGACATTATCTTATTGTTTTTTTATTTTAAATCTTAGCATGTACAAGTGTACTCTTTTACATGATAATGTGTTATAATCATTACTGGACGATAGCGTCTTTTCACTTTGGTAAATTTTCCTTTAGCAAAGTTTCAAAATAGATATATTATATTTGTTAAATTGTTGTAAGACTGTCGAGGACGACAGACGAATTCTCTACGTGAATTCTATCGTGGTTGGGGGGATACTGTAACACTCTTTTTTCTTATTATCACTTATTACCGTCTTAATTACACATAAAGGCATCAGAGTTAAGTAAAATCACTAATGTTTGTTTGTTTCATGTTGTTTACATCGTCATAATGACATATGTCAATTCCTTATGTCATTTTAACTTTTAATTTGTTTTTAAAATGCTAGTTTGACTCACCTTGATCGTGGTTCATAGACAAAACCATAGAGTTTAGCGTATCAAAACAGGCTAGTCAGTATATACAAAGATAGTCTCTTTATCAAACGACCGGCGTCCTTCTCGAATAAGTTTTTTTGGGCAATTTTAATGTTTCCGATGTCGGTTTCTTGTAAAATCCTCTTTAAAAAATGTAATAATAATAATGTTGACAAATTCCTCGTAAATTAATAAATTCCTCGTTGAGTATAAATGCACTTGCATGTTTATATTCAAATACAAGTTATTTTGCAATGAATCAACGTAATTTCAAATGAAAAGGGGCCCTTTAAGTATTTTTAGTAAATAATATAAACAAACAAACATTACTCATATTCTTGGATGTATGGACGAGTGTGTCTTTGCCTCGTCTATGGGAGCTACGGTCGAGACGGATTTCTCTCGAATCTGTGGATCGATATCTGAAAAGTCTCACGCGCTGGTTCTGATTTTGCGAATTTACTGAGATCTCGAAAAGAGAAGTCCTCGAATTTATTTCAGGAATATTATAATCAAGGGATCATTAAATTAAATAGCTCGAAGTTCGAGTATATTGGCTGAAGAGCGCATAAAATTATACATGCCGGCTGGTTTATAGGTTACCGGCAGCACTTTAATAAAAACCTATAAAATATTAATAAAAGCCCGAGAAAAAGGGCAAAAACTACCTGGTGGTAGTGTATGGTATAACCATACTACCTACAGTACCAAAGAAGAACGATAATAAATAGTATATCAAGACATTTGAATATTGGAGAAAAGACAGAGTTAAAATTTAAAATACAGTATCCGGACCTGCAAGGTATGCAGTACTAACCAACGGGAAAGGGAGATATTAATAATAATTATAAATAATTATAAGAATTAAGAGTTACCTCTTTATTTTTGTTATACCTGTTTAGTACCTTTACATACCGAGATTGATCAAACAGGACCAGAACCAACCTGCCCTTGTATTTATTGTTGTTATATATTGTAAAGCTAGAATATTTAGTAAATGCAAAATTTGTAAATGTAATAAATAATAAGTATTTTTGGTAATTTGTTGTATTATTTGTTTTTCATAAATCTTTAGTTGGTGAGTAAAGGAGTAGTGAAATTTTAACATTACATTTGGCGCCCGAATATACAGGAGGTTCTGTGACTTTTTGGTGGCCCATTATTCTGGTCTAATGCTCAGATAATGTTGATCCATCTCGGTAGGTATTTTTTCATATAATTTTTTTTGAAGGGTTATAGTACTGTATAAGAGAAATTTGAGAGAAACAAGTGAAGTAAACATTGTCATTTATTAAGTAATTATAACATATTTATTAAGTGAGTATTTGTGGCAGGATTGGTTCAACAATATACGTGGATAGAATATCAAGATTTCTTTCTATAAATTGATATAGATTTTTTTTTGTTGTTATTATAAAATAGCAATAATAGTATATCTTGAGAAACATAACATTACATTATATTTTTGTAACAATGGAACAAAGACCAATTACTTTTAACTTGCTTAACAAGGATGAACTAGAATATGAGGTGAAAATCAGGGGTGCAAAACCCGCGGATACTGTGGTGGCTTTAAAAGCACAGATCCGTTCACTCAATAAAGACATGCCTTCAGATGAGATTCTAACATGTGATCTTGATAGCAATATTGAATTAAAAGTAATACAAAAGAAATTAGATGAACTTGACAAACTGATCACTAGTTCTGCCAGTAAACCAGCCTCACTTAAGGTGTTAAATAGAATTCAAAATCTTGCACATCATTTATTCCATAGAATGGGTCGCTTGTCTCCTATTGAGGATGATGACAATAATCTCAATTCTTTATTACTTTCTCTTCAAAGTCGACTAGAAAGCATTCTTAGTAAAATTGACAATATATTTCATAACTTTAAAAGTAGCTTAACACTTGAACAACCCATAGTAAGTACCAATTTAGCAACACAGAGTACAAATAATGATTCTTCAGTACATAAACTTAATTTACGCTTTAATGGCAAATCTTGCATTAAAGCATTCTTACAACGTCTTGAGGAACTATGTTTATCTCGTGGCCTTCCAGATTCAAAGCTGTTCTGCTCGGCAGCAGAGCTTTTTACAGATGAAGCACTTTGCTGGTATCGTGGAGTCAAGTCTGATGTTCATAATTGGGTAGAACTTAAAACATTACTTCTAGATGAATATTTGCCATCTGATTATGACCATAGGTTGTTGCAGGAGATTAGAGGTCGCACTCAGGGTACTGATGAAAGCATAGTCAATTATTTAAGCATAATGCAAAATTATTTTTCTCGATTATCAAAACCGATCTCTGAGGAAGAGAAATTGAATATTGTCATGTTTAATATCAGACCATTCTATACTACACAACTTGCTTTAAGCCCTGTGGAATCCTGGAATGACTTGAAAAGAAAATGTAGGTTTTTGGAGAATGCAAGGGAGCGTACAGTACATTTTAGTGAGCCCCCTAAGGTGACAACTTCTTCACTAGCTCCAGACTTAGGTTATAAAAATCATAAATCTCCACCTCTTTCAGTCTTTTCTGTGTCCGTTGTAGAGTGAATGGTCACAGTCTGAAGGTTTGCAAGGCACCATGGCTTCTAGTTTGTTATCGCTGTGGGGAGAAGGGGTTCAATGCTAATAATTGCCCTAAATGTTCATCTTCAAAGCATGTTCCAACTGAGGTTTCAAAAAACTCCAGAAAGTGAACCGGTGGCAGAGCAGGGTATATTTTAACAATAAATATAAACATATTAATAATAATGGGCTTGATAATAATGAATCAAGACCCGAAAACATTAACTTCTCTTTACATAACAAAACTTTATGCGTTTCACATATAACGCCGGTTCACTCTATTTATAACAATGATACCCGCGCTTATTTAAAAGTGACAATTTTTGATGTTGAATTTAGAGGGTTGCTAGATTCAGGTTCCCAGATTTCCATTGTGGGCGGGCAAGCATATAAATATTTTAAAGATTTTGCTACAATACATAAATCTAGGGAATTAGAATTTATAAGAACAGCAAATGATTCCACTTCGAGAGTCATCGGTTACCTATTCTTACCAGTATCATTAAAGAATAGAATTCGTGTAATAAAATTTTTTGTCGTCCCTGGGGTTGCCACAGAGTTACTATTTGGTTTGAATTTTTGGAAGGAGTTTAACATTGCACCTGAAGTTTTATCATTAGTACAGGGCAATGAACATTTTTATATGAATAATCAAGTAAATTCTATTATCACGGCAAACCGTGTTATACATGATTTTGAAAGTTTATCTCACAATGAGCGAGTTAAGGCAGATGATGTAATCCGCCAGTTCGAGGAAATATCGGCAGAGAGAGTAGGATTAGGTAGGACTCATTTAGTTAGTCATACAATTGATACCGGTGACCACCCACCGATTAAACAGCGATACTATGTCGTCTCTCCCGCGAAGCTAGCAGAGTTAAATAAACACTTAGATCAGATGCTCAAGGATGACGTTGTAGAACCAAGTAATAGCCCATGGAATAACCCCGTCACCTTAGCTGTCAAATCTGATGGTACTTCACGTTTCTGCCTAGACATCCGTAAACTCAACTCGGTATCAAAGCACGACGCCTACCCTATGCCGTATATTAGTCAGATCCTAGATCAGCTAAACAATGCTAAGTATTTGTCCTCCATTGATCTCAAGTCTTCATACTACCAGGTCCCACTAGACTCTTTAGAGTCTAGAGAGAAAACTGCGTTCACCATACCATGTAGAGGGTTATTTCATTTCAAAGTAATGTGCTTTGGCCTTACTGCGGCTCCAGCTACCCAACAGAGATTGATGGATAGACTGTTTGGACCTGAATTTGACAGTAGGGTATTTGTTTACATCGATGACCTTATCTTGATTACACCACCAGGTCCTGATGCTTTCCATGACCATTTACAGCTCTTACTAAAGGTTAAAGAAAGGCTTAGGTTCGCTAATTTGACAATAAATATGAGTAAATGTCAGTTCTTTAGGAGACAACTAAAATTCTTAGGTCATGTAATTGATGAATACGGGCTACGCACGGACCCAGACAAAGTAAGGGCCATAGTAGACTTTCCTACTCCCGCATGTAGAAAAGATGTCAAACGTTTCTTAGGTACTGCATCGTATTATAGGCGGTTTATAAAAAATTTTAGTCACAGGGCAAGTTCCCTGAATGCTCTTACATCTACTCGTAAAGGCGCGCCCCCTTTTAAATGGACAATAGAAGCAGATCAAGCGTTCAATGACCTTAAAATTGCGCTATCTACGTCTCCTGTTCTTGTATGTCCAGATTTTTCTAAGGACTTTGCCGTTCACTGTGATGCCTCGGATTTTGGCATTGGTGGTACACTAACACAAGTGTTAGACGGAGAAGAACATCCCGTCGCTTACTGTAGCCGTTCACTAACACCAGCAGAGCGCAACTATTCCGCCACAGAACGCGAGGCCTTAGCTGTGGTACACGTTGTTGAACATTTTCGTCCTTACCTCGAGGGTGGTCGACCGTTTCGTGTTATAACTGATCACGCGAGTTTAAAGTGGTTCTTAAATCTAAAAAACCCAACAGGTAGACTGGCACGTTGGGGTTGTAGGTTGTCTGCGTATAATTTTGTAGTCGAGCACCGTAGCGGTTCGCAGAATGTCGTTCCGGATGCACTGTCCCGTTCTGTACCAGTGGCAGCCGTAAACACTGATGCATCTGGCGATGCGTGGTATAATAACATACTAAAACGTTGTACCGAACGCCCACGAGCGTGTCCAAATTTTCAAATTATTAATGGCAGACTTTTCAGATTTACTAAAAACAGTAACAAACTCTGTGGTGACTACCAGTGGAAGGAAGTTGTTCCTATTGAGCATAGAGAAGACATTATTAAAAATAACCATTCTGTACCTCTAGCTGCACATCTAGGTGTTGCTAAAACATATAAAAAATTAAAATTAAGATATTTTTGGCCCGGTATGTATAAAGATACTGCGGATTTTATTAAAAATTGTAATACGTGTAATTCATATAAGCATAGCTCACTAGCGCCGCCAGGCTTTATGGGGGAACCCAAAGTTTGTTGTCGACCATTCCAGTGCATCAGCATTGATTTAGTTGGTCCACTGCCCATGTCTCGTCAGCAAAATACTTATTTACTAGTGGTTGTGTGTTGCTTTACTAAGTATTGCTTATTGTTTCCATTACGTCGTGCGACGGGCAAAGTGATAGCACAAAGATTGGAGGATCATGTGTTCCTCGTTCACGGGATTCCACAAACAGTAATTTCAGATAATGGTCCACAATTTATAAGCCACGAAGTTCAGGCGCTTTACGAAAAATACAATATCCCACAGGTACACATGGGCCCCGTTTACTGTCCACAAGTTAATACCGTGGAAAGATATAATCGAACAATAATCACAGCTGTTTCCTCTTTCGTTGAGGACGACCATAGGACGTGGGATGTGAATATCCATAAAATCCAATTCGCCATGAACACTGCGGTGAACGAATCCACATCTTACACCCCTTTCATGTTGGTACACGGTAGGGAAGCGGTTACGGATGGCAATATTTATCGAGATTTCGAAGACATCCAAGAGTTGGTTATAGTACCACGCGATACTCATGCTTCTAACCTTGGTCATCTAGCTGACATTTTTGTTAAAGTTAGAGAATCTTTACGGAAGGCTCACGAAAGAAACGTAAAATATTACAACAACAAGCGTAGGGATATATCTTTTAACGTTGGTGATTATGTGTGGAGACGTACGTATAAGCAGAGTGCTGCTCACAAATATTTTTCAGCAAAGCTTGCTCCCAAATATGAACGTTGTAAAATAATACGTAAAATTTCCCGTTTAGTCTATGAGCTCGAAGACGAAAACGGCAAATATATAGGCAAATGGCATATAAAAGATTTTAAAAACTTAGACACCTCTGGTGATTAAATTAATTTACATTATTTAAAATAAAAAAACCTCTTATTAAAAAAAAAAAAAAATTTACCTACATATTTAGTAAGCATTTACATAAGCATTTAATTTGACCGTGGGTGTGGCGGTTCACGAATACCTACCCCGCCTTTCTTCCTGGCGTCTCGTAGAAGTCGAGTGTGGGATAGGCACTATTAAAAAAACTTTTAGGTGCCATTGCTGTTGCATGTACATGTTCCTTCTCATCATTTGTTGTTCATTAATTTTCCCTTGATACGTATGTCCCATTTTGATAACATCTTATCCTTTAAATTGTATTGTTGGTCAGTTATGACAGTACATAAAGATCAAAAACACAAAATTAAACGTGTCTTTGTTCATTATATTGTGTATTTAATAACGTTTCCTTTTACAGTGCAATGAGGTTGAAACTCTCCCAGGAGCGGTTTGCAACTCTCAAAATAAGCCTTTGCTATATTCATATGTAAAAAAAGAGAGAGAGAGAGAGAGAAAAAAAAAAAAAACATCTAGAAATGTAAGGTAAATTAATGACAATTGATGGGGGGCGCAGGTACATGCAACACAATAGAAGGGTTGATATGTCTTATGCACCCAACACCTCGCGAAGACATCATCAACACCTTAGCATTTAGAGTTATTTTTTTTTGTTCTTTATTATAGGCTCTTGGGTGTGGTTCCCAACGTCCTATTATTATTTTCCTTTAATTTTCTTTGGTTATGGGTGTTTTCCCGTTGCGGAGAGAACAAAATGTTCTGGCTCATACAGCCATATATTTTTTAGTTTATTTTTTTCATTACATACTAAGAATTACCATGGTTTCTTGGTAAGCATTTTTTGTTTTGTTTTCATTGGTGAGAAGACACCAATTATAATAGTATTTATTCTTTTCACGTGATATTTTTCAGAATATCTGTTTAGATTAGTGTGCATGCATGCATAATAGTTCTATGGTATTGTGTAGGACATTATCTTATTGTTTTTTTATTTTAAATCTTAGCATGTACAAGTGTACTCTTTTACATGATAATGTGTTATAATCATTACTGGACGATAGCGTCTTTTCACTTTGGTAAATTTTCCTTTAGCAAAGTTTCAAAATAGATATATTATATTTGTTAAATTGTTGTAAGACTGTCGAGGACGACAGACGAATTCTCTACGTGAATTCTATCGTGGTTGGGGGGATACTGTAACACTCTTTTTTCTTATTATCACTTATTACCGTCTTAATTACACATAAAGGCATCAGAGTTAAGTAAAATCACTAATGTTTGTTTGTTTCATGTTGTTTACATCGTCATAATGACATATGTCAATTCCTTATGTCATTTTAACTTTTAATTTGTTTTTAAAATGCTAGTTTGACTCACCTTGATCGTGGTTCATAGACAAAACCATAGAGTTTAGCGTATCAAAACAGGCTAGTCAGTATATACAAAGATAGTCTCTTTATCAAACGACCGGCGTCCTTCTCGAATAAGTTTTTTTGGGCAATTTTAATGTTTCCGATGTCGGTTTCTTGTAAAATCCTCTTTAAAAAATGTAATAATAATAATGTTGACAAATTCCTCGTAAATTAATAAATTCCTCGTTGAGTATAAATGCACTTGCATGTTTATATTCAAATACAAGTTATTTTGCAATGAATCAACGTAATTTCAAATGAAAAGGGGCCCTTTAAGTATTTTTAGTAAATAATATAAACAAACAAACATTACTCATATTCTTGGATGTATGGACGAGTGTGTCTTTGCCTCGTCTATGGGAGCTACGGTCGAGACGGATTTCTCTCGAATCTGTGGATCGATATCTGAAAAGTCTCACGCGCTGGTTCTGATTTTGCGAATTTACTGAGATCTCGAAAAGAGAAGTCCTCGAATTTATTTCAGGAATATTATAATCAAGGGATCATTAAATTAAATAGCTCGAAGTTCGAGTATATTGGCTGAAGAGCGCATAAAATTATACATGCCGGCTGGTTTATAGGTTACCGGCAGCACTTTAATAAAAACCTATAAAATATTAATAAAAGCCCGAGAAAAAGGGCAAAAACTACCTGGTGGTAGTGTATGGTATAACCATACTACCTACAGTACCAAAGAAGAACGATAATAAATAGTATATCAAGACATTTGAATATTGGAGAAAAGACAGAGTTAAAATTTAAAATACAGTATCCGGACCTGCAAGGTATGCAGTACTAACCAACGGGAAAGGGAGATATTAATAATAATTATAAATAATTATAAGAATTAAGAGTTACCTCTTTATTTTTGTTATACCTGTTTAGTACCTTTACATACCGAGATTGATCAAACAGGACCAGAACCAACCTGCCCTTGTATTTATTGTTGTTATATATTGTAAAGCTAGAATATTTAGTAAATGCAAAATTTGTAAATGTAATAAATAATAAGTATTTTTGGTAATTTGTTGTATTATTTGTTTTTCATAAATCTTTAGTTGGTGAGTAAAGGAGTAGTGAAATTTTAACATTACATTTGGCGCCCGAATATACAGGAGGTTCTGTGACTTTTTGGTGGCCCATTATTCTGGTCTAATGCTCAGATAATGTTGATCCATCTCGGTAGGTATTTTTTCATATAATTTTTTTTGAAGGGTTATAGTACTGTATAAGAGAAATTTGAGAGAAACAAGTGAAGTAAACATTGTCATTTATTAAGTAATTATAACATATTTATTAAGTGAGTATTTGTGGCAGGATTGGTTCAACAATATACGTGGATAGAATATCAAGATTTCTTTCTATAAATTGATATAGATTTTTTTTTGTTGTTATTATAAAATAGCAATAATAGTATATCTTGAGAAACATAACATTACATTATATTTTTGTAACAATGGAACAAAGACCAATTACTTTTAACTTGCTTAACAAGGATGAACTAGAATATGAGGTGAAAATCAGGGGTGCAAAACCCGCGGATACTGTGGTGGCTTTAAAAGCACAGATCCGTTCACTCAATAAAGACATGCCTTCAGATGAGATTCTAACATGTGATCTTGATAGCAATATTGAATTAAAAGTAATACAAAAGAAATTAGATGAACTTGACAAACTGATCACTAGTTCTGCCAGTAAACCAGCCTCACTTAAGGTGTTAAATAGAATTCAAAATCTTGCACATCATTTATTCCATAGAATGGGTCGCTTGTCTCCTATTGAGGATGATGACAATAATCTCAATTCTTTATTACTTTCTCTTCAAAGTCGACTAGAAAGCATTCTTAGTAAAATTGACAATATATTTCATAACTTTAAAAGTAGCTTAACACTTGAACAACCCATAGTAAGTACCAATTTAGCAACACAGAGTACAAATAATGATTCTTCAGTACATAAACTTAATTTACGCTTTAATGGCAAATCTTGCATTAAAGCATTCTTACAACGTCTTGAGGAACTATGTTTATCTCGTGGCCTTCCAGATTCAAAGCTGTTCTGCTCGGCAGCAGAGCTTTTTACAGATGAAGCACTTTGCTGGTATCGTGGAGTCAAGTCTGATGTTCATAATTGGGTAGAACTTAAAACATTACTTCTAGATGAATATTTGCCATCTGATTATGACCATAGGTTGTTGCAGGAGATTAGAGGTCGCACTCAGGGTACTGATGAAAGCATAGTCAATTATTTAAGCATAATGCAAAATTATTTTTCTCGATTATCAAAACCGATCTCTGAGGAAGAGAAATTGAATATTGTCATGTTTAATATCAGACCATTCTATACTACACAACTTGCTTTAAGCCCTGTGGAATCCTGGAATGACTTGAAAAGAAAATGTAGGTTTTTGGAGAATGCAAGGGAGCGTACAGTACATTTTAGTGAGCCCCCTAAGGTGACAACTTCTTCACTAGCTCCAGACTTAGGTTATAAAAATCATAAATCTCCACCTAGGGTCTGCGCTATTCAATCTACAAATGGTCTTTTCTGTGTCCGTTGTAGAGTGAATGGTCACAGTCTGAAGGTTTGCAAGGCACCATGGCTTCTAGTTTGTTATCGCTGTGGGGAGAAGGGGTTCAATGCTAATAATTGCCCTAAATGTTCATCTTCAAAGCATGTTCCAACTGAGGTTTCAAAAAACTCCAGAAAGTGAACCGGTGGCAGAGCAGGGTATATTTTAACAATAAATATAAACATATTAATAATAATGGGCTTGATAATAATGAATCAAGACCCGAAAACATTAACTTCTCTTTACATAACAAAACTTTATGCGTTTCACATATAACGCCGGTTCACTCTATTTATAACAATGATACCCGCGCTTATTTAAAAGTGACAATTTTTGATGTTGAATTTAGAGGGTTGCTAGATTCAGGTTCCCAGATTTCCATTGTGGGCGGGCAAGCATATAAATATTTTAAAGATTTTGCTACAATACATAAATCTAGGGAATTAGAATTTATAAGAACAGCAAATGATTCCACTTCGAGAGTCATCGGTTACCTATTCTTACCAGTATCATTAAAGAATAGAATTCGTGTAATAAAATTTTTTGTCGTCCCTGGGGTTGCCACAGAGTTACTATTTGGTTTGAATTTTTGGAAGGAGTTTAACATTGCACCTGAAGTTTTATCATTAGTACAGGGCAATGAACATTTTTATATGAATAATCAAGTAAATTCTATTATCACGGCAAACCGTGTTATACATGATTTTGAAAGTTTATCTCACAATGAGCGAGTTAAGGCAGATGATGTAATCCGCCAGTTCGAGGAAATATCGGCAGAGAGAGTAGGATTAGGTAGGACTCATTTAGTTAGTCATACAATTGATACCGGTGACCACCCACCGATTAAACAGCGATACTATGTCGTCTCTCCCGCGAAGCTAGCAGAGTTAAATAAACACTTAGATCAGATGCTCAAGGATGACGTTGTAGAACCAAGTAATAGCCCATGGAATAACCCCGTCACCTTAGCTGTCAAATCTGATGGTACTTCACGTTTCTGCCTAGACAGCCGTAAACTCAACTCGGTATCAAAGCACGACGCCTACCCTATGCCGTATATTAGTCAGATCCTAGATCAGCTAAACAATGCTAAGTATTTGTCCTCCATTGATCTCAAGTCTTCATACTACCAGGTCCCACTAGACTCTTTAGAGTCTAGAGAGAAAACTGCGTTCACCATACCATGTAGAGGGTTATTTCATTTCAAAGTAATGTGCTTTGGCCTTACTGCGGCTCCAGCTACCCAACAGAGATTGATGGATAGACTGTTTGGACCTGAATTTGACAGTAGGGTATTTGTTTACATCGATGACCTTATCTTGATTACACCACCAGGTCCTGATGCTTTCCATGACCATTTACAGCTCTTACTAAAGGTTAAAGAAAGGCTTAGGTTCGCTAATTTGACAATAAATATGAGTAAATGTCAGTTCTTTAGGAGACAACTAAAATTCTTAGGTCATGTAATTGATGAATACGGGCTACGCACGGACCCAGACAAAGTAAGGGCCATAGTAGACTTTCCTACTCCCGCATGTAGAAAAGATGTCAAACGTTTCTTAGGTACTGCATCGTATTATAGGCGGTTTATAAAAAATTTTAGTCACAGGGCAAGTTCCCTGAATGCTCTTACATCTACTCGTAAAGGCGCGCCCCCTTTTAAATGGACAATAGAAGCAGATCAAGCGTTCAATGACCTTAAAATTGCGCTATCTACGTCTCCTGTTCTTGTATGTCCAGATTTTTCTAAGGACTTTGCCGTTCACTGTGATGCCTCGGATTTTGGCATTGGTGGTACACTAACACAAGTGTTAGACGGAGAAGAACATCCCGTCGCTTACTGTAGCCGTTCACTAACACCAGCAGAGCGCAACTATTCCGCCACAGAACGCGAGGCCTTAGCTGTGGTACACGTTGTTGAACATTTTCGTCCTTACCTCGAGGGTGGTCGACCGTTTCGTGTTATAACTGATCACGCGAGTTTAAAGTGGTTCTTAAATCTAAAAAACCCAACAGGTAGACTGGCACGTTGGGGTTGTAGGTTGTCTGCGTATAATTTTGTAGTCGAGCACCGTAGCGGTTCGCAGAATGTCGTTCCGGATGCACTGTCCCGTTCTGTACCAGTGGCAGCCGTAAACACTGATGCATCTGGCGATGCGTGGTATAATAACATACTAAAACGTTGTACCGAACGCCCACGAGCGTGTCCAAATTTTCAAATTATTAATGGCAGACTTTTCAGATTTACTAAAAACAGTAACAAACTCTGTGGTGACTACCAGTGGAAGGAAGTTGTTCCTATTGAGCATAGAGAAGACATTATTAAAAATAACCATTCTGTACCTCTAGCTGCACATCTAGGTGTTGCTAAAACATATAAAAAATTAAAATTAAGATATTTTTGGCCCGGTATGTATAAAGATACTGCGGATTTTATTAAAAATTGTAATACGTGTAATTCATATAAGCATAGCTCACTAGCGCCGCCAGGCTTTATGGGGGAACCCAAAGTTTGTTGTCGACCATTCCAGTGCATCAGCATTGATTTAGTTGGTCCACTGCCCATGTCTCGTCAGCAAAATACTTATTTACTAGTGGTTGTGTGTTGCTTTACTAAGTATTGCTTATTGTTTCCATTACGTCGTGCGACGGGCAAAGTGATAGCACAAAGATTGGAGGATCATGTGTTCCTCGTTCACGGGATTCCACAAACAGTAATTTCAGATAATGGTCCACAATTTATAAGCCACGAAGTTCAGGCGCTTTACGAAAAATACAATATCCCACAGGTACACATGGGCCCCGTTTACTGTCCACAAGTTAATACCGTGGAAAGATATAATCGAACAATAATCACAGCTGTTTCCTCTTTCGTTGAGGACGACCATAGGACGTGGGATGTGAATATCCATAAAATCCAATTCGCCATGAACACTGCGGTGAACGAATCCACATCTTACACCCCTTTCATGTTGGTACACGGTAGGGAAGCGGTTACGGATGGCAATATTTATCGAGATTTCGAAGACATCCAAGAGTTGGTTATAGTACCACGCGATACTCATGCTTCTAACCTTGGTCATCTAGCTGACATTTTTGTTAAAGTTAGAGAATCTTTACGGAAGGCTCACGAAAGAAACGTAAAATATTACAACAACAAGCGTAGGGATATATCTTTTAACGTTGGTGATTATGTGTGGAGACGTACGTATAAGCAGAGTGCTGCTCACAAATATTTTTCAGCAAAGCTTGCTCCCAAATATGAACGTTGTAAAATAATACGTAAAATTTCCCGTTTAGTCTATGAGCTCGAAGACGAAAACGGCAAATATATAGGCAAATGGCATATAAAAGATTTTAAAAACTTAGACACCTCTGGTGATTAAATTAATTTACATTATTTAAAATAAAAAAACCTCTTATTAAAAAAAAAAAAAAATTTACCTACATATTTAGTAAGCATTTACATAAGCATTTAATTTGACCGTGGGTGTGGCGGTTCACGAATACCTACCCCGCCTTTCTTCCTGGCGTCTCGTAGAAGTCGAGTGTGGGATAGGCACTATTAAAAAAACTTTTAGGTGCCATTGCTGTTGCATGTACATGTTCCTTCTCATCATTTGTTGTTCATTAATTTTCCCTTGATACGTATGTCCCATTTTGATAACATCTTATCCTTTAAATTGTATTGTTGGTCAGTTATGACAGTACATAAAGATCAAAAACACAAAATTAAACGTGTCTTTGTTCATTATATTGTGTATTTAATAACGTTTCCTTTTACAGTGCAATGAGGTTGAAACTCTCCCAGGAGCGGTTTGCAACTCTCAAAATAAGCCTTTGCTATATTCATATGTAAAAAAAGAGAGAGAGAGAGAGAGAAAAAAAAAAAAAACATCTAGAAATGTAAGGTAAATTAATGACAATTGATGGGGGGCGCAGGTACATGCAACACAATAGAAGGGTTGATATGTCTTATGCACCCAACACCTCGCGAAGACATCATCAACACCTTAGCATTTAGAGTTATTTTTTTTTGTTCTTTATTATAGGCTCTTGGGTGTGGTTCCCAACGTCCTATTATTATTTTCCTTTAATTTTCTTTGGTTATGGGTGTTTTCCCGTTGCGGAGAGAACAAAATGTTCTGGCTCATACAGCCATATATTTTTTAGTTTATTTTTTTCATTACATACTAAGAATTACCATGGTTTCTTGGTAAGCATTTTTTGTTTTGTTTTCATTGGTGAGAAGACACCAATTATAATAGTATTTATTCTTTTCACGTGATATTTTTCAGAATATCTGTTTAGATTAGTGTGCATGCATGCATAATAGTTCTATGGTATTGTGTAGGACATTATCTTATTGTTTTTTTATTTTAAATCTTAGCATGTACAAGTGTACTCTTTTACATGATAATGTGTTATAATCATTACTGGACGATAGCGTCTTTTCACTTTGGTAAATTTTCCTTTAGCAAAGTTTCAAAATAGATATATTATATTTGTTAAATTGTTGTAAGACTGTCGAGGACGACAGACGAATTCTCTACGTGAATTCTATCGTGGTTGGGGGGATACTGTAACACTCTTTTTTCTTATTATCACTTATTACCGTCTTAATTACACATAAAGGCATCAGAGTTAAGTAAAATCACTAATGTTTGTTTGTTTCATGTTGTTTACATCGTCATAATGACATATGTCAATTCCTTATGTCATTTTAACTTTTAATTTGTTTTTAAAATGCTAGTTTGACTCACCTTGATCGTGGTTCATAGACAAAACCATAGAGTTTAGCGTATCAAAACAGGCTAGTCAGTATATACAAAGATAGTCTCTTTATCAAACGACCGGCGTCCTTCTCGAATAAGTTTTTTTGGGCAATTTTAATGTTTCCGATGTCGGTTTCTTGTAAAATCCTCTTTAAAAAATGTAATAATAATAATGTTGACAATTCCTCGTAAATTAATAAATTCCTCGTTGAGTATAAATGCACTTGCATGTTTATATTCAAATACAAGTTATTTTGCAATGAATCAACGTAATTTCAAATGAAAAGGGGCCCTTTAAGTATTTTTAGTAAATAATATAAACAAACAAACATTACTCATATTCTTGGATGTATGGACGAGTGTGTCTTTGCCTCGTCTATGGGAGCTACGGTCGAGACGGATTTCTCTCGAATCTGTGGATCGATATCTGAAAAGTCTCACGCGCTGGTTCTGATTTTGCGAATTTACTGAGATCTCGAAAAGAGAAGTCCTCGAATTTATTTCAGGAATATTATAATCAAGGGATCATTAAATTAAATAGCTCGAAGTTCGAGTATATTGGCTGAAGAGCGCATAAAATTATACATGCCGGCTGGTTTATAGGTTACCGGCAGCACTTTAATAAAAACCTATAAAATATTAATAAAAGCCCGAGAAAAAGGGCAAAAACTACCTGGTGGTAGTGTATGGTATAACCATACTACCTACAGTACCAAAGAAGAACGATAATAAATAGTATATCAAGACATTTGAATATTGGAGAAAAGACAGAGTTAAAATTTAAAATACAGTATCCGGACCTGCAAGGTATGCAGTACTAACCAACGGGAAAGGGAGATATTAATAATAATTATAAATAATTATAAGAATTAAGAGTTACCTCTTTATTTTTGTTATACCTGTTTAGTACCTTTACATACCGAGATTGATCAAACAGGACCAGAACCAACCTGCCCTTGTATTTATTGTTGTTATATATTGTAAAGCTAGAATATTTAGTAAATGCAAAATTTGTAAATGTAATAAATAATAAGTATTTTTGGTAATTTGTTGTATTATTTGTTTTTCATAAATCTTTAGTTGGTGAGTAAAGGAGTAGTGAAATTTTAACATTACATTTGGCGCCCGAATATACAGGAGGTTCTGTGACTTTTTGGTGGCCCATTATTCTGGTCTAATGCTCAGATAATGTTGATCCATCTCGGTAGGTATTTTTTCATATAATTTTTTTGAAGGGTTATAGTACTGTATAAGAGAAATTTGAGAGAAACAAGTGAAGTAAACATTGTCATTTATTAAGTAATTATAACATATTTATTAAGTGAGTATTTGTGGCAGGATTGGTTCAACAATATACGTGGATAGAATATCAAGATTTCTTTCTATAAATTGATATAGATTTTTTTTTGTTGTTATTATAAAATAGCAATAATAGTATATCTTGAGAAACATAACATTACATTATATTTTTGTAACAATGGAACAAAGACCAATTACTTTTAACTTGCTTAACAAGGATGAACTAGAATATGAGGTGAAAATCAGGGGTGCAAAACCCGCGGATACTGTGGTGGCTTTAAAAGCACAGATCCGTTCACTCAATAAAGACATGCCTTCAGATGAGATTCTAACATGTGATCTTGATAGCAATATTGAATTAAAAGTAATACAAAAGAAATTAGATGAACTTGACAAACTGATCACTAGTTCTGCCAGTAAACCAGCCTCACTTAAGGTGTTAAATAGAATTCAAAATCTTGCACATCATTTATTCCATAGAATGGGTCGCTTGTCTCCTATTGAGGATGATGACAATAATCTCAATTCTTTATTACTTTCTCTTCAAAGTCGACTAGAAAGCATTCTTAGTAAAATTGACAATATATTTCATAACTTTAAAAGTAGCTTAACACTTGAACAACCCATAGTAAGTACCAATTTAGCAACACAGAGTACAAATAATGATTCTTCAGTACATAAACTTAATTTACGCTTTAATGGCAAATCTTGCATTAAAGCATTCTTACAACGTCTTGAGGAACTATGTTTATCTCGTGGCCTTCAGATTCAAAGCTGTTCTGCTCGGCAGCAGAGCTTTTTACAGATGAAGCACTTTGCTGGTATCGTGGAGTCAAGTCTGATGTTCATAATTGGGTAGAACTTAAAACATTACTTCTAGATGAATATTTGCCATCTGATTATGACCATAGGTTGTTGCAGGAGATTAGAGGTCGCACTCAGGGTACTGATGAAAGCATAGTCAATTATTTAAGCATAATGCAAAATTATTTTTCTCGATTATCAAAACCGATCTCTGAGGAAGAGAAATTGAATATTGTCATGTTTAATATCAGACCATTCTATACTACACAACTTGCTTTAAGCCCTGTGGAATCCTGGAATGACTTGAAAAGAAAATGTAGGTTTTTGGAGAATGCAAGGGAGCGTACAGTACATTTTAGTGAGCCCCCTAAGGTGACAACTTCTTCACTAGCTCCAGACTTAGGTTATAAAAATCATAAATCTCCACCTAGGGTCTGCGCTATTCAATCTACAAATGGTCTTTTCTGTGTCCGTTGTAGAGTGAATGGTCACAGTCTGAAGGTTTGCAAGGCACCATGGCTTCTAGTTTGTTATCGCTGTGGGGAGAAGGGGTTCAATGCTAATAATTGCCCTAAATGTTCATCTTCAAAGCATGTTCCAACTGAGGTTTCAAAAAACTCCAGAAAGTGAACCGGTGGCAGAGCAGGGTATATTTTAACAATAAATATAAACATATTAATAATAATGGGCTTGATAATAATGAATCAAGACCCGAAAACATTAACTTCTCTTTACATAACAAAACTTTATGCGTTTCACATATAACGCCGGTTCACTCTATTTATAACAATGATACCCGCGCTTATTTAAAAGTGACAATTTTTGATGTTGAATTTAGAGGGTTGCTAGATTCAGGTTCCCAGATTTCCATTGTGGGCGGGCAAGCATATAAATATTTTAAAGATTTTGCTACAATACATAAATCTAGGGAATTAGAATTTATAAGAACAGCAAATGATTCCACTTCGAGAGTCATCGGTTACCTATTCTTACCAGTATCATTAAAGAATAGAATTCGTGTAATAAAATTTTTTGTCGTCCCTGGGGTTGCCACAGAGTTACTATTTGGTTTGAATTTTTGGAAGGAGTTTAACATTGCACCTGAAGTTTTATCATTAGTACAGGGCAATGAACATTTTTATATGAATAATCAAGTAAATTCTATTATCACGGCAAACCGTGTTATACATGATTTTGAAAGTTTATCTCACAATGAGCGAGTTAAGGCAGATGATGTAATCCGCCAGTTCGAGGAAATATCGGCAGAGAGAGTAGGATTAGGTAGGACTCATTTAGTTAGTCATACAATTGATACCGGTGACCACCCACCGATTAAACAGCGATACTATGTCGTCTCTCCCGCGAAGCTAGCAGAGTTAAATAAACACTTAGATCAGATGCTCAAGGATGACGTTGTAGAACCAAGTAATAGCCCATGGAATAACCCCGTCACCTTAGCTGTCAAATCTGATGGTACTTCACGTTTCTGCCTAGACAGCCGTAAACTCAACTCGGTATCAAAGCACGACGCCTACCCTATGCCGTATATTAGTCAGATCCTAGATCAGCTAAACAATGCTAAGTATTTGTCCTCCATTGATCTCAAGTCTTCATACTACCAGGTCCCACTAGACTCTTTAGAGTCTAGAGAGAAAACTGCGTTCACCATACCATGTAGAGGGTTATTTCATTTCAAAGTAATGTGCTTTGGCCTTACTGCGGCTCCAGCTACCCAACAGAGATTGATGGATAGACTGTTTGGACCTGAATTTGACAGTAGGGTATTTGTTTACATCGATGACCTTATCTTGATTACACCACCAGGTCCTGATGCTTTCCATGACCATTTACAGCTCTTACTAAAGGTTAAAGAAAGGCTTAGGTTCGCTAATTTGACAATAAATATGAGTAAATGTCAGTTCTTTAGGAGACAACTAAAATTCTTAGGTCATGTAATTGATGAATACGGGCTACGCACGGACCCAGACAAAGTAAGGGCCATAGTAGACTTTCCTACTCCCGCATGTAGAAAAGATGTCAAACGTTTCTTAGGTACTGCATCGTATTATAGGCGGTTTATAAAAAATTTTAGTCACAGGGCAAGTTCCCTGAATGCTCTTACATCTACTCGTAAAGGCGCGCCCCCTTTTAAATGGACAATAGAAGCAGATCAAGCGTTCAATGACCTTAAAATTGCGCTATCTACGTCTCCTGTTCTTGTAT